>OZ012741.1:605404257-606011132 GCA_963859935.3 Lathyrus sativus
ACCTTCCTTTTCCAAGTATCCCTTTTCTTGGAGGGATTACTCATGGCCAAAACATTTCCCCGTCTAGTAGAGACAAGAGAAAAGATAGAAACAACTTTGAACGTATTATGGGCAAGCTTAGATGCCAGTTCTATCTATTTCCCCTCAGGGAGATTCTAAATAAAGGATAAATCTGATTTCAAAATAATAGCGCCAACTTCCTCTTGAGTTCGAACAAGCTAAGAAGATAAGACAACTGCACCCACATTAAAGGACTTATCTCCCTGGAAGCATCACCCTCAGTAATGTGAGTCAATTATGGATAACTCTCATCCCGAGGGGATTTTCGTTCCTCATCCCGAGTCCTCTTTATTGAAACTGGAGGCGGGGTTGATTCTTCCACTATTAAAGTGCCTACAGCACCCACAAGTTAATCCATCTGGGGAGCAGAAGCCTCTATAGCTGAGGCAAGAGAAAAGGCCAGAATAGGAACAATAGTCACCCGAGGAGTGAGGGTAGAAGTAAAAGTCCCCTTCTTAATTCGAATTGTATTCTATTTGTGATTCAAATCAATTTGTCTAAAGGCAATTCCCAGTTTTCACAAAACTTCTAATTTGAATCATGATTAACATGTGATCCGAATCAAGTGCCTCAACATCCAAATTTAAAAGCTCTAACTTGTGATTCAAACTATGCATGATGAAATGACAAAGTAGCAACTTGTTGGGCTAAAAAACAAACAATATCATGGATCAAAAGACTCGTATTTAATTGAGCAAGGATGGTTCTTAATGGCACAACAATATAATAGCCGAAGCAGACATAATTGAAATGAAATACGAATAAAGTACAAGCACATAAATATTGAATGAAAATAAAATTACAAATACGCAAATAGACTAAAATAACTACGTTCAAATTGACAAAAACATCAAAACAAATAAGCGATACCATACGATATCGTGATTGCACTTTCATTCTCCACGACTGGATACCCTAAGCATTTCTATAACACCTTATTTCCCCAACTCAAAATTTAATAAAATAATTCAATATAACTCAACAAAATAAAGTTCCACGCATGCTTCACCATATCATAAAAGAACCACAATTAAAACCGTCAGAAGTAAGCAGCGGAAAACCAATAATTTAAATGTATAAATCTCAACAACAATGATAATATGGTTCAACAATCTTCAAGTAAATAAGACATGCAACAAAAGAAAACATTGAATAACCTGTTCCCCAGTGTTACATATCATAACGACCTTACTAAGACCTGAACAATAAATAACTAAAGAGGCATAATGCCATCCTCTACCATCAAACATATACTCTTTTACCTGATCGCCTGTACCCCATAGGAACGCATACACAAAAACAAACAGAAAGGGGTGATAATAAGAAGTTAACATCATAGCAAAAAAGACAAGTCGTGGGGGATTTTAAATCAATACCCAACATAGGTGAGAGAAAACATGACAAGTGACTGTTATATCAACACTTCTTAGAAGGTGAACCATCCAAAGTAATAATGCATAACCTACACTGGGGATCAGCAAGGATAAATCTCTGTGTGGGCATTAACATCAAGGAGAGGTGGAACTCAAAAACTGCTCAACTACCCGATCATAACCTGGTTAGGTGAAGGAAATATACTCAGCTGGAGAAGATTTGAATCAAGACTTAGCTGGGGGAAAAACCGAACAGTACTCGTCTAGAGAAAACCCGAACTGGCATTCATCTAGAACATATTGGATTTCATGAGTCCAACATACCATAATAAATCTTGAGGAATCTACCATTCTATTAACAACAAAAGAGGAAACCTGGTTACATCCACAAGAACAAACTCTGCTGAGGAAACATCCATAAGCTCTACTGGGGAGAATATCAACAAGAACAAACTCCGATGAAGACAACACTAATCTTTGCGCATGAGAATTTACCATTCTTGGGATTACTGTTGAAATTCCTTTTTGTATTCATAAATCAAAGGAAAATGTTGTTATAATTTTCAAATTTTCAATCAATTATTCAAATTTGTTTAAAAAATCATCATCAAAAATAAAATGTAACTCTGCAAACAGAAACAAAATAAGATTTGCAAATAAAGGGACAAAGGCCCAAATTTTATTGATAAAATGGTAGTCCACAAATGGCGTAACTCCATGGATCATTACAAAGTTTGAAAAATGGTACATATAATGGAAGAGGATACATTAAAATACAATGACCACTATTCTCTCTAACAACTTTAAATTTCACTGTGCTTGAGACTTCAGCTGGGGATGATTGAAGTAAAGTCCTTATTAGGAAATGTTGCTTCAAGCGATCAAGACTGGGCCAGACGTAGTTACTTGCCATAATCTCTAACTTTTTCTTAAATTCCCTTTCGGGTTTTCAATCTACCGGGACAATTATTTATATTTTTGTCTCTAATTTTTGCCTGGACCGCCCTTTTGGGTTTTTGATTAGTGCATTTTGATGCACGTTCTTCCATGTTTGTACTCAAACATTTATTTGATTTGTTTTATTTATTTTTATGTTTTAAGGTGTTTTTATATTTTATTTTATTTTTGCATTTATTTGTTTTTCGTATTTATTTTGTAGTTTTAGCAGTCTGCACGGAAACGATCATAACTGGAGTTCCGGAAATCCGTTTGAGGCGTTCTAAAAATCGCCGGAAAGCTAAGAGAGAGAGCTACCACTTTTGTGTTGGAGTCGAAGTCATATTCGGAGCACATTTTCCCAAAATTTTCGTTGAAGTTGCAGCATTAGGATATTGTTTTAGTTTTGGGTCATGTTTTGAGCCTGGGTTATGTTTTCGACCCAGTTGGGTTATGAATTTCATTTAAAGAACATCGTGTTACTGTTCATGTTATCACGTAATTCACTATTCACGAAAAAGTATTGTGGAACTTTTTACGAATTCTATGGAGAACTAATCACTCTGAGTCGGTCTACCGTAATTCAGGTTCCAACACTTGAGATTATTATAATATTATTATCTGTTTAATTCCGTTCAATGATTTTGTACTCTTGTATGCTTAATTCAATTGTATGAAATATATTGATTTAATTTGGTTGATTGTATGATCCTAACATAGACACTTTTACATTTGCTTAATTTGTTTTTGTGTCTGAATAATCATGTTTGCTTAATTCATGAAGCTTTTCAATGTTTGTTTAATCCAGACAATAGGTTCATATATCTTGCAATCCTTATCGCGCTTGCCATTGAGCTTTTATCCAAATAGGAATGAACGCGAGGAATATTAATATTATAGTAACCGATGATAGTAGGAACCGAATCGGTAGATTGACTTATTTCATAATCATTTCTTCACAACAGCTTATTTTAATAATCACTTTTTTTTTAATCAGAAACCAAATCAACCCCTCCTCTCCATTTCGGTTTCGGTAGATTAATCACAAACAAGAATCCTTGAGACAATATCCGAGTTTAATTGTCGTTGTATTACGTTTTTATAAAAACACTCATTTTGATCCACGCGCGACAGCATATCAAATTGGCGCCGTTGCCGAGGATTCTTGTCGTTATTAATCAATTTTAGAGTCATAGGGTTAGTGTCCTCGAGTCTAGACCTTAGTTTCCTCGCGGTTTCGTTGAATTCGCGTTTTAGAGTCCAAATCGTAAAAAAATCGGTTTTTTTGAAAATTGCTTCCGAATCGAATTCTGTTCTGGGCACTTGAAGCAGAAAAACCATTTTTTCTATTTTTAATGATTTATTTACTGTTTTCATAGAGTCGGAAAAAATCAAAAAAATTCTCAAAATTCTATTTTTTAGTCATTAGATTATTTTCGGTGTCATTTTATTTTTATGAGTTTATTTTGACCGATTTCCTTCTTTGTGTGCGTTTCTTGACTTTTAGGGACATTGTTGGCATTTTAAATATTGTTGTTGCATTGTTGTGCATTAGTTCTAGCAACTAGGTCATCCTGTTCTGAACTTGTTGTTTTTGATCCTGAAGTAGAGAGAACTTTGCACACACGACGTAGAGCAGTCCAGGTTACCACTAGTTCACCACCATCACCCACCATTGATTTTGAAATGGATGACAATAGAACATTAAGGCAATTAGCTGCTCTTGATGTGAATTATAACAGTTTATGTATTGAGTATGCTGCTGATGCTGTTCCTTTTGAGTTAAAATCAAGATTAATACACTTGTTGCCCAAGTTTAGTGGTCTTGTAGGTGAAGATCCTCACAAACATCTGAAAGAATTTCAAGTGGTGTGTTTTACGCCATTGAAGCCTGAAGGGATCACTGAAGATCATATCAAACTTCGAGCTTTCCCTTTTTCATTGCAGGGTGCAGCAAAGGATTGGATATATTCCCTCGAGCCAAATTCAATTGCAAACTTGAATGCTCTGAAAAAAGTGTTCCTGGAGAGATACTTCCTTGCCTCCAGAGCTGCCTCGATAAGAAAAAAGATTTGTGGTATTAGACAGGGTAATGAGTCATTGACTGAGTATTGGGAGAGATTCAAACATTTGGTATCCAGCTGCCCTCAGCACCAGATCACCGAGCAACTACTCATCCAGTACTTTTACGAAGGTTTGTTACCGATGGATAGGAACATTCTTGATGCTGCTAGCGGTGGAGCTCTTATTGATAAGACTCCAGCTGCTATGCCACTGAGACACTCATTTTTGCCTAAGCCTCCCTTTCAGGTTTTTAACTTAGCGAGATGTTCTTTTATTTTTTAGGTGAAGTATTTCTTGACTGCATCGGTATTCACATGACTCTTCATCATACATAGTTGTAAGAGTTAATGCACCGCCATAGAAGGCCCTCTTAACAACATATGGACCTTCATAGTTAGGAGTTCACTTGCCCCTAGAATCAGTGGTAAAAATCGAGATCTTTTTGAGCACGAGGTCGCTTTCTCTGAACACGCGAGGTCGAACCTTCTTGTCAAAAGCTTTCTTCATTTTCTGTTGATACAATTGGCAATGACACAAGACCATCGTTCTTTTTTCCTCAATCAGATTCAGCTGGTCGTATATACTCTGACACCATTCAGCCTTAGAAAATTTAGCTTTCGTCAAAGCTCTCATAGAAGGGATTTCAACCTCTACCAGGAACACTGCTTCTATACCATAAACAAGAGAGAAAGGGGTCGCCCCTGTTGAAGTGCGGACGGATGTACAATACCCATGTAGAGCAAAAGGGAGCACCTCATGCCAATCCTTATATGTAAAAACCATCTTCTAGATGATCTTCTTAATATTCTTATTAGCAACTTCAACAGCCTCATGCATCTTAGGTCTATAAGGAGAAGAATTATGATGCTCAATCTTAAACTCATCGAATAATTCCTTCATCATCTTGTTATTCATATTCGACTTATTATTAGTGATAATCTTGCTCGGAACACCATACCAACAGATGATTTGGTTCTTGATAAACCATACCACTACTTGCTTGGTCATATTAGCATATGATGTCGCTTCAACCCATTTGGTAAAATAGTCAATAGCCACCAATATGAAACAGTGTTTGTTCGACACTTTAAGCTCAATTATTCCAATCATATAAATTCCCCACATGGAGAAAGTCCATGAAGAAGAGATAACATTGAGAGGAGTTGGAGGCACGTGAATTTTGTTAGCATAAATCTGGCATTTATGGCACTTCTTCACATATTTGCAACAGTCAGATTCCATTGTCAGCCAATAGTAATCTGCCATTAACATCTTCTTAGCCATTACATGTCCATTGGCATGGGTACTAAATGATCCTTCATGAATTTATTTCATCAACATGTCTGTTTCATGCTCTACTGCATTATTTGTGCAAGTGAACACCAATCTTGCGGTGAAAGGAATATGAGAACCATGAGGAGTAATGATTATTGCTCAAATGTCATTGCCATACTCATTAACAGCTCCGTCAAAAATAAACCCCATCGGGATTCAGGCTCAGGCCTTCTTCAGGTAATGGTTCCTCACAATCTTTAACCTTCAGATACATCACATCCTCATCAGAAATATCAAACATGATAGGTTAATAATCATCAATTGGCTAGTGTCCCAAATGATCAGCCAAAACACTTCATTTTATCGCTTTTTGAGTTTAGTACTTGATATCATACTCTGACAACAACATTTTCCAACGAGTAATCCTCCTAGTTAAAGCAGGTTTTTCAAAGATATACTTGATTGGGTCATTCTATATATCAACCAAGTTGTACGATTCAACAAATGCTAGCGGAGGCGCTTGACATCCCAAGCTAAAGCACAACATGTCTTTTCAAGCATTGAGTACCGAGGCTCACAATCGGTGAACTTCTTGCTCAAATAATAAATGGAAAACTGTTCCGACTAAATTCATCTTGTTGACCCAAAACACAACCCATAGACTCTTCTAGTACAGTCAAATACATGACCAAAGGTCTTTCTTCCATGGAAGGAGACAAAATAGGAGGTTCAAGTAGATACTCTTTAATTCTTTCAAAAGCTTTTTGGCAATCCTCTGTCCATACACAACTCTGATCTTTGTGGAGAAGCTTGAAGATTAGCACACATGTGGCAGTCATATTGGATATAAACCGGGAGATATATTTCAAACATCTCAAGAATCCTCTTACTTGTTTTTCTGTTTGGGCGCAGGCATTTCCTGTATGACTTTAACTTTACCAGGATCAATTTCAATACCTTTATGACTGACAATAAAGCCCAACAACTTTCCAGAATGGACACCAAAAATGCATTTATTAAGATTCAGACGGAGCTTAAACTTTCTCAAATATTGAAACAACTTCAATATGATATTCTTCAGTCTTCGACTTACAAATCATATCGTCCACATAGGTCTCAATTTCTTTATGCATCATATCACAGAACAAAGTGGTCATAGCTCTCTGGTACGTTGCACCCGCATTTTTCAAACCGTAGGGCATCACTCTGTAACAGAATATTCCCCAATTGTAATGAATGTTGTCTTTTCCATATCCTCGGGTGCCATCTTTATTTGATTATAACCAGAAAATCCATCCATAAAGGAAAAGATATTGAACTTAAAAGTATTATCTACCAGCATATCAATGTATGGTAGTGGAAAATCATCTTTTGGACTTGCTTTATTCAAATCTCTATAGTCAATGCACATTCGAACTTTTCTATCTTTCTTAGGAACATACACAATATTGGCCACCCATTGAGGATACTCAGCAGTCACAAGAAAACAAGCATCAATTTGCTTCTGAACCTCCTCTTTAATCTTCACAACCATGTCAGGATGAGTTCTTCTCAATTTCTACTTCACAGGTGGACATTCAAGCTTCAAAAGAAAATGGTACTCCAAAATATCAGTATCAAGACCAGGCATGTCTTGATAGGACCAAGAAAACACGTCAACATATTCTCTAAGTAGCTCTACTATCCTCTTCTTAACATCTGACTGAAGCAGTGCCACAATCTTGACTTCTTTTATATTTTCCTCTGAACCCAAATTAACCAATTCCACTGGCTCTTCATGAGGCTAAATGGTCTTTTCCTCATGCTCAAGCAATCGGGAAATTTCATCAGGGATCTCTTCAGTATCCTTTTCTTTCGCTTCAAACACATGGAACTCAAAGTTGGAAGAGGGCATAGGGTCATTGTTTTCAATGGGTTTAACAAACAATTTTCACAATAATTTATGTTTGATTTTAGAATATGAACAAGAAGTGCAAATATCATGCAGATAAAAGTGATTATCACATTATTATCTTGGTTTGTTATGTTACCATTTTTCAGAAATAAAGCAAAAATGGAAAACATAATATGGATAAACAAAATAACATTTTATTGATGATGATAATAGTTGAAATAAATCCCTCACAAATTCACTTTCACCTTGGGCGGAGTGAAATGATTTTTGAAAGAAACAAAACCAAATTACTTTGAAATATGAACAACAGTAGGAACATCAACACCGATCCAATTTTGGCATATCAATCCACGCGTCACAAAGTTGGGCGTTTCTTCTCCTTGAGCATCCTCAATGATGGCACTGGATTCATACTCAGGTTCCTTAAGCCTCGGTCGAAGGGAGTAAAAGGGTACATATGCATCTTTTGTCTAGGAAAAGTATCCAGGATCTTCCAAATAAGGCTCCCAGTCTTGAACAAGAATGGAATCATCTTCAAAGCCATTTGAGATGTAATCTTTAGAGTCATCTTCAAGAATTACAGTTGTAGAATGATCTTTGGCATGGATGAACTCAACACTTCAGAAAACCTCATGAATATTCTTCAGCTCTTTGCAGGTTAAACCAAGTGTAAAACCCAAATCAGCTCTATCTTTTTTCTCAGCAACCTGAATGACTCACCCTCATCCATCATCTTGGCCACTCTTTAACACATGTTGTGCATCTTTCAGAAAATACATGGACACCTCATTCTTCTTAACAACATTATCAACTACAGAAAGAGCCTAGAACGGAGTTCCAACATCCTCGTCAGCATCAATATAAGAAAAAGATGACAAAGTGCTCATTAACACAACCTGTTCTCCACCAACAATAACAAGTTTTCCGTTCTGGACAAATTTTAACTTTTGGTGGAGTGCCGAAGTGACAACTCCGACTTCATAAATCCACGAGCATCCCAGAAGACAACTGTAAGTAGAACGAATATCCATTACCTGAAAAGTAATCTGAAATAAGCACGGACCTATCTTGATAAGGAGATCAACCTCTCCCAATCACAGTGTTCCTCGAGCCATCGAAGGCTTTCACAATGACCACACTGAATCTCATAGGAGTACATTGATAGGACAATCTGGATAAAATGGATCTTGGCATCACATTTAATGATGACTCGGTATCAACCAACACATTGGATAGAGCATCCTCCTGGCAATTCATGGAAATATGGAGAGCCAAATTATGATTTCTTCCATGTTCAGTCAATTCTTCATCATAAAAGCTCAGATTATTACACACAGTGATATTGGCAACAATGTTATCAAACTGATTAACAGTCACATCATGGTCTACATAAGCTTTCTCCAATATTTTCTATTCTTGATGAGCCTCAGAACTCATTAGGAGGGATAAAACAAATATTTTTGACGGCGTATGCAAAAGTTGATCCACCATGTTATATTCACTCTTTTTTATCAATTTCAGCATCTCATCATTATCTGATTTCTGGTTTATATCACTTGATTGACCGGATTCAACAGAAGTCTTTAACTAAGTTTGCTTACCCACAACATCTTCACTTGTCTTCGAGGGTACATTAACAAATACTCGACCACTTCTGGTCACGCAACCTACATCTACAACAGTCACAACTGAGGGAAGAGAAGGAATGGGAACCTCTTTTCCATCCTCTAACATAGTAGCATTGTATTTGTAGGGAACAACTTTATCTGATTCATATGGTATCGGGCTAGGAAAACGAACGACCAAAGGTGTAGCAGCAGATTTCTGACTATTGTAAGAAATTACAATTCGCTCTGGGATGTTGAAATGTGGAACTATGACATTCACCTCATTTTGAACTTCATTTCTATCTACAGTAACCTGAATCAAATTCTGATCAATCATCTCTTATAAATCCCTCTTTACAATCACACACCCACGAGGATTCACGAAACAAATACAACAAGCGGCATAATCATGCTTAATATCATGGTATTTGCTTAGAGTAGCATGCATCTTAATAAGTCACCTCCGAATCCAACGAATATCAAAAATACGTTATGTACCAGAACACCCATATACCATATTGAGAGATGCATTACCATGCTTAGGCAATGAATTTGATTGCACATTAGGATTGGTGTTTTCAAAAGACAGAATACCATATCTTACAAGCTTTTGAACTTCGTATTTCAAGGGGTAACGATTTTTGATATCATGCCCAGGGGCGCCCTGATGAAATGCACAATAAGCCTCTGGCTTATACCATTGTGGAATATCTGTAGGAACAGTCGGCAGATCACGAGTCTGAACCAAATTCTTCTTTATTAAAGTTGGAAATAATTCAGCATATGGCATCGGAATGGGATCAAATTGCACATTCTTTTGCTCACAACTTTGCTGATTATTTTGATGTGTTTTCTGTTGGAACCGTGGTTGATAATTTGAAGTAGCTTGAGCAGTAATAGTGGCACTGATGATGGGCGTAACAGAAGCTACTTGTTGCTGACGATGATTACCACTGTTGTTTATGACCAGGTGTCTTCTAGACCTCTCTTGAGAGATTACATTGATTTCTCCATCATTTTTCTTAGAAAAACCAGCACCAAACTTCTTCGCACTGTATCTTCTTTTGTCAGATGTCCCTCACAGACATCTTCCTCTAATCTCATTCCCATATTAACCATTTTCGTAAAATCACTCGGAGCACTCGCAACCATCTTTTCGTAGTAAAATGGACCCAAAGTCTTCAGGAAGATTTTGGTCATCTCTTTCTCTTCAAGCGAAGGGCTTATCTAAGCTTCAATCCGCGTCATCTCTGTGCATACTCTTTAAAAGTTTCCTTCCATTTCTAAGACATCGCACGGAGCTGATCACAATCTGGAGCCATATCCAGCGTATACTTATACTGACAGATAAAAGCTTCTTTGAGGTCATTGAATGTCTTGATTTGGGAACTATCAAGTCCCATGCACCTTTTCAGTACAACACCGGTAAGACTATCTTGGAAATAATGAATCAGTAGCTGATGGTTGTCAGTATGGGTGGACATTTTTCTGGCATACATGACCATATGACTTTGTGGACAAGTGTTCCCTTTATATTTCTCAAAATCGAGAACCTTAAAATTTGAAGGAATCTTCACGTTTGGGACAAGACAAAGCTCGTGAGCATTTTTTTCAAATAACTATTTCTCTCTTAAAGCCCCGATTTCTTTATGCATCTCAGCAAATTGATCTTGAAAATCATCCATACGATCAAAGACATCCAAACCCTCGCTCGGAGCAGTGTGGAAAATATATTCTTCAGCATAAGGCATATTGTGACCTACAGATGGTGGCACAGGTACAACAATAGGAACAATTGGAATCTGAGTATTATAAACAACATTAACTAGAGGAGGTGGTACAATCATAACAACAGGAACTCTTAGACCTTCAGAAGCAGGAAGTTGATATCCCTCTGGCACATAATTGAGAGGCATGCCCCAAGGGAAACTAGAAGGCATCTGATGTTGAGAAGCATTAACCGGGGCAGCAGAAATGAGCGTTGATATTTGAGAAATCATTGTTCTCTGCACAGGAGAAGGAGGAGGCGATCGTGGCTGATTCTGAGCAGCCACCAGAGCTTTCATAATAGCATTGAGTCTTCCCAAACTATCCTTCAAAATTTTTACTTCCTCACGAAGCTCGCGGTTCTCTTGTTGCAATTGATCCATCTTTTTCTTGAGATTAGCTCGAGTGTTGTATTGGTGCGACAACTTGGCTGAATGAAGACCAAAAGAAACATAAGACACCTGAAAAAGGCAAAACAAAATGCACAAGATGCGAATGCAAATGTTTCATTCAACTTTCAAGGATCTTTAAAATATAAAGCGATTACAAACATCATAAAGAAATAACACTTTTTTGAAATACTGATAAACATCTCATTTCATTGAATATTGGAAAGAGCTACACTTGGAAATACAAGTTACAGAAGATCAAAATTCAATAAGAAAAAGCTAGATCCTAAGGATTATAAGGAGTATCAGAAGATCATAGTTATCCTTCATGGCGGTCTTCTCTAACACGAGATTATCCACAACACCTTTCCAAGCACTAGAAGTAAAAGGATGTGATGATGAATTAGCTCTCTTCTTCACCCAAAGTGTATAAGGTTCCAAGGCAATGCAAACTTGTCTCTCAAGCTGTCCTTTATCCATCCTATGAATCTTAGTCTAAGAATGAGCCATTCTTCTCCTCAAACCAAGAGAGGCATCCTTCCTTTGAAAAACAAACACTCTAATAGAATATTTTCATGCTTATCCTTCAACATATAACCAAGCTGACGGCGAGCTAAACTCAGGTTATAGTTAATTTCACATTGTGTTCCAAGAAGAGGAACATTAGAGAATTCCCTACAACTATCAATAATCTAGACATTCTCATAAACAGAAGAAGACCAAGTAATGTCAGCATGAGTAAGGGACATGATCCTCTGAGGCCACCTTAAAAAATTCTTGTTCTCCCTAAAAGCAAGTGATTGTGGCAAGTGTGAAACAAACCACTTGTACAGCAGAGGTGTGCAACAAACAATAATACCATTCCCCTTAGAAGTCCTATTATGGATGAAAAAATAGGTGTCACCAAGTAAAGTTGGAACAGGGTTCCCAATCAAGAAAGTTCTAATAGCGTTAACATCCACAAAGTTGTCAACGTTAGGGAATAAGACTAGTTCGTGGATAAGCAAAGCAAATATAGCCTCAAATTTAATGTGCTACCAGCATTAGCAAATAAAATGGCTTTCCTAATCAAGAACTTATAAGTCAAACCTTTGATGCCTCCCTTAACCATCAGATTAACATCTATATAAGATTTCATCAAATGGGTGGTTGTAGTAATATCTTGGAGCTTAAGAACTTCCTCCAAACCAGTATAAATAACCTTATCAGAAACTGGTATATCCAACAGATAAGCATACTCTTCCAAGGTTGGCATGAGCTGATAATCAGGAAAAGTAAAGCATCGGTAGAAAGGATCATAGAATTGCACAAGGGTGTTCAGAATTTTGTGTTCAATATTGGTAGAAAGAACAAATAGAAGTCTCTCATGACGAGATCTGAAGTCTGTACAATCAACTACCAAGAACACTAGCTTTCTCAAATCTGTAAGATCAGGAGCTCGAAAATCATACTTCTGAGTGGTTCTCCTTCTAATGTCCATAATCACAATATATGTGATGTTTGCAAAGGAAAATCTCAGAGATCCTTAAAAACTGAATGAAACAAAATGTCCATGAATGCATGATGCAACACCCATAAACAAGATCACATAAAGCACACAGGTTCAAAGGTTCGGCACGAGCATAGGGCCAAAGGTAAGAACTAACCCAAAATGGTATGTACTAAGGTTATATCAGCACCTATATAACAAGGTTATAAAAAGTTTCCAGAGTCATAATTCCATCTTTTGGATATTATCGGCTTAAATGACTACTCGTCGGCCAACAATATTTTCAAGAGAAACTTGTCTGAGTGTGGTATCGTGTAACAACTAATTCAAGTCTACACCTGAATAGCCACCACACCACATCCTAATAAGGCCAAGATGGGTTAAAAGGTTCTAAGGTCCTCAGCTTCTCAGGCACGTAGGTCAAAAAAAGTAATGCTAAATACGACTACTTGTATGACATCAGTAAACCCAAAAGGGCCTCCACTGAGCGAGGGATCTCAAGTCAGCTTAGTAAGGACTACTCCATGTAAGCCGAATAAGACTATACCACCCTCCTATCATAAGTGCGCTCAAGTCCGGGTATATGACTTATCTCACCATACATGATCACCAAGCACCCAAACAGAACAAGCAATAACAAATAAATTAAACAAAAAAGCGCAAATAAATCAAAGTAAGCTAAACCCACTGAGAACCAGATTTGAATGTCCCCAATAGAGTCGTCACTTTTCTGTAGTGGGGACATTTGTAAGTGTAAGCTATTGATTAACTTATTTAAAAAATATAAGATTCGCCACTGCACTTTTATTTTATCCAAGAAGAAGAAGAAAAAAAGCGAACAAAATCCATACAAATTCTAAAACAAGAACAAATAAATAGAGACTGAGTAAGGGGGTTGGTTACACAAAGGAAAGATGTTAGCACCCAAAACGTCTATAGTATTCTATAGGAACCCTTTGAAATATCTATGTTTTTTGGTTTGAAATGGTTTGCTTGAAAGGAGATTGGGGAGATGAGAAAAGAATTATTTTTTTAGATTTTTGTGTTTGGAGAGACTTATCGCCTCATGCCTTCGTACTCACAAAGTGAAATATAGGATCAAAACCCCGTAGTTCGTGGTACAAATAACAAAAAAAAAGATTTGTTATCATTGATTTTAAATGTAAAGACAAGTTGTCATTTCCAAGCGAATAATTCCACTTAAAGAGGTGAATCATGTCTAAACTTATGGAAAAGTTTTAAAAGAAAATTGCACAAAGGCACAAAAAGAGTTGACGAGTTTTTATATTTTTTATGTCTTTTTGAAATTGGAAAAAATAAGATTAACATTGATTAAAGAAAACAAAGTTTGAAAAAATCACTTGACCAAAGTCAAGGTTTTATTATGAAAGCGGTTTAATTTTGAAAATAAGAAGGTTTTGAAAAAAAGGATAGGATTTTCAAAATTAAAGAAGGGGTGGGGAAGAAGGGACTATCTTGTTGCATAAAGATAAAAGCTAAGGATAAGAGCAATCTAACCACACAAGCAAGCTTCATAACATAAGCATCCATTCTTTTAGATTAGGACTTGATCAAGATAGGTATTCAAAGGAGAACTTCAAGTACCCAAACATCCAAAGTTTAACATCACAAATTTCCAAGCATATGTTAAGATCCTAGTTCTAGGTCCAAAACTCCATGTCCAATAAAAAAGTTAGTAACCATAGTCCACCATTAAGAGAACAACTTTTTTAGATGTTTAATTCTTTATTAATGTTTTTGGTCGAAATGAACAAAATAAAAAGAACATAAACATAAACAAATGGTCCAAGTGGAGAAAGAAAAAACGGCGGAAACATAAACAAAAATATGATATGATATGCTAACATAAAGTATAAAAAATAAAAGAGACAGAGAGCGAGAAAGAAGCATAAACATAACATAATAATATTGTTAGTGAGTTAGTGATTAGTTGTTAGAACAAATGATCAACGATGGTCAAATGATGAACTTAGGCTAAAGTTAATGAAGACTCATTGCAGGATTGATAAAATCAAAGCCTCCTAACAACAAGTTTCATAAGTAATGGACACAAGACAAATAATCAACCATACTTGGACTTTCAAACATAAGTTTAAGTCATGAATGGTCATTTTCTGATATGAGACAATTTAGCGCTATGTTAAGCAATCGTAATCGGGCTTATGTAGAAGCCACGACTATCTGAGGTTGGTCAATAAAAATATTAGTGTTAATGCATGCTAGAGAAGTGATATGTAGATCATTCTCTGAAAGCAATATCACACAAAAAGAAAAGAGATAATGATCTCATCTTTATCAAGAACTTGAAACAAGTTCCAATGATATCGAAGATTTTCATCGATCAAAATAAAAAGAGGAAGAGGAGGGGGAAAGCCAAATTGAATCACAATTCTAAAATCCTTCCATTTTTAAGTTCAACCACTCATCTTGGTGGATTAAAGCACTAACATATAATTAACTCAAAGCACCTAAATAAATTGAGCTATTCACTTTAAAGATAAATTTGAGTTAGTGAATATTTATCCAACTTCATCTACACCATAAGTCCATTGAATTTAAAGAGGAATATGACCTTTAAAAGTGCAAACCAAGGAAAAAAAATAAAAAGAGAAAGTAAGAAGAAGAGGAAAGAACCAAAACATTCCCAAAAACAAGCAACAAACACATTCTGGACACTGGTTAATCGATTAACCATTTGCATGTGCAAATGTGTTAATCGATTAACACTGCTAAGAAAGCAAAAAAATTGAAAAAAAATTCAGTATTCATGATCCAACCATTTCTTCAAACACCTCATGATCATGAATGAGAATTAGCACAAAAATTCAAATAAAACAACACCAAATGACACCAATAAAACACAATTTGCAAGATCCAAAGATCAAGCAACAAGAATCAACAATATATCACATTGTGGAAGATGGATCGAGAACAACAATGATGGAATGAGGGTTTACCACTTCAAATTTGAAATTGCTTCAAATTAACTTTAAGAACCACACTCCAAAGCCTTGATCTACTGAAATTGATGATGAAAAAGTGATTATATGGAGGTTTTAGCTCAAAGATTAGTAAGTTCCAATGAAGAACTTACTAATCTCTTAAAAAAAGAAAGAGCTTTGGTGAATTTGGTAGTTGAAGGAAATTGAGAAAAATTTTAGCAAGATGAATTTGGCTATCAAAGCTTGGAGAATGAATGAAATGAGGCATATATTTATAGAATTTAGGCATGAAAATTTTGGTGGTTTGGAATTTGGTTTAGAACCAAAATTAGGCTTGGAATTTGAATTTGGAGGCAAAATCAAGATCAAATGGTGATTAGTGAAGGTGTATGGTGGGAATAAATTGTGATGTGGTAGAGGAATTATAATAAGGTGATCTAGATTATTCTCATTATGAAATATTTGAAAATTGGTGCCAAAATGCCGCATAATTTGAATTTGGTTTATTTTCACAAAAAAACGCATTGGTTAATCGATTAACCATTTGCATGTACAAATGTGTTAATCGATTAACATAGTGAAAAGTGTGAAAATGGCCTTTTGATGTGATGTCTTGGCTCTGGCTCGATTTTTCTGACTTGTCAAAGAAGGCATAGAAATAAACACATGAATCTGTCGCGACGAGAATTGGATATCAAGCTATTGATTAACTTGAATCTTAATTTATTATTCACCACCAGTCTTTAATTTTCCCAAAGGACGAAAAAAAGATTGAATTACCCACAAGATGCAATACAAATGCAAAGCTAGAGAGTCTAAGGTTCGGGGGTTGGTTAAACTTAGGGAAGGTATTAGCATCCTAAGAATCTGAAGTACTCTACAGGAACCTCTTGTTATATTTGTGTTATTGTTGTTTGCTAAGGGTAAGAGACCTAAGGTGTTATTTTTAAGTATACTCGCCAAGAAATCGCATCTTGTGCCTACGTATCCTGACGGAAATGGAATCAGAGTATTCGTAGTTCCCCTAAAAGGGATTGAGGAACCATTAACTGTGGTCAAAGTTCCAGGGGGAAAGGTTTGTTGATTGGTTCTAGGAGAAAAGACGAGTCGTCATCTTAAGGGGGAATACTCGACTTAACCACCACGACTTGTAGGAGATTTTCCTTGCGTCACATTGAGAGAAGGACTCAAAACTCGGATTTATCGACGAGTATGCCACATACCTCTCTAAAGCGGAAAAGATTCCACATCTCGCAATAATATTATGGATCAGAAGAATTATATCTCAACCGTCAAGATGACTCACGTCTAATTCTCTTGTGGGGAGAATAAACAATTGAATTGTATTAAGGTTTGTCTAAGTTGAAAGATTCAAGAGAAACCGGTACTATCTTAAGGAGTAGGGACTAAAGCCTAAGTTGATCAACTTGAAAACTCAAGGATCAAGCAGGGGAATATGATCCAAATGGAATACAATACGCACGATTTCTGAAAAAGGCAAGTTCTTAAATGATACAAAATGGATTAAAAAATGCGGATATGTAAATCAAGCACTCGAGGTAAGGTGTTGCAAGTTAAGTTCAAATGAAATGTCGAGATAGTTAGATTCAGGTTAATGAATTGTGATTAATTTAATAAATAAGTAAAAAGTCTAAACCTGAAATTAAGATAAAATGGCGAGAAAAACTAAGTATTTTTTAATTCTTTTTATTAATAATATATGTGCATTAAGGAGAAATTTGAATTAAATTAATTAAATTAACATAAAGTATTAAATGAAAATTCTAAAATTTTATTAACATTCTAAGTCATTAAAATTCTAATTCTAAAACATTATTAAATTATAAAAATCTAAAATTAATCCAAGTTAATTAAATCTAAATTAACTTAAAATATTTTGGTTTTAGTTTTGTTACATTTTAATTAAAAATCAAATTAAACTTTTAATTAAAAAAACTAATTCTACTCTTTTTTCTTATATTTTCATTATATATTTTTTGTAGTTTTTTATTTGTTATGTTTTTATTTTTATTATTGTTATTATTTATTTAGTTAATGAAAAAAAGATAGATTGGGCCCAAACCACAAACACAATACATCAAAAAAAAAAAGCAGAAACAAATAATAAAAAAAACGATTGGGTCGGTGGTGGTCAGGCCCACCGGACCCAACCCGGTCCGCTTAACACAAAGAAAAGAGGGGAGAATTAGTGTTTCACTCTAATTTCCTCTTCTACTCAGTGGCGCCTTTTCGCCCTTCTTCTTTCTCTCTTCTTCCCCTTCAATCTCTCATTATCTTCTCTTTCTCTCCCTCCATCACTTTTCTCTTATGTCCTTTCTACTTCTTCTATTCTCTTCTCTCACTTCCGTCTTTGTTCACGTATTCCTCCTTTCTCACTTCTTCTTCACGGCTACAAAAAACACAAACCTAGACCAAACAAAACGTTAAGATGTCAAAAACGAAAAGAAAAAATTAATTACGGTTATGAGGAGATTCATCAACGGACGGCCAGTGATTCAAGATGGGCGGCTGATGATTCACGGCGGACTCGATGTGGGGGTGGTGACGTTGAAACTTCTCATATCAACGAACTGTGTTTGGAAAACAAACTTGCCCTGATTCCATGTTGTCTTATCTTGCTGGTCGTAATGCTCAGTAGTCGAACACATTAATTCTGAGTAGTGGTAAACTAAAACTCTAAGGCCAAAATCTACTGTGAAAATTAACTAAAGGGAAACTCAACTCATGTGAATCACCAATCAACATATTCAACCTTTTTTTGTAGTAAATGGAAAATTAACGAGTAAAATAAGTGGTCATGAAAGGGATAGAGTTTCTAGATACAATTTGACTCTATTCTTGCAGTTATAACAGAACTTCTTGCAAATTTACTCTTGAGACTTAATGGTGGAGTTTCTTTGAACCAATTTTGATAAAACTTGATCTTTATCTCTTTTTCTTGATCTTGCGGTTTAAACTTGGATATTGATGAACTTGATCAATATTGATGAAAAAACTTAAATCATTTTTTGGCATGAACTCGCAAATATTTTGACCTGAGCCAATGGTATAATTCAAACTCGGTAAGAAGTACTGAATCCATCAGAACATAAGTATTGAACTTTTAATCCCAAAAATCCATAACATGATACTTATCTTGAATTGATGAAGTTTGCAATTTTGATTATATGGTTGGAATCTAAAGCTAAACTTCGAATTTTAGCCTCTAAGGTGTGGATCCGATATTTGTAACTTCACAACGTGAGTAAAAATTCCAGTTCTATCTCTTAAAATCCCAATATCATAATGATTCCAATTCTTAAATAGGAACAGGGTTAAACTTGATCTTTAATTACAGGCCCTCAGAAACCAACACGTCCCCATCTGATGAGGTTTTAATCCATATGAGGGATTCAAACCCTTTTCATATCTCCTCTTGAATGCAAAGTACGAAATCTTGTCAAAACCACATAATATTTCATGCCTTAAATAAACGTGATTCGCTCTTATGGACATGAAACCATAATCCCTTTTTGATAAAACCTTTGAGAAATCTTGGAGAAAAATGACGTTGTGTTGATTACAATACCACAATAATGAGGACAATGCTTCTGCATGAACTTAACACAACTTGCAGGGCATGGAGGCACGCACAAAGCTTTTGTGACTTTCTTCAGCAAACCTATCTTCATAAAACATACACACAAAAAAACTGGTTTAAATGGTTAGCTATGTGTCATACCCTAAATTTGTCCACCCTTTTTCTCTTTTCAATCAAAGACATTGGTACAAGTCACCAAGTGATTTGTTGTTATCACAAGATTATCAATGAACCATCAGAGGGTTGTCAGAAGGTTCATGAGGTTTTATCACTAGTACAAGCATGGGGTAGGAGCTTATGAGTATCTCAGAGGTCATGGTGGAGTTGGAATGACTATCCAATTCATCTAAGCAATGCTTAGGCAAAGAGGGCCAAATTAGGGTTTCATTTTTAATCAGGATAAAATTGTTTCTTGAAGCAAAACTTGTTTCCATGGTATTCCATATGCCCTAAGGTGTTTGAGGATGGGAGATGGACCATCAATTTTAATCAGAAGGGGTTCAATCGATCAGTCAATTGAAAATCAAGAGATTTGGGGAAAAGTCAACTGTGCAGTGGAAAAAGTCAACTCTTGACTTTTTGAGGCCAAAATCATGATCCTTGGGTTCAATATGACCAATGGATGAAATTTTATCAAGAAAAGTCAAGGGAATCATAAAAAATCAAAAGTTGTCGAAAGTTGCCATTCTAAGGAAATTAGGGTTTTTAGAACTTTCTATTTATGGAAAGTTTTATGTTTGGAACAACCATATTTAAAGCCTTTTTTCTCCATGATCAAGATTTCAGATGAACTCGGATCAAACATCAAAGTTGTTCCTTGTATTTCAAGCTTTCTAAAAAGTCCAAGAAGTCCCCAATTGGATTTGAGAAGCTCAAGTTATGAATGGGCAAAGTTGAGAAAAAAATAAGATAAAATCCATAACTTAGAATTTTTTCTCAGTTATTGGGGGACAAATTTCGTGGCATGATTTTCAACCTCGATTTTCATGGTCTTCCAATGACCCAATGGAACTTTCATCAACATGAAAGTTGTTCTACTCCATGCCCTCTTTACTAATAACTCAAGTTTAGGGCAAATGAACCTTTGAGCATCAAGATATCCTTACTCAAAGTTGATGGTTTGGACTTTGTTTCAAGGCATGATCCCTTTGAGATTTTGGCATGATTTTTCAAATTAGTCTTGCAGCTGTTTGACTCCCACATCATGCGCATGAAGTTGTTTTTTTTCTACCAAACCTTTCCCAAAATGAACCAACCAAGCTTGTACCACTCATGGATGTATTTTGAATCTTTTGCCCAAAGAGGAAGAGACAAGCCACCCTCTTGCTGTCCCTTCTGCATTCTCAACCGTTTGCCCCCTCCACTGCAGAAGAAAACAGAAAATAAGCATGCTTGTGTATTGTTGCTTGATCCACCATTTGATTCAAAAATCTTGAAAATGCAACATCTGCACCATTCATCCTTTAACACTGTAAAAATTCCCTTTTCACATCCTATTTAAGCTAACTAGCAGCTGGGCAAAACCCTAGCCACTACTTTGTGCAAAAACTCAGAAAAGGAGCTTTTGACATTTTCTCTCAAAACTGCCCTAGAAACTAGCTGTTCTGTTTTACAAAAGGGGGAAAACTTCAAAGCTTGAGGAAAAGAGAGAGAGTTCGCTGCTAGTTTACTCAAGGAGGACAACAAGAGGTAAGCATTTCTGAACTTTCCATTGCATATGCATAGGTATCATTAAGTCATGGTTGAACCTATTTATGTTTGCATTCTTGAAGCTTGTTAATTTTCAGTCAAAGTTTTACTTTATTATTGTGATGACAAGTTTTCTGTTGTTGGGGATATGATTTTGTTTGTCGACTTGCAAGTTGTTTGTGTGGAAAATATACAATGAGTTAAGTTGTTTGCTTGTTGCTAAACATTGTCTGGTTAGGGTTGCTCTCTCGGTTCTGTGTTTAATATTGTGTGTTGGTTTGACCACACTTGCTGCTTCGAGTTTGGTTTTGTGTGTGTTTGTTCACACTTGCTGACCTGAGTTTTGTTTGGACTCGCTCTGTTGAAATATGTATGATATGTATGACTAATGTTGTTACATTGTTTTTTATCATAGTTGCTAAAACCTTGTTTTGTGTCAGTTTGTTTTGAGGCTTGGTTTGTTTCCATTCATCAGTTTCGTTGGACTGTCATTCAGGTGTGTAGGTCTTGTTTGCTTTTGTGATACTACTAGCATATGTAACAGTATGGTATGGTGTTTTTTGAGTTAGCATAACCATGTTAGTTGATGCTAGGACTTGTGGTATATCTTGTTTGTTTGGTAATGATCAGCAGTTCCACACTTTGTTTGTATGGGTTTTTCAAAGTTTCATGGGAAACTGTTTGGTTTGGGGCATAATGACTGAAGCAAGAATGCCATACTGCTGCTAGGCCATTCCTTTTTGTTTTGTTTCTTCTGTTTTGCTGTTGTCATGGTTTTTGTGATATATATGATTGAAATGATCCTTTTGGCTGGTGAAACGGTTGGTGATCAATATATTTATGTTGGTATTCTCCTGAGAAACTGGTATATTTTGATTTCCTCAAATCTGTCTATACCAAGATATGACATCAAAGTGCTGTTGGAATCATGTGTTTAAAATTGACAAGGGTTTTAAGGTCTTAGAGATGCTATTGGCCACTGTGATGAGAGGATTCAAGTTTGATTTGTTGATCATCATAGGCTTTTGTTCTAAGGGAAGTTTTATTGAGGTTTGCTTGTCTGTTTTACATGTTGTTCTTGTTGAAGTGATTCAAAAAATGTTGCCGAAAGCACATTTTGCTCCATGATGATCAACATGGTTTGGTTATTGACCTTTGTTTTCAGCATTTTTTATTTTAAAGTTTAAACCTGTTAACTCTTTGGTTCATGGTTGTTAGAAAAAACTGCTTGACATGCTAAAATCTGGTTGAGAGCATTTGTGCTACCTTGTTAAGTTGAACAGCTGGTTAGATAGGGTAGTTTTGTTTCCTTCACAAAAACCTGTGGCTGAACATTGTAGGGTGTTGCTGTTTCTGTTTCCAAACTCCCTAGATCACAGTTGTTTTGATGGAAATTTCTTCACTATGTTTTATTAACTTGCTTTTGAAGCTGTGTATGTTTTTGGTCTTGTCTAAGACACTGGCTTGAGGTATTATGATTGGGAACATGAATACTTTGTTGCTGCCAGATTTGGTTCCTTTGTTTGGTGTGTTTAAATGATTGTCTTAGAGTCATATGCTGAGACTATTGTTTGGTGCTTGGCATAGTTATGTCTAGTGTTGGGATGATCCATGAGTGCTAGAGATCAATTTGTATCTGTCTTCTGTCAACAACTATTTGTGAACAGAGGTTACTTAGCTTATACATATACGTTGTTGCATGTATTGTTTGCATTACGATGAAGCCGCTTTAGGTTCTGTTAGCTTCATTTTCTGGACTGATAACTCACTGTTTTACCAAGGCAAAATGTTGGACTGCTTATGTTTGTTGCCTATGATAGCATCAAGTTTTACTTGTTTGTTCCTATGATAAACAAAATACCTTGTTTGATCTGTGCATTTTTGTTGAGTTTGGTCCTTTTTTTCTGAGGATATATTGTTTAGAATCCATCTGACCTACTTCTGTTCGTGTCTGAATTGTGGTTTCGAAGCATGTTTTGATCCTTGATGATTAACATTATTATGCTTGTGTTCATTACTGTCAAATTTGCTTCTCATAATTAAAAATGTCTTTGTTAGCAACTATCCTATCATAATTGATTGCATTTTCACTACTGCTAAAGTTTGTTTTGATTTTGAACCTATCAACCCTATGTATGCCTGCATTGGTGATTGTCATGAACATATGTTTTCACTTTGATTTGTTTTTGAAAAGTTTTGTTTCTGTTTTCAACAAATACTTGCTGTTGTCTCTGAGGGATTTTGTTTCCAATATCAATCTAACTGTTGCATTAGTGCTAGCATAAACAAGTTGTTGATCAATAATTGCTTGATGTGTTTGTGACCCAAGACAGCATAATTGCTGCCAAGTATCTGCTGTTGGATACATTGCCTTGATATTTGCTAGACATTTCATTTAATGCTTTGCTCCTCAGTAGGACAGTTTTGTCCCATCATGTATTGAGTCTAGACAAATTGGTTGTTGAAGTTAAATGTTTCCATTTAGTGCTCATAGTTCTAGCTGCTAAAATCTGGATCATGTGTTTGGTTTATGGTATGCTGCATCACAACTTTTTCTTTTTTCAACAACATTTCGTTTTTTTGATCTTAGCTGCAACTTACGTGCCATCTTCTGTTTTGAATTGTTTTTGGTTGATCTTTGAACCTGAAATCCACCAATTGCATATTTAGAACTCGTGTGTGTTAGTCACATAGATTGATTGCATCAGTTTTAAACATTGGTTTCCAAATTGTATCTACCAAGCTTCACGTTGCATTTTGGTTCAAATTTTATTTTCAGTGCATCATCTTGGCATTTGGTTGTTATCATCTTGTTCTTCATTAAAATTCAAATGTATTAGGCTTTTATCTTGTAAAAATTGATGGAGTTTTGAGTTGTTTTGATCCTTCACGCATTCACCAATGTTTGTTTGTGAGGCCTGGCCCAGCTTGTTGGCCTTGGAAGGTTTACCTTTTTTTAGGGGTGGCGTAATACATGGATGTATCGCCACCCCAATGGTTTTAACCTTGTCTTGCAATGCCATTGACCCCTGTTTGACCCCCAGCGGGGGCACTTTTGTTTATTTCCATTTATTTTTCATGTTTTAATTATTTTGACTTTCTTTTTCCTTTCCTTTCGCATACGCATTCAGTGGTTGGGTTGGTTGAGTTTGGTGCTTGCAGCCCCAAGGTCTTGAGTTCAAGCCTTGGGAAAAAACTTTTTATTACTTTGTTTTTTTTTTCTTTTCTTGTTACTATTTCATTTATTTAAAAATCATAAAATACCAAAAATCTTGTTTTTCTTATTTTAAAGAGCCATTTTATTTTCCTTCATTTTATTTCTCTTTTGATTTTTGGGTTTTTTAAGCCCATTTTAAATACCTTCCTAAATCAATTCATTATATATTGAACTAAAAGAGGGGATTAAGTGTAGACTTTCTTCCTCTCCGAGTGTCGAGATGCTCACTGTAGTGTGGGTAGTTTTGACACTCATCTTTCAATGCGAAGACACTCTCATTTTCAAACCTCGGCCCCGTATCGAGTACACTTTCAAACCTCGGCCCCGTACCGAGTACATTTTTAAACCTCGGTCCCGTATCGAGTGCAGTTTTCATAATAAATCGAATTCTCTTTGTATTGAATTAAAGTAGAGGATTAAGTATAGTCTTCTTCCTCTTCGAGTGTCGAGATGCTCATTGTAGTATGGGTGGTTTCGATACTCGTCTTTCAATACGAAGACATCTTTCTTTCCATTTCTTTCTATTTTCAAACCTTCTTCTCCTAAAACCTCGGTCCCGTACCGAGTGCATTTTCAAATCATTTTCACAACAAAACTTGAATGGTCGTGGAGTGGTTAGGCGTAGGCCTTCTCCTATCCCGAGTGTTGACGTTTACCGTAGGGTTCTCTGTCTCAAAAAACTTACCATTCAAAACCAAAAACATCTTTAATAAGAGAACAAATTTCTCTTTGCATTGAATTAAAAAAAAAGGATTGAGTGTAGTCTTCTTCCTCCCTGAGTATCAGGATACTCACTGTAGTGTGTGTGGTTTTGATACTCGTCTTTCAATACAAAGACGTTACGTTTGCCACACATTTTTATAACAAAAACTTTGAGATAAAGAATTGGGTACTACCCAAAAGGGGTTACTATCCGAGGACTTATCTCGCCCCTAAAAAACAATCTCACAAATCAAATGTGACAACTTGCCTCGCATGGCGAAAACCTAATCTTTTTAAAAAGGATATGTTACATCCGTTCTACCACAAACAGGTAAAGTTTAAGTCTCCTCACATGCGAGCAGCAAAACACCTAAACTGCTAGAATGCTCACGATAACATCATCCATAAAAACACACCAGTTACCCGTAGTAGCACGAACTACGTTGCTCTGATTTCTCATGTCTGTTGAGAATACGTAGGCATAGGATTGCGATATCCTAGCGAGCACCCTTTTCTCTTTTCCACCCTTTCCCATAAAGGCATTCCATGTCCGTTCTACCACAAATAGGTAACACTTAAGTCTCCTCACATGCGAGCAGCAAAAACACCTAAACTGCTAGAATGTGCATGATAGCATCGTCTACCAGAACTTCCCCGCACACTGTAGGCTGAACTACAACTGCTCTGATTCTTTACTTCTTTTAAGTAAAGATACGTAGGCACAAGGGTCACAATCCTTGCCGAGCACATTTCCCCCATATATCCGTAGCCCCGAACTACGTCGACTCTGACTTTCTCATACCTATTGAAAATACGTAGGCCTAGGACCGCGAAGTCCTATCGAGTCTATTCTTTCTCCTTTCATCCTCGTTACCTCTCTTTCCCCGTTTCTAACCCTTTCTCTCTATCTTTTAGAACACTCTTTATAGCATAATATTTAAGCAAATAATTTCACACGTCGACAAACAAAAGGTTCCCATCGAGTACGATGGATGCGAGGGGTGCTAATACCTTCCCCTCACATAACTGGCTTCCGAACCCGTTCTTGGTTGCGAGACCATCTTATCCGTTCTTTTCTTAAGGTTTTCTCGATATTTTCCTTTCCCCTCATGGGATAAATAAAGTTCGGTGGCGACTCTTCTGTCCTTTCTTTTCGCCTCCCCGTCGTTGCGTTTTTTCGAGTAGCGACACTATGCATGTAGTATGACTAGCCTAGATGATATGCAAGAAAATTCACAAGGAGGTGAGATCTTAAGGTCGAAAATTAGGGTGCTACAGAACCTTGGAGTCTCTTGAATAAAAGTCAATCAGATCTTGGAAAACTCTTGATCAAATGATTTTGCATTGTTTGCAGATCAACTTTGACTTTTTTCAGTTGAGTTTCATTCAAGTTGAGGGACTGTTGATTGGTATTCTTGACCCAAATTCTCTTCCTAAAAAATAGTTAGTAAAGAAAAAGAAAACAAACATACTTTTGGATTTTAATTAATGGTTAGTAAACATAAACATAAACAAACACCAAGCATAAAAGAAAACAAGGGTGCCCAATGATATCCCTCAGAGACAAACTTGCAGAGGAAGACAAGAGAACTAAAACTCGTAATCTTTTTTATGGTATGAAATGGAAATGATATATGGAATCTTAGGGATAAAAATTAGGGTATTACACAACATTCATCCTTTGTTCTGAATCATCAAATATCACATTGACATATTCCATTGTCATCTCAGTTATGGAGTTAAATATTCTAAAAGCTCTGTTGCTTGAAGAATAACCCAGAAATATCCCTTCAACTCTTCTAGGATCCATCTTACCCTTTTTATCTTTGTTGGTTAGGACATGGCATTTACTTCTAAAAACATGGAAGTATTTCACTGTAGGCCTTCTTCCTTTCCATAGCTCATAGAGAGTGATTGAAGTTCCCTCTCTCAGGGTGACCCTATTATGAATATAGTAAGTTATATTCATAGCTTCATCCAAAAAGGACATGGCACGCCTTTAGCATGAAGCATGACTTTAGCTGATTCTGGTATATCCAAGGGCTTTTGCTCAAAAATTCCATCTAACTGAGAAAAAAATTATAACTGATGTCTTCAGACTCACAAAATTCAGTGAATTTTGAATTCTCAAATTCCTTGTCATGATAGCTTTTGATCTTGACAATCCTACTCTTTTGCTCCTCCTGAACACTTTGACATAAAACTTTAAGAGCTTTAAAGATGTCTGATTTTTCTTTAAGAAAGTTTACCCATCTAAACCTAGAGAAATCATCCATAACCACATAAACATACTTCTTCCCACCCACACTTTTAGTCTCCATAGGTCCCATAACCCCTATATGGAGAAGTTCCAGAATTCTTGAAGTAGTCTGATGATGCAACATTGGTTGTGACATCAGGATTTGCTTCCTAACTTCACACTCACCACATACTTTCCCTTATTTAACCTTTAGATATGACATTCCTTTAATTGCTCCCACAAATATAATTTCCTTCGTTATTTTGAAATGAAGATGTTCAAGTTTATGGTGCCACAACTTTACTTCAACCTCTTGAGTTCTTGAACACGTGGAAGAGTAAGCAATTATCTGAGGTTCCCAAAGATAACAATTATCTTTAAACCTTATACCCTTCATTAGAACATCATTTTTCTCATCTTTGACTAAGCATTCTGACTTGGAGAAAATGACTAATAAACCTTGATCACACATCTGACTAATCCTGATGAGGTTAACATTTAGTTCATTCATAAGAAGAACATCTTCCAACTTAGGTGATCCAGTATCCATAAATTTACCAACTCTTTTAATTTCTCCTTTAACACCACCACCAAATCTGACAACACCTGTGGGTAGGGACTTGATATCCATCAACAACATCTGAACCCCTATCATATGTCTAGAACATCCACTATCAAAGTACAAGTCTTCTTGAGGCTCTCAAGGATGTGTGAGCTATAAGGTTAACACTCATATCCTCGATACTTCTCTTTTTGCTAATTGGCTTATCCTTAGACTTAACTGGGGATATTTGATTTCTATACAATTTATAACAAAATTGCTTTATGTAACCATACTCTCCACAGTAATGACATCTCCAACAAGATTGAAAAATATTTAGATATTTATTATGTCTGCTAGAATGTTGTAACATGTGGTTAGACATTGTGGTCATCTTCTTTCTTTCAAAAGGAAAGAACTTTTCTTTAGACATTCTTCTCTGTCTGTTATCAGGATGATAATGGCCTTTTGTAACTTCTATTTAACCAGCCTTATGTTTTATACTCCTTGAGGAATCAGTAACGTTATTCAGCTTGGAATTTAGGAGTTATCTTACTTTGAAGACGAGAGATAACACCTAAGAGTTCCTTCTTCTCATTCTCCAATTCAGCCATGGAATTTCTCTGATTCTCCTCTGTCTTTTGATATTCCTCACACCTGTTGCAGGTTTCCTTATAATCCATATCCAAATATTCATATAGGTCATTTTCATTACATGATTCTATTTCATCAGCCCAACTTCTAGAGAGAGCAGTAACAGATTCAATAGTCTATTTGTTGGGTTCATCTTTAGACTCATCATCATTAGACCAAGAAACATCCAACCCTTTTTTTGCTTCCTGAGATAGTTGGGACATTATGGCCTAATGTGACCAAAACCTTCACACTCAAACACTAAATCCCTTTACATTGATCGGTCTTTTCTTCAGTTCTGGTATTCTTTTGAGAATCATAGTTATTTCTGATGTCAGAGGTCATGTCTTTAACACCTGGTCTTCCTCTTCTATCCATTCTCTTTAAAATTCTATTGAACTGCTTCCCAAGTAAAACAATTGTATTTGGAAGTCCCTTATCAGTATCTAGGTTAGCTTGTCCCTCTTTATCTTCAGCGTTGGATACAAAAGCAATGCTTTTATTCTTCTTTTCAGTTCTATCATTCAAGGTCAATTCAAATGTTTGAAGTGATCCCACTAGCTAATCAACTCTCATACCCCTGATGTTTTAGGCTTATTGAATCATTGTGACCCTCATGTCAAATTTCTTAGGAAGAGACCTAAGAATCTTCCTCACCAACTTCTCTTCTGATATCTTCTCTCCCAAGGCACTAAAGGCATTAGCTATTCCAAGTATATTCATGTGAAAGTCATGAATACTTTCATCTTCTCCCATCTTCATATTCTCAAATTTGGTAGTGAGAAGTTGAAGTCTAGATATCTTCACCTTGGATGTTCCTTAATGAGTTGTCTTGAGAATTTTCCAAGCATACTTAGCCACAATACAAGTGTTGATAGAACTAAGCATGTTCTTGTCAACTCCATTGAATAAAGCATTCAAGGCTTTGGAGTTTCCAAGAGCTATCTCATCTTCCTCCTTGGTCCAATCCTCTTCTTGCTTCAAGGTTTCTTTTCCATTCTTATCATTAACCACAAGGTGTTTCTAACCCTTGATGACAACCTTCCAAGTTTTGCTACCCATAGATTTTAAGAAAGCCACCATATGTGCCTTCCAATAGTCATAATTAGTGCCATCCAAGACTGGAGGCCTATTAACATTTCCTTCTCCTTCCTTGTCCATAGTACCAGAATACAAACTCCCTGGAGCTCACCCAAAAACAGATACCAGATGTAGAGACAAATGTCACAACACTGGGATCAATAATAGCTTGATCACACAAGTAAAGATGCAGAAAAATAAATGACAGAAACATAAAAAAATTTCAGAATTGTTAACCCAGTTCAGTGTAACTCACCTACATCTAGGGGCTACCAAGCCAGGAAGGAAATCCACTATGATAGTATTAGTTTAAATCTAAACTCGCCCGTTTACAACTTCTTGCCTAATCCTTACCTTATGCAACTTCTACCTAGACACCTTTTAGATATGAGATCCCCTTCTCACTTCTTAATCAGTCACAATCCTAGTGACAATTCAACACCAATAAATAGTAGAAGTGTCACACTTCCAAGACAATACTTGATCTTACTTAAAAGTTTCAATCAAGAACAATACACTCTTGCTTAAAATCTTTAAAGTGGATAATGAACAATGAATAACCAATCAACCTTAATGCATCAGAAGATACATGAGTGACATACAATTAACAAGCACTAAACCCTAAAGACCAGCCAAAACAACGACTAATCCTTATTCCCAAAATTGTTCATGTTATTCTCTCTAAATCAATAGGGTTTATCTTCACTTTAAATAGCCTTCAGACCTAATGAACTTAGGCTCTTGCGACGCTCAAATAGTAGCAATCAATTTTAACTCACTGCAAATCAACCTGCATAATAATAGAAGTAAAGTAAAAACTTTCATAAAAAGGCTCAAGGAAACTTTTTATGAAAACTAACAGAATCTTTCATAACAAAAATTCTCACAATACACTCCCATGAAAGTCACCCACATGTGCATCATAACACACTAAAAAATCACACTAAAAATACCAAAATAGCCATGCCCGAACTTTCTAGTATAACATGTCTTGGAACATGTCACAATATCATGCATAACATGATGTCTGACTGTCATGATAGAACTTACACAACTCAACTTTATATGCTTGTCGTACCAAGTTTTATGGATGATCATAGGTGTGTTACATATTTGCATCCCTAATAATCTCCATAGTAGTATCTCTCATGATATAATTGAAATTTTCTAACAGTAGAACAAACTTTTAGTTTATAAGACTCAAGATCCTTTGAAAATCAATAGAGAAACCTCAATTGAAACAAACAAGACCCTATGATAAAAGCCAGAGCAGTATCTCTCATGATGTAGTTGAAAATTCCCAATAATGGAATAAACTTTCAATTTATAAGACTTAAGATCCTTTGAAAATCAATAGAGAAACCTCAAATGAAACAAACAAGACTCCCTGATAATTTTCAGAGCAGTATCTCTCGTGATATAATTGAAATTTCTCAATAATGGAACAAACTTTCAATTTATAAGACTCAAGATCCTCTAAAAAAATTCAGAGAAGAATCCCATATGTTCATTTATTGGGGAGAAAAATCCAAAAAAGACTTCCTTGGGAGGAGGTTTACTGCCAAGCTCTGCATGGGAAAAGCTCATAAGAGACTTTTTAGGGAAACCTCTGTCTGGGGAGCCAAAATAGAGTATACGTTGGGGAATATCATTATCAACACAAAGTTGAAGAATGACTTGTTGGAGAATAATCCTAAGAGGATGTGTGGGGTTATAACTCACTTAGAGAAATATCACTGGATCGATAAAGGACTATCTTGGATACTCATGATTGAACCTAAATCCTGAATTATGTTATGTATGTTTAATTTTTGGTATGATATTCCGCTTTGGGTGGAAAAATTATGTATGATTTGATGCATTAAAATGTATGTATGGTTGTAATTGACTGACTGAGTTTCGTGTTCTATGAAACTTCTCATTTATAGGGAAAATTATGCTTGATATGATGCATGTGATGCATTTAGGAATGAAGATGATTGATATAATTTTGTTTTATATGTAACTTCCTATTTCAGCAAGAAAAATATGCATGAAATGATGCATGCAATGCACGTGGGAATGCAGATGAGTGGTTGAATTTTTTTTGGAATTGGTCTCCCTTTTTCAAGGGTAAGATTTTTGGGTGCCAATGTCAATTGGATTTGGGTTTATGGTGATTCCATCAAGGTGGAATTTTATTTTGGGAGATCAATGGAAATTGGTAAGTTGATTGGATCTGACTTCTCGACACTCAAAATTCAATGATGCTACGATCAGTAAGAAGTCGTGGCCAATTGTGCCGATGTTAAGATGCAGTTTTTTGTGCTCGAATTTTCCACATGTGATGTAGATGATAAAGGGAGAGGAAGAAGGACGATTAGTACATTAAGAGGAAGTGAGGTGGAGGATTATGGAAGGGTTGAGGAAGTAGGAACAGAGGTGAGATAGGGTTAGTTTGGAACGGAACATTGTTGAGTTTGAACCTGAAGTGAAAGTGGTGAAAGTCTAGGAAAGTGATGGTGGTTAGAGAGTTTAAGTTTATAATAAATGGTTGCGGTTTTTGAAGAAAGTGCTATGTTTGAATTGAAGGAGAGAAATTGAGAAAGTTTGGGTTCGATAATTTTTTATATTACTACGATATTTTCGTGCCCTTACATACTTGTCAATTTCTTCTAATTATTAAAAGTATGAAAATGGAAAGAATAAAAATAAGTTTTTTTATTAGGGTGCTTAACGAGATGTTGAATCTCACTCCTACGTATCCCCACGTGTGATAGGAAACTCAAAGCTACGTATTTCTTTGTAGGGAAATCCTATTTTGCACTCTAGAGCTAAACACATTGAAATCAAACATCATTTTATAAGATATTATATTCAAAAGGGTGTAATTAATTTAAATTTATAGATACATACCATCAATAGGTTGATATCTCCACAAAACCTCTCGCTGAAGATTAAAAAAAAAATTATCTTGAAAATTTTGAAAATGGAGCTTTGTCCAGAATAACAAAATATTTTCAATATGTGTAGAATCTAGAGAGTCAAAATATGACTCTGAGATATATTAGATCTGAACCAGTTAGCCCTTTGAAGTTAGGAGGCTCTCTGGGTCAGAAGGTTTAAAGTCAGAACCCTTATGAGATTTTCGGTCTTCTTGATTATGAGTTCTTGATATTAATGGTGATAGTTAAGCATTTTTGCATAGCTCTAAAGTAAGAAAAATGTCCTAAGTTAACTTCATCTGAATGTTTGAAGTGGCCCATTGGAATAATATTTCTTGGTTAACGAGAAAATCTATTCATTCTCCTCCCTTGTTAGATTGCGTGTGTTTTCAAAATTTTATTTTCTTTTTCAAAATGGTTTTTATTACGTGTATGTTCAAATGTTTTTTGTTGGTCTTTTTTCAATACACTACAATATAATGTCTTATGACGAGCGTGCCTTGTTGTATGACTTGTTATAAACACTATTACTACACTCTTTATTGGTAACTATTGAGTCTCTTTCGTATAGCTTTCTACCTACTCCCTCCTAATGATTTTAACTCATTTCCATCCCTATTTAAACTTCTCCTTAGCGTTTAATCTTTATCATGTTTTGCATTTACTTTGTTTTTTTTCCTTCTTTTTCTTAATATTTTTTATTGATGGAAAAGGGGAGAAAATGATTTTGGTAGATCTAGTAACCCTAATAAATCCCAAACAATTCTAAACTCATGCTAATTATTTTCTGAACTTCAAACTTTTTCTAGTCTCAACTCAGTAGAAGCATACAAACCTCACCCTAAGGAAACTAAGAAAATTTTTAATAAGTATAAAACTCATTGGAAACTTACAGACCTATCTCTAATGTTTTATAGATATGTTTATCTAAGTAAAATTTATTCATCAAAATATATGGATTTTCCATCATAAAAAGGGGGGAGATTATTGAAACAAGTTTGGTTATACAATTATCCTTGAGTTTTGATGATAATAAAATGTAGAGAATAATTTTGTACTCTAACTATTTTGCTAAGTGTGTAGATAATAGAAAACATATTTTAACTCTGAAGACGTCCAGACTCTAAACCAAAGGATCTGAAAGTTTAAGAACTCTAAACTCCATAGACTCTGAAGTCTCATTCCCACCAAGTATTAAAGACATATTCTGAACTCTACTAAAGTTTAATCAACTTATATATAAAGCCTCTGACAAGAAGTTTATGTACAAAAGTCAATGACTAATTGAAGTAACAAAGTTATAACAACAAATCTACTTTCTATGTAAAGTATTATACTGTGTACCAACTAAGTTTCTCACCTCCCATCATTCTTAACCATTATTTGCTGCAAGCACCACTCAAATGTTGCATAATAAACTGACCTTCATACATCTATTACATTGGGGATAATTTCAACTTCACCCTCTAATGGATCTATCGTTGCTTATATAAAGAGGTCTTGGAAGCTTGGAACAAAGAGTGAGTAAGAATATATACATACACTGCAAAACGTTGCAAAAATGCTCTTACGTGAAAAAGAAAAGAAAAGTATTTTCAATCTAAGAAAGCTATTACGATAAAAAATGTTAGAACACTTTCTTGAATCATTTCTCAAGTGTATTATTTTTTTTAATCTTGTGTATCTGCTTTTTGAAGCATCTTATAAACACAATATTGTTTATCTTAACCTTTGGTTAGTTTCCTTGAGAGACTAAGTTTAGTCAGAATTCTCTAGAAGTTATTGACAATTAGTCTTTGAGTTGTATTTCCTTTAGAGACTAGGGTATAGTTAGAATTTTAAAAGAAGTCTTAGGCTGTTTGTCTTTGAATTTTTGTAATCAGGTTGATTATTGGATTAAGTCCTTATTAAGAAGGAAAAACTACCCAGGCGGGTGGACTGTACGTAGCTTCACTAATAGTGAACCAGGATAAAAATATTTGTGTTTTTTATCTTTATCATTTTCTCTGTTGTTTGTGATATTGGACTGCAAAAGTTTTTTTAATCCAGAAACTCAATTCAAACCCATGTTTCTTGTGTTTCTTGTACCTTTAATTGGAATCAAAGTTCTGATTCTGGTTTTTGACTACTTTGTGTCAAACACTTAACCATGTCAGATAAAGATCCATATTTTTGAAACACAGTATGACATATGCAAAAAATGATAAAGATCATCATTCTGCAAAACCTGCAATATTTGATGGAGAAAAGTTCGACTATTGGAGAGATAGAATCAAAATTTTCTTGATAGATTGTGATTTTGATCTATGGGATATAGTGTTAGATGGCTACACACATTCTAAGGATGTAGAGGACACTAAGCTTGAAAGAAGAAAAATGAATGAACAACAAAAGAAAGATCACAAGAATCATCGTAGATCCAAAACTATATTGTTGAATATTATTTCCTACTTTGAGTATGAAAAGTGTTATGGACTGGTACATGCTCCATAGTTGGGTAAGACCCAACCTAGTCTAGCTTAAGGTCAGGCCCAATATGACCATGGGGAACAATATAATCGTTGGTCACAGTATAGCCATTAGGCACAATATAGCCGTTGGACACAATATAGCCATTGGGGACAATATAGTCGTTAGAGCGTATAGCCGTTGGGGACATGCCCCTCACGCGCTTGACAGTTCACGTGACCAACTGCCCCTTCGAAAGTCACGGGGACAAGTGGACCAGGTCAAAGATCACGTGCTAGATCTTCCACTTGGCAGTCCCCCATTAGCTGATCAAATATTTCGGTCACATGAGAGACCTTGGCCCCGCACTAGGGGGAATCTCATAAATACCCTCCCTCTTAAGAGGGTCAGGTATTCTAGTCATTCTTACTCATACCTAAATACTCGCACTTTCTTTCTCTCTAGCCAAAACACTTACTTTGACATTGGAGTACCTTGTAGGTACACACCCCTCCTCTCCTACAACCACTATTACTGCCCCACATTGAAGGCCAAGACGATCCATTCTGATCACTCCAAATCAAAAAGATAACAAATATAGACTCTGCTAAGTCTATATTTGATTATTTGAAAAATGACTCATGAAGGACATGAGCAAGTTAAATAGACTAAAACCTTGAATTTAATCTAGAAATATGATTTTTTTTCAAAATGGAAGAAGATAAAATGATTGAGGAAATTTTATTAAGATTTCAAACTCTTGTAGGCAGATTAAAAGTTATGAATGAATGCTATACCATTTCAGATCATGTAGAGAAAATCATCAGAAGTTTGCCTAAGAAATAGGGACCACTGTTGACAACACTTAAGGTGTTAAAAGGTCTGAACAAAACGACTATAGGAAATTATAATTTCTCTGAGGAGTCAAAAGATTGAAATTGAGGAAGACGAGTCTTTGAAAAATATCAAGTTTGTGGCTCTAAAATCCAAAGGTAAGTCTAAGAAGGCCAAAGCTCTTTCAAGTTGAAGAAGAAGAGTTTGAAGAAAGTTCAAATGAAGAAGATGAGATGTCTCTACTCCTCAAAAGGGAAAATCAACTCTATAAGAAAATAAAAATTAAGTTCAGAGGCTATGGAAGAACTAGTTGACAATCTGAGTCAACCTCTGGGAAGAAAAATATGGAGGTGGCAAATATTTTACCTGCTTTTAGTGTAAGCATCTTGGATATTAAAAAAGTGGGTGTCCAAAACTCATGCCTAAAAAGAAATTCTCATAGAGAAGAAGAAAGTTCTAATGGCAACCTAAAATGACTCAGAAGATTCAGAAGATAATTCTGAAGAAGAGCAAACTCACATGGCGCTGATGATGAGTGCAGAAGCATCTGACTAAAAAAACAAGCAAGGTTGAATACTAAATCCTTTCACCTTTGTGAAAGTCTAAATTTTGAAAGTAAAAAAATTGAGATTTAGATAGAGATTATAAAGAATAGAAAAAACAAGTAAGATTTGAGACTAAATCCTTTACCTTTGTGAAAGTCCAAAATGTGAAAGTCAAAAAGTTGTTGGACAAGAAGCAACCTTCAAATTCACCTATCTTTTTCTTTTAACAAGGAATAAAAATTGAAAGGACAAAATATATATTCTTCATTCGTCCATTGATTCGTGATATATAATTCATCATGACTCCAAAAAATAAAAAAACTATAGTTGAATTGAAAAAATTAAACATAAAAACATTAAGTATTTGATATGAATAAATGGTTAGAATAAGTGAGTGGCCAAAAATATGTATGTGTTCTTGAATGGTCGACGGAGAGGGGAGTGTACCTACAAGCACTTTGATGCTTAATTCAGTTTGGGTGAAGAGGTGAGTAAGAAAAGGTAAAGAATATAATACTTGACCCTCCTGCAGATGAGGGTTTTAATATTGAGCCCCTGGCGCTTAACTAATGGTCTTTCTTGTGGTATGAGTGTTCAGGCCCACAACGGATGACTGCCAGGACTTCCACGTGAAAGGAGGGATGAGCAGCTCATGCTCATCGTCCTGGCTCAACCGCTCTGCACTCCTAGGATAGTGGATGGACTTACCCGTTACGAAGGGTCAAACATCCCTGCGAGGGGTGTGGCTTTATTTGGTGACGTGTCCTCGGGTGAGGGGTACGTGGGGAACATGTTCTCCACTGGCCCTAATGGGATGGGCCAACACTCTGGGCCGTCCTCGACGCAGAACTAGGTTGGGATGTGCTCGATGTTGGGTCAGCCACAAGCCTAGTCTAAAACAGGACCCCCTAAAGTAGTTGCCTCCAAGCATGAGGTTAATGACTTATAGTCGGTTCGTGTTTCAAGGAGGAGCAAGGGACTCTGCACGGGGAGAGCTTTCATTTGGACTCACGATTGTGAGCTCGCGGTACCGTGGATGTTATTCGAGAGTTCACACCCACAGGGGCGATGCTTTGCTCGTAACGAGTTGAATTTCGCTTTCGAGGAAGATGTGTCATGCAGGGTCTGTGGTCAAGAGCTTAACATTGAGAGTTTGGCTATGGCCATGAGTTGTCAAGATGCTCATAGATTTGCTTCAAAATTTTCGTCGAGACCATACTCGTGAATGAATGCGAACATTTGTCGCCTGTGTTCAACAAAGGGTGTTCAACGTATTAAGTCCTGAAGATTGATGGGACTTGAAGAGACAAATGCTTTGTTTCCTCGAGCCACACGTTAGAGCCATTAAATACATAGTGATGGCCTATGAGTAGGGGTACTTATGAGCTAGACGGTGACACATTTACCTATGCCATGAAGTGGGTTTATAAATAGAAAGAAGTAAAGGGACATTTACATATTTTGCTTCATTCGTCCCTCTATTTTCCTTCGAGCTTCAGAGCATTGTCTCCACCATCTGCCGTCATTTCCACCACCATCACCAACCTTCATCTAATCTTTAAATCAAGTAAGTTTCCTCCTTCTCCTAGCTTGCATGTTGGTTTTAGAATGTAGATTTGCTTTAGAACGTAGGTTTGCCTTTTCTTTAGGTTGGGTTCCGACGAGTGTTGGTATTTGGTGGTGGTTTGGCCATTTCCAAACACCGACTGTTGGGGGCTTGTATGTTAGAGGCGTGGTTTTGAGTAGGAAAGTTAACATTTGTGTGATATTTCTTCCAATATCCATTACAACGTTGCTGTTAAGGCGAGATTTTAACTTGCTCCGGCAGAGCTCATGAATTTTCTAATGAAGCTCCGTGTCGAGGAGGCTCTTCCTCGCGAAGCTTATGAGTTTTCTGATGATGCTTCGTGTCGAGGAGGCTCTTTCTCGTGAAGTTCATGAATTTTCTGATGAAGATTCATGTATTTTCTGATAAGGCTTTGCATCGATGAGGCTCTTCCTTGTGATTTTGTTGATAAGTTGACTAAGACCTCCATCAAGGAGAAGATCCTCACGATTTCCTTTGCTTGATGTTGAATAAGGTCTTTGGACGAGGGAAGCGTCCTTGTGCCTCTCCTCGCCCTTTCACTTGTTATACTGGAAGGATGGATTTGATTTCATCTTCGAATTCACTGTTGTCCTCTGCATTTTAGGTTTCTACGGCTCGCAGTGCCAAGGGTCTTCACATGGTCGAAACCATTGATGATCCTGACTTGGCTTGGGTCGGGCTAGAACCCCGAGGGGTAGCCTCGCGTTTTGCTGATTTCCCAAAGAGCGCATTTACACTCGTCGAGGAAGGCGCATGGTTTCTGGGAGCTCCCGAGAACTAGGAAGTTTACAAGACTAATCGAGAGAAACAAATTTGCTCGCGTTTCTCAAGGAACCATTTTTCCATGTATGAGTACGCCTTCAAAGAGTTGGGGTTTTGGTTTTTGTTCAGCATCCCCCAAGTGGGAATTTTTGATTGGCTGAAGCTAGCACCCTCTCAGTTGCATTCAAACTCGATTGCATTTATTTGGGCCTTCAAGATCTTGTGCTAGCATCTCAATATCGGCACCACCATTCCTCTATTATTTCGTTGTTTCCACCTTCAACTACAGACTTCACATGGGAAGCATAATTGGGTGTCCCTCAATCATCTGAAGAAGTTGTCCAAAATATTCACAGACTCCGTTCGTACCTTTAAGGATAGGTATTATACGGCCAAGCCCGTGACTCAAGCATCCATCGATTGTGTGTTTGAGCATGTGGTTATAACCGAGGAAGATGGAAATGTGTGTATCTGGGGACAAGGTAGTAAGGCTGGTCTCAAAGTTCACCCATCAATGGAGTAACACCCACTTTGAAGAGAGCACGAGTTATTACATCACTAAGCCTAACGAGTTGGACCCCGAGGACTGATAACGCGAAATCATATATATATATATATATTGACGTATAATTCAACTAATATTTGACTGGTTTCAATCCGATTTCGGGTTTTTCCGTGGTATTTGTCTGATATTTTGCAGATATTTGAAGATCATGTCCAAACAAAGCAATATGAAGGAAAGAAGAAATTACAGATTAAATATGGACGAAAACCAGATGAAAACAACATGAAAAACAGCAGATGCGCATTTTGCTGTTGTGACGACCGTCACACGGCTGACGACCGTCACACACCATGACGACCGTCATGCAGGCAAAAACGCAGAACTTCATTTAACATGCAAAAATCAGTTCCAAGTCCCAAAATGATGGACCACTACTTCCTATTTTCTCTGACTCCAAGTCCACCTTCTGAAAATTATAACCGTTAGCATTTCACCTCTATAAAAGGAGAAGGAGGGGAGCTGAGAAAGGGAGCCGCATTCAGATAACGAAGTGCTGCCCAAATATTTTCGAGAGCAAATTTAGTTTCAGTCTTGTTTTTTTGTTTTCCTTTCCTTTTTCCTGTATTCCATTTCTGCAATATTCATTTGTGCGCTCTATTGGTTTGAAGACACAATCCTGCCGACATTGTTGGGATTTGGCCAAAAGCCAATTGGATACGTTACAGGTTTTTATTATTTCGTTAATTGTAACTTTAATTCCCAGCAGTATGAATGTTCTAAATTTCTGCTTTTGTTTACGCTTTACTTATTCCAAATCCATGTCTAGCTAAACCAGAGTAATCGGTATGTAATAATAATTCAGACGGGATTTGATAATAACCGGTTAAAACCTTTCTTTTTCAAAAGTTGTTTATGGCCTGAGTGTTTAAACTTATTTCCTGAATAAACGTTCGTCGCGACAGTGAGAACTTATTTAAAAGTAGTTTTGCCACGACAGTGGGAAATTAATTAAGGTACGAACCAACAAGCGACAGCTGCGGCTAGGACCAGATAGTAAACACTAGGCATTTATTTTAATAACAGCGAAAGCACTTTAAAATAGATTAGAACTTAGAGATTTCCAAAAAGCGATTTTAACCCCAAACGGGATAGCGACAACATACGTTCCGCCTTAAAGTTGCGACTAGCGTCAACAACCATCATGAGACGAAGGTCTTTAGATCACTATTTTCTTCTTAAATAAATTCTGAAAATATTTTATATACCGGTAACTTGTCAAATCCCCGAAGAACATAATTATTGCATATCGATTCGCGTAATTATAATTTAAGTAACGTTTTTAGTTCCCTTTAGTAATAGCAATTATTCCCTTAAACATTATCTACCTAGCTAAACATAGTAATTCCCGAGAACACTAGTTTGATTACGAGTCCTTGTGGGATCGATATCTTTTATTACTACACGATAGACTGTGCACTTGCAGTTAAGTTGTATTAGACATAGAAAGTCGCGATCAAGGACCAACGTGGCTTCGACAAACTTGTGAAGTTTGTTGATAGCTTCACTCCTGCTCGGTGGGAGACCAAGAACGGGCAGGCTATCCTCGATGAGCATGGCCAACACATTTATGAGGCTCAATACATTAACATTAAGGAGCTCATCAAGTGTAATACCATAGAGGATGCTAGATCGCTTTTAGGTATTGTTTTCCCTTTAATTTGTTTTTGTACTTATTCTTTCTTGGTATATTAACCTGTGCTCATCATTTGTCACAAATAAAATAGAAAACCTTCAGGATCACATGATCAAGATGCCGATGGCCAAAGGGAATACTTCAAAGGACAAAAAGATGAGCTCCAAGAATAGGATTGTTCAAATCCTAAACCAGTCCAAGGTTGTCTCCGACCTAAGTTCTTCTTCTTCCCAGGGGGGCGACCAGTCTTCCCCCCAACAGGACACCCCGACCAAGAAACGACGCTGCGTAAGTAACGCCTTGGATATAGATCTTATGGAGGAGATTGTCGGGGACAAGTTCACACTCCCCCCTTGCTATTCCAACCGAGGTTTTTTTGAGGGGCCCTACTCTTGTCGTGCCTCGGGCGGGTTCTTCGGCCATCCTGGGCCTCAACACGGTAGGTAAAAGAAAAGCATTGGCTTGGATCCAACTGCTTTATTGAGGGTTTTGAAGGTGGACCTGGTTCTCAATGACAAGGAGACCTGCTCTACTGACGAGCCAGAGAAACAACGGGCAATGAATGTGAAACTCGAAGCAGAAGCGATCCGGCTGGAGACTGCTTTTGATGTCTATAAGGAAAAGTATCGGATCCAGACCGAAATTTTCATCGAGATGCACGAAAAGAAAAAGGAATTGTCCAAATTAAATACGGACATGACCGCCCTGAGGCTCGAGCATGCTACCGAGAATAAGAGCTTCGAAGACAAGATTTCTGCTTTAAAAGCTATCGCGGCCCACGCCAAGGATGAGGATGATGATCTGAAGGACTTGCATACCCGTGGCGAGCTGGTTTTCCATATTAGAAGTCTCGAGCAGGATTGTGTGGATGTTGTCGAGATGAGCTTCGACAACACTGTGGCTCAACTCCGAATCGCGAACTCAGAGGTCGAGCTTGTCATGAGGGAACCAGATTCCTGCACAAGGTATTCAATGGGTAGATAACCGCTCCTCCCAGCCTTCTCGTTAACAATGACGAAGTAGACGAAAAGCTCAACAACGAAGGGGAGCGCAATATTTAACTTGTCTATTTTTTTGTACTTGTTCCATCCTGTGCGCCGTGATTTGTAAAATTTAGATAGTAGGCATTTCACTTTTTTGTTGCAATATTATGACATCACCGACCTTCATGGTCGTTATTTTAATCATACTTCACTTTTTTTAATATGCTCGTGTATACCTTTGCTTGCCTATATGCTTTTTGTTTTGCTTTACAAATTGTTTTTGTTGAGTATTTAAGGGTCTTGCTCGACATTGTTATTGCTTAATAGTATAGGGAACTCGTCGAGTAATCAGAGTTAGGTTCTGTACTGATTGCGGTGGAAAGGTCTAGGTCGAGATCTTAGTTCCACTACGTGAACCTCTCATCGCGAGCATGGTGTTCTGCCTTAATGGTACGACAATGGAGGTCGGTTGAGTTTTCTCCGTCGAGCCAAGGATCTGCTCGTCAAAGAGTGGAAACTTGCCTTTTTTTTAAGTTTGAGACGTTGTGCTTGTACCCGAGCATATCTTCGTGGTTAGGACGTAACTCATTATCGTCGACTAGGGTATGTCGACTGTTAGGCCTAACTGTAATATTATTTTAGTTTCTCGGTGTTCCATGGTCGAGCAAGTTCTTCCTTGTGAAAGTTTTCGAGGTAGTAAGCCCCATTCTCCGTTTTTGCTCAGACACGATAGGGGCCTTCCCAGTTTGTAGTGAGTTTTCCCTCACGAGAATCTTTGTGATTTCTTTGCAAGACTAGGCTGGAAGGCTGGCGATTTTGAATTCTTATTTTATGACTTTGGCGTCATGTCATATGGTTATCTTTTGTTTTAACGAGGCTTCATAGAAAGCTACCCCAATCGAATCTCTTCGACAAGGTCGAGCTCTTTTTTAGTGCCTTATCGTTCATCTCCTCGTCGAGAGGGAATTTAGTTTGCCTAAAGGATTCTCTAATCTCCATTGGGATTACTGCCTCAGTCTCGTAAGCTAGTCAGCATGGAGTTTCCCTAGTGGTCGAGTATGGTGTCGTTCTGTAGGCGCAGAGCATGTTGTGTAGCTCCTCGACCCATTTCTTTTAAGCCTCACCTAATCTTCATTTTAGTCATCGTAGGTTTACTCTGTTCACGGCTTCGGCCTGTCTGTTTGTTTGTGGGTGTTGTTGTGAAATGTTTGGTGCCTAGTTTAGTGACGAATTCTTGGAAATTTTTATTGGTGAACTGCGTCCCGTTATCGGTGACGAGTGTTTCTAGTATGCCGAATTGGGCGACTATGTTTCTATTATAGAAACAAAGTATATTGTGAGCTATGATTTTGGCGAGGGCTTCCGTCTCTATCCATTTCATGAAATAAACAATACCGACTATCAGTTAATTGTTCTAGTTTGACTACGTGGTAAACGACCCGAGGATATCCATTCCCCACCAAGCAAAGGGCCACGGGGATGAGAGAGTTTTAAGCTTGTTGGGAGGAGCCAAGTGTATATCTATGTGGCGTTGGCATTTATCATATTTTTTAACATGTTTTGCATCGTGTTGCATGGTGGGCCAACTATATTCTACTCGCAAGGCCTTCCAGGCGAGGGATCTTCCTCCGAGGTGTTAGGCGTTGATTCCTTCGTGGATTTTGTGTAAAATTTTGGTGACCTTGGATTCCTTGACACGCTTGAGGAAAGGGATGGAAAATCCCCGTCTGTATAGCTTGTCCTCGACCAAGACATAGGCGCAACCTTTGTGTCTGATCACGTTAGCCTCTTTCTGGTCGGGGGCTAGTTCCCTACTTGTGAGGTAGTTATACGCTGATGTCATCTAGCAGTAGTTATCGTCAATGACGTTTACGTTGAGAGTTACATAGGGTTTTTTCTATGCTCAGATGAGAAAGTATCTATTGGATGAAGAATTTGTTTCTGCCTTTCTTCTTTGTGCTCGCTAGTTTTAATAAGATGTCTGCTTGGGTATTGCGCTTATGGGGGACGTGTTTTACTTCAGCAAAATCAAATTTTGTTATCCGTTCTTGAACCAGAGCTAAGTACTCAAGGAGTTTGTAGCTCTTGAATTGATATTCTCCTAGTATTTGAGAGGTGACGAGTTGGGAACCAGTGAAGATCTTTACCTCTTTAGCTCCCAAGTCTTTAGCCAAGCGCAACCTTGTAAGGAAGGTTTTGTACTCTATCTGGTTATTCGAGGTTGGAAGGATATGGAGAGGGAAACTTCAAACATGATTCCTTCCTCGTTTTCAAGGATGATTCCTGCTTTGCTTCCTGTCGAGTTGGATGCTCCATCTACAAAGATGGCCCAATTTTGGGCTCCATTTATCGGGGGATGGGGGCATGGCATGGCCATTTATGCCACGAAATCGGCTAGTACTTGAGCTTTAAGGGTCTTTCTACTCTCGTACTAGATGTCAAATTCAGAGAGTTCCAGTGACCATTTGAGCATTTTTCCAGCCATGTAGGAACTACCGAGCAACTGCTTTACGGGTTGGTCAGTTCACACCATGATCATGTGGGCTAGGAAGTATTTTCTCAATCTTCTCGGCGTATTGATGAGGGCCATAGATACTTTTTCAATTTCCCGGTATCTGAGTTATGGGCCTTGTAGGGCCTTGCTGGTGAAGTATATGAATTTATGCCCCTCAGGGGTCTCGCAAATGAGAGTCGCGCTGACGGCCTCGGTTGCTATGACGAAGTAAAGGTAGAGAGTCTCCTCGTTGTCTAGTCGTGAGAGTATCAGTGGTTGCGAAAGAGCTCGTTCGAGGTGGAGGAGGGCATGTTCGCACTCCTCGGGGAAAAACGTCGCTTCCTTGCGAAAAAGTTTGAAAAGGGGAAGTGCGTACTGGAAAGATTTGGCTATGAAGCACGATAACAAGGCGAGTATCCCGTTTAAGGATTGAATTTATTTTTTCGAGTTTGGCATCAGGAATTCGGAAAAGGCTCTGCATTTGTCAAGGTTCGCTTTGATTCCTCGTCCTATTAGATAGAAGCCGCAAAACTTACTTGCTTGAACGCCAAAGGTACATTTCTATGGATTGAACCTCATCTTGCATCTTCTCGTCTGGTCGAAGACTCTTTTCAGGTGAAGCGTGTAGTCGGGTTCCTCTTGGGGTTTCACCATCATGTCGTCCATGTAGACTTCGAGCATGTCTTCAATCTCACATCAGAAGACTTTGTTCATCATCCGCTGGTAGGTAGCATCGACGTTCTTCAAGTCGAAAGACATTACGATGTAGTAGTAGTTTCTGGACTCGGTCATGAAAGTCGTGTATTTTCTGTCGCCCTTTTCTATGGGGAACTGGCTGTACCCTACATACGCATCCATGAAAGACAATAATTTAAATCCAATAGAATTATTAACTAGTCTATCTATGTTAGGAAAAGGGTAAGCATCTTTAGGGAAAACCCTATTGAGATCAGTATAATCAACACATGTCCTCCATTTTCCACTAGATGTTTTTACAAGTACAAAGTTTGAAAGCCATGTTGTGTACTGGGCTTCTTAAATAAAATTTTCCTCTAGGAGGTTTTTTACATCATTTTTAGCAGTCTTTGCTTTCTTGGGAGACTACCTACGCCTACGCTGCATTACGACCCAAGCGGCGAGGTCAATGGTCAGTTGGTGGCAGACCACTTCGGGGTTCAGTCAAGGCATATCAGTGGCGCTTCATGTGTACATGTCAACATTCTCTCTTAAGCAGGCTTCAGCTGCTTCCCTGCAAGGTCGGGGAGGCCATTTCTAATTTTCACCCCTTTGTTCGAATCGTGGCCGAGGGGTATAACTTCGAACTTGCCGTCTCAAATGGGGTGCCTAGGATGGAAGGCTCCTCGTTGTTATCTGGTGCTATGGAGCTTTCTGCTGCTAGTTAGGCTTTTCTTCCTTTCTTCTTCTGGTCCTTTAAGTTATCTTTGGTGAATCAAATGTCAAGGTCGACCGAGTCGACATGAGGCATTAGTTTTGGCTCGACTTGCTAGAAGCTCTAGGCGACACATTGATGGAGTTCTGCCCCTTCGAGGCCGCTTCAAAGCATCTTCTCGCAGCTTCTATGTCCCCGTGAAGAGTGGAGACGGGTTCCTTGGCTGTGTAATACTTCATCTTCAAATAGACTGTGGATGGTACAACGACCAGTTCGGCCAGAGTTGGCCTTTCCAGAATGCACTGGTACATAGAAAGATAGTCTATTACCAAGAATTAAACTTTAACCGATTTGGCGGTCTCAGCCGCTCTAACAGTGACAATCAGTTCACTGTAGCCCCGTGGTTTTATGGTCGGGCCGTTGAAACCCTGCAGATCAGAGCCCACGTAGGGTGTCAAATGTGTTTCGTCAAATTGCAAAGTCAGGAATAGCTGAGAGTACATGATGTCGACTGAACTTCCTTGGTCGACCATTATGCGGAGAACGTCAAAGTTTTCAATTTATGCTCTCACGAGAAAAAGGATGTTGAAGTTGAGGGATCCGTTGAGAGCTTCTCGCGGTAGAACATGATATGAACTGAGCTTCTGTGACATTTGTTGAGGGTAGAGCTTTGGCTCGAGATTACATCAATGAGTTTCTAGAACTTCCTTTTTATTGAACCTACAGTGAGTTTGTTGAATCCCCCACCAGATATGACCATGGCAGAGGGAAATGTCTCCCACGTGCTGCATGTTGCAAAGTGGAAGGGGGTTTCGGCTTGGTCGGGGACGTAAAAGTCCTCTGGCCTGGAGATGGACATGGCGATCTACAGGTTGGCGGTGTCGTCAGATGGTGGCCTTTCCTCCTCGACCTTCTTTTCCCCCATGGCATCTTGATGAGGAACCTTTCTTCTCCTAGTGTATTAATTTAGGTGCCCGTCCCTAATGAGGATCTCAACTGTATCCTCGAGGTGGATGCACTCTTCAGTACTTGCCCGTGACTCTTGTGGAAACGACAATACTTGGTCTTGACCATTGTAGGCTTAGGAGGTGTTTGCCTAGGAAAATGGACTCCAGCCCGGTGGAACTCCAAGTTCGCGCATTCGGATAAAATATGCTTGCGAGAAGTGATCAACAGTGTGTACGGAGAAACGACCAACAGGTCCTTTATATATCCAAGACTCGTGGGGCTTATCTTCTTTTCTTTTCTCGCTTCCTCGACGAGGTGCTTGGTGGTCATCGTGCCTCGAAAATCTGGTGTTTTGTTGGTGCAATGAGTTTTGAGCATTGTTGGCAGCTTCTTTCTCCTCGTACTGAATATAGGACCGGGCCTTAAGGAGGAGGGCATCCAGCGATGTGAGTGTTTCAACGCCGACTGTCTTGGTGAAGTCACCAGGGGTGCAGTCCCTGTTCGAGCAAATACTTTTTCTTATCGTCAATCATGGAGACCTGGACAACTTCCCAATTGAACCTCTCAATGTAGGCTCGAAGAGTTTCATCTTTCCCCTGCATGATTGCTTCGAGCGTCGCCTCTGACTTTGGACGGCGACAAGAAGCAGTGAAATGCCTCAAAAACTGCTTCCCCAGGTCTCTCCAGGAAGTGATGGATTTGTCAGCGAGGCTCTTGTACCAGGTTATGGCACCCTTCCTCAGAGTAGTAGGGAACAACCTGCATTTAATGACACCTCTGACACCATGATAATCAAGCAGAGCATCGATGTTTTTGATGTGATCGTCGTGATCTTTCGTTCCATTGTATGTTCCAAGGTTCAGTGTTTTTTCTAGCCCGGCGGGAAGGGGAACATCCATGATTGCTCGAGGTAACAGACCGCGGGGGTCATCTTCGTCACTCCAAACCGGTGAGCGCAACGGAGAATGGTCATACTTCTCTCGCCGAGGGCTGTCATCGCAGCGTGGAAAATAGTCCTTTTATCGACCCTTCGATTTGTGTGGAGGCGAACAACAATTATCTGGTCGTCTGCTGACTTTGCTTTTCTTGGCACCCGAAGAGCATCGATCCTCGCGGGGAGGAGTACAGTTACGCTTGAAGGACTGAGGCCTCTCCAACTGTGGGCGGCGGCCTGGTCGTCGCGACGACGAGCTTTGAGACTCATATCGTCGGTGTCTCTACGAAGGAGAGCGTGAACGTCGGTTGAAATTTCTCTGGTGTATTCTCTAGAACTTTCTGGACTCTGCGAGTTTCGACGTATTGGACGCCGTGACCGGCTGCATCATCGTCGGAGGGGGAGGTGGTGTGTCTGTCTCTCTTTAGTGGAGTGCTTTCCTCCAAAAGCGGTATACCATTGTTGTTGTCGGCGTCATGGACGGGAGAGAGGACGGTTTCGTGATCGTCGTTGTTATCGTGTTGACTGACCATGATCGGTTTCTGAGGTTTTTTATTTTAATCTTTTGGTTTTCGGAAAAGAAAAGATGGGTAAACAGGATTCCCACAAACAACGCCATTGATTCAAACAGTCGATCATAATAAGTGAGTGACTAGCAACACGTCTGCAGTCTTGAACGGTCGACTGGTTGGGGATACTTGCAGGCGCTCTGATGCTTAAGTCAGTTCGGGTGAAGATGTGAGTAAGAAAGGGTAAAAAAATAGAATACCTGACCTTCATGCAAATGAGGGTTTTTATAATGACTCCCCAACGCTTGACCAATGGTCTTCATTGTGGGCTGAGTGTTCAGACCCACAATGGATGACTGCCAAGACTTCCACGTGAAAGTAGGGATAAGCAGCTCGTGCTCATCGTCCTGGGTCAACCGCTCCGCACTCCCCGAACAGTGAATGAACTTGTTCGTTACGAAAGGTCAAACGTCCATGCGAAAGGCGTGGATCACGTTGGTGATGTGTCACCGAGTGAGGGGTACGTGGGGGACATGTTTAACAGGAAGGACCATCACTCTGGACCGTCCTCAACGCAGAACTAGGTTGAAATGAGCTCGACGTTGAGGCAGCCACAAGCCCAACCTAAAACAATATTAAAAAAAGAGTAAATTAATAAATAATAAAATTAATAAAATAGACATACATCCCTATTTTTCCGGCACAATTGAAAATTGTAGTTAAAATTGTGATGATGAGACACTTAAATTTTCAAATCCTCCCTATGTGGTGAAGACATTTTTTAAAACTCTAAAATATTAACAAATATTTATTTTAAAATTATAATTAAATAATATTACAACATCTTATTTATTCAAAATAAAATAATAATTTTATATGTTAGAATATCTTCAAAAATCTTTCATCGTGTCTTTGAAATAGATAAAAAAAATCTTAATCAATTATATATTATTAAACATTATCATGGATGATGGGAGTTTATACAAAACAATAAAATTGGCAAATAATTTCTTTTTTTCAAAATCAAGTGAAAGAAAAAACATCAGACAACTGATCAGAATATTATTGAAAAATATATTTGCTATGAAATGGTGGATTGGAAACAAAATTTATTTATAAAAAATAAAAATAAACTAAGCAGTGCAATATTTAAATATTTAAATTAGTAATACTAAGTATAGAGTCGTTGTGTGGTTGGCAGCACATAGTATAGTGTTGATGTGTGGTCGGCAGCATAGCCCAGCACAGCACTATGAAATGAACAGCCAAACTCATTTTCTTATCTAAATTCAAAAAAGGGTGGCGGGTATACCACAGTAATGGAGGAAGAAAGAGACCACCGCCAACTTCAACTCGACGAAAACGATGACAACGAGTGGCGCCTCTATGAAGCCTACAATGAACTTCACGCGCTCGCTCAAGAACTACACACGCCATTCGACGCGCCTGCCGTACTCGTCGTGGGCCACCAAACAGACGGGAAAAGCGCCCTAGTGGAAGCCCTAATGGGCTTCCAGTTCAACCACGTCGGCGGAGGTACCAAAACCCGCCGCCCTATTACCCTGCACATGAAATACGGTCCACATTGCGAGTCCCCGTCTTGTCATCTCCTCTCTGATGATGACCCTTCTCTTTCTCACCAAATGTCCCTTCCCCAAATCCAGGTTTTTTATTTTTCTACCTTTTTCAGTTTATCAGTTGTAACTAACTAACTAATTAGTTAACTAACTAACTGGTTCATTAATTAATTAACTAAACAGGCTTATATTGAAGCTGAAAACGCGAGATTGGAACGTGATTCGTGTAGTCAATTCTCAGCTAAGGAAATAATCATAAAAGTTGAATACAAATACTGTCCTAATCTCACTATAATAGATACACCAGGGTTAGTTGCTCCTGCACCAGGTAGAAAAAATAGGGCGTTACAGGTTCAGGCACGTGCGGTGGAGTCGCTCGTGAGAGCGAAAATGCAGCACAAGGAGTTTATTATACTCTGTCTTGAAGATTGTAGTGATTGGAGCAACGCCACGACGAGGCGCGTTGTGATGCAGATTGATCCGGAATTGTCGAGGACTGTGATTGTTTCGACGAAGTTGGATACTAGGATACCGCAATTTGCACGTCCTTCTGATGTTGAGGTTTTCCTCTCGCCGCCGACGTCTACGCTTGATGGTTGCATTCTTGGTGATTCGCCGTTCTTTACTTCGGTGCCTTCGGGGAGAGTTGGTTCTGGGAGTCACTGTTTGTACTCCTCCAATGATGATTTCAAACAGGTTGAGTACTAAATTATTCTATGGTAAAAGTAATACATTTTGTCGGTAAAAGAAACAATGAATTAATACGGCATTGGTTCCTTGTGATTTAAGTCATTTAACATGTGTTGCAGGCAGTAAGCTTTAGAGAGATAGAAGATGTGGCATCCTTGGAGGAGAAATTGGGAAGGCCATTGTCGAAGCAAGAAAGAAGTAGGATAGGTGTGAGCAAACTTAGGCTGTTTCTGGAAGAAATCCTACAAAAGAGGTTTATTTGCGATAGAATTTGTCTTTGTGACTTGTTGTTTCTAGACAATAATTAGAAAATCCATCGTTTTTTTATATAGATTCTAAGCTAAATCCTAAGAATGAACTTGCTAGGTATATAAATAACGTACCATTGATCATTCCACTTCTTGAGAAGGAGCATCGGAGTGTGACAAGGAAATTGAGTGATATAAAACAAGAGTTGAGGTTTGTATTTAAGTTTAAAATGTGTTTGTTGTACGAATAGATGATTTTATATATTAGTTTTATTGTTATCTTTATAAGTATTTCTTTCATCATTTGTATATTTTTCTTCAAATAATATACAGCACACTGGATGAAGCCAAGCTGAAGGAGAAAGGAAGAGCTTTTCATGATATGTTCTTGACCAAGGTTTTTTGTTTCACAAATTTAATTTTCTTCTCAATATCTGATGTTGCTTTAACGGATGAATTTCTTCTGTTGATGGATATTAGAACTCCTACCATGGGAAGGGTTATTTAATATGAACGTTTAACACTTGTGGAGTAAGTTTATTTGTCCGTCATATATTCTATATGAACTTGAATATGCATGCTGTTAGAACCCGTAGTCTCTAAACCTCGAAGATGTACTCTTTATTCTATTTTCACCTTTCAAACTCACATATTTTCCACCATTCAGCTGTCATTGCTGCTTAAAGGGACAGTTGTTGCGCCTCCTGATAAATTTGGTAAATTTCCTAAGCTCCCTTTTATGGACAAGCCTAATTAATAGTAGAAAATGATGAACGGGTATTGTTATATTTGTTAATGTTCTTTTTGTTTTGTTTCAGGTGAAACACTACCAGATGAGCGAATAAATGGAGGTGCATTTGTTGGTGCTGATGGTGTTCAGTTCCCTCACAAGCTAATACCTGTAAGTTATACAATTGTTATGGGCATGCTTTTCTCAGTATTTATGTTCCACTTATTTTCTTTACTATCTTCTCTTTTAAAATTTTCATTATAATTACCGTTTTTTTTTCTTCTTTTTTTTGTTGATGAATTCATTTAACTTATGTCTTTCATCACCACTTCATATGAGTTTTATATTTGTGTTGTGGTCATTCTGCAAAATTTTTTGAAGTATTTTCAGAATCTCGCTAAGCAAACATTTGATAGGCTGTCTCATCCTTCTTTATAGAATGCAGGAATGCGTCTTTATGGTGGTGCACAATATCACCGGGCAATGGCTGAGTTTCGTTTTGTAGTTGGAGGAATCAAGTGTCCTCCAATCACACGGGAAGAAATTGTAAATGCTTGTGGAGTTGAAGACATTCATGATGGGACAAACTACTCTAGGTAAATCTGTTTTTTTTTGGGTCAACAAGTAGTTTAATGGCTGGAATTTCACCCTTTAAAGGTGAATAAGTGGGATGTCACGGGTTCAAATCCGCGCCCCTGTAGTCTGATGTCCCTGCACAACTACCAATAAAGTTGGCTTAATAGGACTCGGTGATTTTGTGTTTTACTTATTCATTCTTGTAATATTATTAATCATTAAAATAATTTTCATTTTGACCAATCAGGACTGCTTGTGTAATTGCTGTTGCAAAAGCTCATGACACATTTGAACCTTTTCTTCATCAGGTGATTAATACTATAGAAGTGAAAATATTTCTTTCAATTGCTTTTTGCTTTTTATTTCTTATAATTTGTTAGGATTACAAGTCAACTTACACCATTATGTTAGAATAAAGAACAAAGGAAAGTTTGAATAGTTAGATTAAATAGGTTAGCTAATTAGGTTAGTTGGTTAGTAATAGGGGTTGCATTTGCATACATGCATAATTAGGAAGACACAATGCTCATATTATTTGAAGGTTTAATGTTTTGCTTCCCTAACTAATATATTAATTCTCTGTTTTTGATACAGTTGGGGTCTAGATTGTTGCATATACTCAAGAGATTACTCCCAATCTCTTTTTATCTTCTTCAGGTATTCTCTTTGTAACTTTTTGTGGGATATAAAACTATTTGAGTTTTCATCCTATATCCTATAGCTTAAGATTTGAGATAAATGGTTCTTGACGTGTATCCCGAGCCTTTATGAGCAACTGGTGTAGCATTTAATTCTTGGCAGTTGCCAATCTATTCAAAATCAAAGTTAAATTTCTGTACAAGTTAGCATGGGCGTGTGCGTTGTATTGTCTACCCTTCATGCGAATATTTGTCTTTTTTCCTAACTTACTGTAATTATGCATTTTTTGTTTCTGACAGAAAGATTGTGAGTATCTAAGTGGTCATCAGGTGTTCCTCAGGCGTGTTGCCTCTGCCTTCGACAACTTTGCGGAATCTACTGAAAAATCATGCCGTGAAAAGTTAACCATCACTTGCTCTCTATCGCATATTTTCTTTCCACATGTCGAAAAAATCACAGGCCTTTTTTAAAAACAAAATTCTGAAAACAAAACAAAACAAAAACATTCCAAGCTTCATTTTAGTTTTTGCCGAACTATATTGACCTTCCTAGATGTGTTGAAACTACACAACACTCTACCCTTTATTTTTGGAAATTACATTTTATTGACCATGAGTCATATATATACATGGTATCTGTTATTAGTACCCCAAATTGTTTTCTTACTGGTTTCTAAATGCCATTTATCAATGCTACTTTGTTGCAGATGTATGGAGGATTTGGTAAGCACCACACGATATGTCTCATGGTCTCTACACAATAAGGTAAGCTTTGAAGTGTTGCATTTTACATGATCTCACTTCCTAATTTGAATTTAAACTAAACTTGTATGAGCGTCTGGTTACACTATAAGAACATCCGAGTAAAATATTATTTGCAAAGCTGTTTTTCTTGCTTATTTTCTATATCTTATGTTGCCACTGTCAATTTTTTAGAGTCGGGCTGGATTACGCCAGTTCTTAGATTCATTTGGTGGAACAGAACATTCAAATGATCCTACTGCCACTGCTCTATCACAACCAAATGTGCAAGATAAGGAAGACACAAAGCCACAACTAGAAGTAAAGCTCAGTCATGTCGCCTCTGGAACTGATTCTAGCACATCTAGCCAGACAGCTGAAACAAAGCTCGCTGACCTTCTCGATAGCACACTTTGGAATCGGAGGCTTGCTCCGTCATCTGAAAGGATTGTTTATGGTTTGGTACAACAAATATTTCACGGCATACGAGAATATTTCTTGGTTTCAACAGAATTAAAGGTTTGTAATGTTTCTTGTTTGTTTCCGCTTTATTTTCGTTTCTATCTTTTATGCACTAGTTATACCAAATATTTTGCAGTTCAACTGCTTCCTTTTGATGCCCATTGTGGACAAGTTGCCTGCACGGCTTCGGGAAGACCTAGAATCCGCGTTTGAAGATGACCTGGAAAATGTTTTTGACATAACCAATCTGCAGCTTTCATTGGGACAACAGAAGGGAGATATGGAGATCGAACTGAAAAGGGTATTGCATAAATTATATGACATAGCTTTTGTTATGAACAATTTCCAAAAATGGTAACTTTCTCTTGTTTTCTATTATGTCTAACTCTTTGTGGTGGTTTTGCAGATCAACAGGCTCAAAGACAAATTCAGAATGATACATGAGCAGCTAATTCAACGCCAAGCCGTGTGAATATGAACCACTGCCAGATCTTATGGGTGTAGGCGTGGCTTAAAAATTTATGCAATGTGTGATTTTTCATTTGTTTCCTAATTTAATGTTTTCCATGTAGTTTATGATAGAAAATTGCTGCAGTTACCCTATGAATCTTCCTTCTTTTTTGTCCATAAGTTAGTTTTGTCTCTGTTCTTCCTGTTCGAAGTTATAACTCGATCCTGTTACTGTTCTTGAGACATTGTAGCACATAACCAGTTTGTAGAGATCACTGAATATAATGATTGCTGAGTCTTCACATGATATTCTTTTCATTTAAGAAGGCGTTAATAGAATATCTAGCAGCAGTTTCAATATTATATACATGTCTTGAAGGATTTAAAATGACTGTAGATACAAATTATATCATATATTCAAAACAAGAATTAGATCACAAACGGAGTACGTGTTAGAATTTGAGAGATGGCTGCCGGGGGGGAATGAATATAAAACTTGAACTATTCTTATTGCTAGTCTTTCCAAGTTTTTGAAATATTTATCAAGCTAGTTATCAAGCTCTATAAATATTTATTTTGGTTGATGAAGATTAACGCTGAAACTATAGTTTTGAAATACTTTTGATGAGTCTATAATATTTTCTAAGTAAAATTTGTTTAAGAAATATTTTATAAAAAATTGTTAAAAGAAAAAAAAGTAAAAAGTCTAATTGAAATATATAAAAAAACCTATTAATTTATTAAAAAATATAAAAATATAAAAATATAAAAATATAAAAATATAAAAACCTATTAATTTGTCCACTCAACCTTAACTTTGGCAGATTTAAGGCTGGACCGTCCGTGCGTTTTACCACCCTTAATAGTAATTTTAACACTTTTAATGTTTTGTATAACAACTAGCCAAGCAAGTTAAATGTATTTATCTCTTTTAGTAAATTAAAACATCTACCTAAGAATTTGGTTGAGATGGTAAGAGTCTTTTTCATTTTAATTAAATGTTTTTTATTTGAATTTAGTCCTGAGCATGCAAACCGTGTTAAATTTTTTCAGAGACAATTTTGTCATCTAGAGGTATGCTATTTTAACATCACTTTTTCTACACCTGTATTTTACACCGTATAAACCAACAAAAGAAAATGCAATGCACGTAAATCAAAGTTAAATAAATTATTAAAAAATTGAATCAGTAGATTGTAGGATGTACATAATACGGTGTAGTGTTAAAAATTAGTGTAAAAATATCATTTTCCTTGTCATCTATTATAATCTTACTCGAGTAAAAAATTAGTCTACATAATTAGTGCAAAGAATATCATATTTATATAAAAAAATTGAAAAATCTATAAATTAATAAAATAATACCTTATATAAATAAAAATCTTTTAATTTCTAAATATTTTTTAAAAATAAATATTATGTGATTAAGGTTTTCTTATAATTAATTATCTTTTTAAAATGTGTATTTTAAAAAAAAATCAATATATATCTTTTTGCAAATTTTATATTAATATTTTAAAATTCAATGAAATCAATATATACCTAATTTAAATTTTAATCACATAGAATTTCTATTCTAATTCAGTTTTTTCTAAAATATGAATATTGTAACTTAATACCTATAATAGCAAAATGTGCAACAACTCTAATATTAATATTAATAGCATGTACGCAAGAAGTCTAATAGTAAATAATGAATAACCCATACAAGTAAAAATAAATAAATTAATCATAAAATATTAATAACAAAAGGGTCTATAAAATGATATTATAATTTTTATTATTATATATTTAAGTTATAACGTATTAATTAACTGTAAATACGATAGTTTTTATAATTTTGTTTTTGATATATCTCAATAAGCATACTTCTTTCTACCCAGACTTTTTGCTTCCATAGATTCAATAATTTTCATATGGAGAAGTTCTAGTACTCTGGAAGTAGTCTGATGGTGCAACATTGGATATGACATTATAGTTTGCTTCCTAATTTCACACTCATCACAGACTTTCCCTTCTTCAACCTTGAGTTCTGGAATTCCTCTAATGGCTCCTCTAGATATATTTTCCTTCATTCTTTTGAAATGAAGATGTTGTTTTTGGTGCCACACCTTCACTTCATCCTCTTGGGTTTTTGAACATGTGGTGGAGTAACCAGTTATCTGAGGCTCCTAAAGATAGTGGTTTTCTTTAGACCTTATACCCTTCATCAGAAAGACATTTTTCTCATCTTTGACTAGACATTTTGACTTGGAGAAAATGACCAACAAACCTTGATCACACAACTGACTAATGCTGATGAGATTAACAATTAGTCCTTTCACAAGACGAATCCGAGCTAGGTGATCCATCACCCATCAATTTACCACTCCTTTAATTTCTCCTTTAACACCACCACCAAATCTAACAACACCTATGGGCAGGGACCTAATATCCATCAACAACTTCTGAATCCCTGTCATATGTCTAGAGCATCCACTATCAAAGTACCGATCTTCTCTAGTTAAGGCTCTCAAGGATGTATGAGTTATAAGGTTAACACCTCTATCTTTAACACTTATCTTTTTGCTAACTGACTTATCCTTGGACTGAACTGAGGATATTTGATTTCCATACAATTTATAACAAAGGGCTTTATATAAACATAATATCCACAATAATGACAACTCCATCAAGATTGGTAATTATTTGGAGGTTCATTATGTCTTCCAGAATGTTGTAACATGTGGTTAGACATTGTGATCATCTTCTTCCTCTCAGAAGGAAAGAACTTTCCTTTAGACATTATTCTTTGTTTATTATCAAGGCGATAATGAACTTCCGCATCTCTAGTATCTTTTATTTGATAAGCCCTATTTTCATCCTTCTTAAGGAATCTATTGCGTTATTGAGCTTAGAATTTAAGACAGTTATCTCACTTTGAAGATGAGAGACAACACCTAAGAGTTCCTTCTTCTCATTCTCCAATTTAGCTATGGCCTTTCTCTAATCTTCACCTGGTTATGATGTTCCTCACACCTGTTGCAGGTTACTTTGTAGTCCATATCCAGATCTTCATAGAGATCATTTTTATCACAAACTTCTACTTCATCAGCCTATCTGCCAGAGAGAGTAGTAACAGGTTCAGCAGTCTCTGTGTTGGATTCATCTTCTGACTCATAATCACCAGACCAAAAAAAAATAAACCCCTTTTTCTGCTTCTTGAGATAGTTGGGGCATTCTGACCTAATGTGACCAAAACCTTCACACTCATAACACTGAATTCCTTTACTTTGATCCGACTTCTCTTCAGTTCTGGTATTTCTTTGAGACTCATAATTATTCCTGATGTCAGATGTGTGATGTCCTTGACACCTGATCATTCTTTTTTGTCCATTCTCTTTAGAATTCTATTGAATTTCTTCCCAAGTAAAACAATGGTATTTGACAGACCCGCATCAATATCCAGATCATCTAGACCCTCTTTATCTCCAACATTGGATACAAATGCAATGCTTTTGTTCTTGTTTTCAATTATGCCATTCAAGATCAATTAAAATGTTTGAAGTGATCCAACAAGCTCATCAACTCTCATACTGTTGATGTTTTGGGCTTCTTCAATGGTTGTGATCTTCATGTTAAATTTCTTAGGGAGAGACTTAAAAATCTTCCTAACCAACTTTTCTTCTGATATCTTTTCTGCCAAGGCATTAAAGGCATTAGCTATTTCAAGAAAATTCTTGTGAAAGTCATGAATACTTTCATCTTCCTTCGTCTTTAGGTTTTTAAACTTGGTAGTGGATTTTTGAATAATTTAGAGCCGACGGTTGTTGAACCGTTGCGGATTTGTTTTTATGCCGGTAGGTCCACAACAGTCGTAAAATGTTAAAAGATTTATAATATATATATATATATATATACTAAAATTAATTTTAATAAAAATTCACTATTTATATAATAAAACAAAACAGAACATATTTTATTATTATTTTAGAAAAAATATTAAACTACATTATCATAATAATTATAATAATTATTTATTAAATTAATTAATAAAATTGAAAAGGTTGGAAAATATAAATGAAAGAAAAAAATGGAAAATTAAAGGAATAAAAAAAATAGTGATTATAATTGGCTAAAGTAATTGCGACAGTTCGCCTTAACTGTCGTGAGTGTGGAAAGAGGGCGGTTCTTTGGTAACTGTCACGAGTGTGGAAAGAGGGCGGTTCTTTGGTAACTGTCACAATTATTTCATACAACATACCTAAAAAATCTGCGACAGTTGGCTCAAACTGTCGTGAGAACTGTCGTAGTCTAGGAATAAGGACGGTTTTTTTTATAACTGCCGCAAAAAATCTACGACAGTTGACCCTAGCTGTCGTGACAACCGTCGCAATCCAGAAATAAGGACGGTTTTGTGATAACTGTCGCAACTCAAGTGTCGTAAATCTTCTTTTTTCTTGTAGTGTGAGTGTCACACCCTAATTTTTAACTCTAAGATTCCACCCCTTTTGCATCATTTTACATTACATTCTAGGTCAATTATTCATGCGTAGCTAACCAAGTTATCATGCTTTATTTTGTTTGCTTTTGTTCATCTGTGAACTAGGGTTGATTCTAAGAGGGTTTAGGGATTGATCATTAAAATTTTGGATGGATATATCAATCAAGAAAGCTCTCATATACCCAAGGGATCTCCCTCCACCAATAATCAAGTGCAATTAGGCTTCATTACAAGCTCTTCAAGATTCAATTTCATCTGACAAAAATTAGGATTTTTCCAGTCAAAGTCAACTGCATCTTTGACTTTTGATTAAGACATGATCTCAAGACACTCAAATACACACATGAAGTCCATATATGGTGTTCAAATAACCCAAGAAATTGTTGTTATTGAAGATCAGAAAGTGAAGATTCATTTGATAAAATGTCAATTGTTCCTCTAGTCCAAGAATTGACTTTTGAGAATTTTTGGTCAACCATGCCCCTCTCAAGTCATGAATGATGATAACATATGGTTTAGGTCATGATCAATCAAGAAAAACCAAGAGAAAGAAGATTACTTGCAAAAAGGGCAACAAGGAAGAAAGTTGAATTTTTCTAAGTTATGGATGATTAGTGATTTCATGCCAACTTGCCTAGGTCATAACTTCCAACCTAGGTATCCATTTTCTTTGTTCTAAAGATCAATTTGAAGAGCTATTTCCATACTAAAACTTTGTCAATGAAGATGAATTCCAAAAAAGTGCATGGATTTCAAGTTATAAGGCCATGAAGTTGGTGATTGTTTCGAAAGTGATTCCAATACTTAGTGAAAATTTTGACAATTTTACTTTAGAAAACAACCAACTTGTGGACTCTCTTTCATCATGATCCTCTTTTATTTTAGAGAAACATAAAACATGAAAGTTGTTCCTTGTGTTTCTAGCTTTCTATCCACAATAAGAACTTCTCCATTGGATCAACACAACTCAAGTTATGAGGTTGCAAAGTTAGGGATACAAAGTTGTCAAAAGGTTCATAACAGAAATATTTTAGGTCATTTTGAACTAGTCGTGGACATGACTTCATGGCTTCTTTTCACAATCTTCCAAACCTCATTTCAAGATGCTTTGAACATGAAACTTGCTCTATCATTTCCCTACTTTCCTTTGAGCTAAAGATTGCATAATTTGAACCAAAATCCACCAATTTACAAATGGTTAAAGTTGGCGACATGAAGCTTATGTTCAAAGAATGCCATACCACATTTTCATGCATGTTCCAAGTTTGTTTCATGCAGCCACTCATCCCATCTCATTTCCATGCGCATGGTTTATGTTAGCACTACCAAGACATTACCTAAAGTGTGCCAACATCACTTGTACCATATCCACCCTTCATGAGCAAGATTTCAAAAAAAATGGAAAATGACAAAATTTGAACCAAAACTTGCTCAACAAGGATGTCTGCTCCACTCACCAATTTTGACCATCTTACATAGCAAAAGGACAACCAAGAAGCCATCCATAAGTCATGCTAACTCGTTCCATATTCCTACACCCTCACCATTTCAAATTTCAAAAACCATTAACCATAGGTTTCACCACAGTAATACATGACTTAACCACACTAAAAAACTCTACTATTTAAGTCATGAAACCCTAGAAGGAAGGGACCATCTCACTTTGTTGCAGCCAACCGAGCCAAAACATTCCTTCACTCTCAAAATTTTCCATCTTTCAAATCACATTTTTTTAAGTCCTTCTTTCCATTTCGTCCTTCCTTTCATCATCCACGAAGCTCAGAGGATAATTTGGAGAAGTTGGGTGGAGCTTTGGAGCAGAAACAGAAGCCTCAAAGTGCTAAATATGGGTAACTGTTTCATTAACTTATTTCTCCTTTTTCAGTGCTTGTTTTGACATATGATTGTTGCATTTTTCATATTGGGAGCATAAGGAGCTTGTTTATATTATTGTTGTTCTATTTTGTTGAGTTTTCAGTTTGTGTGTGAAACTTTCATGGTCTCTTTAAGATGCTTCAGAGTGTTCAAACAAGAAAACTAAAAGTGGAAATGAGTTCTACATGAAATTTCGTGTGGGAAGGGACCACAATTTTTGAGTTTTGTTGAGTTTTAATCTTGCTCAGACGAGGTCAGGCTGGAAAAAGATGACCGAAGCCCTAGCCCCGGCATCTGATGTGTCTTGGTGAGTTGGCTAGGCAGACTCCCTTTGACCTGCCCACATGGCGTTGATGTGGTGCCAGGTCAATTAATGAAGCATGTCATTGTTAGAAAGTATTTTGTGATAGTGTTTTATCGTATCCACAAGGATTGATGAGAATATAAATGCTTGTCGTTCAATGGTTTAATGATTTAAGAAATGGGGTTTTCAGAATGGTTTCAATTTCGTAACAAAAGTTTGCAAGAAATAAAGCGGAATAAAAGTCGGTCTAAGTTTGATAAAAGCATGTCAAGATTAGGGTTCGCTAGTCCGCCCTAAACGTATCTAATCAATCAAATATGTGAACGAAGTTTTAACCAACATAACCGCGTATCCTCGCAAAAACGTTCATCTCTAAAGCGATTTCGTGAATGCTATTGTTTCGACCGTTAAATGATCTCTCTAAATAACACTCGAAACAATAGTCATTAAGATCGATACAAAGCAGATATCAACTTTCATATCTATCTCTAGCATTTGTATAGTTGATAGATGAAGAAATTAGGTCAAGACTTGGAAAGTTCATGTCTAAAGCAATCCAAACCATAAATGTACAAAGAGTAGCAAATAACTTCATCTATATTGATCACAACATTTGTTCACATACAAAAGATCAAGAATAATACATAAATTCTGAACTAACTACTCCTAACCTTGACAAGAGAGGTATTTAGCCACTCATTTCCATGATAGCTTGAGCAACAAGTTTCGGAAGAAGGTTGATCAACATCCGAGTCGAATAATCGAGATTGAATGGGAATCCACCTTCTTTTAGTGAAATATTGCTAAGAGATGATGAGAAATGAAGGAAGGGGTTTCTAGGTCAGAAAAATCCTCTCAAAAGCAATTACAAGAAATTAGCTATTTTTTTACAAAAAGTAGCTCATGCTACTTATAAAAGGGTCTGCTGAGCTGTCACATTCACTAAGCGAACAAATGGTTCGCCTAGCGAACACCAAAAATGCCACCTGAAGTGCCTATGTTCTGTGAACTCTCCCCAGACAAGTTTTCAAAAGTTCACTGCGCGAACAATCTTTCGCCTAGCGAAACCTTCGGTGTGAACTTCGCATAGCGAATTTGTAGCCCTTTCCTTGCTGTTTTAAGTCTGGGGGTGTTTGCTGTCTACTCACTATCTCTTCGCCTAGCGAGTTCTTCGCTGCCTCATTCTCCTAGCGAGTTTATGGCCCTTTCCTTACTATTTTGGATTCCCGGCCTTCTCTACATATTTCGCCTAGCGAACGTCGTGAAGTTTTGGTGGCAGCTTCGCTAGCAAGTTGGCATAGCGAACTTGCTGTTGTTTGCATGCTGTCTTGGTTTCTTTGCCATCTTTCTTTGTGTCTTAATTTCATTCTTTCATTCCTAATTCCTGCACAATAACACACAAATCAAAGGTACCAAGACACTTTCTCATAATGTTGCAAACCAACCAAAGCAAGAGTGATTTTTAACACTTTCTTGACAAAAAGGAGTGAAAGATGCTCACATTTGATAGCTCAAATAAGCAAAGTTGGGCATCTAACAACTCTCCCCAACTATATTTTTGCTTGCCCTCAAGCAAAGTATTCCTCTTGATGAAACAAGAGGATTTTCTCAAGAAAAAGATTTCTCCAAAATCGGATTAAATGGCTAAAATGCAAGGAATGCAACCAGACACAAGTTCCCAATGGTTAGAATAAAATAACATACAAGAACTAAAGTCTTAAAGCAATGAAAAACATATATCAATCAACAACAATGTTATCCTGAATGAATCCCTTATCTCTCCTCTTCGAATAAGGATTGAAGAAATTACTCGTTTGCAACTGGGGGGATAATTTCACTCTCTAACAAACAATGCCAAAATCAATTCAATTCATACAATCTCTAACAACTATAAATGAAAATAGGGAAGCAAGAAGATCACTAAGGTCTTTTCCGATTGTAGCTTGGTCGGGTTTACAAACAAGGAACATATCTAAGGCCATTGAAACAAAATTTGCTGATGCAAAAGAAACAATATCCGACATAATTGGCTTCTTCCAAAATGGGAGGACAATATCCGGTAGGAAGATCACCTTTACACAATTCACAACATGCCACTTGAACTTGAGTAGAAACTTCTTGTATCTCTTTGATTTGTTGTGGAAGCTTCGACATTTGTTGGTTCAAAAGCTCCACTTGTTGCGTAAGAAGTTTGTTTTGAGCAAGAATAACATCATTCGTACCTAACTCGAGCACGCCTGGTTTTTGTTGAGCTACTCCGCGGTTATGATTCCCTTGGTGATGATTAAGTGCCATCTTGTCAATAATTGCTATTGCATCTTTAGCTCTTTTTGACATCAAAGAACCCCATGTGTAACATCCAATAAGGTCTTGTGAACCGAAAGGAGACCATTGCAGAAAATATGAACTTAAGTGAGTTCGTCAAAACCGTGTCCTTTGAATTTTCTCAACATAGACTTGAATGTCTCCCAAGCTTCGTTGAGGGGTTCATTTGCTCCTTGTGAAAACACAACTATCACAGATTTTGCTTCCATGAAACGGTTATATGGAAAGAATCGTTCAAGAAACTTCTCTTCCAATAGATTCCAATCCGTCATGATAATTGTAGATTGATCAAGATACCAATCCTTCGTTTTCCCAATAAAGGAATGAGGAAATAGCCTTCTGAACAATGACTCTTCGTCAGCATCGATTGCTCCCGTTGCACCCACAATCTCATAGAATTTTGTAAGATGTGTGAACGGATCCTCATGATCTAAACACGTGAAAGGATTTTTATAGATAAGTGCAAGGATTCCCGTCTTCATCTCGGCTTGTCTTCCATTTTGAAGATTACGCACAAACTGAGCGGTGTGTCTTGGACTGTTCGTACATGGAACGAAAACTGGAGATGGAGGTGGTGGTGGTGCTTCCAAAATTGGTGAATTAGGTGGAGTGGAAGAAGAAGATTCTCTGTGCTCTTGTCTTTCAATAGCTTGTTGCCATCTTCGCCTTGTGCGACTATTGGTACGCCGAGCGGTTCTCTCAATCTCAGGAACGAAAAGAAGGTTTTCCGGCCGAACCTGTCCACGTATAAATGAATTCTGCACAGGAACTAAACAAATTAAAAAGTACAAAGAATTACAAAGATAAGAGATTCACAATACAAAAATCTTAAAATCACTAAACTATTGCAATGCTTGCAATATTTTACTAACAATCCCCGGCAACGACGCCAATTTGTTAAAAAGTATTTTGTGGTAGTGTTTTACCGTATCCATAGGGATTGATGAGAATATAGATGCTTGCCGTTCAACGGTTTAATGATTTAAGAAGGGGGTTTTCAAAATGGTTTCAATTTCGTAACAAAAGTTTGCAAGAAATAAAGCGGAATAAAAGTCGGTCTAAGTTTGATAAAAGCATGTCAAGATTAGGGTTCGCTATTCTGTCTTAAACGTATCTAATCAATCAAATATGTGAACAAAGTTTTAACCAACATAACCGCGTATCCTCGCAAAAACTTTCATCTCTAAAGCGATTTCGTGAATGCTATTGTTTCGACCGTTAAATGATCTCTCTAAATAACACTCGAAACAATAGTCATTAAGATCGATACAAAGAGGATATCAACTTACAAATCTATCTCTAGCATTTGTATAGTTGATAGATGAAGAAATTAGGTCAAGACTTGGAAAGTTCATGTCTAAAGCAATCCAAACCATAAACAAACTTTTGTTCGCTTAGCGAACGTGACAACTCAACAGACCCTTATATAAGTAGCACGAGCTACTTTTTATAAAAAAAATATCTAATTTCTTGTAATTGCTTTTGAGAGGACTTTCCTGACCTAGAAACCCCTTCCTTCATTTCTCATAATATCTTAGCAATATTTCACTAAAAGAAGGTGGATTCCTATCCAATCTCGATTATTCGACTTGGATGTTGATCATCCTTCTTCCGAAACTTGTTGCTCAAGCTATCATGGAAATGAGTGGCTAAATACCTCCCTTGTTAAGGTTAGGAGTAGTTAGTTCAGAATTTATGTATTCTTCTTAATCTTTTGTATGTGAACAAATGTTGTGATCAATATAGATGAATCTATTTGCTACTCTTTGTACATTTATGGTTTGGATTGCTTTAGACATGAACTTTCCAAGTCTTGACCTAATTTCTTCATCTATCAACTATACAAATGCTAGAGATAGATATGAAAGTTGATATCCGCTTTTTATTGATCTTAATGACTATTGTTTCAAGTGTTATTTAGAGAGATCATTTAACGGTCGAAACAATAGCATTCACGAAATTGCTTTAGAGATGAACGTTTTTGCGAGGATACGCGGTTATGTTGGTTAAAACTTTGTTCACATATTTGATTGATTAGATATGTTTAGGGCGGACTAGCGAACCCTAATCTTGACATGCTTTTATCAAACTTAGACCGACTTTTATTCTGCTTTATTTCTTGCAAACTTTTATTACGAAATTGAAACCATTCTGAAAACTCCATTTCTTAAATCATTAAACTGTTGAACGACAAACATATATATTCTCATCAATCCCTGTGGATATGATAAAATACTACCACAAAATACTTGCTTTGATTAGTTTGCAACATTATGTGAAAGTGTCTTGGTACCTTTGAATTGTGTGTTATTTTGCAGGAATTAGACATGAAAGAGTGGAAATTAAGACACAAAGAAAGATGGCAAAGATACCAAAATATCATGCAAACAACAACAAGTTTGCTAGGTGAACTTGCTAGCGAAGCTGCCATCAAAACTTCACAAAGTTCTCTAGGCGAACTATGTAGCGAAGGCCAGGAATCCAAAACAGTAAGGAAAGGGCCATAAACTTGCTTGGCGAAGGAGGCAGCGAAGAACTCGCTAGGCGAAGATATAGCGAGTAGCCAGCGAACACCCCCAGGCAAACGCTTTGTTTAACATCGTTGTAGTATAGTGGTGAGTAATCCCTCCTGTCACAATTTATTAGAAAGTATTTTGTGGTAGTGTTTTATCGTGTCCATAGGGATTTATGAGAATATAGATGCTTGTCGTTCAACGGTTTAATGATTTTAGAAAGGTGGTTTTTAGAATGGTTTCAATTTCGTAACAAAAGTTTGCAAGAAATAAAGCGGAATAAAAGTCAGTCTAAGTTTGATAAAAGCATGTCAAGATTAGGGTTCGCTAGTCCGTCCTAAATGCATCTAATTAATCAAATATGTGAATAAAGTTTTAACCAACATAACCGCGTATCCTCGCAAAAACGTTCATCTCTAAAGCGATTTCATGAATGCTACTGTTTCGACCGTTAAATGATCTCTCTAAATAACACTCGAAACAATAGTCATTAAGATCGATACAAATTGGATATCAACTTTCAAATCTATCTTTAGCATTTGTATAGTTGATAGATGAAGAAATTAGGTCAAGACTTGGAAAGTTCATGTCTAAAGCAATCCAAACCATAAATGTACAAAGAGTAGCAAATAACTTCATCTATATTGATCACAACATTTGTTCACATACAAAATATCAAATGGAATACATAAAATCTGAACTAACTACCTCTAACCTTGACAAGAGAGGGATTTAGCCAACCATTTCCATGATAGCTTGAGCAACAAGTTTCGGAAGAAGGTTGATCAACATCTGAGTTGAATAATTGAGATTGGATGAGAATCCACCTTCTTTTAGTGAAATATTGCTAAGAGATGATAAGAAATGAAGGAAGGGGTTTTTAGGTCAGAAAAATCCTCTCAAAAGCAATTACAAGAAATTAGATCTTTTTTACAAAAAGTAGCTCATGCTACTTATAGAAGGGTCTGCTGAGCTGTCACGTTCGCTAAGCGAACAAATGGTTCGCCTAGTGAACACCAAAAATGCCACCTAAAGTGCATGTGTCCTGTGAACTCTCCTCAGACAAGTTTCCAAAAGTTCGTTGCGCGAACAATCCTTCGTCTAGCGAAGCCTTCGCTGTGAACTTCGCCTAGCGAATTTGTGGCCCTTTCCTTGCTATTTTAAGTCTGGCGGTGTTCACTGGCTACTTGCTATCTCTTCGCCTAGCGAGTTCTTTGCTGCCTCCTTCACCTAGCGAGTTTATGGCCCTTTCCTTACTGTTTTGGATTCCTGGCCTTCGCTACATAGTTTGCCTAACAAACTTTGTGAAGTTTTGGTGGTAGCTTCGCTAGGCGAGTTTATGGCCCTTTCCTTGCTGTTGTTTGCATGTTGTCTTGGTTTCTTTGCAATCTTTCTTTGTGTCTTAATTTCCACTCTCTCATGCCTAATTCCTGCACAATAACACACAAATCAAAGGTACCAAGACACTTTCACATAATGTTACAAACCAACCAAAGCAAGAGTGATTTTTAACACTTTTTTGACAAAAAGGAGTGAAAGATGCCTACATTTGATAGGTCAAATAAGAAAACTTGGGCATCTAACAACTCTCCCCAACTAGATTTTTGCTTGCCCTCAAGCAAAGTATGCCTCTTGATGAAACAAGAGGATTTGCTCAAGAAAAAGATTTCTCCGAAATCGGATTAAATGGCTCAAATGCAAGGAATGCAACCAGACACAAGTTCCCAATAGTTAGAATAAAACAACATACAAGAACTAAAGTCTTAAAGCAATGCAAAACATATATCAATCAACAACAATGTTATCCTGAATGAATCATCCTATCTCTCCTATTCGAATAAGGATTGAAGAAATTACGCGTTTGTAACCGCGAGGACAATTTCACTCTCTAACAAACAATGCCAAAATCAATTCAATTCATACAATATCTAACAATTATAAATGAAAATATGGAAGCAAGAAGATCACTAAGGTCTTTTCCGATTGTAGCTTGGTCGAGTTTATAAATAAGGGACATATCTAAGGCCATTGAAACGAAATTTGCTGATGCAAAAGAGACATTCGCTGTACAAGTTATTCACACATCCCAACTTCATTCCACTTGTTCTCATTTGAAACCTTCCCAACTCTTATTACACAACTTATTATTATTTTTTTCACTATTTTTCTTCCAAGCAAGCATTATTTTTCTCTTTTTTTTTTACATTCATATTCACATAACAAATATTTTTTTCCCAATGCTTGCTTGGTTTTTCAAGAGTTATGGCAACCTACCAATTTTCATTTCCGTTCTTCTCAACTGATCTTTTACTCAACCCTAGAGTGAATGCTCTTAAATTTTTAAAGCAAAAAGAACAATTAACATAAAATTCAGGGGTTCAAGAAGTTTTTTTGGGAATCTCGCACAATTTCGAGCCGAGATTCATATTGTTTAGGCTCAATGGGTTTACGAATACTCTCTGCTCACAGGTAAGTTGCATTTGGAACTGGTTGTGCTCGATAAGAAACAAGCGCCTTGATCATTTCTAATTGCTTCCAGAAATTCACAACAATAAAAGACAAAGCATGAATCAAATGAATCAACACAATTTATTAGAATCCAACATTTAGTGTACAATGGAGGTTTCCTCACAATTTGTGGTTCTAAGTCCTAGGTGAACCATTCATTCAACAATGTTGCCAAAAGAAAAATATTCAATTACAGCAAGATTAAAGTTCTAATGAATTCTAGAATCCTAACCAAAGGTAACCATGCACCTTAGCTTTATTCGCTTGTTTATTTTTATCATTGCCATCCAAACTCGGATGCACCTTCATTGAATACTTCTTTCTAGAGAGCAACCAATCTAGAAGTTTAGAAAGCTCAATAACCAGAAAATATTAACAATCACTAAAAACAACAAACTATTTTAAACATAAAAACTTAACATTACTTCAACAAAATAAAATGTGCCAGGGGAAAAGAACACCCCAAAATAGTACACAACCCAAATATCTGAAGTAACAAAACAAAATATCTGAAATAACAAAACAATAAAATCAAAAGATCATAAAATCAGTCCTCCTCAGACTCGGTCTCTTCCACACTCTCGGAACCAGAATCAGTATCATCATCAGCATCATGCTCATCATCATCAACATCCACCTAAGCGCCACCATCACCAAGACCAGAGGCACCCGCCCCCTCTCCAAAAACAGGTCTGACCTCAGGCCAGCTCGCATGCTGCATAAACTGCTCACGCGTTATCATAGTGCGCTCCACAGAAGGGTCACGACTTTGGAGCTGAAGTACCTGCATAGGACCATGAATACTAATCATGGCGCGCTGAGTCGCCGCCATCCAATCTCAATTGTAGTTGCAAACAACCTGCTGGAATGGATCAAAAACCTGTGAGAAAGTAACACCAGGAACATCAGTAGCCCCGGTATCTGCAGCAGCTGTACTTGCTCTGAAGTTCTTAGGTCGACAATACTTATCCATGTATTGGTCGTCGATCGCGACCGGAATAACCACCTGTCCACGGGAAGGTAATCGTACCCTCGCCTGAACACATAAGTCCATAATAAGATATGGGAAAGTAAGGGGGAAATTAACTCGCGCCCCCACTTTCAGGCCACTCTCCACTATGGACTTCAACTCATCAGCAATGATCCTAGCCACGTCGATCTGCACATTAGTTAGAATGGAGTGGGCCAAGTGTGCCACTGGGATCGACACTGTTGACGTGTGAGATTTTGGTTTGATGTTTGTTAGAATCAACATCAACACAAACTGAGAAAGAGGTTTCATGTCCTCTCGGTGATACCTCCTTGGAACCCTAGATGGGTTCAGCTCTACCGTTTTGCCCTCCTTCAATATGGCCTCGGAAATGACATCAGTGTTCCTATGAAGTCTTAAATCACAGTGGTAATCATCAATTTCATCCTCATCCAAGTTGAGAGGTCCTCCAAGCACCTCATTGATGGCATCCCTATCAAAACTCACTGGTCATCCTGCTACCTGTGTGGTCCAAGAAAAAGGCTCATCATCATTCGAAAGTGCGTTAGCGTAAAACTCCCGCACAACCTCAATGTTGTAACTATCAGTAGGAGTCACCAATACATCCCATTTTTTGCTATGAATGAGCCCGGTAAAAGTTCTGTACTCGCCCTCTAGATGAATAAGAAACCTCTTTTCAGGCAGAATTTTGCACTTCTCCAAAGTGACATAGCGAACGGCTTGTTTCAGACCCACAAATCTTTCGGTGTCGTACTGTATCAGTTGAGGACGAGAGGTGCTTCCTACTTTCCTCTTTTTAGACGCAATAGACCTGGATGCCATTTGCAACACAACACAAAAGAGAAACAAAACCATCCACAAAATAGATTAGCAATTAGAATAGAAAAAAATTTGTCATGTTCGCTGCAAACTTCGCTTAGCGAAGACCCAACGAATACTCGCTACAGGTTCGCCTAGCGAAGGCTGCGGGTTTTTGAATTCTCCCATTGTTTTCAATCAAAATTCAGAAAAACCAAGTTCTTACTATCCCAATTCATGAACCACAACAATTGTCATCTTAAGAACAATTCTACACCAACATGCAACCCTAAATTACAGATCTGCTACTTACCTGTACCAACCTAAATGGCTTGTTCTCATGCACTACAACATTCTAAGCACAGAAAAAAAAGAATAGAACATAGACATACCTGATTGAAGAGGGTGATTGGGTTGTCTGAGGCAGTGAGGAGAGAGCTAGGGTTTGCAATTAGGCACAAATGCTAAGTGAGTAAGAGTGAAGTGTGATGAGTGTGAGAGTGCAGTGGAAACCCTAAACAATCCTCAGACTAACAAGAAAACAGTTTTGGGCCCAAATAGGTGGCCCAGTGGAACAAAATAACACAACCTGTTTTGCTCTGTTCGCCTAGAGAACGTCCTAGCGAACATGTTCGCTTTTGTCTTCGCCTAGCGAAGGTGCTAGCGAACATGATAGGTTTTGGTTTTTAAAAATAGCAATGCACAACACATTTCATCCAAGGTCCACCACATCAAGCACAATATTTACACAACAAAAACAATAAATACTTACAATATTGGGGTGCCTCCTAACAAGCGCTTTGTTTAACGTCGTTGGAGCTCGACGGTCCGTTGCGATCACGGATCGCAGAAAGGCACAGAGGTTGTGTCCCGCTCGAAACCACCACCTAGATAAATTTTTAACTTCTGGCCATTGACCATCCAATTCTCGTTGGTTTTGATGTCTTCAATAATAATTGCCCTGTAACTCAAAATGTCGCGAATCCGAAAGGGACCCGACCACTTAGACTTCAACTTCCCGGGAAACAATCTCAACCTCAAATTGAATAACAACACCAATTGTCCTACCTCAAATCTCTTGGTCACAATTTTTTTATCATGATACCTCTTCACTCGGCCCTTGTAAATTTTGTTTGACTCATAAGCTTGAAGGTGAATTTCTTCCAACTTATGAAGTTGGCTTTTTCTTTTTTCGCCACTCAAGTTATGATCAAAATTTAGCAACTTCAATGCCCAAAAGCTTTGTGCTCCAATTCAACCGGAAGGTGACTGTTTTTTCCATAGACCATTTTAAACAGTGTGAGACCAATCGGAGATTTGAAAGCGGTCGGATAGGCCCACAAGGCATCGTCAAGCTTGTTTGACCAATCCTTCTGTGAGGTAGACACAGTTTTTTCCAAAATTTTTTAATCTCTCGGTTCGATACCTCTGCTTGTCCGTTAGCTTGCGGATGGTATGGTGTTGCAACTTTGTGTCGCACACCATACTGCTCCATGGCTTTGGCTAACTGAGTATTACAAAAGTGCGAACCATCGTCACTTATTAAAACTCTCGGAGTACCGAAGCGAGAAAATATGTTCTTTTTCAAAAAAATTATTACGGTTTTCCCATCTGCCTTAGCGCTAGCTATGGCTTCCACCCATTTGGAGACGTAGTCCACCGCAACAAGAATATATTCATTTCCAAACGATGGTGGAAATGGACCAACAAAACCAATGCCCCAACAATCGAAAACCTTGACTTCTATCATGCTTTACAGTGGCATTTCATTTTGTTGCGTTATTCCACCAATCTTCTGACATTTGTCACAACTTTTTGTGTGCGCGTAAGCATCTTCGGACAAGGACGACCAATAAAATCCTGATTGGAGGACTTTAGCGGCCGTTCTTGTATTGTTGAAATGACCTCCATATGGAGAGTTGTGACAATGACATAGGATATCTTTGGCTTCCTCCTCAGAAACACATCTCCGCAAAATATTATCGACACCAAGTTTGAAAAGATGTGGCTCATCCCACACAAAGTACTTGGCGTCAGACAATTTTTTTTCTCTGGTGACTAGTTAGACCTTCCGGCATCAATCCGGTGGCTTTGTGGTTAGCCATATCGGCGAACCAAGGTCTAACCTTCACCGTGTACAGTTTTTCATCAGGGAACTCTTCCTCCACCTCTGTCGCTTGCGCGAAAATAAGGTGCCGGCAAAACAGAAGAGTCGCCACCTTTCGTTATTTATCCCTCAGAGCGGGAAAGGAAACGATCGGAAAAACCTGACGAAAAAGGGTAAGACAAGGTCATCGCAACCCTTGTCTGGGTTCGGGAGTCGGTTACGCAAGGGGAAGGTATTAGCACCCCTCACGTCCGTCGTACTCGACGGGATCCTCACTTGTTTGTTTACTTGGACGGGTTGGTTATAATCTATCTACCTATCAAGGCTGGCTGAAAAAGAAAAGAAAAATGACTCGGCAAAGCGTCGCACTTTATGCCTACGTATTCTCATCCGAGAATGAGAAATCAGAGTCAACGTAGTTCGGCTAACTACGGGTGATGGTGGGGAAGGTTGCTCGCTAGGACATCGCGTCCTATGTCTACGTACTTTCATCTGGTATGAAAGATCAGAGTAAACGTAGTTCGGGAAACTACGGGTTATCTCCTAAAATAAGTGTTTTTTATTGTGTTTGCGATTTCAACCGCACTAGAGACTATGACCTGAGAGTGAATGCGTCGCATGTCACCCAAAGGGTACCATACTAAACATCCAGACTGTGGAAAAGAAATTCTCCCACAATCCTTTCTCAGATAGCTTAAGGCTCGTAACGTACGAAAGAAATCATTCATGATTACTGTATCTTAAACTGTTTCGAGATGAGAAGAGAACAGACCCAACTAGGAGGGAGACTATCAAGTCCTACTGTTGTCATGCCATGGATTCATCCTATGGTTGAGGTTTGAACAGGGAACTCCTAGATGTTGTCATGCATAGGTTTCAACCTAAAAGTCTATCATCAAGTCCTCATCAGAGGAAATGAGAGTCCTAAGGGATCATGTCAATGATACACCAAAACAGACAAAAGCATCAGCTTTAACAGTAAAATGCATGCAATGCAAGTGAGGGAGGAAATGTGTGTGGGGCTTCAGCCTCCACAAGCTCGTCTCGACCTCAAGCCAGTCATGAAATAACAGTAATCATACTGAAATAAACAACATGCTATCAAGCAAAAACAGTAAATTGTACTCACACAGATAAAAGAAATGAAATGCTATCAAGCAAAATAAACACATGGGCAAGGGAGCTGGGCTCTACCGAATACCCGCAAGCAAAGCCAAGCAATAACAATACAATCAGATGCACTCATGCTCTTAGACTGAACTTATTCTAAATGTGCTTAGTCTAATGCAGCAGACAAATCAGACAAAACACACAATACATCAAAGAAAACAGAAGAAAGCCTCATCTCCTCCAGCAGCAACCCAGTCTTCAGACTTCAGAGATCACTTGCTTTCCAGGTATCAACCCTACAACATGAGTATCAACTCATCTTCTCCCTTGAGCTTCAGCTCCTTTGATCAACTCCATCTTCAGGCTTCACTATCTTCAGGCATCAGCTTGATCTTCACAAAGTCTTCAGACTTCAATAATCTCCAAGGAATCATCCTCTTCAAGGCCTCAGCTTCTATCTTCAATGGCTCCAATGCTCCAGCAAACAAGATTCAGTCAACAAGATGAGGTGAGGATGTTACAGTACTCACTGACTTCCAAAGGATGTCATTGAGGACTTAACATCAAAGGAGAGGCTCTCTCAAAGTTCTACCTTATAGGGCAAGGTAACTAATCCCTCCAAAGGAGAGAGGTGAATACCCTTAAGGGACTCTGTGTCATAGAGAAGAAAGGAGGTGAACAAAGCACTCCTTGGTTATTGAACAAAGTATTCTATCTAGGGCTCTGCCTATGCACCTATAAACCTATAAACAAAACAACAAAAGCTATGCTAAACTCCTCTGCAAGGTCTTCAAAGCTTCCATGATGATCCACAAGGTCTTCAACTCAATCTTCAAAGCTCACACACTCAAAAGAGAAGGAAAGAAAACACAACAATACAACTTATGCCTTTAAGCAACACACATACTATCCATACATTCAAAAATCAATGAAAAATACTAAAACACCATACCATATTCTAGTAAAATTCTAGGGGATTCTATACATACTTACCCTTAACCCATGTATTCCCCATAGGCTAACTTGTCCTAAAAACCCCAAAAATAAAATGTTGAAGTTCAAGTATACTACTTAAAAACCCTAATTAAACTATCCTAAGTTCAATTATCTAAACTAATCAAAATTTATTCTAAAAAATCTAGTAATAAATTCTTGGAATACTACAATTCAATATTAATCACCATAAAAAAGAATGGGCAAAAAATCTATTTCTAAGTGTAAGAACAAAAATCTACAAGATCATGTATGAAATAAAACCTTCAAAATATGCATTTATTTGTAAAATATGGAAAAAATGCGAAAAAAATGTAAAATGCAACTTTTATATTTTTTTAATTTTCTAGACATGTTAAGGAAAATGTTAAAAAAAGAATGAGTTAAAAATATGCATTTTCCATTTAGTTATGAATTTTTGAAGTTTAATAAAATCTAGGCCGCAAGATCAAAGTCAAGTCAACAATTGAGATGCAATCCAAGGGTTGTGGTTCATCTTCTTCAAAGAAACCCTAACCTTCATGAAAACTCCATTTCATGCATGAAACTTCCAACGATCCGTTCTCCCTCCTCAAGCCATGAAACAGCACAAAATTAAAACAAAAAATGATCCTCTTCTCGCCCTCTACACAGCCATGGCTTTATCTCATCTTGAAACTCTCTCTAACATTCAAACCGACAACAACAAGGCATGGGTACCACCATGAAACCTTACTTTTCAACTCTAACAAACCTTGAAAATAATGATACTAATGTGTTCCTCTTGCTTCCATGAGTATACTAAACTATGGTACATGCATTAAAACCTCATATTTCAAGCTTTCTTGATCAACCAAGAATTGATGTCATATTTTGAAACTCCATGGATGGACCTTAAACTCACCATAAATGATCCTTAAGTTGTCTCTATCATGAATATCACAATAACTAGCCCTAACCATGCATAATTATGGTGATTCGAATCAAAACATATTCTTACCAATTGGATTTGGTGATGGTTGCTATGCCTTGTTTCAGCCCTTGCCAATGGTGCCAAATGATCTTTATATGATGGTGATGATGCTGGTGAAGAGAACTCGTGTTTACACCTCTTGAAAATGCCAATTTGAAGCTTCACGCCTCTTGGAGTGATGGAGAAGAACTCACAATCCAGCCACGATTTGATGTGCCTTTTTCTTGCTTTTCAATCCACAACAATGGAGAATGATGATGATGATGATAGCTAGCACAAACAATGGAGTTTGGGAGAGATGGGAATCAAAATGCAATTTTGGAGTTATGAGATGAAAGTATGGTTTGCAAGCAACTAGATTCACCAACCATGGCATAATCTCACCTTTGGGTATTTATGGAAGTGAAAAGGAAAGATCTAGAACATATGAGAAGCTTCCAAGGAAGTTCTAGAACTTCTCACGTAATGAGAAATTCAAAAATACTATTTTTAGTAAATCTCATAAAACTCATGATAAGTCTTCAAAATACCCTTATATGAGGTATGCATGTGAGAACAAGGCATTTTATGCAAAATTAAGGCTTTGGCAAACAATTTCTCATGGTACCTTAAAGTGCAAGAAACAAATTTACAAAGGAAGTCCAATTTTTAAGCCTAAACTCAAAAATGTGGATAAACCATTGTTTCCAAAATGTTGTTTCCAATCAAAATCATCTATCATATTCCCCATTTTGGATTTGTAGATCTCTCAAACCAAAATCCAATTTCAACTTTTTTAACTTATAAGCCTTTTTCAAGTCATTTTGACCATTTTAAAATATCCATGCTCCATGCATTTCCAAACTCTCAAGACCTCTTATATAGCCTTAAAATGCCATTTTGAACAACTTTCATGTTTTGAGTTTTTCCATTTGAGGCTTGGAAATAGGAGATATGGCATTTGCTTAAAAATGACCTATAACTGACAAATGACCAAAATACCCCTGTCTTGTTCAAACCATAAGTTGAGTTCCACAAATCCTATCAAGGACTTCTACCACTAAAATTAAAGCTAAGAAGATTCCCTTCAACATTCATGTTGACCAAGAAATCATAGGAATCATCCTACTAGGGCAAAAGTTGTCTGCAAGTTGGGTGACTTTCAAGGACCCAGATTCACATACCTCTGCTGCCATGTAATTTGTCAAAACCATAACTTGAGCTCTGTAACTCCTATCAAGGACTTCCACCACTCAAATTAAAGCTAAGAACAAGCTCTACAACATTCACGTTGTGGGGAAGATGAGATATCAATCACATCTAGAGCTAAAACTGCCTGGAAGATAGGGATCAAATTAGGGTTTTTTCACTGACAATCCTTGGAAACCCTGACTTGAAACTTCTCAAACTCCTCAATCATGATGAGTTGGTCTAGGAGTCCTCTTTATAACATCTCTATGCACCATTCCATGATCTCATGGCCCTTGGATTGGGTCTCAACCTTCTCCAAATCTTCAGCTGGTCTAGGGTTGACCCAGTCAAAACCCTAATTCTACCATTCATGGTTGAATCTCCTGAATTCTTGCATAATGACCTCTCTGGGCTTCATGATGGCTATCAAGACATCTCATAGGCTTTCTCAAAACATCAAGTTCATTCTCAAAGTCTCAGAATCATCTGAGGAGCACCCACAACTCTCAAGCTATGAAGCACACAACCCTGGTTTCAATCCACTTCCTCTGAGGATCTCTTGAACTTTCTGATGAAGGTATCCATTTCCAAACACTCAATGAATAAATAATTGTTGGTCAAATTTTGGGGTGCAACAACTGCCCCTATTCAAACGGCTTGAACCTGACTGGGTGAGAAGCGAACGACTCTCAACCAACCAAGGTACGAGACGGTTGAATATCGGTAAACCCGAAAATTTGCCAACTGCCCGAGCACACGGTACTCTGCGGGGAACAAATCTTTGAATACTGCAACACTAGCCGCACAGCAACTAGCTGGAGAAATATCGATCTGACGTCACCGTCAGTTACCCACATTAAATTCTTCTGACATTGCCTTCAGACAACCACAACACCCCGCGTCGCCGCTGGAGAAACGCATCCAAAGGTACTAAACCTGAGCTTGGAAGCAAACACATCCAAAGGTACTAAACCTGAGCTTGGAAGCAAACACATCCAAAGGTACTAAACCTGAGCTTGGAAGCAAACACATCCAAAGGTACTAAACCTGAGCTTGGAATCAAACATATCCAAAGGTACTAAACCTGAGCTTGGATTCAAACACATCCAAAGGTACGAAACCTGAGCTTGGAAGCAAACATATCCAAAGGTACTAAACCTGAGCTTGGATTCAAACACATCCAAAGGTACTAAACCTGAGCTTGGATTCAAACACATCCAAAGGTACTAAACCTGAGCTTGGAAGAAAACATATCCAAAGGTACTAAACCTGAGCTTGGAAGCAAACATATCCAAAGGTACTAAACCTGAGCTTGGAATCAAACGCATCCAAAGGTACTAAACCTGAGCTTGGAATCAAACGCATCCAAAGGTACTAAACCTGAGCTTGGAAGCAAACACATCCAAAGGTACGAGACCTGAGCTTGGAAGCAAACATATCCAAAGGTACTAAACCTGAGCTTGGATTCAAACACATCCAAAGGTACGAAACCTGAGCTTGGAATCAAACACATCCAAAGGTACTAAACCTGAGCTTGTATTCAAACACATACGCTGCTATTCTTTTGACACCTTGTCAAGTCGTTGCTAAATAAAAGCAAACACGCCGGGTCACCGGACATAATCATCAAGTTAACAACTCTGTTGAGGAGAGAAGAATGAGGGTTCCCCCAAACAATCCTGACGACTCACTGGGGAAAAGGAAGAAGGGTTCACCCAAACAACCTTGTAGACTTTGCTGCAGAAAGACGAGAGAGTTCACCCAAACGACTTCAACAACTGCTGGGGAATAACGACAGAGTTCACTCAGACGATTCCTACCAACTTTACTAGGGAGCAAGTACTTCTGCACGGGGAAAGCGATAAATGCTCTGAACGGCTTTCTGGGGGAACGACCCTTCTTAGGGAACATAGCCTTCGGGCTACAAGACACTCATGTCATTAAGTCCTCAAACTCACGGGGATAAACAAACTTCGGCTTACTGGACAATCCTCCAGGATCCGCTTAGGGAAACATTCCATCTGCCAATCATGACTGTGCTCGGCTGGGGATATCAATCTACCTGCCTGATGCTGGGGAAGTGCCAACCACCTGCTGGGGGAAAAGCCCTCCACTCTGTTGGGGATTCCAAGAATTATTCTGGGCAACTCCTGCTGAGGACGCTACTGGGGAACTCAAGTATCACCCTAAGCATACAACTCGGGAAGCTGCACTGAGATCTTAAGAATCATCTCGAGCAAACGACTCTGCTGAGGAATTCGAGGGTCGTCTTGAACTGACCTCGCTGGGGATCTCAAAAATCATCTTGAGCGAGCGACTGTGGGGATTACACCGGGGTCTTAAGAATCATCTTAGGACAACGACCTCGTTAGAGAGAACGTCAGGAATCGTCCTGAGCAACTGGTCTCTCGGATGAACACCTGGAATGACAACGACCTAGGTCATGTTTATGATGCGTATGCTTCCGCGCCATGCCCCACACGGTGGGAATGATATGCATTTATGCTAAATGCTGTGCAATCATGCACAATGCTATGCAACGTTAAATGCTATGCAGTCATGCACAATGATGCGATCCCGTCAGCAAAATAAATGCCGAAGGGGAATTCTCCTGTCAAGGAGGAAGAACTACTCAGATGGAGGAATCATCCCGCTGAGGCGAACGTGGACACGCCAACATCAATTGGACTCCGCCTGGGGAATGGATCTTCCGGTTAACTGCTGCAGGGCAAACCACTTCAGCTGACTGCTGCAGGGGACGAAGCTCTACGAGGACTTGGACCTGCTGATATCAATCGCGAGAATGAACTGCGCGGCCGCTTCGGCTACTCTTCTGGGGAGGATAACTCTGTGGGGAAACAACTTCAGCTGCTCCACACTCCACCGGGGAAAAACCCATCATGATCTGATCAACTTCCAAGGACTCGGCTCTCTCGGGCATCTGCACACTCGGCTGGGGAAGGAGAAATCATTCTGCTTCGCTGGAGAGAGTGCGACTCTGGGGAAACACAGCATTAGCTGCCCCACGCTCTGCTGGGGAAAATTGATCATGATCTGATCAACTTCCAAGGATTCTGCTTTTCTGCGGGCTCAGCCGGGGAGGGAAATCATTTTATTTCACTGGAGAGTACGACTCTGATGAAGGATTTCAATTCCGCTGGGGAAGAAAGAATCATCTGACTTCGGGGAAGAGAGTACGACTCTGCAGGGGAATATAACATCAGCTGTTCCAACACTCTACTGGGGAAGAGGGAATCATCCAACTTCAGGAGAGAGCATGACTCGGGTGAGGAATCTCAATTCCACTGGAGACTTTACTGGGGAAACACGAGCTTCTGCACCCGAACACTTCTATGAAATCTGCACTTGTGACCCAGTGCTGGGGGAGACACCATTCTTCGGTGCTTGATTCAGCTGATGAGGTGACGTTCCTTCAGGATGCGCCTGCTTGGGGAAGAGAATCCTCTCTGCCTGGGGGAGACATATCAATGCTCACTATTTTGCGTTCAGAGTCTGCGGAGGAGAGACTACTGAACTCTGCTGGAGAGGGAGGGCTCGCCCTGCTTAGGAGATATCAATCCTGGTCTACTGAGGGTAATCTTGACCCTGATCTGATAAGGGATAAACGCCATCTCAATCTGCTGCAATCTCAAACTGTACAGGGGAAACAATCTCAAAATGTACAGCTCTGCTGAGAAACCATCCTGATTCAACTACCAATCATGGAGCCGAGTAACCGGTTAGGCTGTAGGATAACAACAGGGCTTCTTCAGAAGGTTCAGGTTTCGGCAGGGTAATGACACGATTCCCCGATACTCAATTTTTGCTAGGGTGAACAAACTCATTTGAACAACTTGCCCCAGCGCAATTCAACTTGCCCCAATCCGACCTTTGGGAATAATTCATTCTGAGCCGAAAACAACTGGCAACAAGACAATCTTCAGAGGGCTTGCCCCAGCATCTGCACAACGGGAGGATTCATCCTCAACTAATCAACTCTCAGCATGGTCGGCTTCAATATCTCTGAAGTAGTTTGCCCCTGAGCGAGCGATGAGCGACTCAACATGCTCTGATCGAACACTGGAGGGATCTGCTCTTAAATTGCAAGAATTCTGGATAACTGCCCCTGATTGGGTCTCGAGAAGACTCACTTCCGATCAACCGCTTCTTGCATAAACCGCCCCATAATCAACTGATGCTCCGGGACTTGTCCTCGGAAAAACCGGTTCCAAACTCACTGGAAGTCGATGCCCCAGATTCACAGGGTTTCACAGCATACCATTCTGACCCAGACCTCTGACGATTCAGTCCTGATTGACTGTTCCCTATTTTAAGTTCCTTCGTATCAGCTACCAACCTGCAATCAAAATTGTTTATTCACGAATGGTAATTTTAATGCAGTGTTTATGCAAATTTCGAAAAAAATGTTGTACTGTCACTCATTGACGTGCATATGATTGTGAGTGACGAATGAAACAAAGTTCAAACGTAGTGCTTACGTGGTCAGTGAAAAATGCAATAAGGATATGATTAGCAAATCATGAAGGAGTCAGGTTACTCAACCTTATCGTAATGCGCTCTCAGAATAAACCCTGCCTCAATTAGGTCTTTTAAGGGCTGTATCGTGGTCGGGTTCACGGTTCGTGAAACAAGGGATATTTGGCTCAAATTATGATTCGTACCCACCCCTTCTACGTGACGTTCTCCGATCCTAAAGTCCGGTTAACTTAGCTCGAGCGCTCGCCTCTTCGAGAGGTACGTTGAACATTGGGAACAACTGGTTAAAGAATTCACAAGGTGTTTCGGAGTGACAGTTACTCCTTTTCGTTTTCGGTGTCTGTATCTACACGACTTTGTCCTTGTTTGAGGATTTTTCTCTTTATATCCTTTCTTTTTCATTCTTTTGATTCCCTAACTTTTGCCTGGACTGACTCCTTTTGAGTTCTTTTCAATTTTTCTTTTTGAAATCCAGCGGGATGCCCTGATTTTTGCCTAAGTATTTACTTTTTAGCTTTTCTTTTTTACTTAGCGGGCTTTCTTATTTCTCTTTTTCTTTTGGAACAATTCGTGCGACACTGGTTGTCTTGATTGCTCCGAAAGGATTATAACTGTCTCACTCCTGATTGGTGAGGTTTAACCATTGTGGTTGATGAGGTACGACCTCTGGAGAGGAATATGATGTGATTGGTCCTCGAAGGACAACACTCCTCTATAAGACTTGAACGCTCGATCAAGCTAACTGACAACTACCCTGCCCCGGGTTAAGATGTGAGGGTTCAAAAGTCCGAAAGAAACTCCTACTTCTCGGTTCGAAGTGGTTAACAAGGGATTCTCTTCCTTATCTCTCCGGTGTTTAGGGGATTTGAAACAATGCCTTGTACGTCATCAGCAAAGTTTTATCTGAAAGCAATACGATCATGGGCTATGAGTATTCAGTTTCATCATCCTCCCTCCGCTCATTGCTAATCATAGTAATAAATCGGAGTAAATAAAATGCAAGTGTCAGTGCAATGCAGTAAATGAGTGACAACGACATAATTAGTTCAGAAAAATGCATAGTCACTTTATTAATATTACCATTCGAAACAGACAATGTTTAATAGCAAGTAGTAACTAACAGAAAAGAAACTACAAATGCAAATGGTAAAAAGTCCGAGGACTGCCAATGTTGAGGACGTCTGCCTGTCTGGATCACTGGCTTCTGGAAATAACCCTCTGAATCTGCGAGCTCAAACAGCCGAGAGGTTGTCACGTACCACCAAGACTCCGTCTGGAAAGGAAATACACCCTTGGTCGATCAATTGTTGCACTTTCGCCTGGAAAGCCTTGCAATCTTCAGTTGAATGCCCCAGAGATCCGCCATGGTAGCCACACTGAGCATGAGGATCGTACCCTGGAGGGTAAGGCTCTGGCACGGGCTTGAGAGCTTTCGGTTCCACCAAGGAATTCTGAATCAACAGTGGAAGAATCTGGCTATACGGCACAGGCACTGGATGGAAAGAAGCATTCCTTTGTTCCACGTGGTTGCGAGGTCTCTTGTGATCCTGGTGCTGGTATTCTGTCCGCCAAGGAGCAAGAGGTCGTCGTTTCTGCATGGCAACGGTCCCTTGTTTAGGCGCTTGTGTCCTTGAGCTTGATCCAGGTAGAAACTGCGAGCGAGGCGATTCAGTCACCAAAAGTCGCGGGACATATTCAAGATCTTTCTCAGCTTCAGGCAAAGGAGTGGAATCATCCACCTCTTCTGCAGGGTAAGGGATGAACTTTCCCGATGCTCTTATGCCGCCTGGCACAAGCCTAATTGTCCTCGAGTCAATAAGGTCTTGAATCTTATTCTTGAGAGCCTTACATGTTTCAACATGGTGCCCCGGTGCTCCTGAGTGGAAATCACACCGTATGCTGAGATCAACGTCTGGTGACACATCATCTGGCGGATCTGAGGTCCGAAGCTTGAGAACACGGTTCTGAACCAACAGTGGCAACAGCTGGGCATAACTCACAGGTAGTGGGTCCCCAGCTCTATCCAGTAGCTTCTTCTTTTGATTATGACCTTCCGGGTTATTCTGAGATGCCCGACGCGGCTGCTGACGAAACAGGTCTCGAGCTTCATGCTGAGTAGAGGATCCACGAGGTCCATTTGGCTTCAGCACGGGTGGCAATGACGGCAATGGGGGAAGCACTTTGGTCTCCTCCTTGGGTGCTTGACCACTCTCCTTATTTAGCATACTTCTCACCACTCCCATGAGAAAGCTCAACTGATTCTGCAGCTGCTGATTCTCCTCTCTGAGTACTTGCTGGTCCAGACGCACTGCCCGTATGTCATTCATGACCTGCCCCAGCTGGCTTTGGATTCTCCCCAGTTCAGCTTGTACCTGCTCCATCAATCTGAGCGGCTTGATTCTGAGTCAAACCTGCAAACACAAGGGTTAGAAGACAAGCCCCGACTTCTGTCATGCAAGATGAATTATGCTAATGCCATGGGTGTCTGTACGTTTAGGAGATCACCCCTAATTCTGGTGTCAACGGGCTAACATAGTGTCAATGCAATGATAAGACTGGATCCATTCCTGGAAGAAGATACCTCATATTGCTCGGGACACCAGAATCAGGGTACGAAATGCGCCTGCCGCACAGACACATGCTAATGGAATGCAAACATGAATATGCGAACTAATGCAATATGCAAGCATGCAATAATATATCCAGGTGGCTGCTGTGGAGATTCGGTATCAACAGCCACTGATGAGAAGGAAACCCCGGTGTAAAACCACTGATCTGATCTGCTGAGAATAGCCATCTGATAGGATCGAGATCAAAATTCTGCTCTGTCAAGAGTAAGTGCCTGATAATAAGGACCCGGGATGCAAGATCAAGGAACATCTGTTGATGAAGTCTTCAGACCCCAAATCAAAAATCTGCCCCATCAAGAACAAACACACAGCTGCTGAGGAGATCTTCAGACCTCACTCAAAATCTGCTCCATCCAGAACAAACCACTGATGATAACATACTGATCAAAACCTGCTCTATCAAGAACAGACAAACATCCGGCGACAAGATCCTCCGATCAAAAACCTCTTGCTCTATCAAGAACATGTCTGCAACTGAGAACCCAACATAACTGATTTACTGTCAAGAAAACCAGGTAGTCTGAAGGTCTAAGTTTCCTGCAATAAACCCAGTCCCACTCACAGGTATGGACCTAGACTGACTCAAGGTACGGCATCCTATGCGTTCATCAGCGTCACAGACTTTCAAAACTGATGATACGATTCCCAGAAGGAGTGGCATCATCAAGTCCTGAAGAGGCCTCACTTAGCTGAATCACAAATGATCGGTCCCCAGAGTCGACAATCTACCAAACCAGCAACCGTCTCAACCCAAAGGGTTGAAAGTGAAGCCAACCGGATGAACCTCGTCTGAGCGTGGATTTCATGAGACACTAGTGCCTGCAAAGCAAGCACGCGCCCACTAATTTCCACTCTAAGTCTATGGTGCACTCAAGCCTGGGTCTGGCTTCTCACTCAATCAGAAATCCCATCCCACAACAGCACAAATAATCATATTTTACCGAATATAAAATGCGGGAAGTAAAGTGCGAGAAGTGAAAATGCGGTAAATAAACGCAACCCAACAAGCAAACACACAAACGATAGGATTGACTCGCAGGGAACCGTTGGAGTCCCCAGCAGAGTCGCCAGCTGTCGCTTGCGCGAAAATAAGGTGCCGGCAAAACAGAAGAGTCGCCACCTTTCGTTATTTATCCCTCAGAGCGGGAAAGGAAACGATCGGAAAAACCTCAAGAAAAAGGGTAAGACAAGGTCATCGCAACCCTTGTCTGGGTTCGGGAGTCGGTTACGCAAGAGGAAGGTATTAGCACCCCTCACGTCCGTCGTACTCGACGGGATCCTCGCTTGTTTGTTTACTTGGACGGGTTGGTTATAATCTATCTACCTATCAAGGCTGGCTGAAAAAGAAAAGAAAAATGACTCGGCAAAGCGTCGCACTTTATGCCTACGTATTCTCATCCGAGAATGAGAAATCACAGTCAACGTAGTTCGGCTAACTACGGGTGATGGTGGGGAAGGTTGCTCGCTAGGACATCGCGTCCTATGCCTACGTACTTTCATCTGGTATGAAAGATCAGAGCAAACGTAGTTCGGGAAACTACGGGTTATCTCCTAAAAGAAGTGTTTTTTATTGTGTTTGCGATTTCAACCGCACTAGAGACTATGACCTGAGAGTGAATGCGTCGCATGTCACCCAAAGGGTACCATACTAAACATCTAGACTGTGGAAAAGAAATTCTCCCACAATCCTTTCTCAGATAGCTTAAGGCTCGTAACGTACGAAAGAAATCATTCATGATTACTGTATCTTAAACTGTTTCGAGATGAGAAGAGAACAGGCCCAACTAGGAGGGAGACTATCAAGTCCTACTGTTGTCATGCCATGGATTCATCCTATGGTTGAGGTTTGAACAGGGAACTCCTAGATGTTGTCATGCATAGGTTTCAACCTAAAAGTCTATCATCAAGTCCTCATCAGAGGAAATGAGAGTCCTAAGGGATCATGTCAATGATACACCAAAACAGACAAAAGCATCAGCTTTAATAGTAAAATGCATGCAATGCAAGTGAGGGAGGAAATGTGTGTGGGGCTTCAGCCTCCACAAGCTCGTCTCGACCTCAAGCCAGTCATGAAATAACAGTAATCATACTGAAATAAACAACATGCTATCAAGCAAAAACAGTAAATTGTACTCACACAGATAAAAGAAATGAAATGCTATCAAGCAAAATAAACACATGGGCAAGGGAGCTGGGCTCTACCGAATACCCGCAAGCAAAGCCAAGCAATAACAATACAATCAGATGCACTCATGCTCTTAGACTGAACTTATTCTAAATGTGCTTAGTCTAATGCAGCAGACAAAACACACAATACATCAAAGAAAACAGAAGAAAGCCTCAGCTCCTCCAGCAGCAACCCAGTCTTCAGACTTCAGAGATCACTTGCTTTCCAGGTATCAACCCTACAACATGAGTATCAACTCATCTTCTCCCTTGAGCTTCAGCTCCTTTGATCAACTCCATCTTCAGGCTTCACTATCTTCAGGGATCTTCAGGCATCAGCTTGATCTTCACAAAGTCTTCAGACTTCAATAATCTCCAAGGAATCATCCTCTTCAAGGCCTCAGCTTCTATCTTCAATGGCTCTAATGCTCCAGCAAACAAGATTCAGTCAACAAGATGAGGTGAGGATGTTACAGTACTCACTGACTTCCAAAGGATGCCATTGAGGACTTAACATCAAAGGAGAGGCTCTCTCAAAGTTCTACCTTATAGGGCAAGGTCACTAATCCCTCCAAAGGAGAGAGGTGAATACCCTTAAGGGACTCTGTGTCATAGAGAAGAAAGGAGGTGAACAAAGCACTCCTTGGTTATTGAACAAAGTATTCTATCTAGGGCTCTGCCTATGCACCTATAAACCTATAAACAAAACAACAAAAGCTATGCTAAACTCCTCTGCAAGGTCTTCAAAGCTTCCATGATGATCCACAAGGTCTTCAACTCAATATTCAAAGCTCACACACTCAAAAGAGAAGGAAAGAAAACACAACAATACAACTTATGCCTTTAAGCAACACACATACTATCCATACATTCAAAAATCAATGAAAAATACTAAAACACCATACCATATTCTAGTAAAATTCTAGGGGATTCTATACATACTTACACTTAACCCATGTATTCCCCATAGGCTAACTTGTCCTAAAAACCCCAAAAATAAAATGTTGAAGTTCAAGTATACTACTTAAAAACCCTAATTAAACTATCCTAAGTTCAATTATCTAAACTAATCAAAATTTATTCTAAAAAATCTAGTAATAAATTCTGGGAATACTACAATTCAATATTAATCACCACAAAAAAGAATGGGCAAAAAATCTATTTCTAAGTGTAAGAACAAAAATCTACAAGATCATGTATGAAATAAAACCTTCAAAATATGCATTTATTTGTAAAATATGGAAAAAATGCGAAAAAAATGTAAAATGCAATTTTTATATTTTTTTAATTTTCTAGACATGTTAAGGAAAATGTTAAAAAAAGAATGAGTTAAAAATATGCATTTTCCATTTAGTTATGAATTTTTGAAGTTTAATAAAATCTAGGCCGCAAGATCAAAGTCAAGTCAACAATTGAGATGCAATCCAAGGGTTGTGGTTCATCTTCTTCAAAGAAACCCTAACCTTCATGAAAACTCCATTTCATGCATGAAACTTCCAACGATCCGTTCTCCCTCCTCAAGCCATGAAACAACACGAAATTAAAACCAAAAATGATCCTTTTCTCGCCCTCTACACAGCCATGGCTTTATCTCATCTTGAAACTCTCTCTAACATTCAAACCGACAACAACAAGGCATGGGTACCACCATGAAACCTTACTTTTCAACTCTAACAAACCTTGAAAATAATGATACTAATGTGTTCCTCTTGCTTCCATGAGTATACTAAACTATGGTACATGCATTAAAACCTCATATTTCAAGCTTTCTTGATCAACCAAGAATTGATGTCATATTTTGAAACTCCATGGATGGACCTTAAACTCATCATAAATGATCCTTAAGTTGTCTCTATCATGAATATCACAATAACTAGCCCTAACCATGCATAATTATGGTGATTCGAATCAAAACGTATTCTTACCAATTGGATATGGTGATGGTTGCTATGCCTTGTTTCAGCCCTTGCCAATGGTGCCAAATGATCTTTATATGATGGTGATGATGCTGGTGAAGAGAACTCGTGTTTACACCTCTTAAAAATGCCAATTTGAAGCTTCACGCCTCTTGGAGTGATGGAGAAGAACTCACAATCCAGCCACGATTTGATGTGCCTTTTTCTTGCTTTTCAATCCACAACAATGGAGAATGATGATGATGACGATAGCTAGCACAAACAATGGAGTTTGGGAGAGATGGGAATCAAAATGCAATTTTGGAGTTATGAGATGAAAGTATGGTTTGCAAGCAACTAGAATCACCAACCATGGCATAATCTCACCTTTGGGTATTTATGGAAGTGAAAGGAAAGATCTAGAACATATGAGAAGCTTCCAAGGAAGTTCTAGAACTTCTCACGTAATGAGAAATTCAAAAATACTATTTTTAGTAAATCTCATAAAACTCATGATAAGTCTTCAAAATACCCTTATATGAGGTATGCATGTGAGAACAAGGCATTTTATGCAAAATTAAGGCTTTGGCAAACAATTTCTCATGGTACCTTAAAGTGCAAGAAACAAATTTACAAAGGAAGTCCAATTTTTAAGCCTAAACTCAAAAATGTGGATAAACCATTGTTTCCAAAATGTTGTTTCCAATCAAAATCATCTATCATATTTTCCATTTTGGATTTGTAGATCTCTCAAACCAAAATCCAATTTCAACTTTTTTAACTTATAAGCCTTTTTCAAGTCATTTTGACCATTTTAAAATATCCATGCTCCATGCATTTCCAAACTCTCAAGACCTCTTATCTAGCCTTAAAATGACATTTTGAACAACTTTCATGTTTTGAGTTTTTCCATTTGAGGCTTGGAAATAGGAGATATGGCATTTGCTTAAAAATGACCTATAACTGACAAATGACCAAAATACCCCTGTCTTGTTCAAACCATAAGTTGAGTTCCACAAATCCTATCAAGGACTTCTACCACTAAAATTAAAGCTAAGAAGATGCCCTTCAACATTCATGTTTACCAATAAATCATAGGAATCATCCTACTAGGGTAAAAGTTGTCTGCAAGTTGGGTGACTTTCAAGGACCCAGATTCACATACCTCTGCTGCCCTGTAATTTGTCAAAACCATAACTTGAGCTCTGTAACTCCTATCAAGGACTTCCACCACTCAAATTAAAGCTAAGAACAAGCTCTACAACATTCATGTTGTGGGGAAGATGAGATATCAATTAAATCTAGAGCTAAAACTGCCTAGAAGATAGGGATCAAATTAGGGTTTTTTCACTGACAATCCTTGGAAACCCTGACTTGAAACTTCTCAAACTCCTCAATCATGATGAGTTGGTCTAGGAGTCCTCTTTATAACATCTCTATGCACCATTCCATGATCTCATGGCCCTTGGATTGGGTCTCAACCTTCTCCAAATCTTCAGCTGGTCTAGGGTTGACCCAGTCAAAACCCTAGTTCTACCATTCATGGTTGAATCTCCTGAATTCTTGCATAATGACCTCTCTGGGCTTCATGATGGCTATCAAGACATCTCATAGGCTTTCTCAAAACATCAAGTTCATTCTCAAAGTCTCAGAATCATCTGAGGAGCACCCACAACTCTCAAGCTATGAAGCACACAACCCTGGTTTCAATCCACTTCCTCTGAGGATCTCTTGAACTTTCTGATGAAGGTATCCATTTCCAAACACTCAATGAATAAATAATTGTTGGTCAAATTTTGGGGTGCAACAACCTCTTTCTCATGTTTTGTGACATCAGTATTCACAAGTCGGGACAAGTGATCTGCTACCAAATTCTCGGACCCTTTTTTATCACGAAGTTCAAGATCAAATTCTTGAAGTAAAAGAATCCAACTAATTAATCGTTGTTTGGAATCCGGTTTGGTAAGAAGATACTTGATCGTCACATGATCGGTGTACACCACAAATTTGGATCCAATCAAATAAGACCTAAATTTTTCTAATGCGTACACTATAGCAAGAAATTCCTTTTTAGTTGTTGCGTAATTAATTTGAGCCTCATTAAGAACCTTGCTTGCATAATGTATCGCATGGAAAATTTTGGTCTTTCTTTGGCCTAACACTGCACCAACCGCATAATCGCTTGCGTCCCACATAAGTTCAAAATCATTTTTCCAGTTTGGTGCGACGATTATGGGTGCAGTTGTTAGACTTTGTTTCAAAGAATCAAAATCTATCATACAAGATTCATCAAAAAGAAAATACTTATCTTTATTGAGCAGGTTGCTTAATGGTTTTGCTATCTTCGCGAAGTCTTTGATGAATCTTCGGTAGAATCCTACATGACCCATAAAACTTCGAGTCCCCTTCACATTCAGAGGTGGCGGCAACTTTTCAATCACTTCCACCTTAGCTTTGTCAACTTCAAGTCCCTTTGAAGAAACTTTTTGCCCGAGTACAATGTCTTCCGTAACCATGAAGTTGCATTTCTCCTAATTAAGCACCAGATTAGTATCCACACACCTCTCCAAGACAACACCAAGATTTTTCAAACAAAGTTCAAATGACGGTCCAAAAACTGAGAAATCATCCATAAACTCCTCGATCGTCTTCTCAATCAAGTCCGAGAATATAGCTTGCATACACCTTTGAAAAGTCGTCGGTGCATTACAGAAACCACACGACATCCTCCTATAAGCAAAGATTCCGAAAGAACAAGTGAAAGCCGTTTTTTCATGATCCTCCGGGTTGAAAATTATTTGATTATACCCGGAGTATCCATCCAAAAAGCAATAATATTCTTGACCGGAAAGTCTCTTGAGCATTTGATCCATGAAAGGAAGAGGAAAGTGATCTTTTCTTGTAGCTTGATTGAGCCTATGATAGTCGATACACATTCTCCATCCCGTTACAGTTTTTGTTGGAATCAATCATTCTTCTCATTGCGGACAACCGTCATTTCAACTTTTTTGGCACCACTTGAACTGGACTAACCCACAGATATCGGAAATAGGATAAATCATGTCAGCATCCAACATTTTGATAACTTCTTTCCTCACCACTTCTTTCATAGTAGGATTCAATCTTCTTTGTGATTGAGCTACCGACTTGAAATCTTCCTCCATGAATATTTGATGCATACAATAGGAAGGACTTATACCTTTCAAGTCGGAAAGAGTCCAACCCATTGCCTCTTGATTTTTCTTCAACACAACAATTAATTTCCTTTCGTCATCCATGATTAACTCTGAACTTATGATCACCGGCTTGTTCTTCTCTTCATCAAGGAAAACATACTTAAGATGAGATGGTAACAACTTCAACTCAAGCTTGCCTTCCTCATTGTTCTCTTTTTTCAAATTTTCCACCTTTTCTTTCAAAGGTGGGATTTCCTCTAGTTCTTCAAGTTCTCGCAAACACTTTTCAATTTCCCGTTCTTCTTCTTTATTGACTTTTGAAAGAACATTGGTAAGAACTTGTTGTAGTGGTGTGTGAACTTGAAATAACTCTTTGACTTCTTCAATTGCCACTTCCGTTGCATCAATTCTAAAATAATCGGTTTTGTCCTAAGAAAGCTTCATGGATTCAAAAAGATTGAAGCAAATATCCTCATCAAGAACTCTAACTTTCATTAGACCATCATCCATATCAATCGCCATACACGCGGTCTTCATAAAAGGTTGACCAAGAATCAAGGGAGAGTCTTCATCTTCTTCCATATCAATTACCACAAAGTCAATTAGGAATAAAAATTTATCAGCCTTCACCAACACATCTTTGGCTACACCATGAGGGCGAGTGGTAGATTTTTCGGCAAGTTGCAACGTCATTTGAGTAGATTTCAACTCCATGTATCCTAATTGCTTTACAATAGATAAGGGTATCAAATTGATGCTAGAACCCAAATCAATCAACCCCTTGCCAATGTAAGTATTTCCAATTGTGATGGGCAAAGTGACTCGTCCCGGATCATTTTCTTTCCTCGGGAGAGTGCGTTGAATGATTGCGCTACAACTAGCATCTACCATGATAGTTTCTTGATCCGTATACCGCTTCTTCTTCGTGAGAATGTCCTTCATGAATTTAGTATACTTCGGCATTTGCTCCAATGCTTCGGAAAATGGAATATTAATTTGCAATTGTTTGAATATGTCTATAAAGAGAGCATAGTGTCTAGCATTGTCTTTCCTTGTCGGAGCATGCAGATAAGGCAAATTTTTAATCGGTATAGTGTTCACTTGCTCTTTTCTTTTTCTCGACTTTTTTGCTCTTTCTTCTCTCTTACTTCTCTCTCCTTCCTCACTTTTTTCCACTTTCTCATTTTCAACTAAATCTCCCTCAACATTTTTTCTACTTCTTTCTCAAGATTTTCAAATTCTTTTTCAACTACAACTTCCTCCGCCATTATCTCCTCACCTACGCCCATGTCAATTTCTCTACCACTTCTTGTGAGAATCGCCTTGCAATGCTCCTTAGGATTTGGAGTAGCGGTAGCCGTGAAATACCCTTTTTATTGATCGGCCAATTCTTTTGATAATTGGCCCACTTGTGTCTCCAAATTCTTAATAGCCGCATCGGTGTTCTTTTGATTTGACATTGACATTTTCATGAATAGAGTAAGAGCTTCCTCCATCTTTGACGGTGCACTTTGAGTTTGTGGAGGTTGAGTGTAGTTTTGATATTGTTGACGATTTAAAGTTCCGGCTTCTTGAGGCGTCCAAGGTTGTTGGTACCTTTGATTAGGTCTTTGATAACCTTGATTTTCTTGTTGATAAGGTGGTCTTTGTTGGTATCCTTGATTTTGATTTCCGGCATAATTGGCTTCTTCCAAAATGGGAGGACAATATCCGGTAGGATGATCACCTTTACACAATTAGCAACTCGCCACTTGAACTTGAGTAGGAACTTCTTGCATCTCTTTGATTTGTTGTGGAAGCTTCGACATGTGTTGGGTTAGAAGCTCCACTTGTTGCGTAAGAAGTTTGTTTTAAGCAAGAATAGCATCATTCGTACCTAACTCGAGTACACCTGGTTTTTGTTGAGCTACTCCACGGTTATGATTCCCTTGGTGATCATTAAGTGCCATCTTGTTAATAATTGCTATTGCATCTTCAGCGCTTTTTGACATCAAAGAACCCCCCTGTGTAACTCCAATAAGGTCTTCTGAACCGAAAGGAGACCATTGCGGAAAATATGAACTTGAGTGAGTTCGTCAAAACCGTGTCCTTTGAATTTTCTCAACATAGACTTGAATGTCTCCCAAGCTTCGTTGAGAGATTCACTTGCTCCTTGTGAAAACACAGCCATCGCAGATTTTGCTTCCATGAAACGATTATATGGAAAGAATCGTTCAAGAAACTTCTCTTCCAATAGATTCCAATCCATCATGATAATTGTAGATTGATCAAGATACCACTCATTCGCTTTCCCAATCAAGGAATGAGGAAATAGCCTTATGAACAATGACTCTTCGTCAGCTTCGGTTGCTCTCGTTGCACCCGCAATCTCATAGAATTTTGTAAGATGTGTGACTGGATCCTCATGATCTAAACCCGTGAAAGGAGTCATTGTTCCCTGTGGATTGATGAGAATATATATGCTTATCGTTCAACGGTTTAATGATTTAAGAAAGGGGGTTTTCAGAATGGTTTCAATTTCGTAACAAAAGTTTGCAAGAAATAAAGCGGAATAAAAGTCGGTCTAAGTTTTATAAAAGCATGTCAAGATTAGGGTTCGTTAGTCCTTCCTAAATGTATCTAAGCAATCAAATATGTGAACAAAGTTTTAACCAACATAACCGCGCATACTCGCATAAACGTTCATCTCTAAAGCGATTTCGTGAATGCTATTGTTTCGACCGTTAAATGATCTCTCTAAATAACACTCAAGACAATAGTCATTAAGATCGATACAAAGCGGATATCAACTTTAAAATCTATCTCTAGCATTTGTATAGTTAATAGATGAAGAAATTAGGTCAAGACTTGGAAAGTTCATGTCTAAAGCAATCCAAACCATAAATGTACAAAGAGTAGAAAATAACTTCATCTATATTGATCACAACACTTGTTCACATACAAAAGATCAAGAAGAATACATAAATTCTGAACTAACTACTCTTAAACTTAACAAGAGAGGTATTTAGCCACTCATTTCCATGATAGCTTGAGTAACAAGTTTTAGAAGAAGGTTGATCAACACCCGAGTCGAATAATCGAGATTGGATGGGAATCCACCTTCTTTTAGTGAAATATTGCTAAGAGATGATGAGAAATGAAGGAAGAGGTTTCTAGGTCAGAAAAATCCTCGCAAAAGCAATTACAAGAAATTAGATAGTTTTTACAAAAAGTAGCTCATGCTACTTATAGAAGGGTTTGCTGAGCTGTCATGTTCGCTATGAGAACACCAAAAATGCCACCTGAAGTGTCTGTATCCTATGAACTCTCCCCAGACAAGTTTCCAAAAGTTCACTGCACGAACAATCCTTCGCCTAGCGAAGCCTTCACTGTGAACTTCGCCTAGTGAATTTGTGGCCCTTTCCTTGCTGTTTTAAGTCTGGGGGTGTTTGTTGGCTACTCGCTATCTCTTCACCTAGAGAGTTCTTCGCTGCCTCCTTCCCCTAGCAAGTTTATGGCCCTTTGCTTACTGTTTTGGATTCCCGACCTTCGCTACATAGTTCGCCTAGCGAACATCGTGAAGTTTTGGTGGCAGCTTCGCTAGCAAGTTCGCCTAGCGAACTTGCTGTTGTTTGCATGCTGTCTTGGTTTCTTTTCCATCTTTCTTTGTGTCTTAATTTCCACTCTTTCATTCCTAATTCCTACACAATAACACACAAATCAAAGGTACCAAGTCACTTTCACATCATGTTGCAAACCAACCAAAGTAAGAGTTATTTTTAACACTTCTTGACAAAAAGGAGTGAAAGATTCCCATATTTGATAGCTCAAATAAGAAAAGTTGGGCATCTAACAGTCATGCGTGCTCTTTTCTTTTTTTGTTTCTGAATTTGGTTTAATTGGACTGGGATTAACACATTCTACTACTCATACCTCCCATGTTTCTGGCCAAGCGCCCCCTAACTGAACTCCTTTTATTTTATTTTTACTTGTACACCTCCTTGTTCAACTTTATTTTCTTTTTATTTTTGATTTTTGATTTGCTTTTGATTTTTTTTTTGACTTCCCTTTCACATTAAAAATCCCAACAAAATATTTTTCATACACTCTGATGTCTTATATTTTTTTTATCATTTATTTTATTTTATTTTAAATTATTTTTGCTATTTTATTTCTATTTATTTATAAAAGGTGTTTACCAAACTACCGTTGGATTAAGGTTTTGATTTTTGAGGCTTTGTGGGTGCTTTCTTAGGCCATGTTTTTGATGATGTTTTGACATATGAATGAGCATTGATTGAGTGTTAAAAGGTTTCATTTTGATTTGTCTTCATGTGGTTTCTTTGGAGCCTCGATTCTTGCTCGATTAGTGATGTATGCTTGCCATAGTTGCTAGTTTTGAGGATGTTCTTGTGCTCACGTCTTGGAAAAATTCTCCTCAATGAATTTCAGATGTTTTGCCATGAACTTGAGATTTTAATTGGAATTTATGTGGTCATCTTAATATTTTTAAATGATGATTTTATTTGAGGATGTTTTTGAACATGATATTTGTATGCCTTTGACCTAGTTTTAGGACTAGTGTTTTGCATGAATCTCTTTGATACTTGATGCTTTTGTATGACTTGAAATACCATTTTGAGCTTATGACTTATCATGTTCTCATTTCTTGTTGCTTGATCCTTTGCCTTACTTGTTTTCATTAGATGTTTACTTCCTTCATGGATGATTTTTGATTGATGTATGCTTAGCCTTGCTACATGCTTTGAACATGAGACTTGTTAATTCCTTTCTTGAAATTTTGAGCTTGATATTGTATTTATTAGTATGATTGCGCTACTACCCCATCTTGGTTTTATGCTTTAACTTCAATGTTTGAACCATTTTGAGCTTTGTTTTGTGTGAACTTGTTGTTGATAAGTGTCACAAATGTTTTGATGCTTGTTTGATGTCTTTATGCTTGTTCCCCAAACTTTGAGAAATGTTAAATGTATGATGAGGTAGCTACTGACCTCTGTTAGATGCCCAACTTTACTTATTTGATCTATCAAATGTGGGCATCTTTTACTCCTTTTTGTAAAGGAAGTGTTAAAAATCACTCTTGCTTTGGTTGGTTTGCAATATTATGTGAAAATATATTGGTTCCTTTGATTTGTGTGTTATTATGCAAGAATTAGGCATGAAAAAGTGAAGGTTAAGACACAAGAAATAGGACAAAGAAACCAAGTCAACATACAAACAACAGCAAGTTCGCTGGGCGAACTTGCTAGCGAAGCTGCCACCAAAACTTCACAAAGTTTGCTAGGCGAACTATGTAGTGAAGGCCAAGAATCCAAAATAGTAAGGAAAGGGCCATAAAGTCGCTAGGCGAAGGAGGCAACGAATAACTCGCAAGGCAAAGAGGTAGCAAAGAGGCAGCAAACAATCCCAGACTCGAGACAGTAAGGAAAGGGCCATAAACTCGTTGTGCGAAGTTTGCAGCGAAGGCTTCGCTAGGCGAACATTTCTTTGCACAACGAACATTTGGATTTCTATCTGGGGAACATTCATAGGACATAAACACTTCAGGTGCCATTTTGGATGTTCGCTAGGTGAACAATTTGTTCGCACTACGAACGTGACAGCTCAGCAGCCACTTCTATAAGTAGTATGAGCTACTTTTTGAAAAAATATATAATTTTTTGTACTTGCATTTGAGAGGATTTTCTGACCTAGAAAACTCATTCCTCCATTTCTCATCATCTCTTAGCAATATTTCATAAAAAGAAGCTGGATTCCCATCCAATCTCGATTATTCGACTCGGATGTTGATCAACCTTCTTCCGAAACTTGTTGCTCAAGCTATCATGAAAATGGTTGTCTAAATCCCTCTCTTGTCAAGGTTAGAGGTAGTTAGTTTAGATTTTATGTATTCCATTTGATCTTTTGTATGTGAACAAATGTTGTGATCAATATAGATGAAGTTATTTGCTACTCTTTGTACATTTATGGTTTGGATTGCTTTAGACATGAACTTTCCAAGTCTTGACCTAATATTTTCATCTATCAACTATACAAATTATAGACATAGATTTGAAAGTTGATATCCGCTTTGTATTGATCTTAACGCTTATTGTTTCGATTGTTACTTAGAGAGATCATTTAACGGTCGAAACAATAACATTCACGAAATTGCTTTAGAAATGAATGTTTTTGCGAGGATACGCGGTTATGTTGGTTAAAACTTCATTCACATATTTGATCAGTTGGATACGTTTAGGATGGACTAGCGAACCCTAATCTTGACATGTTTTTATCAAACTTAGACCAAATTTTATTCAGCTTTAATTCTTGCAAACTTTAGTTAGGAAAATTGAAACCATTCTAAAAACCCCCTTTCTTAAGACATTAAGCTGTTGAACGACAATCATCTATATTCTCATCAATCCCTATGGAGACGATAAAACACTACCCCAAAATACTTTCTAACAACCTCCTTTGATGTTCATCTCATTTGATTCATTTTACTTTGACACCTTGAATGACGATGTTTTGATTAGGGTTTCAAACCCTTATATGCCCGTGCATTGCTTGTCTTCCATTTCCCTTAATATGATGCATGCTTGATTCATGACATGATTCTTTACTTCATAAATTGATTAGTTGCTATATCACTTGCTTCACATGTTGATGATCATTCATGATTTTAGCTTTGACACTTGATGCTTTCATCTGTATTCTTCTAATAATATGGTTGCCTATGTCTTAAATCCAAGGGAAGGGTTTATGGTTGACTTTATAGTCACGTGCATTGCATTTTGTTCACTGACATCATTTTCCTATTGTATGATACTCTTTCCCCTTTTAGATTGACTACCTTAGTTTGTATATACTTAGATTGTTCACCTTAGACTGATATCTTTAGGTTTGTTTCCCTTATGATAGTTTCCTTTAGGATGTTAACTTAGACAACCTACAATTAGTTACCCTTCTCCCATGAGATAATTAGACACTAGTCATCCTTATTTGAAATGTAATTCTCCTACACCATGACATAGTTGAGAAAGATGTAGATTATTTTCCACTTGAGAGAGGTATGTGGCATACTCGTTGATTCTATATCCGAGTTTGAGCCCTTCTCTTAATGTGGAGCAAAAGTCTATCTTCCACATGTTTGTGGTGGCTTAGTTGAGTATTTTCCTTAAGATGACAACTTGTCACTTCTCCTAAAACCAGCCCACAAACATTGTTTTTACTCGTAGTTAGCCGAACTATTATCACTCTGACTTCCTATACAGGATACATATGCATAGGATTACGATGATCCTAGCGAGCTACCTTTTTATTTTTCCACCTTTACCCATCTTTTCACCTTTAGCAAACAATTAACAAATAACACAATAAGACAAGAGGTTGTTGTAGAGTACTACAAATACTTAGGATGCTAGTACCTTCCCTTAGTATAACCAACCCCCAACCCCCAAACCATAAATTCTCTTTTGCTTTGTTTTTCTTTGCATTGCATACTTTTGGGTTTATTCTTTCTTTTTCTCTTCCTTTGGATAAATTAAAGATCGGTGGTAAATTAAGACTTGTGAGTCTAATTAACTTAATAGTTATGATCTCCGATTCTCACCGCGATAGTGAGAAGTTGAAGTCTAGACATCTTTACCTTGGATGTTCCTTCATGAGTTGTCTTGAGAATTTCACAAGCATCCTTAGCCACAACACAAGTGTTGATCAACCTAAACATGTTTTTGTCAACTCCATTGAATAAAGCATTCAAGTTTTGGAGTTTCCAAGAGCTGTCTCATCTTCCTCCTTGGTCCAATCCTCTTCTGGCTTCAAGGTCTTCTTTCCATCTTTGTCTTTAATCACAAGGTGCTCCCAACCCTTGATGATAGCCTTCCAAGTTTTTCTATCCATAGATTTTAAGAAAGCCACCATACGTGCCTTCTAATAGTCATAGTTAGTGCCATCTAAGACTGGAGGCCTGTTAATATTTTCTCCTCCTTCCTTGTCCATAGTACCAAAATATAAACTCTCTGGAGCTCACCGAAAAATAGAACAGGGTGACCTACTCTAATGCCAATTGAAATTCTGGCACACAGATACCAGATGTCGAGACAGATGTTACAACACTGGGATCAAAGCAGCTTGAAAACACAAATAAAAATGATAATATTTAAATGACAGAAAATTAAAAATAACACTAGTAGTTGTTAACCCAGTTCAGTGCAATTCACCTACATCTAGAGGTCATCAAGCCAATAAGGAAATCCACTATAATAATATTAGTTCAAAGCTAAACTCCCCCATTTATAACTTTTCACCTAATCCCTACCTTATGCAACTTCTACCTAGACATCCTCTATATATGAGATCCCCCTCTCACTTTCTAATCAGTCACAGTCCTAGTGATAAATTCAACAGCTACACAAAATAAAAGTACCAACCCTTCAAAGTACAATACTTGGTTTTTCTTAAAAGCTTCAACCAAGAACAATACACTCTTGCTTAAAAGCTTTAGAATGAGCAATTAGCAATTAACAATCAGTCTACCTTAATGCATCAGAAGATATATGAGTGACATACAATTAACACACACTAAACTCTAAAGAACAACCAAGACACGGCTAATCCTAATTCTCCAAATTTTACAATCTTCAAATAAGTATTCTTTAGGTTTAGCTCATTTCTTTAAATTGCCTTCAGACTTAATGGATCTGGGCTTATTTAACGCACAAAAACGACAACAATCAATTTGAACTCATTGCAAAGCATCCTGCACAATAATAGGAACCAAAATACAAACTTTCCTAAAAAGGCTCAAGAATCCTTTTTATGAAAACTAACAGAATCTGTCAAAACACAAATTCCCACAATTTCCCTCCTTGGATAACGCATACGCGTGAGTCAGAACACACTAAAAAACCACACTAAAAATACCAAAATAGTCATGCCCTAACTTTCTAGTATAACATGTCCTGAAACATGTTACAACATCATGCTGGACATGATGTCAGACTATCATGGCAGAACATTTGGTGTAACATCTTGCTAACATCATGTTATTTTACCAAAATACAGCCAATCCAAAAGACACAAAACTTACATCCTATTCTAGTATTTCATTTTACCATGGCCCATATAGATGATTGCCATGCAAGTACTTTTGGTGATTCTAAAGGTAGTGGTTCCTCCTCCTTCATTAGAACATAAACTTCTACTAGTTCACATCCCAACCATTTGGTTGCCATTCGTTCCACTCATGTTGTAACAAACATGATTGATAGTTCTCACTCGAAAGGGTTTCTAGTGATTCCATTGACATGGAAACTTCATGTTACGAGTCTTCTTCTGACGATTTTTACTCTAGAGAAGGTGTTAAAGAGTCTCTCAAGGGAAATCGTGTACTCAACCCTGTGCCAAATCCCTCTGTGGTTGTCAGGAACTCTCCTCTTCTTGCCTTGACTCCATCAGAGGTGGATATTTCTGCTCTGAACAAAGAAAAAACTCGCTCCTTTATTAAAACTTACAAACTTTCCTTTTGTCGGTACTCGAGATACACAAGTATTAAAGTTAATACTAATCCACTAATATTAATTGGCTTAGATCACCAAATGTTGGCCGGCTTGATAATGTGTCCTAACAGGGAACTTGTCTTTTGGAGCCGACTAATGCAATCATATATAGCTGGGTGGATTCTAAGATATTGGAACTCCCCCCTCTTTGAATAACTCTGTGGTCGTGGATGAGGCTCATATAGAAGTGGTCATTATTTCAAATGGTTGATTCTTCCCTTGGGACCGAGAAAAAGGTTACGTAGTTACTTTGGGAACTGCTCATTCCATTTCAATAAGTTCTTATTTACTCAACTATAATTATGGTTGCCCTTTACCAGATTTGAATAGGAGGTGTTGATATTTTTAAAGGTTTCCCCATAGTAAATCCATCAAAGTGCCCAAGCTTCAATAAAGGTGTTTCACTTTTGGGATGAATATCAACTTTAGAAGCCTTCTCCTCACCACCCTTTCCATATTTTCATTATGGTGTGCACCTTGGAGGATAACCTCCAAGATCAGGGGCTGATTTCCTTGCGTCAAGACTTTCCCCAGTTTAGCGCTTATGCCGATAATTGGGACCATTTTTTGGACCGTTTAGTGTAAGTATGCTCTTGTACCTTGGAAGCTCTTTTCTCCTTCTGTCAGGTCCCCGACGTGTTACCTCTTCACGTCTACTTTTAGAACTCATCTCTAAGAAAATGTACTAGCAGGATTCGAAGGTGTTAGGTTTACGTTCATTTTAAACAAGAGCCTCATAAATATAACATATCCTCTGATTCCTTTACCTTTGAAAAAATTACGATGAAGGAAGATTTTGATGCTTTTTGCGAGGGAATCAACTATGAAGAGGGGTTTGGCCCTTTCGAGGCAAGGCTTTCCATGCAGAGGAAGTAGTTGATTGACACTCGTTCCATTATCACATCGGTCAATAATCTTAAAAGAAAATAGATTTTTGGTGAGGAGAGAGAGTCACCCCATATCTATTTTTTCTTTCACATGGCTTATTTTTACGTTTGTAGATAATATGTATTCCTTGGAGAAAATCTTTGAGCTGAAGAAAGTGCAGGAGGCTAGGGCCGCCGTTACAATTCCCTTGATCCTTTCTGGTTGAAGCTAGTCTTCTACTGGGAATGCCGCTAAAGGGGCCGAATACAAGGTTTCACCCCTTTCTAGTAATAACAAAAGGGGTCAGGGTCAAGACCATGCCCCTTCATAGAAGAAAGTTTAAATAAACAGGCTCGACTGTCTTATGCTGTCTCTATTGGGCTTGCTATAGATAATATTCAGTAATATTTTCCTATTCTTAACTTACTAGCCATTCTCCCATCCCGGATACCTCGTACTTCTCAATAAGCATTTTCATGCATTTTTGAGGAAGATGTCTCCTTCCTCTAGAATCTCCCTGAAGCAGAGAAAATGAACTTGTTTTTGTAGGCGACCTTCTATGCTTACAAGATGACTTCTCTGATTTCCCTGTGTGCTACTGGTTGAGGTGAAGTTTTGGCTATGGGCATCCCTTCCAATGAAAGGGATACTTGGAAGGGTAAATGTGAGGTAGCCGAGCATGAGAAATACCAACTCTAAGAGAAGGTGTTGGACCTTTAGAAGGAAGTGGACAAGTTAATGTTCCTTCATGAGGAAGTGAACGTTCACATGATCCATTCCTCCTTTACTACTAGAAATATTGAGCTTAAGTCTTCCTTGGAGGCGGAGAAGAAGTCTCGTGAAGATGCATCAACTATCGTAGCAACATTAACGTCTAGAACCAATGATACTATTAAGGATCTCTAGAAGGTGAAGAAGTCTTGTGAGGAGGAGCGAAAGATCTACGAGGGAGGACTGGTCGTCATCAAGAAGAAGGTTGATGCTCAATTGATTAAACTCTCAAGGAAGTGTACGGAGCTTTCGACCAACTAGAAGTACTCCATCCATGTGTTCGAATTCTCTGCTTGTAGCTTAACCTACAAAGGGTAGTCTGGGATGGAGGCTTGATGAATGTTGAGGGTGCCTCAAATCAGAGTGGTGATCCATGATTTTCTATGATTTTGATTGGCTGTTGTGCCTTTATGTTTTCTTTCAACATGTATGAATAACACTATTTATTTACCTTTATTCTGTTTAATACCTCTAAGCTTACTACATTTTGTTTAGCCTTTTCACTATATTGGTAGGATTATTCTCAAATTCATCACATAAATTTGAGTAAGTTTGTCATACTTCTTTTATTACATCCCACTTTACTAGGGCCGAGATAACTCTGTCAGATTTCAATCTATATGCTTCTTTTAATAAAGGACTTGTGTCGTGTCTAGTGTTTTGCCTTGATCACTTCGTTGGGAGGAAACCAACGTGATCTTTAGAACTAGTCATTACCCGTCCATTTGGTCGGAACTAATATAATTCCTGAGCTTTGTCATTACCCTTCCTTGTTGACGTGAACATGTGCAATCACTGAGCTTTATCATTACCCGTCCCAATCAACGAGAACTAACGTAATCATTGAGTTTTTTCATTACCTGTCCAAGTCGATTAGAATTAGCATAAGTATTTAGTGTCACTAGGAACCGTCCATGACCAAGGGTGCGGTTCCCGTCCATTCCCCCAGGCTTTTATCTTGGTTCGAGGTGGAAGTATCCAGGGCTCCACTACCTATGTTTTTGGTGTGACTAACTTCTAAGAGGGGGTTCACATGTAGCGTCTTAGTGCATTTTTGTCTTGTAGGGTCTTGTTTCACAAAGATAATCTATGTAACATTGGCAAGAAGCATAATATTATTTGTATTGGAGGAATTGTTTTAGACAAGTAGGGTGTGCATGGTTCTTAAACCTAACCAAATTGAACAAAATATATGGATCAATTTGGTTTTTAAAACCACTTTGAAAAAACTAGTTTATTTTTTTAAAACCAGTTTATATTTGGATTGGTTTGGTTAAAAACTAGTTTGCACTAAAAAACCTGTTTTTGTTTGGATAAGTTTTAAAACCAAAATTCCCTCAAATTTGTTTCGACTAAAGCTCGATTTTTAATCCAACAACTTCTTCTTAACTCCATCCAACTATTTTTGAAATCAATAACCATTTGTCTGCAGCGAATCCTTAAACATCGACTGAGACATTTCCTAAAATTACATAGCTCAACACACCTGAATTGAGTTAATAAGTAACAATTATGAAACAAAAATGCTAATTTTTTTTGTAAAATCACACCTCTGTACAAAAGGGACACAAGTATTTCCATATAAAACTGTTTCACATGAGGAAGTCAAGAATCTAATCCTATCCAATTTACATTCCAAATTTGCATAGTTGAATAAATCTAATCAAAATTAAATTAATTACTATGTGTCATTCTTCTACTTTTCTAATTCCTATGTTTCATCTCTGCCATAACAACATTCAATTTCACCTAACACCAATCCAACTTTCTGATTCTAACCAACTCGCAGGAACTTTGACTGTCACAAGCTTTAGAAGCCAATCGACACTCGAAAAAACAATAAGAATAAAAAATTTCGTTGACACGACTCTTTAGATTCTGGCGAACATGAAGTCGAATCACCAATACTAGAAACCCAATTATTGAAATCAAAATACTGGTTTGAAATGAAAAGCAGCATATTATATTCGAAAAGTGGACTAACCATTTATGTATTTGTTTAAAAAAGTGGATATTGTTTTTTATTTTATTTTATGATTTTGATAAAATGGATATGGGCTAATTTTAAAACCAAATTATACGGACTTTTAAAATAGGTGCACCATATTTTTAAAATTGGTTCTTATGAACCATTTTTTTGTTGCACACCCCTATAGACAAGGGATTCATTTATTTGATTTTTAAAGAATCTCGAAAAATACTTATCTCGCATATTGTTGGGATCCACCTGTGCACCTCTTTGACAATCAGCTAGGCTGTCAACCTTACCTTTGATAGGGGATGCATCGATAGACTTTGAGTGCGTGTGTTGTTCTGGCCTAGCGTTCGTTGGCAGCCACTTCATCATTCTCTTCCCGAGCGTTCTTTCCCTTAAACTGTAATGAGATTTCTACCTGTAGTTTCCATGTCATTTATTAGTGAATTTGGTGGAAGCACGAGCTTTTCTCTTCACGTCTCTATTCGGCCTATGCGTTCAAAACCTACCTCCATATTCGTCTAGATACGTTGAACTAGTTTAGTTTCCATCGCAACTTGAGTGCTCTAATAATGTGTGATCTGTTACAATAATAGGGATGGATTTCAAACTTGACATCAGAGGTTTGTTTTCTCTGCCATGGCACCATTAACCCATGACTTCTTTTTTGTTTAAGTTTTTGATAGGACGAGATCTTACAGTAGAAGATCATTATGGTGTTTCCCTTCCGATCCCCTTAATATCAGTAATCATAATTAATGTGGGATCAAGAAGTTCAAAAGAGCTTCTTGGCGCGAGTTTGTGGATGAGTTTCTCCTTCTTGGCGAAATTCAATCACAAATTGTCTTTTGGATCAAACGAGATTTGGTCATGGAATTTTGCAGGAATTAATTGTTGATTTTCACAGACAATACCATTGTTATGTACGGGAACTAGAATGGTGATATATTCATAGTGATGGACTCTTGATATAGTGGTGTGGACCTCCGACACGACGACACTGAGATGAACCTGAATTATTATTCTTATTGTCGTTTAGGATTTTTAGAGTATGTTAATTATCTAACGGAGAGACATTTAAATAGTTAAACGAGTGAAGGCAGAGACTTCTCATTGTGCTTAACTGAATGGTCCAATTCATTACAATGTATTCAAACACAAAACTCAATAAAACAATTTATTTATTTAGTGTTTAATAACAATATATCATAATATAATTAATTAATAATTAATTATATCAATTCATATTTAATTATTTAAATAATTAATCTAACATTAACTAAATACACCAAATAGAATAGGTGATAACGCAAAATCATATCGTTTATTTGGCTTGATTTACATGCATTTATTTGTGACTTTTATTAATTTATCTTGATTTATGTTCTGTTATATGATTAATTTACTTTGTTTAGCAGATTGGGGAGAATTTGGACTAAAGAAAGAAAAGAAGAAGAAATGGAAGGAAAACAGATGAAAAACAACAGATACGGATTTTGCTGATATGACGGTCGTCACATGACCCTTACGACCGTCATGCGTATTACGACCGTCACATTTCATGACGAGCGTCACGCAGACAAAATATCAGTACGTTCAAATCAGAAGTAGCCACGATCACTCTCAACTTAATTTCTTCCTACACTTTCTCCACTCACTGCCCACTACTGGAAGTTACTCCCACTCCCTCCATAACTCACCCATGATCTCTGGAAGTTGAAGAATGAATTATCTCCTATAAATAGGCCTTAGATTCAGAGTTTCGGGGAGGAGCCTTTGACATATCGAAGTGCTGCCGAAATTACCAATTGAAGCTGAATTTACGTTCTTGCATTATTTTCACGTTTCCTTTTCCTTTTATTCCCATTTGTATGGTTTTATTTGTTCCTGTACCTTTTACTTCTTGCCAAAGTAGAATCCTGCCGACATTGTGGGGGACTACCCAAGGATTTGAGATCAATACAATTTACAGGTTTTTATTAATTGAATTACTACTTTATTTCTGTCATAATGCATGTTTTATTATTCAGTTGTTTATGTCTATTTCCGTTTGCATTAATTATCATGTCTAGCTAAATTAGTTTTATCGGTATGTAACCGAATTAGTAGGACATGATTCGATAGTAACCGGTACCTTCCCTTTTTACAAACAACCTTTCTGGTCGTAGTTTTTAATCTTAATTTCTAAATAAACGTTCGTCGCAATATCGAGAACTTATTTAAAAGTAGTTTTGCCACGACAGTGGAAATTCATAAAGGTACAAACCAACAAGCGACAATTGCGGCTAAGACTAGATAGTGAAAACTAGGCATTCGTTTTAAAAACAGCGACAACGCTTTAAAAGGGATTAGAACTTAATGGTTTTCAAAAAGTAATTTTAACCCCGAACGGGATAGCGACAACATACGTTCCGCCTTAGAGTTGCGACTAGCGTCAACAACCATCGTGAGACAAAGGTCTTTAAACCGTTATTTTCTTCTTAAAAGTGTTTGCAAAGAGTAGAAAGCACACGTGACCTGTCGAATCCCCGATAACTAAGTCCTTGCATACCAATATCCCTTTACCGCTTTTTCTTTAAACCAATTATCTTTATTTCCTTTGCATTTAATTTCATTCACATTCAACTTTCCTAATTCCATTAGCCTTAGCTTTAAGCCGTAATAATAGATAACGGTAGATTAACATTGGTCTCTGTGGGTTCGACAATCTTTTATATTACTTCGATATTTCCGTGCACTTGCGGACACATCAAGTTTTTGGCGCCGTTGCCGGGGACCAACAGTTAATATTGTAATTCCGTTGTTGCATAGTATAGACTAAGACATTCTTATCTAAATCATTATGTATAACCCATATTTCCCTTATAACTACCACCCCCAATATTTCGAGGAACCACAAGATCCGTTTAAGTCGGACCTCAAAATATTATTAGAAGATTTCAATACGACGCATTCTCACCCAAACTCCCTCTACGATGACGACTCCCAATGTTTTGAGGAAACACAAGATTTCGATACATCCAACCTTGAACTATTACTAGAAGAATTCGAAGAGACGTTTACTCACTCTAGGATAGAATCTATGATGGAGCGCTTTGTGGAGACACAAACTATCCAAAATGAAGATTTTAGAAAATAACATCTCCAAATTGATGAAGACCTTAAGCAGATGAGCATTATAGTCGATTCCCTCGCGACTCACAGCAAGGCTTTGGAGACTCAAACCTCTTTGCTTACACAAACATCTCTAGGACCCTTCCTTGAGAGCCATGTGAATGTTGTAACCACTAGTAATAAAGAACAAATAGAAGATCCTAGGGAGAGTGATGATGAGTCTGAGGAGAGTTTTGGTGAGACAAGCATAATTATTGAGAAAAATCCACCAACACCCCCCAAAAGGGAGGTTGTCGAAGAGATAGAGAAAGAAGGACCCATTGTTGCTCCTCCTCCCTATACCCCGCCTAATTCTTTCTCACAATTGGTTGTGGAAGCTAAGGTAAACTCCCAATCCAAAACATATGTATAGGTACTGGAAAATACCCACACCAATGCACCTTTGTCTAAGGTCCCTCATAGGAAAAGAAAATTCGAGGACCGTGAAACTAGGGTCATCATTACTATTAAAAGGGTAAGATTAAGTTTTGAGGTGGTGGATGAAATAACTAAGCCCAAATTTGAAAAGCTGATACGCAGGATAGATCCAGAACCACCACCACGCATTCAAAACAAAGAACCACCCTACAGAAGAAAGAAACGAAAAGGTGAGGGATATGAGCGATGGCTTGATAAGTGGCCATGGAAACCGAAGACTATTCAAAGTTCGATCGAGGAACCATTCTCGAAAGAACCACCATGAGTACTTGCACTCCTTAGCCGTCGAGCTATCAACGTTAAACAAAGCGTTGTGTGGGAGGAAACCCACAAGGATTTTATTTTAATTTTTTTGTTTACATTTGAAGAAAATAAAGAAATGTATCGCTTGTTACGCTTTAGCTATATATAGGCGAAAACTCTCTACATGACGATGAGCTGTGCCCACGGACATTCCTACGAGTGTCGCTGCTGGTGGTGACACTGATGATGAGTACTTCCTATGGAAGTAAGTAATATGATGAGTTGGTGCAAGAATTACACAAACGAAGGCATCTCAAAATGCTCGTCGCCAAAGTAGAAGTGATCAACAAAGACATGGACATCAAGAGCAAGACCATAGAGGATTTAGCACGCAGTAGCATTCATACAGGTTCTATCTTTCCTTTTTCCACCTTTTATTAAAAGATTGAGGACAATGTTTGGTTTAAGTGTGGGGGAGGAACTCTACCGCTTTCATTTTATCGCTTTTTAGCTTGATTTACTGTTGTTTCTAATATGTCAAAGTCTGTGCATGTGTTGTCGAGTCTTTATGCGTGGTTTTCGCCTATTATTCAAACTTCCCCAAAATTTCAAAATTTCAAAATTCTAACCTCCAACAAAAACTTTTTGATTCATGACATGGTTCTCTGAAAGTATATAGGCTGTTTAGGCTATGTTAGAAAAAACTTGGGAAAGTTTTGATAAAATTGATATCATCCTGACACCCATAACCCCCTAAATATGAAAAATCAACTTGAGTATCCATTACATCGAGATCTTAAAGTTCCAGTTCTTTTAGTAATCCCTAAGTAGTTTATTTAAGCAGTCAACACCATCCCAACCATACTAAGTAAGAAACCGATGCAAATAAGTGTATGATCTCTAGTTTAAAATAAGAAGAAAAATTATGAAGAAAAAGACTTGTTCCTTCTAAGTTAGGTGCTCCTCACCCGATCACTTAGCCCAACGGTACAAACCTTTTAAGTTCAATTGATGCTTAAGCATATTTGCAAAGAAGAATGAAATATCAATGAGATCATAGTCACTAACAAGTTTACTTACCATGAATGTGTATGGATAACGGGCTTAATGTGATTGCATTAGAATGAAATGGGGTGAAAGAGAGCATGAGGTATAGGTTGGGTTATAATGGCATGACTCAGGTTAGTTTGCATAAGTAGGGAGTTTTTGAAATTGTGTCATCATGGTATCCTTGGTATTGATATTTAGTACATGTCGATATAACAATAGCCTAACAGCCATGTATGATTAGAGTCTCACCATGTCCTTGTTTCAAATTATGCTTATTTCTTTTTCACCGTGTTGGTTGATTGCTTGAGGACAAGCAATGGTTTAAGTGTGGGGGTGTTTGATAACGCGAAATCATATCGTTTATTTGGCTTGATTTACATGCATTTATTTGTGACTGTTATTAATTTATCTTGATTTATGTTCTGTTATATGATTAATCTACTTTGTTTAGCAAATTGGGGAGAATTTGGACTAAATAAAGAAAAGAAGAAGAAATGAAAGGAAAACAGATGAAAAACAACAGATACGGATTTTGCTGATATGACGGTCGTCACATGACCCTTACGACCGTCATGCGTATTACGACCGTCACATTTCATGACGAGCGTCACGCAGACAAAATATCAGTACGTTCAAATCAGAAGTAGCCACGATCACTCTCAACTTAATTTTTTCCTACACTTTCTCCACTCACTGCCCACTACTGGAAGTTACTCCCACTCCCTCCATAACTCACCCATGATCTCTGGAAGTTGAAGAATGAATTATCTCCTATAAATAGGCCTTAGATTCAGAGTTTCGGGGAGGAGCCTTCGACGTATCGAAGTGCTGCCAAAATTACCAATTGAAGCTGAATTTACGTTCTTGCATTATTTTCCCGTTTCCTTTTCCTTTTATTCCCATTTGTATGGTTTTATTTGTTCCTGTACCTTTTACTTCTTGCCAAAGTAGAATCCTGCCGACATTGTGGGGGACTACCCAAGGATTTGAGATCAGTACAATTTACAGGTTTTTATTAATTGAATTACTACTTTATTTCTGTCATAATGCATGCTTTATTATTCAGTTGTTTATGTCTATTTCCGTTTGCATTAATTATCATGTCTAGCTAAATTACTTTTATCGGTATGTAACCGAATTAGTAGGACAGGATTCGATAGTAACCGGTACCTTCCCTTTTTACAAACAACCTTTCTGGCCATAGTTTTTAATCTTAATTTCTAAATAAACGTTCGTCGCGACAACGAGAACTTATTTAAAAGTAATTTTGCCACGACAGTGGGAAATTCATAAAGGTACGAACCAACAAGCGACAGCTGCGGCTAAGACCAGATAGTAAAAACTAGACATTCGTTTTAAAAACAGCTTACAACGCTTTAAAAGGGATTAGAACTTAATGGTTTTCAAAAAGTAATTTTAACCCCGAACGGGATAGCAACAACATACGTTCCGCCTTAGAGTTGCGACTAGCGTCAACAACCATCGTGAGACAAAGGTCCTTAAACCGTTATTTTCTTCTTACAAGTGTTTGCAAAGAGTAGAAAGCACCAGTGACCTGTCGAATCCCCGATAACTAAGTCCTTGCATACCGATATCCCTTTACCGCTTTTTCTTTAAACCAATTATCTTTATTTCCTTTGCATTTAATTTCATTCGCATTCAACTTTCCTAATTCCATTAGCCTTAGCTTTACGCCGTAATAATAGATAACGGTAGATTGACATTGGTCTCTGTGGGTTCGACAATCTTTTATATTACTTCGATATTTCCGTGCACTTGCGGACGCATCAATAGGTCTTTGTTTCCAACATAAATTTTGACCTGTTTGAAATATCTTTTGTTTTTTTTAAATAATATTTTTTCTTAAGTTTTCTAATAAACCAGATCACCAAATCTCAGTCCACATTTATCAAAAAACTAAAGTATTAACTTCAATTAAAGATGTTAAGTAATATGATAGAAGAAAATTTTCTCTTCTAAAAAGTTATTTTTTGGGTTAGAATTTAAAACCACAAGATTAATGTACAATAGAGAAATTAAAATGTGGAAAGAGAAAGAAAAATTAAAGGTAAAAAATTAATTGAGGGTGGAAATATTTTCAATAATTCATTAACTATAAGAATGATACCACTAAAATATTAATTCAAGTGATTAGGATACAAAACAACAAATCAAATAATTAATAAATATTAATTAATTAATTCATTAACCATATCATTGATACCTCTAAAGTATTAATTCAAGTGATTGAGATACAACACAACAAACCAAATAATGATACCTCCAAGGTATTAGTTCAAGTGATTGGGATACTAAATGACAAATCAAATAATTAAAAAGTCAGACCTGTAACCGGTTACACAAAAGTTATAACCGGTTACAACTGTTAAATAACAAAAAATAACAAATAATGGTAACCGATTACTGCAAATGCATAATTGGTTTCGGCAACTCCAAAAGCACTTTTCTTCAACTTATTTGACTTATTTTGACACCTGTAATCGGTTACACATCCATGTTAGCCGATTACAACACTTTAATTATTAAAAAACTCTTAACGCACCACCTTAATTCAAGTTCTCCAAGTCTTCCATACCCATGTTCATCGTCAACCTCTTGAACACTTCAATTGTGACTCCCTTGGTCAACAAATCAACAACTTGTTCTTTACTTCGACAAAATCCCAATCTTAATCTTTCTTCACTAACAAGTTCCCTCAAGTAGTGAAACCTCATCTCATTTTACTTGCTCCTCCCATGTGCAAATAGGTTCTTAACAAGATTAATCGCAAAAACATTATCAACCAGGAGTGTAACTAGATCTATCAAAATAGGCTACTCGATCCTAAATGGGTTGAACCTGGTGGGCCTCAGGCTTTTTAAGGTTGGGCCAAAAAAAATTTGTTGTAATATGGGCTCGAAATTTACTACCTGAAGTCGACCCTAGATGGACTTCAGACTACCCGACCCTAAATGAGTTTTTTTAAATAAAAAACTAAAATAAAAACTACATAATATTATTATAAATGAAATTAAAAATTATATTATTTTAAACATAATACTGTATATTATCTTTTATAAATACTATAATGTGTTTTTGAATACAATACATGTCTAATATGTACAAAATAATACTCGAATATTTAACATAAGAGAAACTAATAAAATATGAGAAAAAAGTGTTGATTATATTAATGTATAAGATTTAAAAGATAAATATTGAATATAATAGAGATAAAATTTAGTGAGATGAGAAAAATCAATGTGTTATTCTAGTATTAATATAAATTAATGTTTTTTATAGGTATGCGGGCTTAATGCGCTACCCACGACCCATACGGGTTAGCCATAATGGGTAGCATACTATTTAGTGTTGGGCTAAAAAAGTCCTGAAAAATATGGACTCTAATTTTAAGGCCTAAACTCTTTGATTTTTTGGGCTTTGAGGACCGATCTATATGGGTTAGCCCATTTTGATAGCTCTAAGTGTAACAATATCAGCCTCATTGTTGTTCATCTCCTTCAATAGATTCTATGAGATGTTGGATCGAACTCTAGTATGGTCGAATGGTAGCTTCTAATTCAACAAAAATTAAGCATGAGGTTGAAGTATGTTCGCATGCTGCTGTCGGAGTAATGCGTGTTGTAGTCGATGTTTGTTGTAACATGCATTAGTCAATATTGCTAGGGTTATTAGCATGTTGATTTGGGCCTTGATTTTAAGCCCAATTGTTTAAGTTAGCTTGTACCCTAAGTTAGATTGTAATGGGTATTTGTTAAAAAGCTCATTAGGTTAGTGTGATATTTTTATTATAAATAGGATGCTAGTTTCTCAATCTTGGCATAAGGAAAAATAGGAAGATAAAATCCTAATTTCAAGAGAGAGAAGTTATTTTGTTATTCTTGTATACTTGTAATCTTGTTCTAAAAGTAAGAAAAGAATATCAGTTTATAACCAATCCTTGTTGTTTTGCCTTGTTATCTTTGTTAACCCTAACCCTTGTGTATTTCTTGATCATAAAGAAACCGTTTATATTTTGTTTTAAGACATTTGATTCACAATAAATTGGTGCGCTGAGTGTGGAGAAGATGCCTTCAACGAAGTATGAGATTGAAAAGTTCACCGGAGTGAACGAATTCGGTTTGTGGTGCTTGAAGATGAAAGCCTTACTGGTTCAACAAGGTTGTATGGAAGTGTTGAAGGGAGAGACAACTATGGACGTTGCGTTAACGGAAAAAGAAAAGACATGCATAATTGGGAAAGCCCACAACACAAGATTGTTGAGCCTTGGTGATAAGGTTCTTTGACAGGTATCAAAGGAGACTACAGCAGCAGGATTATGGGTGAAACTTGAAAGTTTGTACATGACTAAATCTCTGATGAATCAACTCTACCTGAAGCAAGTTTTGTATTCATTCAAGATAAGTAAAGACAAAGTGTTGGCTGAGTAGTTGGATATGTTCAACGAGCTGATTCTTGATCTTGAAAATATTGATGTGAAGATCGATGGAGATCAAGCACTGTTGCTGCTGTGTGCTTTGCCCAGAACACATGCTCACTTCAAAGAAACTCTCTTGTATGGAAGGGAGTCTGTGACCTTTGAATAAGTTCAATCAGCCTTGTATTCTAAGGACTTGAACGAACGAAAGGAACATAAACTTTCGACGGTAGGCAAAGGTTTGGCCGTTAAGAGAAAATTCTTGCGAAAGGATGGTAAGTTCGACAAGAAGAAAGGTAAAAGTCAACAGAAACTTTATAGTGGCGAAACATCTGGTATTCGATGTTATCAGCCTTGTATTCTAAGGACTTGAACAAACGAAAGGAACATAAACCTTCGAAGGGGGGAAAAGGTTTGGCCGTTAAGAGAAAATTCTTGCGAAAGGATGGTAAGTTCGACAAGAAGAAAGGTAAAAGTCAACAGAAACTTTATAGTGATGAAACATCTGGTATTCGATGTTATCACTGTAAGAAGGAGGGTTATACAAGAAAGGTGTTCCTTGAATGCCTGAAATATCATGGAGGCAATGGAAACACAACCATTGTTCAAGATGACTTTGAATCATCTGATGTTCTTGTGGTTTCAAGTGGCGACTCGAGAAAAGAGTAGATTATGGATTCAGGTTGCACTTGGCACATGACTCCAAACAGAGAATTATTCGAGGAGCTAAGTGATCAAGATGGTGGGTCGGTTCTGCTGGGAAACAACAAATCTTGCAAAATTGCAGGTATTGGATCTGTTAGATTCAAACTCTATGATGAGTCAATAAGGTTATTGACTGAAGTCAGGTATGTACCTGACTTGAAGAGAAATTTGATTTCTCTTGGTGAATTCGACAGAAAGGGATATGTTTTTCAAGGAGAGAAAAGTATCCTAAGAGTCATGAAGGGGTCGAAGGAAGTCTTGAGAGGCGTGAAGAAACAAGGCATGTATACCCTTGAGGATGAGGTTGTAAGTGGTTTGACAAATGTTATATCCACGAAACCTGTGTTGAATTATGGCGCATAAAATTGGGCCATGTCAGCGAAAGAGGCTTGGTCGAATTGGGGAAGCAGAACCTGCTAGGAGGTGACAAAGTCGAAAAGTTGGAGTTTTGTGAATCTTGTGTATTTGGTAAATCCTGTGGGGCAAAGTTTAACAAAGGCAGGCAAAGAACACATGAATCCCTTGATTACACTCATGTTGATCTTTGGGGGCCCGCAAGGAATCCTTCACACTCAGGTGCAAGGTATTTTCTATCCATCGTTGATGAATATTCCAGAAATCTATGAGTATTCATTCAGAAGACAAAGGATGGAACTTTTGAGAATTTCAAAAGTTGGAAGATTCTAGTCGAAACTCAAACTGGTAGAAAGGTTAAGAGGTTGAGAACCGACAATGGCCTCGAGTTATGCAACAAAGTGTTCGACAGTTACATTGTTGAGTCTGGGATTGTAAGGCATACGATTGCATCAGGTACTCCTCAATAAAGTGGCTTAGCTGAGAGATTCAATCGAACAATCCTTGAAAGGGTTAGATGCATGTTGGTTAGTGCTGGATTGAAGGTGTTTTAGGCGGAGGCTGTTTCAACAACAGCTTACCTGATAAATAGATGTCCCTTGACTGCCTTGGAAATGAAGACACCTGAAGAAGTTTGGTTGGGACATCCACATAGTCTCGACAAACTGAGAGTATTTGGCTGCGTGGCCTATTCTCATATTAGGCAAGACAAGGTCAAACCTAGAGCTCTGAATGCATGTTCATGGGATACCTTGAAGGAGTTAAAGCTTACAGGCTATGGTTCCTAAAGCCAAATCACAGGAGGTGTTTCACTAGTCAAAATGTATTTTTCAATGAAGCAGAGACGAATTTCAAGAAAACTGATGATGTTGATGACGAGCTGGAACAGGGAGAGATTCCTGTTGAGGTGGAGCATGTTGATGCTGAATTGTGTATCCCAGATGAAGTCGAAGAAGACACAGAAGATGTTGTCGAAGTTGAGGAGACTGATAATGAATACCTGCTAGCAAGAGACAAGTCGAGGAGAGTTATCAAGCCACCTCAGAGACTTGGGTGTGAAGATCTTATAACTTATACCTTAATCTCTGTAAGTGACGTTCTAAACGAAGAACCTAGAGACTATAAGGAAGTTATGAGGAGTCGAAAGAAGACTGAATGGCTGAAGGGCATGGATGATGAGATAAAATCTCTTCATGATAACAATACTTAGGAACTGATCAAGAAATCTGATGGAACCAGGTTAGTCAGCTGTAAATCGATTTTCAAAGTTAAGAAAGGAATCGAAGGAATGACATCGAAGAGATACAAGTAAAAGATTGGTTGCCAAGGGGTCCACTCTGAAAGAAGGCGTCGACTTCAATGACGTGTTCTCTTCTGTTGTGGAGTACATATCCATTCGAATGTTTCTTTCCATAGTGACACAGTTCAACCTTGAACTAGAACAAATGGATGTGAAGACTGCGCTCTTGTATGGTGATTTATATGAAACAATCCTGATGAGGCAACCTGAAGGGTATGTCGAAAAAGGGAAGGAAGATTATGTGTGCAAGCTGAATAGATCCTTATATGGACTGAAACAATCTCCTCGATAGTGGAATAGGAGATTCGACAAGTTCATGGCACACATAAGTTTCATCAGAAGTCAGTTCGACCACTGTGTTTACTTCAGATTTCGACCGGGTAATTCATTTGTTATTTTTTTTGCTCTATATGGATGATATTCTAATAACAAGCAACAATGTCAAAGATGTAACGAGGGTGAAGGCTGAACTCAATAAGGAGTTCGACATGAAGGATCTAGGAGCTACGTCCAGGATTCTTGGGATTGAAATCCGAAGAGATAGAAAGCAGTCGAAATTATGCTTATCTCAAGAGACATACCTACAGAAGGTTCTCGAAAAGTTTGGTATGTCGAATTCAAAGTCTGTTGTGACTCCGACAAACCCTCAATTCAAGCTAAGTATAGATCAGTGTCCCAACACTAGTATTGAAAGAACTTATATGAATAGTATTCCATATGCTAATATAGTGGGTTCTTTGATGTATGATATGGTCTGTACTAGACCCGACATAACATATGCAATAAGTCTTGTTAGCAGGTACATGGAGAATCCTAGAAAGGCTCACTGTCAAGCATTGGTGTGGATTCTATGGTACATAAATGAGTCTCTAAATAGAGTCATAATTTATGGTGGAGCCTTGGGTGAAGATAGTAAAGCAGCAATCGAAGGATATGTCGACTCTGATTATGCATGTTGTATGAAATCCAGAAAATCTATTTCTGGATATGTGTTCACTATGTTTGGGATAACAATCAGTTAGAAAGTAACACTTCAGAAGGTCGTTTCCTTATCAACCACTGAAGCCGAATATATTGCCCTAACTGAAGCTGTGAAGGAAGCATTGTGGCTTGAAGGTTTTGCAAAGGAGCTAAAACTTAAAGGTCGAGTTATCACTGTTAAATGTGATAGTCAAAGTGAAATACATTTGTCGAAGAAGTTATCCTATCATGAGCGAGCCAAGCACATTGATGTGAGACTGCATTTTGTCAGAGGGGTAATCGAGCATGGAGAAGTCCAAGTGATGAAGGTTTCGACATATCATAATGCTGCTGATATGATCACCAAGATGTTACCCAGTTGCAAGTATTTCCATTGTATGCAATTGATAAAGCTGCATGGAGAAAGCTAGTTTCTTAATGTTATAGAGTTAGATCCAAGGTGGAGATTTGTGAAATGTTGGATCAAACTCTAGTATGGTCGAAGGGTAGCTTCTGGTTCGACAGAATTAAGCATGAGGTCGAAGTATGTTTACATGCTGTTGTCGAAGTAATGCATGTTATAGTCGAAGTTTATTCTAACATGCATTAGTCAATATTGCTAGGGTTGTTAGCATGTTGAATTAAGCCTTTCTTGTAAGCCCAATTATTTAAGTTATCTTGTACCCTAAGTTATCTTGTAATGGGTAATTGTTAAAAAGCTCATTAGGTTAGTGTGCTATTTTATAAATAGGATGTTAGTTTCTCAATCTTGGCATAAAGAAAAATAGGAATATAGAATCCTAATTTCAAGAGAGAGAGAGAGAGAGAGAGAGAGAGAGAGAGAGAGAGAGAGAGAGAGAGATTATTTTGTTATTCTTGTATACTTGTAATCTTGTTCCAAAAGTAAGGAAAGAATAGTAGTTTATAACCAATTCTTATTGTTCCTTATTGTTTTACCTTGTTATCTTTGTTAACCCTAAGCTTGTATGTTTCTTGATCATAAAAAAAACCGTTTATATTTTGTTTTAAGATATCCGATTCACAACAGATTCATTAGCAACATGACTTGACACACACATAACAAAGTGACAATGTACTCGACTTCACAAGACGAGAGTGAATCTGTAACACCCTGTTCTTCGAATTTATTTATTTAATTGGATTGTGTATTTTTAATTAATTAAATTGATTTCTGTGTGCATTGGTGGTGTTTGGATGATTAACAGTAGTGTTTAGTGCTTTGGATTGGTAGAGCATAGTTCTAATCATTAAATAAAATAATATAATTAATAATTCTAGAATAATGAGAATTTGAGTTAAATAATTAGAAGTAGTCATTTATTTAATTATTAAAATAAATTGAGAATGATACTTTTGAGGGAAAATGAGAAAAATAGAAGAGTTGAAAATAGGGAGAATATTAGTAGTATTTTTATAAATATAAAAATAAAGGCAAAGGGGGCATGGTGGTAAATAAGAGAATAAGTGAGGATATTATTGGAAGTCTCTAATTGAAGAAGATTAGATTAATGATAAAAAGGTTAGTAAGAGGGTTTGGAGAGTTTTCACGTAAAATTAGAATTTGGTGAGAACAGGAGGAGGCAAAGACTAGGGAACAAGAGGAACTCCATTGAATAACTTTAAGGAACTTTTGTTGAAAAATCAAGGTAAGGGGGATAACTACTTCTCTAATGGGAATATGCATGAGGGGTAGAATGAGGAGTCCTTAACACCCCATATAATTGTTGGGTTTTGATTGAATTAGGTAAATTGATTATGAACTACTGTTATGTGATGATGTTAATGATAAAATTCATACACTATGATGTGTGTTAAATTCTGTTTTGAGTTGCTGATGAAATTCCACCATTGATGAATTTTGAGAGCTATGAGAATTTTGTGAAATTAGATGTTGGTTGATATGTTTAAAGTGAAAAAACAGATGTAATTGACCTATACTAATAGATTTTTGAAATAAGCTATTTGGACATGTTAGGGGATGTTTGAGATAGGATTAGGCTGAAAAAAATGAGCTTATAAGTGAATCTTTTGTGAAAAATTTGCAGAAAAATGATATAGATGAATTTGATTCGAATATGAGCTTTTACATTGTGAATTTGATTTGAATCAAAGCCTTCTGGTAGCCCCTGTCTGATTTGATTAGAATAAGACTTTACACTTGATTCGAATCAGAAAGACAAATTGAGCCAAAATATTGTTTTTATCATAACTTTTGTTTCGTAAGTCTAAATGATGCGTCGTTCGAAGCGTTGGAAAGCTAACGCGCAGAGCAACATCATGGTAGTGCTTGGTAAAATGATTGAGTTTAATTAATGTGTCTATTGTAGATATGTAGGAGATGACATGTATGATTGATTAACGATTCGTTGTGATTACCTAATGATGTATTGATGTTATGATGAATTACCATGATTGAATGGCTGTGAATATGCATTTGCTGAGACGCTGTTGTTCGGTGTTGTTTGTTGAATGTCATAACATTGATTAATTGTTGTGTATAGTGGATGCATGTCATGAATTTGTGAAGTAATTTTTGAATGATGGATATATGCATACGTAATAGTGATATTGTGATAATTTATGTGAATTATGATGATGATTTGCTGCTCTATGAGCATGATTGTTGTCGCAGTGATTATTTTGTGTTGGGATGATAGTTTGGAAGGGGAACTATTATCGTTGGGTCAATGCATATTTTGTATATTATTGGGAGGGAACTTTAAACATTATGTTGTTATTGCATTGACGTGTTGTGATATGCATTCATATGTCGTTGTTGTTGTTGAAAGAGGAAAGTTGCAATCCGAGCAGGATGGATTGGTGACTTATCCCAAATTTGAGCAGGGTTGATTCAGGGTTTGAGCAGGGTGAACCCAGTTCTTGAGTGAACCGATTGATGGTGATATTTTACCACATGCATATGATTCTAGTTGATGTTGTGAGTCTCATTGCATAATTTAAATGAAGAATATGTGATTGTTTTGTGTATGTTGATGGATTTGGGTATGAGAATAATGTTGTGTGATTGTGGTTGAATGTGTAGATGTGTGAATGGGGCATCATTGGAATGGTATACATAAATTGAAAGAAACAATATCCACACTTGGAAAGACTTCAAGGCTCTTTGAGTTATCAGACTAGTAAGAAGGAACCCTCTAGCAATTTCCAAAAGGAAGAAGAGGATGAAGCTGATGAAATCTAGGAAGCTCCACTAGATCCGTCTCAGGTATCATAGGGTAAACATCCATATGAAATGGCTATTCAATTCCAACAACTTCTATTTCTCGGTCCTCAATACCAACAAACATGGGTCATTCCTCACGTAAGTCGGTAAGCCCAAGTCCGTGAATATCAAAATCAACATCAGAATCAGCGCAAACCTCGAAATAATTTGGAAAGAAGGAATGCTCCTCTGGATCTAATTCCTATGACCTACAGTCAACTTGTTCCATATCTGATTCAAAGCTCACTGATGGTTCCCAAATCTCTTAAGCCACCACCGAAGTCATTCCTATCTGGGTATGATCCCAATATGCAATGCGGATATCACTATGGATCAACAAGGCACTTGACTGAGGACTGCAACACTTTCAAAGCTAAAGTACAATAGTTGATTTAAAAGAAGTACTTAACCCTTCAAGGAGGAAACCTGTTGGTGAACAACAACCCCATACTCGAGTGAATGCCAAAAATGCAAGAACCATTTCATGAAACCAGTGAATCAGAAGGGAGACTCATCCTTAAAGATGATTATCCTTAGGCCATATTTTTCATTTTCATTCACATTTTATTTTATTGGTAAAGTACTTTTTACTTTTAAGTTTGTTCTTTTTTAAAATGGTAATATTAGTGAAAAGAACATGCATTTTCTGAATCAACCCATTCGTATTCACATTGCACATACTCATTCTTCATAAAAGGAAAAAAAAACAATATCAATATTTCTCCCATCCACTTTTGTTTAAACAAAGATCAGAGGGAGAATGATGAAAATGAAATACCCAATTTTTTTTGACAAGTATGCTTCCGAATAAAACTTTGCTGATGATATAAGGAATAATTTCAATTCCTAAACACCGAAGATATAAGGATTTAATCCCTAATTAACCCCTTTTGATCCTAGATGTTGGTGTTTCTTTATGTACGAAAAAACCCTTAATCTTAACCTAGGGCAGGGTAGCCTTCAGTTAATTTGGCCATGAATTCGAATTCCAAGAAAAGATACACCATCTGGGGTTCAACTGCATCCTCTCTTCACGCACAATGTAAAAGAAGTAGTGAGAAACCAAAAGCTCATAACAATTGTTTCTCTCGAACCATTAAAACATTGTAGTCACAACCCTTTCAGCTCTTTCAAATCAAATGAAAAAATGTCATACAAGTTGTTCCTAGAAATAAAAATTTGAGAAATAAAAAAGGAAAGAAGCCCACTAAGTCTAAATTTCATTTGACGCACATCAAATAACCTGTGCATGCATTGACCATTCATCGCGTAAATCATCGTCATGCATTACGCACATATATCATGCATAGCCTAAGCCAAGATTCAACAATCATTCAAGGAAGTTCAGTGTAATCCTCAGTAGAGTCAAGATTCAAGAGCTATTTTCAACAATAGACTTAGATCTTTTCTTTAGTGCAAGTTGCATGGAATTTTTTAGAGGTCAGTCAGTAAGTGTTGTTGCTCTTCATGACGAGGTGCTCCCCTAATGAAATGATTGATATTCCCCAAGTGAGCTCTTGTGTCAATGGAATTTTTGTCTAGTGTCCCCAGTAGATATTTCCTTACAGAGTTTCCATTGGAAATTTCTCCAGCAAGCTTCACAAGCTCCTCAGACGAGTTTTATATTAGCAGGATTCTTTAGAAAGGTATTCCACAACAGCATTATCCTCAGCAAGTCTCTATGAATTATTTGTCTAAGATGGACATCTCTTCACAGGGATAACTTAGGTTAGCAATCTCCCTAGTGCTTCTAATGGGCAAGAGTTCCCCTAATATAAAAGATTCATTAAACACTCCCAGTACATCTCCAACAAGTCTCCTGGGCGTTTATTCCCCAAAGAGTCTTTGATATATCCCAAACAGGTTCACTTCAACCAAGAGTAGTTGGATGCGATAATTTCAGTCAAAAGTAGTTGAATATGATGTTTTCAGCGAAGAACATCTAGATACATTGTTTGCATATATTTGTTTTCATCCAATAGCACCTGGATACTATATTTGCACATATTTTCTTTCAGCCAAGAGTAGCTGGATGCAATAGCTTCAACTAAGAGTATTTGGATGTGTTAGTTTCATCAAAGAGCAGCTGAATATGATCTTTTCTTCCCCGAGAAAATTTGACTTCAACTAAGAACGTTTAAAGAACATTAAAAAAAGACACTTTGTAACCATTCCATCCCCAACAGATTTTTCTAACATGTTTACATATTTGTTGATACCTAACATCAACAAGAAGCGGCAAAATGTGATGTGTCAAAGTTATAAATCTACTGTCAGCAAAGAGCAGTTGAACATGATTTTCTAATCTTAGAGGAGTCTACTGTCATCCAAGAGTAGAGGAACATGACCTTCTAATCCCCAAAAAATTTGCATTCATTCTATCATATGGTGACTAAAAATTCAAGAGTATTTCTTAATCTTAACACATTCATCCATCTACCTGAGGAATAAAAAGTTAAGAGTATTTCTTAATCTTGGTACATACCATTTATATCCTCTGATGATGAAGAAATCAAGAGTAATTCTTAGTCTCTTTGTATTCATTCATAACCATAACATATCATTTCACCGCATCATATCACAGAGATATCGAGAGATAATAGTCAAGAGTACTGGTTCTTATCCGTGTCTTTGTAAAATTTAAATTTTCATTCATGATAGAGAATTAGAAGTAAAAAGAGTAAAAAAGTTGACTACTTTACGTCTGGTTCTCTGTTCATAGTTCATCCGCATCATATCCCTTGCATCAGAGGGAAACATTTGAGTCTGTTTAATATTTAAACTATCTTTGACTATGACAATTTGAAGGCAATAGTTCTTCATATCCTCCAGTTAAAGAAGTTTAAATAAGGGCAGCTGTCATACCCCAATATTGCCCTAAAGACTTTCATTCTTTGCAATTGCATAATTACTCGGTCATTCATGCATTAGGATGACCAAGAGTTAACTTAGGTCTATATTTACATCATTTAGAAGTTAAAAAAACCGAAATCACATCTCATGCATTTTTATCTATTTACATCGCCTCATGCATTGGGTGTAGTTGGTCAAAATCCAATCACAATGAAATTGTTGTTTTGCACACAGACGGGTAGAAGCGATTCGACACTGTGCGTAAAATTAGCAGGAAAAATATTGAGTTTTAACCCATATCAAATTATTTTACGAAACTACATCGCGTGTAGATCGTGTTGGTATGCCCGTCTTATTTTTCAGACTCCATTTACAGTCGCATTTTGATTAGTTAGAACCTATTTAATCCACATATCTTTAATGCACGTATATTATTTTGATATATTCGTTTTATATTTTTTACTATGCGGTGTCCATTTTTTTCCTTCCATTTTAATTTTTTTTCATATGTTTTTTTATGTAAATAATTTAATAAAAAATAGTAACATTCAGGAAAATAATAAATTAAATAAATATATTTTTGACTTGATATTGATTAAAATCAATTTTGACCCAATCAATTATGACTTGAAACCAACGTCTCTTTCTATCTTGTGACTGAATCCATTCTCTCATGCACATATTCCCACTCCATCATTTTTTTAGCATCTGACTACTTCGTCCCTCACCATATCTCTCTTTCTTTTCACTCAAAAACCATTACCACCTTCTCGTTAACTCCCCCTCACCATCACAGTGCTCGATTCAAACACTACCACTCTACACAACCCGTTAAACTCATCAATATCATTACCCTCACGTCTTTCTCTCTCTCATACACTATTTTCTTTTGTTTCATTCATTCGCACTATCATAAATTATGCTCCCTCTGCTATGCAATACATACATGAACCTCTCTATAAATTAAATGTCAATTGAAAAAAAAGTAAAAAAAAAACATATATCTTCACCGCTCACACAAATCATAGAACCGATAAACCATCGCGCAAAACCGGCAGAGAATGCACACGCTTTAACTCCTCCACGCCGGAACAACACTGCCAGACCACACACCATCATTGACCACCCATGAACACTGAATCACCACATTATACCTTTTTTTTCGCTTTGATTTTCGACTGTAATTCAATGTTCGATCTCGTTGCTATAAATGAATGAATGTTATTTTTTTTATTGATTCGATTTTATTTGCTAAAAAGATGGAGTTTCTTTTATTACAAGTGTGGAGATGTTGATTTGATTGAAAAGGAGAGGAGGTGATTTCAAAAATGAGAGAGCAGAGAGGCAAGTGAGAGTGAGAAGGGGGCACTGTCGTCGCCGTTGATGGTCGGCCGACCACCCCCTATATTCTGAGACAAACTGAAGCGCGCGCGTAAGAGAGAGAGAAGTTTTTGTTTCTTTTATTCTTTCTTTCTGGAAACTGATTTTGAGAGAAGGTTGAGATTATAACGAAGCATTTCTCACTTCTTTTTTTATTTAGATTGTTTTTTTTTCTTTTTTCTTTTTTATTTATTTCATGCCACGTTTCATAATTGGATTGGGGGTTTTGAATTCGAAAAGAAAATATGTTGCTCTCTTTTTCCATTGGAATGCATCACCCCTCACTCTATATTTTTGTTTCCTTCATTTTATTTCATTCTTTTTTTATATATACATATCTTGTTATTATTTATTTTATTTTAAGATTTAGAAGTTTTGTTTGGGCCTTGGGCGAATATTTTATGATGTTGATACCCATTGGTTACTAATTACACCCCTTGTTTCTACTTGTTTTATTATTATTATTATTATTATTATTATTTGTTCTTGATTTAGTTTAATCATTTGAATTAGTAATTTATTTAATTGATTAAATTTTGATTAGTTTATTATAGTCTAATTAATTAATTTCTTTTCATTGCTAAGTAGATTATTTGATTATGTGTTTAATCGATCTCACGTGCTTAGTCATTTAATTAGGTAATCTTTTTCCGTGTTTATATTGTACATGTAAATAATCATTTCCTCTTTTTTTTTCTAGCTTTGATTAGGGTTTGTATGGTATCGTTGTTATTTGCTATCATTAGTTTTATATTTATCTGCGATTCTCATTCGCAAAAATATATCCCCTCCCCTGGGTTGCATTACTTGCCTAGTTGTATTGCTTTCATTTCGGTTGCTTTGTAACCTAACTATTTGCTAACTCAAGATTAAAATCAACCACTCTAAAAAAGAACAAAAAATAATACTCGATCCAACAAAGAGCAATTTTCACAAATCAAACCATTTTCACCAACACGAGCGCTTACATCCACTTCAAACACTTGATCCAACGTCAATTAGTCCATTTTCAAAATCATTTTCATAATAAACTGGAATGAAAAAGAAGGTGATTGAGTTTAAACCTCTTCCCTTCCTGAATACTCGAATACTGCTGTAGAGCCCACTATTTAAGTATTTGTCTTCCTAATAAAACACAATAAGATAAAGGAATCTTGATTCATCACACATTTTCTCAATAACTTTTTTTGGAATGAAAAAAAGGTGATTGGGTTTCGACATCTTCCCTTCCCGAGTATTTGAATACTACTGTAGATCTCCATGTCCAGGTATTCGTTTCCACCTAAAAGAAACTTAACAAATCAAAATTCTTGTTATTGGCCTTTGCGCGATTTTGAAAACTTTTTCAGAAGCGAGTATGCTTTATCCATTTCGACACGAAACAAACAAAGACTTCAATCTCCAAGAGCGAGTAGCAAATAAAGGTTTAACCGCTCAAATACGAGCTAAGCATCACTTCTTAAAAGTAACCAACAAACAATTCTTTTTTACAAAAAATTACGTAGCATTGAGTTCTCTATCGCACCTGAAGATATGTAGGAGTAGAAATTTAAAATCTTGTTAGACACATTAATAAAAAACCTACAAATCTTTTCTTTCTTTTTTCTCGATTCTCACATAATAACTAGAAGATCGCAAACGATTCACGCTAACACTCATACACATGACTAACTAAATGGATCCCGCTGAGTACAACGGATGTGAGGGATGTTAATACTTTTTCTTGCGTAACCAACTCTCGAACCCGCTCTCGGTTACAACAACTGTTTCTTTTCTCTTGTGAGTTTCATTTGATATTTCCCATTTTTTTAAAACAAATAAATATCAATTGCGACTCTGTTGCCATTCTGAACGTGCGATGTGCTCGAGATATTTTTTCGCATCATTATATATATATATATATATATATATATATATATATATATATATATATATATATATATATATATATATATATATATATATATATATATATATATATATATATATATATATATATATATATATATATATATATATATATATATATATATATATATATATATATATATATATATATATATATATATATATATATATATATATATATATATATATATATATATATATATATATATAACACGTAAAATCAATTTTTTTTGAAAATTAAAAAAAATTATTTTAAAAAAAATAGATGGATAGATATTCATCTACTAATATTATGTTAATGGATAAATTGAATAAATTTTATTCTTAAGGAATAAATTTATTGAATATTTAAAAAAAAATTAATAGATTATTAATAGAGCAATAAATTATTTTGATCAATCCATTAATAATTCAATTTATATACATCAAATCAATTTATTTTGCCGTCCTTAATTTAAACCATAATATATCAAAACTCTATTTCCTCGTACTAAATGCCACTAGGGAAACGCCATGTCTTTCAAATCAACTTATTTTCTACCTTTGCTTCATCAACATTCAAAATCTGTGGATAAGATACTTCTATTTCCTATCAGTTGACATGTAACAGATGAGCACATTTCAACTTTCAAAGGTGCAAGTTATAAACAATAATCCAATCATATATGATAAATAGATAGCGACTAAAGATGGCCACAAAAGACCCATTTTTAGTGGGCTAATTTGGATTAAGTAGATCAATTATTGTTTTATTTGCAAGTGCGTATCGTAATCTTACTTCACAAAAATTTCAAAGTAAATATATCTGATTAGTAGTAGTAGTTTTGTAGCAATCATGCCCAAAAATTCTGAGTCCAAGCAAGTGAATTGTCAAGTGGGTCAGAATTTATGGAGGCCAATTTTAAGCAGTCAAGAGATAAGAATTAAGAATACACCAATGATGGAATGGAGTTAACTTCCATTTCCCTTTCAATCTAACACCAGTGTGACACTAACACTTCAGGTGGTGAATGAGAAATGCACGATCTCCACCTAAATTATTTGCCAAAATTATATTGATATTATTGTCTTCTAGTTTATTCACATGTTCTATTAATAGTCTTGTATAAAGACAGTCTTGATAAAGATGGCCTAACAACAAATCAACTGAGGGGCAGTAGAAACTCGGTTGTTAGGATGGTTTTGGAGTGGGGATTGGTTTTTTTGAAATAAATGGAAATTGTTGTAAGAGGATTTAGAAGTTGTAGTTTAGTTGAGTTGTTGAATGTGTGAACTGTGAATGAGTATGAATTATAGTGGTCGGTGTTTGATGTGGAAATTGGAGGTTAAATTGTAGTTATTAGGTGTTTTGCATTTGTCTAAAAAATCCATTAATGATACAAAGTAAATAAACAACAAGATTTAGTATTAAAATTACATAAATTCTTTCGCTAAATTTATCGATCTAGTAGAAGTAGTGGCGGTGAAGTAGGGCCAAAAATAGTTTGTAGTCATATATTAATTTTAGTTTTTAATTAAAAGAATAATAATAAATAGAATACTATTAATTTTATATCAATGGATTGGATCAACGTATCTATTCGTTGAGAAATTCAAATTCAATATTTAAATTAAAGATATGTAGGTTGTCGCAGGTTGAGACAAATATACCTGTAAATAAATAGATTTAAATAATTATTGGATTGGTTCAGTTTGAATCAGTAGGTTTGTGGGTCAACCTGCACTCATGAACATCTTTAAGCACTTCGGTGAAACGAATATTTCTTGAAACATGTTAAATTGGAGTTTCGCTCGATCGGTTTGATACATTTCTATAATGTGAAAAAAGGATACCACCACACTTGACCAACCATTGTGAAAGTAGGGGGGTGATTGTACATATGATGCTTTCCACCGCGGTCATGCGCCCATGATTATAATCTATGTAGCGCGCTAACTATCACAATGGTTACTTGGATATTCTTAACGCATAACATTTAACAATGGTTACTTTCAATTGTTAATGCGTGAGACATTTTTGTGGGGTAGAGAAAGAGAGAGAATAAGGAAATAAAGATTTAATGAATTGTTATGAATAATGATACATACTATGACTATTTATACACACTAAAAATAGCAAACCCTAATTGGGCTTGGGCTAACACTACTTGGATTATATCTAAATATTAAATCTAATTAAATTTAATCATATTAAATCTAATATTTCAACATACCCCCCCCCCCCCCCCCCCCAATAATCCAATGTCGAACCTATGCTAATCATAGTCGATCTGAACTATTCCTAGTTTCTTTCTCAAATTCAAGAATTTGTTGATCTTCAATCCTTTGGTGAAAATGTCGTCCAACTGTGCTTCACTTGAGTAGTGCCTAACTTCAAGTTCACATTGATTTACCTTTTCCTTTAAGAAGTAAAATCTAGCTTCAATATGCTTACTTCTTCCATGCAGAACTGGATTCTTCGCCAAATTTATGGCAAACTTGTTGTCGATTTGCAACACAAGAGGTTTCTTCACTTCGATTTCCATTTCTTTAAGTACCGATCTGATCCAAATTACTTGACATGCAACATATGATCCTGCTATATATCCATCTTCACATGATGATAATGCTACCACAGGTTGCTTTTTCGAGCACCATGAAATTGGGGCATCAAATACTTGAAAAAATATCCAGTAGTGCTTCTTCGATCTACCTTATCTCCGCACCAGCCAGCATCTGAATAACAAGCAACCATAACTTCTTTGCTTTTAGAGTCTCGTCGAAATAAAATTTCATAGTTTGTCGATCCTTTTAAGTATCCCAAGATTCTTCTTAAAGCCTTCATGTGTGACACCCTTGGTTCACTCATATATCTACTCACTAATACAACTGAGAAACATATATCAAGTCGACTGTTACACACATATCTTAGAGATCTGACAATCTATTTGAACAAAGTTTCATCGACTTTTTCTTCCTCTCCATGCTTCTCCAACTTTAAATTTGGTTTGATAGGCGAAGATGTAGGAGCCGAATCATCCATTCAGAATCTCTTGAGTATCTCTTTCACATACTTTATTTGATGTAGCACCATGTCTTGCTTCGATATTTGAAATTCCATGCCTATGAAGTATGACAACTTTTCCAGATCTGACATTTGAAACTTTGACAAGTTCTTCAGGCTATTTCCAGTTACTAGAAAGTCATCGACATATAAGCAGATTATTGTTATATCTTGTGCCACAATATAAACATAGACACCATACTCAGATTTTCATTTTACAAATCCTAATTCAACTAAGTATGAGTCGATCTTCTTGTTCCATGACCTAGGTACCTATTTGAGACCATATAGTGATTTGTGCAACTTGTATACTTTACTTGCTTCCTCTAGAATCACAAACACAGGAGGTTGTGTGACATACACCTCTTCTTCTAAAGATCCATTAAAAAATGTTGTTTTCACATCTAAGTGAAATGTTGACCAGCCTTGAATGCATGCCAAGGCCATCACTTGTCGAACAGTTACCAATATTGCGACAAGTGAAAAACTTCATAGTAGTCGAGTCCTTCTCTCTGGAGAAAACATCGAGCTACCAATCTTGCCTTATGCCTTGCTACCGACCCATCAACATTGAGCTTTAACTTGAACACCCACTTTACTTCGATAGCTTTTGTATGGACTGGAAATTCGACCAACTCCCATATGTTGTTTCTTTCAATTGCTTGTAACTCTTCGACCATAGCAGACTTTCATTGTTTATCTTTGAAGGCTTCGCTATAGTTGATTGGTTCAGCACATGCAAGTAAAAAAAATGAACTAGTTCCCCATCTATTGTGACTTCATCATCAGTAACTACTTCATAGTCTTGAAGTCTTGCTGGAAGAGATCTAGTTCTTTGAGGTCTCTGACTTGCGTCAACCATATCGTCTTCGACTTCAACTATGTCGAGAATGTCAGCAACTGCTTCGACTTCTTCTCCAGCTAGAGTATCAAAAATATCTTCGACTTCGACATCATTACTTGCTTCGTCAAAATCATAGCTCATTAGTGGCTTGCCAATTGCATTACTAGAATTCCAATCCTAGACAGAATTTTCATCAATCACAATGTCTCGACTCATCACAATCTTCTGATTAATTGGATTGAGCAACATGTATGCTCCAGTCTTATGATATCCTACCAGAATCATAAGTTCACTCTTATCATCAAGCTTCCTTCTCCTAGCATCAGGAACATGCTTGTAGAAAATAGAACCAAACACCTTCAGATGACTCACTAATGGTCGTTTGTCACTGTAAAATTCTTCAGGAACCTTGTTCTTCAGCTTCTTGGTAGGGCACCTATTCAGAATATAAACAACAGCCGAAACAGCTTCACCCCATAAGGATTTTGGCAAATTCTTCTACTTCAGCATGCATCTCGCCATGTCCAATATGGTCCTGTTTCTTCTCTATGCTATTCCATTATGTTGAGGAGTATAAGGAGCAGTTATCTCATGATCTATACCATGTTCTGCACAGAATGCTTCAAATATCATGGATGTGTATTTGCCACCTCCATTTGTTTGCAGAACTTTAATTTTCTTTTCACCCAGGTTTTCGACAACTATCTTGGATCTCTTAAAGATTTCAAATACATTGTCCTTCATTTGATCACATAGATCCAGAGCTTTCGACTGTACTCGTTGACAAATGATATGGAATACTTGTTTCTACCAAAGGTATGCTCTTCAAAAGGACCACATACATCTGAATGTACAACTTCGAGTATGCAGGATGATCTCATTGGCATAGTCGAAACAAAAGACTTCCTGGATTGCTTTCCGACTAGACAAACTTCACAGAGTTTGTCGGGCATCTCAAGACTTGGTATACCAGTTACCATATCTTGAGTGATTAGTTGATTTAGCAACCTAAAGTTCAGATGGCCAAACCTCAGATGCCACAATCAACTGTTCTTGTGGTCGACAACTGTTTTCAGACGTTATACCTCAGCCGAATTGATCATGGTCTTAAATGCTTTATTCTTTGACAGAGGAGATTTCAAGACCAAGTTATTATGGATGACGAAAAGTTCTAAGGCTCCATCTTTCATAACCAGTGAGAACCCCTTTTCGACCAGTTGTCCAATACTTTGTAGGTTGACTTCATTCCAGGAACATAGAGTACATCTTTGATCAAGGCTTTTTCTCCATTGCTCATTCAAATAACTATGTTGTCAGTACCTTCTGCTGGGAACGAGCTATTACCATCAAGTTTCACCTTACTCTTCTTTGACTCGTCGAAATTTACTAACCATTTCTTTTTACCAGTCATGTGATTCGAACAACTTGAGTCAAGGAACCAAATCTTGGATTCGAAATGGTCATCTGCAACTGCAACCATAACCACCATATCATCATAATCATCTGAATCTTGGCATGCAAGGTTTACTCCTTCGTCCTTGCCTTTTGTCAAACCATTGTCTTTCCTGTACCAACAATGCTTGGCCAAGTGACTATACGTTTCACAATTATAGCATTGCACACCTATTTTGTCTTTCTGATAGGAATTTCCTTCTCCTCTTTTCGAGTATTCATAAGTTCTATCATCGATCTTATTCTTGTGAGAATTCGACCAGGACTTCTTCCCCAGAGTCTTGTCGATTTTTCCTTTGAACTTGTTTGAACCACCATTCCTCTTCCAGGATTGCGCCTGTAGTGCTTGTATTAAGTCTTGAACTCCTTTCCTTTCGAAAATCCTAATCTCATCCGCTTCCAACGAACCAACCAAATCTTCCAGTTTTAGGGTTTCAAGATTGTTGGATTCTTGAAAAGCTACGATAATGTGATCAAAGTGAGAGGTCAACGTATGCATTACCTTCTCAACTATCATCTTATCAGTTAGGGTTTCACCACAACCTTTAATGAGATGGACAATTTTTTGCACCTTCGACACATAGTCTGCAATATTTTCATCTTCTCCCATTGACATCAATTCATATTGTTGTCTCAAAGTTTGCAACTTAACAACCTTAACTTTCTCACCTCCTTCATAGTACTTGACAAGAATATCCCATTCCTCCTTCGTCGATTCAGCATGAGTGATTATGTCGATGTTGTTTGCATCCACTACCGATTGAATGTAGAACGTCGCCTTGCAATCCTTCTTCTTGGCATCCTTATGAGTGATTCTCTGTGTTTCAATTGCATCTTCACCAAGAGCAGGAACGCCAATAGTAACCACTTCTAGGGTTTCATGGAAGCCAAATAGAGATTGCATTTGTTTTCTCCATTGAAGCCAATTCTTGCTGTCAAGAGTTGGAAGGGAGTTTGGTAAATTTGCGTTACCATTCATCTTTGCAGTGATTAATCAACAATAACCCACAACCCCGGAAGCACGACCTCTTATGTGTGATTCTTGAAAACACGACCGAGAATCTAACCGAAGCTCTAGATACCAATTTGTTAGTGCGTGAGGCACTTTTGTGAGGAGAGAAAGAGAGAGAATAAGGAAATAAGGATTTATTGAATTATTATGAATAATGATACATACTATGACTATTTATACACACTAAAAATAACAAACTAAATAAAAAAAAAACCTAATTGGGCTTGGGCTAACACAACTTGGATTATATCAAAATATTAAATCTAATCAAATATAATCATATCAAATCTAATATTTCAACATCAATCTGATCTAGAATATTATAATATGATAAATTAAGTTATATTAGAAGAATAAATTCATGTTCAATGCTAGACAAGAGTTCTTCAACTCCTTATCCACATTTTATTCTTTAATGGTTAGAACTTTGTTTAATGCTCCTAGTTAGGGCTGGAAATGAGTCGAGTCGAGTCGAACTCACCTCATCTCGGCTCGAATCGTTCAAAATTGTTCGAGTTCAAGTTCGAACTCGAGTTCGACACGAACTTTTTTTTAAGCTCAAACTCGACTCGTTATAAGTTCACGAACAGTTCGGTTCAACTCGTTAGGTTCATCTCATTAGGTTCAGCTCACATGATTCACGGACTTAAAAATTATTTTTTAAAATTTATATATTTTTTAGGATATTTGACATTTTAAATAAATATATTTTTTGAAAATAAAATAAAAGTTATCATATTGAAATTTAACTTTATCTTCGAAATCTACTAATTCAAAATCTACACAACTTTCAAGAGATACATTTGAGAGTCTAATTCAAAAACTACTAAATTGAAGATTAAATTTGTCTAAGATTTGGAGTAAATATTTAAACCTAATCTTAAAGACAGTATAATTCTTCTTATATGTAATTGAATTGACTCATGAACCTAACGAGTCGAACTATGTATAGTTCAAGTTCAGCTCATTTAGTTAACGAACTTAATTTTTCGCTCATACTCAACTCATTTGGTTCATGAACATAGTTCAACGATTTAATTGTCGAATCGAATTCCGAACTATTTTCGAGTTGGTTCGGTTCATTGCCAGCCCTACTCCTAGTTCTTCAACCTCTCATTCCTTTACCTCAGTTCATTTTGAAAAATTTTTATTTACTTTGCAAACAAAATTAGAGGTGGAGAAATGGGAGGTTGAAGAACTACAAACATTAAATAAATTCATACAAGTTTGCAACTCTCATTTTAAATTCATCCTCGTTATTGAAACAAGATTCCCTACTAGTCAAAACAAGCAGAAATTTCAAACATTATGAAATAAGCTATTGAAACATAAACAATAATACATCAACATAAGCAAATTTTAAAATAAAACAACATTAACAATATACAACAACATCAACAACATACCACAACATTTATGAAATAAGATATTGAAACATAAGCATACTTTGAAACAAAACAACATCAACAAGATACAACAACATTTATCAACAACATACACGACAACATACAAAAACATACACGAAAATAACATATAACAATAACATACAACATTTATCTATATTTATCAACAACAACAACATACAACAATAAAAAGAAAATCATGTGAAAATCATATAAAACATAACAATAACATACACAAAAACGAGAGAATGAGAAAGAACAACAATACCTTTATGTATGAAGAACAAGATTTAGGAAATAATATAAAATAGGAAAGCTAATGAAGAAGAAGGAGAGAAAATGTGTGCTAGGGTTTTTCTATGAGAGATATGACGATACTATCAAAAATTGAGAGTTAATTCGCTTATAAATGGATAAAAAATTTCACCATGGTCGTATTCTAAAACTGTGATGAAATATAATGCCTTTCACAATGGTTAACATTACCAACTGTGGTGATAGGTGTTATAATTTTAATATGTATATGATATTATAAAAAAAAACACTCATTGTAATGAAAAATTAGAAAATTATTGGAGCTAGGATTAGAACCATGTCACTCCATGGATGTATAATCACGGTTAGTTGTTTTAACCGTAATGCAACGTCTTTTCGTAAATATAAAATAAAACACATCAATAAATGAGGTATTATCATGGTTAATTGTCATATCGGTTTAAGTTAGTGTTACAAAATGTATATTTTATAGTAGTGTAAAATGAATACTCACTTTAACACAACAATACATGTAAAGTTAAGGAAAATCACAAACTTTATTGAAAATTTACAATGAAATACTCATATAACCTTTTAATAGAGAATCTTCATACTTAATTCAACCATATATCTAGTGTGAAAAAAAATTCAAACTATGAGTAGTATTAATTTAGTTACTTATTATCTAACAATATTAATTAATGTTCCATAGTGAGTGTGAGTGCATTTGTCCATTTAGTTATGTTTTAAATGATGTCAAAACTATGAGAAATTTTAGCATTTTTGTACATTGGATGATATCAACTAATTCTATGTGTGAATTATTCATCTTAGCATTAGGGTGCATATAAACATGTTTGGAAATGGATGTAAATGACATAGGAAGGGCCCATGCATCAAAAATTAAGTTTGTAGTGTGAAAAATATAGCATAGGTTGACACATACGTGTTTAGGTCGACCTATAGAAGCTTTTGCTTAAGCATAGGTCGACACATAACCCACTCAGGTTGACACCCATGCATCAATAATAAATTTTGGAGGCACTGCTATGTGTCGCCTCAAATAGGCCGACCTAAGACCTTTATGGGTCAACGCATATGCTTTCATAAGTCGAACTATAGAAGTCAAATCTTGATTTTTTTTCTTTCTTTTCATTTCCTCATTCATGTCATTTGCATCGTATCTTGCATATATATATATATATATATATATATATATATATATATATATATATATATATATATATATATATATATATATATATATATATATATATATATATATATATATATATATATATATATATATATATATATATATATATATATATATATATATATATATATATATATATATATATATATATATATATATATATATATATATATATATATATATATATATATATATATATATATATATATATATATATATATATATATATATATATATATATATATATATATATATATATATACTAATACATGCATTTTTTTTAATAAGGTTTCAAGTGAGTAAATCTTATACGAAATCGGGATTTCAAAGCATTCTCGTCATTTTCAACCTCTCTTCTATGTATACACACAATCAAACTACAGATAATCATTTTTTGATTGGGTGACCATCTATATTAGGGTTGATAACGTCCAATTAGGTTGTTGTACCGAGAATATGGGGTTGAGAACTTTGAAGATTTCAAATAAGAAAACCGAGTTGGGTTTTTCCTTAAAGATCGTTGAGGATTTAAAGGTTTTAGACAAGATTATGTAACTCAGATTCAATCGAGTGAAAGCCTTGGGAAAATGGGTGCCTTGCAAGGGAGTAGCTTGAGATGATGGATTGTGTTGGTAAATCTTGGGTTTCAACAAGTGTGCGCTTGAGATTAATTCAACCATGTGAAAGTCTTTGGACAAGGTGGTTTCTTGTAAGGAAGTAGCAAGAATTGGTGAATTGAAGCAGAATTGTTGGTGACTTGATCAATCTTTGATCAAGGGTTTTGGAGGTGGCAGAATCAACAACAAACCATAGGGTTTTTAGGGTTAGAGTTCTTCATCTCTTGTATATACATTGTTTGCAAAGTAAGGTTAATTGCATGTATCTCAATTCAAATTCAAATTGAGGGAAGACGTACCCATAGCGAGCCCGGCTGGGAAACTTCCTAAACAAGTCCTTGTTTCTTTATCTATATTTCTCTTTAATTTTTGACTTGCAAATTATTGAATTCATTGTAAGTTTGATCAATTCGGTTGGAAATTATTTTTGATAACATATTTGAATTAGGTTTTGTTGATATAGTCATAATCTGTTTGATTGTGATTGGTTTTACAATAAACAAAACAAAGTAAATTTTCAAACGATACCGATTGCACACAAAGTGTTCGATAAATTGTTTTGTTGTGTTTTTGTGTGTTTTGATCTATGGTAATAAGCTCCATGCATAGATTATCATTCAATTGTTTGTGATTGATTGTTGTTGGGTCATTTATTGTCCTTTTCATATGCTTGTGCACCTATTACGCATATTTGAATGTTTCGATAAAGGTTCGGTTAGACGATTCGATTCGGGTTGTTTCTGTTTTGTCATAAAACTTTTAAAAACCAATTTTTCTAAAAGTTTGATTTTAAATTTGTGATATATTCACCGCCCTCTCTAGATCGAAGCATATCGTCTAACAGTGAGAGCACAAATGAGATGAGGATCAGAGAAAATGGTGGATATGAGGTTTCAGGGTGACATAGAAGAGGCTAATCTTCAAGGTTAGCACTCTAATACTCAAGTCAGTATGTGAGAGAGAAAAGTGATTTGAAATTGAAATTGAAGCTGAGTAATTGAAGTTATGGGCTTTATATATATATATATATATATATATATATATATATATATATATATATATATATATATATATATATATATATATATATATATATATATATATATATATATATATATATATATATATATATATATATATATATATATATATATATATATATATATATATATATATATATATATATATATATATATATATATATATATATATATATATATATATATATATATATATATATATATATATATATATATATATATATATATATATATATATATATATATATATATATATATATATATATATATATATATATATATATATATATATATATATATATATATATATATATATATATATATATATATATATATATATATAAGGAAGAGAAAAAACAAACTGCTATTTGTTAGACATGGATTGCAGAGAGTTGTTGGATGTACTGGGAGTTTGGTTCCTATATATTTTTCTGTAAGACGGTTCCCGTGTGTTTAGAAGGTTCTATAAGGGTTTGAGCACCATCAAAATTGTTGGCCAGGGACATATATGGTTGTCCTAAAACAATTCTCCCTCAAGCTCTTGTTTCTGCGTACAAGGAAAGGGTTTGTCATATTAGCCTAGGAGGTTGATCGCTCTTAGTCCATCCCGAAGAAGCAAGAGTAAATGTTTTAGTTTCTTAGAGATTCACGCCTTTAATGCCCCATATCTCAAATACCTTTTAAAAGGTACCTCATTATGACCCTTGGAAACTGGAACACTTGAGTATTGCATCTGAGTGATTTGAATCATTGTTAAAGTCTATTTTCTTTCTACTTCTTTTTGCATGCTAGCGTACAATTCTCAAAGTGTCAGTTTCAATTTTTTTTTTGGTTTTCTTTCCTAATTTACCTCCTTCTTTTTGATATTCTGCTTTCCTGTATTTAGAAAGATTAATACATCATGAGTAAAAAAATTCACAAAGTCAAAAATTACCGAAGATTGTTCTATCTTTATAGGTAGATACTGTTTTTTCGTCAACTATTTCTATTTTTGCCAAAGAGGGAAATCTTGATGGAGTCTTTCTTGATGTGGGTCCATATTCAAACTAGGGGGTTTTAACCCCTAGTGAAAATGACATAATTTTGTAAGTTTAAAAGGTGGAGGCCCATTGAAGGGAACAAAGGAAAATCATTTTTGGTAATTCTAGATGGCTTTTGGCTTATGTGCTTTCAATTTGCTTATTCATGACGTATTTTCTTTGATAATGATTGTTTTTTCCTTGCTATATAATGATTTCGTGCATATTCAATGACCGATGAAATGGAATTCCATCTTTTAAGACAGGGGATATGGCCAGGAGGTGTTGTAGTAGGTCATTGCCTTGCTTTAAAGACATCTAACAATGCCATGAATTTGTCTGTTCTTTAGAGGCCGATAAGTGTTTTGGGTCCTTCAATTCTTTAGTTGTTGACGTGGTCGGGCTCACGCTCCTCTAGGGAACATCGAGTTTCTCCTTTGGAGGAGGATTTTTCATATTTAGCTAATTTTTCCAAGTGTGCTTTGGAGGAATAACTAATGAATTTGGAGTGGTATACATGACACGCCACTATTGCTTGGGCCCTCTGTGGAGCTAGTCATTGGGATTCTCTTTATTCTAAGTAGCAACGTGAGAAGAAACATCAACTAAAAGAATTTATTTGTAGCTTGATCCTCCAACAATATGTGGACCTGTAAAAAGTACAAGAAAATTATACCTTTCTTACTGGGGTAAGTGATGATTTACGCCCTCTAGGTCTCCCTAGCTCTCTTACCGACAATGTGACCCATCTGGTGAGGGGTATAATGAGGAAAGACAAGTATCTAGTTTCTGATTAGTGCACTTAGTCATATGTTTAGGCATATCTTTCAGCAGCCTATAGAGATTTAGAGTCTTAGCGCCTTGAGAAATCTTCTTTGACTCCACATTTGGCCGATTATACGAACATCAGCATAAGGGATATCTCATAGAACTTTGAATCTTCCTTGAAGCAAGTGAAGCATTTTCACCATCCTTTAGGATATTTGTGTCAAATTTTTTGTATGAGTCTAATGTATATGTAAAGTACCTTTATAATGGAAAATATATACCCATTTTTTGTAATGAAGTGTTGTTTTATCTGCATGTGGTATATTTGGATAAACCAAAGTGTATAACTAGATTTTGTGCGAACTTACAAGGTATTGGAAGTCTCTAGGACCGTTATTTCCTATGGGGAATTTATTGATGTAGTCGCACGCGTGTGACATTTGCGACAACACCCCAAACTTTCTTTATGTGAGTTCTTTATGCTGCAAGGAATTTATGGTTGCAGTCTCATGCAGATGGATTTTTCAACAGTACCCTTTAATCTCTTTGCTATATTTAGTTTTCATTGTTTCAATATGTTATTTGCCTTTCTCGTGGTGGGGATCGGCGAGACATGGTCATATATTTGAAATTTTTATCTGATGAATGTTGCACGTCATAGAGGACTGTTCCTAGCTAAGGGTAGGATCTACATCCATGCCCATGAGGTGTGACTGGATCGAGGTGGACGTCTCTAACCTCCATCACAAAACACCCTTGGAATGGCTAGTTCTGAAAGGGGTGTGCTAGCTACGCAAAAATGTGTTTAATCTTTATCGCTTTTGGTATCCTAAAAATAGAGAAGAGAAGAAAAAAGAGAAATAAAATTGCATTTGTAGGCTTCGTTGGACTAAAGTAATTCAATTAATCATTGACGAGATGCACATCCTAGTCTAGATCTCCCTTTCTAGTGTATTTGACTTGCTTGGAAGGCTTCTCCATGGACTTGGGTATTCTTCTGTCCAAAATACGGGCGCATATGGGATTCTTCTCTTCATTGTTCGATGGTTGATTCTCTGCTTGGTCCAAGGGAGAAATGTGTTTGCCTCGATCTCCCTCGGGGCTTTAGGAAGAACTATGGCATTTCTAGCTCATATGTTGATTCTTCAAATTAGAAGCTTTATTCTTCCTTTCTATGGTTGGTTCATGGATTGCGGATTGACTTCTCTTTGATATAGCTTCCTACACGATGTTTTCTCATGGACGCACGTGATGCAGACTTTCTTCTAGTTGAAGCAGTCTTTCCTCTAATGCTTATGAATTCTATTATCGAGCAATATTGTACATATTATTTATTAACTCGTCGGTGCCTTGAAATTTAAGGTTAGCATGTAGTATTTGGAAACCAGGTAACACTTCATGTTGTCATGCTAACAGCAACATCGAAGGTTCAACCAGAGGCACATGAATAAACCCGACCATCTGAGGAGTCAAGAGCATATCTGGATGTAATAGATTATCCGCTCCTAGATTCACAAAGCCTTGCAAAGGAGGTGGAGGCAGTAGAATGATTGTTTCTTAAGTTGCGGTAGCGAAAAAGACTACTCGCACGGCAGCGGGACGAGTAACTTTGGATCTAGTCATCACCGATAAGTGTTGAAATCATAGATTTGGAAATTCAGGAAATCAAAGCTGATGTGCTACTTGAGTGGATCTAACACGATAGATCCTTGTGTTCGATTTCAAAATCTCTCGATTTGATGACCTGAAAATGTTTTCAATTGAAGAGTTAATCGTGAGATCGTCGAAAATATTGGAATCAAAAGTTGATTCCACAAATAGCATAACAATTATGTACTGGAACCAAAAATGGAATAATGATCAGAGATGATGGGGGATGTGGGTTTCTGGTGCGGCGGATAAGGGGCTGACTTGCAAGGTTTGCACTCAAACGCTCAAGTTAGTATGTGAGGGAGATGAGTGAATTGAAATTGAATTTGAAACTGGATACCTGAATTGACGCACAATCTGTATATATGGTAGAGGAAATAACAAATTTTTATTTATTAGGTGTGTATTACTGAGAGTCGTTAGATGTACTTAGAGTTTTCATGCTCTATACTTATCTGCAAGGCAATTCTCATGTGCTACAAATGTTCTAGATGGGTTGGAGCTCCTTTAGAGTGGTCGGTCGGGGACCAATATGGTTGACCCAGAACAATTACTTTAAATTTGTTCCCTAAATTATTATCTCTTAATTTATATTCTCATAATATATAAACTTATTTTAATTAAGGTTTTTTTTAAGGAAACCCTAAATTTTGAGGCATGCTCATGCGCAAAGTAAATTGTATTTGAACTATAATAATACGTTAGCTCAGAAATATGGAATATTTTTTACTAAATTACAATAAATAAATAAATAAATAAAAGTGGAGGTAATATGTTAGGATTAATTGCCTACTTGACTCAGGCTTAAAGTTTTGGTTTTAGTCTGTATTTAATATGATGTTAAGTTAATCTTCGTTTATTATATGGAAGGAAAATGAAGCCAAAAATGAAACCCAATAAAGAAGTGACAATTCACTCTAGAAGTAGTGAAAAGATAATGACTTTCAAAATTCATGCAATTCTTGGCTTGGAAAAGATGTTATTAACCCTATTTTAACTGTATAAATAAATGATGAAAACAATACACATGTATCAAACCAAGAACATGAACCAAAATTTGGAGTCTGGGTTCGAAAAATGAAGAGTTGGTCTGTTATATGTAAAATATTTTTTCAATGAATATGTTTAGTTTGAATTAACATATGTGCAAAATTGGATTAAGTTTTTCTATTTTCTAATAGTTTGAGTTAAGCTTGTTAACAACTAGTCTAAGACCTGATTTTGGATTTGGAATTACATTATGGTTGTAAAATAATGTTCTGGTTGTAAGACAATGTGTATGTTATATTATGTTATAAGTTTCTACTGGTATGTTAACACGTTGAGTTTTGAAAGTGTGTGTTTATGATCAATTTGCAAGGAAATTTAATAGGTCTAAAGTATAAACTAAACTCTACCGATGTCAAACTCCTGCCATATTATAACACCAAACTCTGGGTAATACGTTGAATATGAACTTGTCAATATACTTTTCATTACATAAATTTATGCAATAATGGTTCAATAACATATTACTGAAATTCAACTCAACATAATACATAAACACCTCAACAATTATTTTTATTACATAAAATACTCAATATAATACTGAATTTCAACAACATTTAATTCTAAAATACAAGTTCAAGAATTACATATAATTATGAAATACATGTTCAACAATAATGACAAAAACAATACGAAACAACTAGATTCTTTTGGTGATCCTCTTGAAATTAATTTCTTTTGTAATTTTGTTGTCCATGTTATTTAAATCTTCAAACAATTACCTTATAGCATATGATGCAGTTCCACTATGATTCTTGCTCTCATCTTCTTCCATCTTTATATTTTTATCATATTCATCATTCACGTCATCATTTTCTTCTAATACTCACATCATCCCCCAAGTTTTCATCCCAAATAAAATGGTCATATGTATCTTCATCCTATTATCAAATTCACATATCATGATATACGTATCACATTAAATCAAAATTCACAATACATATAATATATTTATGTCATTCCTTCCAAAAGGGATACATCTAACAAAATATTTCCTTTGTTAGACTCGTGCTTATAGTGGTATAGTGGTAGGACAACATATGAGCACGACAACCATATAGTTTATCAGGACAAATTTTAACACAAAACATAAACATTTTTAATGATTTTGTGCTTCTGATTTTGGATTAAGTTGACATAGTTTATTTATGAGCATAGACAATAAGGAAAATACAACAGGAATTAGGGATTTCTAGGTGAAGTAGAAGAATATGATTTCAAATTATGGGTTTTTTGGGTGTAGGCAAAGAGGGACGAACAAACAAAGAAGAATAAAACAAGTTTTAATTATGGATTTATGGGCCATTGTTATGAGCGAAGGAATAATCGAGAAAAAATAAGAAGAAGAGTTGAAATTAAGAAAGTTCTAGACAAGGTTATTGATGACATGTTGTCATTGCACGCCATTTAGCTAGAAAAATTGGACTAGAAATGGGTAAGTTAGAAGCAAAAGTGTGGAAAAAGTATGGAAAAGTGACAAAGGGTGAAGAAAAGGAATTAGTGTAAGTATTGGAGAAAAAAGAAGGAAAAACGTGTTGAAGCCACTAGAATCGGCACACCCGCGCTAACTCAAAACACGTCCATGCTACTTTTGAACGGGTGTTTTCGCCATCATTATGCAACACACCCGTGTTGCCCCTCAACGCGGCCGTATTAGAAACCTTTTTTGACACGCTTTTTGGGTATTTAAAAGGAAAAAGTGGATAACAAAAAAAGGGTTTATATTTCCTAGAGAAAAAGTGACGGATTTGGGTAATTTTGGAGCTTGTGGAAGCCATTGGAGAGATTTTTCTTCGGTGATTCTTCATGATCTTTAAGTTTACACTTATGGTATTGATTAATTTTAACATAAATTTCTATTAGGTTATGTCTTATTTGATGATGAACCTATTTATATTTGCTTGTGACATATGATCGGATGATGTTAATTTAATTGTCTTGACTCTCTATTATTATGGCTTATTGTTTGTTCCAATATTCTATTTGATTTTAATAAGTAGTGACTACTGACCCTTGGGTTAAATATCTGAACTACTATAACTATTGAATTTTCTAATTGACTAGGGATAAGATAATTTGGAATTGTGACTTACGAACTAATTCAGTATGTTGCTTAGTTTGACGGTATAGTTGGCCTAAGGGACTAGGTATAATGGTATAGTTAGTCTGTCATGTAACTTTGTAGACATTGCATGTTTGTTAATGTGTGTTTCATCAATCAAGTAGAAATAGGGAATTATGATAATAGGACTTGGTCGTCTCTATCGTCATTGTTATCAAAACTTATCTCTTGTGTTTTCGACCAAACAATCTGACCCCCCCCCTCCGGTATATTGTTTTTATTTATATCGCACAACATACAGTGTTCTGAATTCATAATCCATGTGAAGACAAATTTATTGTATTACTTCGATTACAACGCTAGTACATTTGCTGGTAAATTGTCATTAATTTTTTGGCGCTGTTGTCGGGGATTGTTGATATTTTCAACAAGGCATAGTGTGAGATATAATTTATTTTCAATTTTGTTTGTTTTATGTTAAGTATTTTTTGCTTGTAGTGTAGTTTTGACTTTTGAGTTGTTATGTATTTATTTGTTTTGTTGGTATAATGTTGCTAAGATATTATTGTTTATGTATGTGCGAGTTTTAGATTCGACGCTTCTCCCGTGGGATCTTGAAATCAGAGAGAACCGATCCTGCAAGCAAAAGATGGTGATTCCACTGCAACAGACATGAGAGGATTAATGTAAAAGAATTGATATTAGATAGATATCACGGGAATTCCAATCGGCAAATTCGGTGACATTTGACATCAAAAGCTCAGAATTGTCCGGATTAAGAGACAGAAGGTTTGATGGAAAGTCCATCAAGGATCTGTAGGACCATTTGACTAGGTTCTACAAAAAAATGCTCAATGTGCAACCCAAATGAGGTCACAGCTGATCAGGTGAAACTAGAGTTGTTCGATTTCTCTCCGGCTGGCAAGGTAAAGGAATGGTTGCAATGTATACCAAGTGGTATTATTCAGACTTTGAAGGAGTTAGAAGATATATTCTTGGGGAGATACTATTCAAATGAGCAGTTTGTGGAGAGAAGAACTACAATTACCAATTTTAGTTAGGAAGAATATGAGTCACTGTCAAAGGCATGGGAAATATTTAAACTATTACTTCAAAAGTGCCCAAACCTTAACATGAACCCCATGGAACAATTGACACACTTCATTAATTGAGAATACAAGCCATAACAGATATCATTCTAGCAAGAAAGATATAAAAGAAATAAAATCTTGCTACCAAGTCACAGATAGTGCGGCTAGCTCAAATAGAAATGCAAACTAAGCAATTAATGGAAACACAGTTGGCTCAAGAGAGAGCTAACTAGGTACAAGACCTTCAATGTAATTTATGTGGAGGTGGCCATGAAAATAGAGGTTGTGCGTCGAAAATGGAGAATGAGGAAGTACATTATGTAAACTTTCAACCGAAAAACCCTTTCACACGAAGTTGGAGAGACCAACAATTCTTTCAGGTGGGTAATATTCTTACTTCCAGAGGCATTCAAGGAAGATCACCTCTAGAAGAAGCATTGACAAATTTCATGCAATTCACTAAATCAAGTTTTGATGAAATGATTAAGAGTCAAATAGAGATGAACCAGAGCCAGATCACCATAAACCAAAGTACTGCAACATCAATAAAAATTTTAGAGATACAAGTGGGTCAGCTGTCTCAACAAATGTTAGTCCAGATTAGGTCCATTGGGAATGAAAGTGGTAACACCAGTGGTGGCCTAAAGAGTGAAACCTTTAAAAACCTTGAATTGAGAAATAGTGTTGTGTAAGCATCTCCTAAGGTAGTTGAAGAGAAAAGGAATTATAGCATAGAAAAAAGAAGTGGTAGTAAAAAAAGAGTCAGAAGTTGAGGGAAAACATGAGGGAGAAAAAAGTGAGGAGTCTGCAAAAGATGAGGTGAGAGCTTACACTGTTGATTAGTTTATAGAAAAAGACTCATCGTAGAGGAGGACTAAAAAGCAAATCCTGAATGATCCCAATATAAAACTACCAGACTACATTAAACCAATTTACCCATTTTTAAAGAAAAAATATAAGAAAGAGGTTGAAATAGGACAATATAAGAAGTTCTTGGAAATACTGAGAAAGATACAAGTCAACATTCCATTTTGTGAAGCTCTCGAGCAAATTCCGGCCTATAAAAAATTCATTAAAAATCTTTTGTTGGGTGGAAATTGAGGGAGGATGAGAACATAGTTTCATCATAACTTCACTTACTACCCACAAGTATGAGGAAATGAGCATTTGCGTCATCTTGAAATTGATAACCTTTACTTGGATTTCATCAACAAGTGTATCTCAACATTCAAGTGGAAAATATTGTTCATTTCTCAACCTCTTGTAGAAGTATAGTAGTTTGCATCACTACAAGAATTAGGTCAGTATCCAAACTTTATGAAAATGGGTTCTTAAAAAAAAGGTGCACAAAGGCACAAAAAGAGTTTGATAATGTTAGTATTTTTCAAAATTTTGAAATGAGTTTGGATATGCTTAAGTGTCTTAGAATTTATTGAGAAAAAGATTTTATGGATCCCTTGACAAAGTCAAGGTTTATTAAGAAAGAGGTAAAGTTTGAAATTAAGAAGAATTTGAAATAGAGAGAAGATTTTAAAAATTTAAGAATAAGAGGAGATGAAGAGACTATCATAAAGCATAAAATAAATGGTTTCATTGTCAGGTAGTCCAAGAGAAAGCCTTTGTGTGTGCAGGTGAATCAACCAGGATAAACAAATATTTGACAAGAGTCAAAACCAGCACTCCATTCCATTTGGATTAAAGTCACAAGATAAGCAACTAAGCAGATGAACACAAGAGGATCTAGACAAATAAAGTCATAGAGAAACAGATAAAGCATCCAAGCTTGATTCAAGGCCATAGGTATCAGAGGAACTTAAGGTCTCAGGCGGATGGAAGGTATCAGATGAACTTCCAAGTTTCAGATAAGCAAACTCCGAGCATGAGAAAACCTAATTCTAAGTCACTATGTCCAAAAACTCCTCAATGCACAGAATAGTAACCATAGTCCAAGAGAGTTTAAAAGTTTTTTAGAGTTTTGAATCATTTTATCATTTTAATTCTAAGTCCCTATGTACAAATTTCACACTAAAATGAAATAAAACAATTTTAAAATAGTTTAAAATAGAAATAAAAGGGAAAATACCAAAGAGGTATTAAATAATCAAATAAATGAGCCAAAAAAATTAAGAAAATCACAAATACTATAAGTATCATAATCTCAAAAGTTGGAATAAAAAAGTTTCAAAATGATGGAGAAATAATTTTTTAAATTATTTTAAATGAAAATAAAAGCTAAAATAAGCAATAAATGCTAAAATAAGTTTTAAATATGTGAAAAAAATAAGAAACAAAAAGAGAAAATTATTTATGATTTATGAAAAAATATTGGGTGAAAAAAGAATCCAGGTACTATTTTTAATGAGTTTTTGAAATAAAATGGAAACTAAAAATGATTTAAAATGAAATTTGAATGAAGCAAAAAACCTGAACCACTGGATCCGATTAACGGTTAGAAAGCATACACACGCGTGACCATCAAATCAAAATTAAACGCATCCAAGGGTTTAGATCTAAATTTAAAATGTGCTCACATTGAGATCATAGCACGTGAACACAACGAACAAAAAAAATTAAAAAAATATGCATGGTAACACATGATTGGCTGGGATATTCACATTTTGGAGCGAAAACTGAAACACGAAGGTAGCATTTTATCTTCAACCTCGTTTCCTTTGATTTTTCAAAATCAACAACTCGTTGTTTTAAGCCAAAACTCCACATGTTTCAACACAAACAAACATCATCGTTCATGTCTCCATGTTTCAGAGCAATTGATTTGCTCTAAGCATGGAGAATTTGCTAAGAAAACTCAAGAACCCTAAAAACTCAAAGTTGAATTAAATTCTTAAAATGAAATATAAATGCAAGATGAGAGAGGGTTATCAATCATGAAGCAAGACGAAGCTACTTGTAACTAGTTTGAAGTGTAATTTTACAACTATCTACCTTTTCAGTTGAAGCTCGAAGGTCAACAATGGTAAAAATGAAATTCATGTTTTAGTAAGCTTCAATTTGAAGTAATGGTTCAAACAGCTTCAGAGGATGTCAATGAGTGATTCTGGGCAAAGAAATGAAGAGAAACAGACTTGGTTTTGGTTTGAGGGAGGTTTTGGGCTCAAGTGTAGTAGAGGTTTTTTTGGCTTTCATAGCTTGGAAATGAAGTTAAAATAATCCTCTATTTATAGGAAACGAAATGGGAACCTCACACATATGAAATAAAGTGAAATTCGTGTGAACTAGGGTTGAGGTTTTGCAATTAGGGACTAGCGTGCTCTGTTACCTAGTTTGAAGGTACAATTAGTCTGAGGGATCGGGGAATTGACGCTTAGACTAGTGAACTGCACGCCAAAAGATTGGGTATAGTGGTAGAGTTAGTCTGTCGTGTAACTTTGTAGTCATTGTATGCATGTTAATGCGTGTTTCATCAATCAAGTAAAAATAGGGAATTCTGATAATAAAACATAACCACTTACATCATCATTGTTATTGAAACTTATCTCTTTTGTCTTCGACCAAACAACCCGGAAAAAAACCTCACTTTACTGTTTTTGTTTATATCGCACAATGTATGTTGTTCTAAATTCACAATCCCTGTGGAGACGTATTTATTTTATTGCTTCAATTACAACGCTAGTACATTTGCTAGTAAATTGTTATCAATTATGATGAATGAGATAAACATGGTTTTTATTGCTATATAAAATTCCTAATCCATGTTAGATAATTGATTAAGACATGTTTACATCTCTGTCACATCTCAATCAGTGTCCAACATAGAAAAAATTGACAATTGTCCCTCCGCGTCAACTTCGATTAGTGAAAGTTGATTGAAGGGTCTAAAAGTTTTATGTGGAGGAACTAGGATGGATTGGAAAGTGAGGACATAGGGTTTGTTGTGATGGTTCTGATTTTCTGATGCACTATAGAAGGGGGTTGCCCCGCAAGGATAACATTTTAACGCTCAAATCATTATGATATTGAAAAATGGTGTTTGATTGTGAAATGATTTGAAAACTTGAGAGATGGTACACTTTCTTCTTTAAATAAGAGAAATGGTTGGCAACTGAATGCGTGTGACAATGAGTGGAATATGGTTCACCGTTAGATTGATTTGGACATTTGAAAAGATCCTCGCAAGAAAGATTATTTATTCAATTGAAAAAGGAGTTTACCTATTCTACGATGGACTTTGTTTTTTGAACCTTATGTACGACACAGAAAAAATGTGGACAAAAAAAATTATAAACAGTTAATTCTTAAAGAAAATTTTTTAAACGATTAATGAAAGTTGATATACTTAGGGTCTGTTTGATTCAAATGAGGGGGAGGGGAGGGATTTTAATGAAGGGAAGGGAAGGGGAGGGGAGGTGAAGGATTTTTTTAATCAGATAAGTGTTTGGTTCAAAAGAGAGGAGGGGAAGGGAGAGATTTTAATTAAAAATGTGTTTGTTTCAGAAGGGGAGGGGAGGGGTTTTATTAATAATTTACATTTTTATCCTTATGATCTTATATAAGTCATATGATATTAAAATTTGAAAAATTCATGCATATTTTTGTTGATAATAAAATTTCTAATATTTAGTGATTAAAAAAGTATTTATTTGTCACATAAAGTTTAAAAAATTGAGTACAATTGATTCGACTTATAATTTTCCAACCTAAATTAAACTATATGCCAATAACATCGTTTAAATTATGATGAATCATATATTAAAACAAATATATAAAATAACTTATAATTAAATATTAATGGTTCAAAATATTTAATAAAATGAATAAACAAAAATAAATAAAATGAATGGTTTACAATTTGATATAAAAGAAAATATGATAGAATACATAACAAAATTAAAAGAAAAAAACGAATATAACTAAACATAATTTTTTTATAAAAAAAAGGCAATGATTATGATTTATCTTAAGTATAAAAATTATAAAATAATTTGAAGGTGGAGAACAATTATAATAAGTTGATGGAAACAATCGACAAAAAGCAGTAACACGAAAAAAAATGAATAATTTTGAAATACTGAAATTAAACTGAGGATATTTTAGTAAATATAATAATTTTTAAATATCAAAAATCATATTTTCTCCCCTCCCCTCCAAATCCCCCAATTCGAAGGAAACTAAAAAATGTGTTTTGGAGGGATATTGCTCCTCTCCCCTCCCTTCCTAAGATTTGAACCAAACATATTTAATTAAAAATTTTCCCTACCCTCCCCTCCATCTACCCCGAACCAAATACACTCTTAGGAACAAAAAGCATATTTAACCATAATATTTATTATATGTTCTTTCAAAGTAACATATTTAAGAATATTGTTAGAATCATGCTTTAAAAATTTTGAGTCATAAAGAAAAAGAAGATATATTTTGATATTGTCATAAATCAGAAAGCTAAAAAGCAACAAAAATATTGATAAAAGATGTCGGAGCCATTCAAAAGGCGGCGTGTCTAAATCCAGCATAAAATTTGGTCATTTTAATTTACGAATTAATTTCCATTATAAATGTTTTTTATATTAAATTAAAACTCTAAAATACACAGAGATGCTCTTTCAAATTAATATAAGAAATACTATAATATTATTATAATATTTTAAATTAATATAAAAGATATTATAATATTTTTATAATATTTTTATTATAAAAATTAATGAATTGTGCTTTAAATCAATAAAAATATGTTGAATTTAAGTCATTTACTTTTGATGTTGTTATTCTTTGTCTTCACAAATCAAATATGTTTGAATATTTCTACTAATTTTTCACAACAAATACATTGATAAAATAATTAATGCACTTAAAAAAGTTGTAAATAGTCCTTAAAATATATATGAACAAATTTCAAGAGTGTTGTACTTTTTATTGTAGCAAGAATATTGTATGTATGGACACGTGTATTATTTTTACCCGAACAAGCCTTTCAAATTTCAAATACATTTCTACTGAATGTGTCCAACAAAGGGGGAATAAACAGCAAGGATCACAGTAAATTATTGGTGTTATAAATATTTTAATTAATTGAAAATTTCTCAAAACACCAATAATAAGAAAAGGACAAAGGAATAAGAAAACCTTAGACCTAACATAAACATGGCTAACTCAGACCCACCACTCAATTACTGTAACATCATCATCTAAGTCAGGTAAACTTCCATGCTTATTCAATTAGGAGCATATTATATTTATGCTCTTTTAGTACACATCTCCACTCTTAACTAAATCAACTTTAACAAATATATTATGTTATATATAAAGGTAAAAGATACATATTTAGTATAATGGAGATTTTTTTAATGTCTCAATCAGCTTAAAAGTGACTAAAAATATTACTTGAGAATTTGGCAATGAAGTGGAAATATACCAAAATTCTACATTATGAATGAATCTGATGTAATGTAACTCTTGATTGCCTTGCACTAGCAACCATTATCCATTCATTTTGATGTGTAGGCAGGTTTATAATATATGGGATGGGATAGATTTAAAGTTTTAATATTATAGATGTTTTTGTACCTAAAATTAATTAAAGATGTTTCCTATGAAGAAACGTGTTCCAATCACGACCCAAGATTATTCTCGAAGATAAAATGGAACAAGTGATCCATATATGATGGTTTTTGGTTGAAATTCATGTTGTGTTTTTTGTATTTTAAAAGTTGAGAAGTCCCGATTAAGAAAATCTAGAGCGTTTTTTAGTCTATAGACATTATGTAATATAAGTTTCAAAATATGTAGATTTTCGTTCTATTCATAAACACATAATTTCATCTTTCTATGTATTAACCATTCCTTACTTTAATTTGACAATTGCATACGCAGTATTACACACGAGCGGTTTTAACTGCTCTTGATATATAAGAGTAAAGTGTGTTATTTCAGACATTTAAATTTATTCTTATTCATACATTATTTTTCATTTCTCTCGTTGACTTGAGTGTTGAAGTGTTAACCATATAAGTTCATCCGTTATGTCGTATTGTAAGTACTACTCCACAACAGTAAGATATAACTTCACCACCTCATCTTTCATTTCTAGTTCCTAACCGAATAGTGAGAATCGACTTCAAGTTCCTGCTAATTTCCATGAAAAAACTCACTATTTCTCCACCAAAGATCCAAATCATCAATCTTGTTTCTTGAAGTTTCAACCCCTTTCTCAAATAGGTCTATTATTAAATCCATCAAGCATGGTAACATCCAAGGTACCTGGAACTGTCATTCAACAACAAGTTGCTCCTACAACCACTGAAACTACCAAAATTCGGCCTCTCCCCTCTCATTCTCCTCCTTTAGTGGAAGACGATCCTCTTTGGTTGACGTCTCCATCTAACCCTATGCAACCAGATTTCGCTCCTCCAAAAGGTGGTCAAGGAGCGTTCCAAGCTCTCCCGTTATTCTTATCCACACATTAGCCTCACAAAGGCAAACCATCACATTAACCTTCTTCACTAACTATCATACCTAAACTGGAAATTCTCTCAAGCTTTAAGTTGTTGCAAGAAAATCTTGGAGTACATGGAGCCACCGACTTTCTAAGCAGCGTCTACAACCTAGTACACAACCTAAACTCGCAATTTTAAATCGATAGAATACTCATAATTAAATAGAACTTTTAATATGCTCTACTGAGGGACAAAATTGTATGAGCCTGCCACACTAAAGTCAGTTCCAAATAGGCATAGTTGGGCCATTGAGAGAAGTCACCGGGTCACCAGCTTACAATCGGCAGCAAGGACATAAGACTTCCTCACTCGATTATGGAGGAATGAGAGGTAGTCATTCTTCTTTTGAGGTTCATCATCCTCATCATTCACTGGCCCATCATTCCCAAATATGGGAAAGACATGACATGGAAGCTCTAACTCCATAGAAAAAGAAGAACTAGTTGTCTGTCAACATCCTCGACAATTGAATCCCGAGGTCTCCAGAGAAGCTTTCAAAACTGCAAAGTTACAAAGGAATCGAAGATCCAAGCAAACATTTTGAGCATGTAGATAATATGATGTTTTACTACCACAACCAAAGGGTGTTGAAGTACAAGCTCTTCACACTAACCCTGAATGGAGCGAGGTGACATGGTTAGAAACCCTTTCAAATGGAACTATAGTTTCACGGAAGGACTCGTGTGCTGCCTTTACTTCTTAGTTTACCACCCAGAATTGACAACCTACAACCTTGGTAATACTTAGTAGGGTTACTCAGAAAAAGAAAGAAGTCCTTCGTGAATACATTGATCATTTCACAAAAGTGGTAGTAGTAGTAGTGGGGGCACAGATGAAGGACTAAAAGGATGAATGTTCAATAAGGGGTGGAGAAAGAGTTACATGTTTTGGGAAAAGAATGAGCTCGATGGAACCTAGAGTGATTTTCTTAATAGGGCATAACCTTATATCAATTACGAACAAGAGCTCTTAGATGAAGATGTAGAAAGAGGTCGAGAAGTGATAACACTCTGTCCTTACATAATTTTTATAAACATTTGTTATTACTTTGAAGTGTTTTTGAGTTAATCAAGAGGAAATTGTATAAGATATATCAAATATTCGATCAAGTGAAGAATAAAGGAACATATATGAAAAAAATACAAAATTTGCAAGCAAAAAGCAAGAAAGCTACTGGAAAAATTATGTGGAAATTGTGTGGCATATTGTACACGATGAAAGTTGAAAAAGGTATTGTGTGCTCGATATGAAACAAAGTGTGCACGATGGTTAGCTGGCTCGACATCCTGTGCATGATATAAAGAATCGTGTGCACGATAGGTTACTCTATAGACACGATTTTAGTTGTTTAAAAGGAGAAAAGTATACTTTACAAGGGTTTAAAATTTGAGAAGAGAAAATGACGGCCAAGATTTCTACTTCAAGGACTTTTAGAGTTTTGAAGCCATTAAAGGCATCATTCTTCCTTGATTATCATGTACTATTCATCTAAACTCATAGTAATGATTTGTATCCTTATAAGTAGTTAGATTTCTCTTGATTTGGTCTTAGAAGATGAACTTGATTTTACTTTGTTAGATCATATGATTGTTTGATGTTATTTGAATGTTTTGATTATATAATTTCTATTCAATTGGTTTTGTTCTTAATGTTATTTGGGTGTTGATGAGTGTACAAAGTAAAATTAGATGAGTAGAGATTATTGGCCGTAAGTCTAGCAATCGGAAATAGAGCAATTGTTTAACTTAGTCATTAACTAGGAATAGATAATTATAAGTTGTGGCTAGAGAACTAACGCACATAGATCACCTAGCTTTACATTGAATTCGCCTAAGGAATTAGGGAATTGTAGTATTAATTAGTGAGTTGTACGCCAAAGTATTGGGTACAATGGTATTATTAATTTGTCGTAAAATTGTAAAATTAATTCGATTCAAATAATTCATAATCATCGATAGAAAAAAAAATTAAGGGATTCGAATAAGATATAATCGCTTTTTCATTATTGTATAATTTACCAACTTTATTTTTGCATCGAACATGTAAACTTTAGTTTTAACAGTATATAAGGATAAAATACATCATTTCGGATATTTAAATTTATTATCACTCACACATTATGTATCAATTTTCTCATTGATTTAAGCGTTGTAGTATTAACTTTATAAATCTCATCAACTCCATTGCATCGGAAGTACTATTTTACAACAACAAGACATCAATTCATCACCTCACCTTTCATTTCTAGTTTCTAATCTATCACTTAGGATATCTCATTTTTGTGTATTGTTTTCATTAGTTTTTTTATGGCTCGTTGTATAATTGAGAACACTAATAATTGAATTGTTATAACAATTGAGGTGTGTGAGATTTAGGATAAAACATATCTTTTACGATAGCATGAAATATTTTTATTAAACATTATATATATATATATATATATATATATATATATATATATATATATATATATATATATATATATATATATATATATATATATATATATATATATATATATATATATATATATATATATATATATATATATATATATATATAGAGAGAGAGAGAGAGAGGCATTTATTTTAAATTATTAAATATTATTGAATATAGTGATAAGAGATAATAGATTCAAGCAAAAAAAATAGAACATGCAATATTACTATAAATTGATAAAATTTGAGTATTTGATAAAGAAAAATGTCAAATAGTTTAGTGGGTAATATTCATCTTTTTAAGGTGGACAGGTGGCTTGATAATTAGTTTTTTAAAATTCGTTATAATATATAATAATGTTTATATATATTATAAGATTTAATTTATAGTTCTCGTAAATATTTTACATTCATTTTTAGTCTCTTAAAATATTTCTTTTAAAAAATAGTTTTTCTAAAATTTTTAATCTACGGGTTTTGATCTCTTCTGCAACTTAGCGACGGTTTTTACAACTCAGCGATATAATTAATAAAAAATTTAGCGACGGTTTTTAACTTAATGATTGAATTAGCGATAATTTTAGCGACAATTTTAGTATTAAGGACGGATGAAAAATTTTAAAAGGACTATTCTTTAAAAAAAATATTTTAAAAGACCTAAAACGAAATTTGAAATATTTATGAAGACTACAAATATATTTAATCCTATATTATAATTATAATTTAGTTTAATTCATTTTCACAAAACTAACTAATAAGGTGAAATGTGTCATTCTATATAAAAAAAATTGAATATATCTGTAATCAACGTGAGACTTAAGAATTTTTAAAAAAACCTCTTCGCGTTTGCACTTATACTTAGTGTGTGAATATAAACAATGAATGACTCAAGTCTCGATTAATAAGATTTGATATCATATTAGAATTATAGGTTAACATACATTATTCATATAAAATAGACTTGAAAGACTATGAATGTTACTCTTTATAAACTCTTTTAAATTTTATCTCTAATATAATATAATGGAATATTATAAACTTTTATTGGATAATGATTTCAAAATATTTAACATTATTGATGGATTTTTATTTAACTAAATAGTTACTAATATTATTCTTATTTCTAAAGGTGATGATTAACATACTATACTATGAGACTTGTAATGTGATATATAATTAGTTTCAATGTTTCTTGCTAATAGGTTAGAATTTGTTTTAACAAAATGCATAACTATAAATTAGTCAACTTTTTTGTCATTGATAATTTCATGGCCTTCATAGAGTGGATTAATTATAGATATCAGTAAACGAAGCACTTGGATTCTAGTGATAAACGAGTTTCTACTAAAAAACAAAGGTTCGAAAAATATCAAATTCAATTTTTGATAGAAATAATATTTAATTAGTGTCAGTACCTCTTGACACAAACTCTAAACTATTCAAAAAAATAATTAGAAGGAAAGTTGGTGATATTTCTCTCAAGCTTGATATTAGTAAAACATGTAGCATTATTAGTGTCCGTACGATTCTTGGAACAAGAAAGTACTTGGGACTATAATCTATAATTAGCGGTAGAAAGTAGAAAATATAAAGTAGAAAATATGTAATTTGATCAAGAAAATAGTATGGTAGAAAGTAGAAAATATAAAGTAGAAAATATGTAATTTGATCAAGAAAATAGTATGGAAACAAATTAACGGTAGAAAGTAGAAAATATGTAATTTGATCAAGAAAATAGTATGGAAACAAATTAACTCGTGGAATAGAAAATGTTTCTCTTCTTTCTAGAGAAGTATGTTAGGATCTCAAACAAAAGGACTACTTTGGATGTCATGGGACAAATTCTTAATGCCTAATATTCATGGAGGTATGAGTTTTTAAAACCTTATTACTTTCAATATTACTCTAATTGGTAAATAGAGATGGTGTATACTCACAAATCCGAACAACCTTATCTCATTCTTATTCAAAGTGTGCTATTTTTCACATACTGACTTCTTTACTTCAAAAGTAGGATATAATCCTATATTTATAGGGCAAAATTAATCTTAAAAGAAAGAAGTAGATGGTGCTAGAGCTTGTGTTGGGGTCTGCCATAAAACATAGACAAAAAGAAGATGAAAACGGTACAATAAAAATCGAACAAAATAAATTTTAAAATGTGTGTTAACACTAGGCTTTAGGTTCAATTCGTCCCCATTAATTTAGGCAAATTGAATGCAAATGAGTAAGTTGGATAATCCTCTTCAGGATAGTTTGGAACCCTTACCATGAATCGCACATTCACATTAAGTATATCGATCAACAATATTTTACAAAATAAAGTTTCTTCATTTATTCTCGTGCACGAGAAAAATAAAAGAATGAGTTAGATATGATCTTGACACTTAAAACATGTAATTTTCATGTATAGTTAAGATTATAACTCAAACGTTACAATGTTACCAGCAAGTCATGTGTTTGACTCTGGATAGATGTAACTTTTTATAACTTGTTTTGTCAATTTATCAAATAAAATAAAATAAAAATGTTCAATTCAAGTGTTGACCTTGCTGCCTTTACCAAAGACCTTAACCACTATACCACATAACCATTTATGATTCAAATGATTCATAAAATGTATTTAACCATTATGAATTAAATATCTTGAAATTTCTCTAACAATCCCCCACCATTTTTAAAATATATCTAAATTCATTATTCAGAAAATTCTGTTCATCCCCGAATAGATTGGTCGACAGGTTTTAAACCAATTATTCATTAGAATAAATATGCATAACGCACACATGAAATCTATGTGTCATTGATCAAATTATCAATACGACACATTTAATAAAGCATTGTGTCTCATATCCTTTCCATGAGAATTTAAGAATTAAGCACTTGAATTATACGAAGTGGCACCACTTCATTCTCATATAGGTAGACTATATTAGAAATGCACTCATAATTATGCATTACAATAAACATGTGTTATATGTCTATTAAGAGGAAAACCTTATCCTACCACATTTATTCTTATGGTCCAAGTACTTTTACCTCTTGGAATGTATCTATCATCAAATACTTCAATCGCTCTAATAGTGTGCTTTCACCATTGAACTCGAGACTTAATGTCAATCAAGTGTGAGTTGAGTTTCCACTATCGATGATTAATTAGATATGGGTTTGTTCCACATCCCTAATGATGTCTTCACTAACTTCAGTTATATCCAAAGACATCATATCTTTGTCAATTCTTTCGTCAAAGAATCGCAAAATTTTCCAAACTTTAATAAACTTTGAATATTTACTATTTCAAATAGTCATGTCTATGATTATTTTATGTACTCTTGATAGTATTTATCAACTATCATCAACACATGACATTTTTGTTATTTTAGTACAATTATCATATACAAAATAGACCTATATTGTTGGTAGTTTTGATAAACTATCACCATGACATTTTGTCATATACGCAAATTTTATGTCATTCTTCATTTACTAATCTTTTTAATTTGAAGTCTTACAACCGCTTAAATATATCAAAAATATATTTAATGCATTAAATATTTATAGCAATCAACAACCGTGATCATACAAATTTGTTATGACTAACTTGTATTTCATGAAGTAGGTTCAAACATGTAATTCATAAACTTCATATAAATACAACACCGCTGAACTTATTTCTATTCTTTTTAAATAAATAATTTTCTTGCATGACTAATATCTGCATAATAAATTTTATGTGACAAATGTTAGAACATACAAAACTTCAATGGTGAATCAATGGAGAATTGAGTTAATTTGGAGAAGATGAAGTGAGAAATTAAAAGAGAAAAGTAGAGAGAGAGAGAGAGAGAGAGAGAGAGAGAGAGTGTGTGTGTGTGTGTGTGTGTGTGTGAGAGAGAGAGAGAGAGAATTAAAATTGGCATCAACCCCAAATGGGAGCACTGAAGGCTATTTATACGACATGTCTAAAATAGAAAGGAAAAAAGCAACTTTAAAAAAAGCTAATTACACAAAAAATGCTCAATGTAATCGGTTACCACGCACACCTCTAGCCACTATTTATAGTGTAAAAAGCATGTAATCGATTACCACATATCCGGTAATCCGTTACCACAACTGAAAATGTCAAAAATTTGTTTTCAACACACCACCTCATTTCAGTTGTCCCAAGTCCAACATGTTCTAGCTCATCTTCAACCTCTTGAACACCTCATTTGTTACTCCCTTAGTCAATAAATCTGCAACTTGGTCTTCGTTTCGATAATATCCCAATCTTAGCTTGCCTTCACTCACTAGTTCCCTCAAATAATGAAATTGTATCTCTATATGCTTACTTCTTCCGTGTGCAATCAGATTCTTTGCAAGATTTATTGCATAAACATTGTCAACAAAAAGTGTAGTAGTCTCACCCTCATTGCTACCTAACTCCTCCAATAGATTCATGAGTCACATAGCTTGACCCGCACATAACGATACCACAATATACTTGGCCTCATAAGACGAGAGTGCTACCACCAGTTCCTTCTTCGAACACCAAGAGATTGGTGTCCTACTAAACATAAAGATATATCCAGTCGCTGACTTTCTATCATCCTTATCACCACATCAATTGGAATCGGTGAAACCAAGTAAATTGCATTTTCGGCCCATATCCGATGCGGGAAAGAGAATTCCGCAACCAATAGTTCATTTAACATACCTAAGGATCCTCCTGACCGCTGCCAAGTCAGACACCTTCGATCTCTCCATGAATCAACTAGAAATATTGACACTAAATACCAAGTCTGGTCGCGTATTGCACAAATACCGCAGTGATCCAATCAATCTCCTATATTGTGTTGGATCCACATCTTGCTCATCCTTAATCTTGGACATGCAATCTTGCTTCACATGGTTTAATGGATGTATTACAATGCTCCATTTCACGCCTCTTCAAGATCTCAAGAGCATATCTCTTTTGATGCATGAGCAGTCCCGTTTTTGACTTGTGGAACTCTATGCCAAGATAATATGTCATAATACCAATGTTTGTCATCTCAATATATACATAAGTTCACTCTAAAAATTAGAGATACCCTTCTCACAGCTTTCGGTAATCAATAGATAATCAACATACAAGCAAAGAATGATCACACCATCATTTGCATCCATCTTCACATACACTTTGTGTTCGAACACGCACTGCTTGAAACCAATATCAATTAAAAAGGCATAAATATGTTTGTTCCAATCTCTTGGAGCTTGTTTCAAACTATATAATGCTTTATTTAATTTGTATAATTTCATCTCTTGATTCTATACTAAAAATCTGGGGGGATGCTCAACATAAACCTCTTCATCAAGTGGACCGTTCAAAAACGCAGATTTGACGTCCATTTTATATATTGCCCAATCGTTGTTATTCGCAATGCCAACAACTAATCAGATGGTTTCTAGCCTAGCCACAGGTGCAAACACCTCCTCAAAATATATACCTTCACATTGCAAGAATCCCTTTGCTACCAATCAAGCCTTATGCTTGATCACCTTGCCTTTGAGACTTGCCTTCACTTTATAGACCCATCGAACACCAATCGGCTTCTTTCCAAGAAGTAAATCAACCAACTCCCAAGTACCAATTTTTCCAATATATCCTAGATCCTTCTTCATTGCACAAATCCATTTTGAATTACTTAGAGCCTCTTACGTGTTCACCGGTTCTGATTCGGCCATAAGTGCAAAGTAGACGAAATCACCATCATCATTTATTTCGTTGTCTCAGAATCTTTCACATTATTGGAGTCTTTAAGGTAACACTCTTTACCTTATTGATCATCTAACATTCTCTTCATTTCAGACTTCAATCGGTGGTTGCACGGCTGTTTCGGAACTTTCAGGATCAAAAATAATGAATCTGGGTTGTCTGTTTTGTTGCTAAATAGTTACACCAAAATGAACTCGTTGGGTGTAACCAGTTACACCTGGACCTGCAGAACTAGAACTCTGTTTTTCATGCTGGTAATCGGTTACACCAGAATGAACAGGCTGAGTGTAACCGGTTACACTTGAGCCTGTGATTTTGCACATTAAACAGCTTTTATCCCCCAGTAGAGGGATATCCTACCAATATCATCTTCTCACCCTTGTCGCCCAACTTCTTTCTAAGTTAACCTGGCACATGTCGATACGCCACCGAACCGAAAACTCTCAAATGGATTAGATTCGCTTTGAATCCAGACCATACCTCTTCCAGTGTTAACTTCTAAAGCTTCTTAGTAGGGCACCTATTCAACAAATAGGTGGTTATAGAGACCGCTTCTCCCCATAACGCTTTCGGCAAGTTCTTTCTACTTAACATGCTACGAACCATGTTCATAATTTATCAATTTTTTTCTCTTGAAAACACCATTTTGTTGTGGTGTATAGGGTGGTACAACCTCATGCACCATCGCATCTTGGTCACAAAACTTAGGAAAGTCATTTGAGACGTATTCACCTCCACCGTCCGTTTTGAGAACTTTGAGTTTATGACCGCATTATCTCTCCATCATGGACTTAAACCTATTGAACACATCAAACACCTCATCCTTCCTCTTGATAATTTATGTCCATAACTTTCTACTAAAATCATCGATAAATGTGACAAAATGCTTATTGCCATCCAACGTGTCAACTTGCATCGGCCTGCATACATCGGAATACACCACCTCAAGGTGAGCCTTGGTCCCATGACCCATATCTTTACTAAAACTCCCCTTGTGTTGTTTTAATTTGACATATTCTTCACACAACTCAACTGGAATATTAATATGTGGCAGCTTGGTAACCATACCATTTTGTTGCAACGCTTTGAGATCGCGAAAATTGAGATGTCGAAGATGGTAGTGTCATAACCACTCTCTTCGACTTTCTGTTTTAGCTAAACACCTATGCTTCGTCACTTTCATCTCTATCTTGAAAGTTCTATTGGAAGCCATATGAGCTTTAACGACTAAAACCTTGTTTCGGTCCAAAACGTGCAAAATCTTATTTTCCATGCGAATCATGTAATTCTTCTCAAGCAATTGGCCAATGCTTAAGAAATTACACGTAATTCATGGAATTAAAAGCACATATTTGATCAAGGAATGACCACCATCCCTTCTCATGATCAAAACATCACCGACCCTATCGGCCGCTAAAGTGGTGTCATCCGCAAATTTCACCTTATTCTTCGAGGCTTGATTGATTTTGACAAACAATCCTTTCTACTCGTTATATGCGTTAAACAACTAGAATCCATGTACCACTCATCACTTTCTTGGACTTCCTCTCAAACCGTTACCATAACATCTTGCATCGGACGTATTTCTGCAGTATTTTTCGAACTGATGCAGCTGTTGTCCTGCAACTTGCAACTGCTACTACTGTTGCCCAACAGCTCTTTAGTTTCATAGTTTTCCTCTGTGATCATAACCAAAAGCGTGTTTTCATCGTCCACCTCCTGCCTCACAAATTTAGCTACATCGCCTTAATTTTCCCTTGGTTTCGCGTTACAATCTCTTGCAAAATAACCAAGTCTATGACAATTGTAACACTTTACCTTACTCTTATCAATCTTCTTGAAGTTGTTGCCTTGACCACTATCTTTGGAGTTGTTTTCACCTCTTTCTCCCATCGAAACCTTCAAATTTTGTGGATCTCTCCCACCCGAATTCTGAAAATTTTGCTTCCCTCTCGAAGCCAATTTTCATTTCGATCTTTTACTTTACTCGTTGAGTCGTGCTTGTAAAGAAATCTCCACTTTAGCTTTATCATTTCTTATTTAGTCCATCCTTTGCTCATGAGCCTCAAGAAAGCTTTAAAGTTCATCTTTGCTCAACCTTGTAAGGTCCTTAGACTCTTCGATAGTCACTACAATATTGTCAAATCTTGACGTTAAAGAATGCAAGATTTTCAACACAACATTCTGCTCCAAAACAGTTTCTCCACACGCCTTAATTTGATTCACCAAACATGTAATACGCGTAAAGTAATTGTTTATCATTTCCTTCTCTTTCATTTGCGTTAACTTGAATTGTCTCTTATGAGTTTGTAGCTTCACCACCTTTGCTTTAACAGCCCCTGCATAAGCTTTTCCTAAGATCTCCCAAGCTTACTTCGCCGACTCCTAATCGCCAACCTTTTCAAAGTTGTCACCATCGACACAATAAGGAATCAAGAAGAGTTCCTTGTAATTTTTCTTCTTTTCTTTCTTGAATGTGGCCTTCTGAGCATCTGTAGCTTCTGCCTCAAGTGGTTTGGCTCCATTGTTGATCACCTCAAGAACTTCTTGATACCCAAGAATAACGTTTATTTGATTGGACCGCTTGTCATAATTCTTCAAATCAAGAATCGGAAGGTTGGTGGGGATTCTATCATTGGAAATGGTATTCATTGTTGCAGCGGATTAATGGAACAGAACCAGTGCTCGTGATGCCAAATGTTATAACATACAAAACTTCATTGGTGAATTAATAGAGAATTGAATTAATTTGGAAAAGATGAAGTGAGAAATTAAGAGAGAAAAGTAGAGAGAGAGTAATTGAGAGTGAGAATTAAAATTGACATTAACCCCAAATGGGAGCACTGAAGGTTATTTATACATCATGTCCAAAATTGGAAAAATAAAACAGCCTAAAAAATAAGCTAATTAGACAAAAACTGCTAAGTGTAACCGGTTACCGTATTTGAGGTAATCGGTTACCACACACACCTCTAGCCACTGTTTCTAGTGTAAAAAGCATGTAACCGGTTACCACATATCCAGTAACCGGTTACCACAACTGAAAATGTCAAAAATATATTTTCAACAATAAATTTATGTTTCACATTTAACAATGCTATATGGTATATCCAATTAAAAATCACAATACAAAACAAACAATGAATTCACACCATTAATATTTCTATAACTTTTCTCCATAAATATTTATCAACTTACAATAATCTAAAATATACTCAAATTACTTTTAATATCAAGAGGAATAAGAAATAATATTTTCATATCATGATACACATATAATATGAGATTAATCATTTTAAATATAATAAATTATTGCATAGTTAAAATATACAATTTAAACATATTTTTGATATTTTCAACATTTTATTTACGTCATTTTATGTTACCAATACATGCATTATATATTCAAAATCATGATTTCTTATATATTTTTTTACCAAATCATTTCATCCATAAATAATGCATTATTAATAAAAATAAATTACTTACATCAAAGAATACTATTTAACATGTATTTTACATTCAAGTATACACCATAATCAAATAGTTTTTAATCATCTAAATTCACATACATTAATAATTTATAAATCATACATACATAAATTTATGGCACATGTTAAACTTAACATAAATAAATATTATTTTCAACATATTTTACATGGATTTAAAACATCATATAAATATGATGACATATTTATTCAATATAATTATGTACCTTTCACCATAGTAATGAATAAGAAAGCATGAGTTTTCATTTCTTTCACCATCATTGAAAATTGTTATCATCTTCTTTAAAGTTGTATACTTTAATTAATTATAAATAAAATATGGATCAAAATCGAAAATCGAACCTAAAGATTGTTAGAGCATGTGTTGGAGTCTGCTGCAAAACATGGAAAAGAAGAAGATGAAAATGGTACAGTTAAAGTTGCACAAAATAAATTTTAAAACGGGTGTTTACACTAAGCTAGGTTCGATTCGTATCCACCAATTTAGACAAATTGGACGCAAATGAGTAATTCGGCGAATTCCTTTCAGAATACTTTGAAAATCTTAACATGAACCGCACATTCACATTAAGTATATTGATCAACGATATTTTACAGAATAAAGTTTCTTCATTTATTCTCGTGCACTAGATAAATAGAAAAATGACTTAGATATGATTCGTGACACTTGAAACATGTAATTTTCGTGTATATTTTCAATTGGAATAATATTTCTATTTATAGAAAAATTGGTGTCACTTGATGAAGGGAAACATCTTTTAAATCATTTGATCAGTTGTAACTTTTGATCATTTATTTTGTCAATTTAATAAATAAAACAAACAAAAATGTTCAATTCAAGTGTTAAACATATTATCTTTAAGTCAATATCAAAAACTTTAACCATTATATGACATAGCCATTTATAGGACAAATAATTCATAAAATTAATGTAAACATTATAAATTAAATATTTTGAAAATTTCTCCAACAAACAAACAAATCATTTAAATATCTTTGTTTTGAATGATATCTACTCTTATCCCAACACCTTATCAATTATATGCTCATAACCAACTTTGTGTGACAAGCCTAATTAGAGCAAGTGAGCAATTCAAATCTTGGCAAGACGCATAGGAATTCAAAACAACATCTCTTCAATCTAATCAAACTATTTTGTGCTAATTTGAGCAAGCCATTAACATGTATAATTAAAATGTAATGTGGAAGATTCATTTTCATCTACTAATACCATATTGAGAATTGGTGTTTTTATGATATGTGTTAGCTAAAGTTGAATGAATCATCACTCTTGCTTTACTTTTGGCTTTCAACCAATACATAACCTTAATATGGGACATGTGGATTTTGAATTAGATGCCAAAATAGTTTACATTCATCTAAAAGAGATCATATTGATTTTTATGGTGTTATTAGTCTTTGGAGAAATTATTTCTCTACTCATTATAACAACCATATTGAATTTGAGGGTGTTATTAGTCATTGGAAAAAAAATTTCTCACTCATTATAACAACTCTAATATAAGATTTATGAAAATGAATCACCTTCTGATTTTTATGTTCAACATTTTCTTCTGCGTTATTCAGTGGTTGAAAGTTCATCAAAAACAAATTATTAAAAAAATACAATTTTTAGAAAAAGAGATAAAATACGGATAAACGATTGTAATGAGGACAGCAAAGACAGTAGGAGAGGATTTAGATGGATCCAAACTTTATTGTGTATAATTTAATTAAAAATTAAGGCAAACTCATATTTGACTAATTTCTAAATTTAAATAGAAATGTCACATTGTATTGACTATTGATTAATGAATAAACACTCTACTATAAAATAAAAATGTCAAAAAATTTCACTAGTACTAAATATTTGATCTTCTACTAGATAGATAAGATTTCAAATAGAAAAACAATTAGTAGTGCGCACTAGTAGTACCTTTGTGGAATATGGATTGGAAACTCATAATCTGATGAATATGGTACATAGTACAAAAGAAAATGGGGATCAAGTACTTCCATAAATTTCACAAAGTTGGGAACGTTTTGTGCTCCGGGCATGGTCAACACAATTTTCCTTACAAGTTGAAGTATGTCTCTTAACTATTGGTCCACTAGACCCCAGAAATGGGCCATATTTTTTTTGTTACTGTTTCCACTCTTATATTCCTCGTCACAGCTGTTTTTAATATTCAGAGATGCATTTCTAAATATATATTTTTTTATATGTATTTTATCAAAAATTATCTAACAACTATTATTTTTATAAAAATTTAGGTGTGTCTTGAAATTCATCTCCGAACAAAATTTTTAACAAAATAATATATTTTAGTGTGATTTTAAGTGTGTTCGGAGATGCTTCTATAGACACTATCTAGAAATAAACTTTCGAACAAATTTTCAAGTAATGTACTGCTTGAATATAACTTGGAGAAACTAGACCTCCAACACTTGGATACGAATTTTCTAGCATTGAAATTACTTAGAGCATAAATATCAATGTCATGTCATCGTTCCTTCACAAAAACCAAAGCTTTTTTATGAGAAATTGATGAATATTTAAAAATTTTAATTGTCATTTAATTTGTCAACGTTGTTCTGCAAGAGAACCTTTCTTAATTAGATGTAAGGTATTTGGTGGGACCCATTTTAGAGTTTTTGATGGATTGTATGTATATTTAAAAAATATACTTTAGTTGTTTAGAAAATATTAAAGTGGAATATAATATAAAAAATTACGTGAACCCCATTTAAAGAATCAAAATAGGGATAATGAGTGTGGATACTCTTAGAAGATCCTGAATCAAAACATGAGAAAGTCTTACTTTATAGTAAAGACTTACAACATAATTTCATGAGATTCAGAAATGAAAAACATAGTATTATACAATGCAATTGTGAATAGTAAAAAAATTGTATTCAAGATAAAATTCGAATATTTATCTTAGAGAATTTTCACTAAGAGATGAACTCTTAGCACTTAATGTCTTTTAAAAATTGTTGCTTATTGTTTGTTTCTAATGTTGATGACTTTATTTGGTTGAAGTGAGTCACTTGATAGTTGGTACCAACTCAACCCAAAGGTAGAGACAATGACATACTAGTATAGAAGAAAAACACCGTAAAACCTTGTACTGAATATAGTAACTCTTTATACATTTATTGTAACTCACTCTGAATATTGGACTCAAATGGAGTAACATTTAGATATTTTCGATTAGTCATCAGAAACAGAATAATGTTGTCTACTTGAATGGAACAACAATTATAATTGCTGACCTCGTAAATCCAAAAGAGAAACCATGGTTGGAAAAGTTATAAGCAAAGTAGTTCAACTTCAATCCTAGTGAGCACTTATTTTTTCTTATGCAAGATTTAATAATTGATTAATTATATAAATAATGTGGGGGCTTTTTTGGCCCCAACAAAATCAGTTAAAAAAATCACTTGATTGGTTTGTTTCCATGTGGAATGTATGTGCAGTTCCCACTGTAGTACTCCTACTAATTTGTTGATTACAAAGCAAGGCAAAAGCATATGGGTAGAGAGAAAACAAAAAAGTTATTGTATTTAAATGTGGAAAACTTATGATAATTGCTTATAATTATGATGAACCATATGTAGGTACATTCCAACACCCCCAACACCAAAAATCCACACTCTCTTGCCACGTGGATTTTGTACTTGGATGATATCAGCATGAAGTGTGATGATGACTGAAAATAAATTGTTTTTATTTTTATTTTTTATTACATGCTTTTTAAGGTATTTGTTGTCTTGTGTAGATACAAATGCAAAATCCAAATGTTAAAAACCAAAATAGTATATATACAATATTAAAGTCTTAGGTGATAGAATATTATAATTGTGCAACTTTTTGTCTTTTATATTTTATTTATACAAATATAATCTTTCAAATGAAAATATCTCCAATTGTTATAATTGAATCAAAATACTCATAGAAAATTAAGATACAATAACAAATCAATATGTAGTGGATATAAAATTTCTCAGACAGCGAATCGAACAAATAATGACACAAAAGAACATTAATATTTTTAATATGGAAAACCCCTCAATATGAGAGTAAAAACTATGAGTCATCCACACCAAAAAACTAACTCCACTATAATCAATTAAGAGTACAAGAGAGTCTTAAAGTGATTCACAGACTAATGCTAACAAGCGCAAATTACAAAGCAAACTAGCTTACAAATAAGAATCAAAAAGCTGAAAATTTTCTCAAATCTGCAGCTTTAATGCGAAGCAGATAACTCTCACCTCACATGTTGTTTTGAAATTCTGAATGGTCAGAACTTAGATACATGTGCTACGAACCTACCCTTTAAATTTGAGCTCGATCTGACGGTTAACTAATCGAGAATTGTCGATTTAGTGAAACTGGTTGCAGAAAAACGAGAATGAGTATCTCTTCTCTTTTCTCTCTTTTGAATCCTTATTTTCTCTCTATCTCTCTCAACCCTAAATCGATCCTCTCCACTTAAATAAATGAGACAAATAGACTAATGATATTTGGGTCTTTCTCCACATAGGAAGGGAGTCCAAACCCAAAAAATCTCTTCATCACAACTATGTGGAGGAAATCGCTAAACCGGCGATATCACAACAAGCTTCAAATTTTCCTCTTGATAATACTTTAGTCATCATATCATAACCATTATCATCTGTAAGAATCTTAGTTAACTCTAACAACTTAGCATTCAAAACATCATGTATCTAATGATATCTCACATCAATGTGTTTTGACCTATTATAAAAAGTCGGATTCTTACCAAGATAAATAGCGCTTTGAGTGTCAATAAATAACACATATTTATCTTGAACAAAATCAACTCTGTGCATGCTTCGGTATTCCAATGAACTCAACCTCTGTAGTAAACATTGCTACACAATTTTATAATCTGGACTGCCAAGCCACAGCTCCCCCTACAAATTTAATCATGTAGCCCAAAGTGGACTTTCTGGAATTAATATCTCCAGCCATATAAGAGTCAAAGTACCCCCACTAGATTAGGTTTATCTCCTCCAAAAAAAGCCTCGCAGAAGTAGTACCGTGAAGATACCTTAAAATTCATTTTACAGCATTTCATTGCTCTCTATCTGGATTTGACAAAAATCTACTGACTTTACCAACAATATGTGTTATATCTAGTCTTGTACACATTGTTGCATACATCAAACTACCCATAGGAGACGCATAAGAAACACGTTTCATATCAAATGCTTCATATTCACTTGAAGGACTTTGATTAGAATTCAACTTGAAACGAGTAACAAGAGGAGTGCTTACTGCTTTAGAACTTCTCATTTTGAATCATTGCAGTACTCTTTCGATATAATGTTCTTTTGACATCTAAAGTTTCTTCTCTTTTGTGTCACGTATGACTCTAATGCCAATAATTTGTTTAGATGCTCTCGTGTCTTTCATGACAAATGACTTTTCCAATTACTTCTTTAACCTGTTAATGTTAGAAATAATTTTCCCTACAATAAGCATATCATCAACATATAACAATAGGATAATGAAGTCATCGTTAGAAAATTTTCTAACAAAGACACAATGATTTAAAGTAGTCTTCTGGTATTCTTGATCACACATAACAGACTTAAACTTCTAATACCACTGCCTTAGAGCTTGCTTCAACCCATATAAACTCTTTCTCAATCTACACACATGATCTTCTTTACATTTAACTTGAAAATCATCGGGTTTTTCATGTAGATCTCTTTCTCCAAATCACCATGAAGTAAATCCATTTTCACATCTATTTGTTCAACCTCTAAATTAAGAGTAGCATCCAAACTCAACACGGTTCTAATTGATGACATCTTTATAACAGGTGAGAAAATATCATTAAACTCAACACCATTTCTTTGAGTAAAACTTTCACCCCTAATCTAGCTTTATATCTTGGAGACTTAAACTTGCTCTCATGTTTAACTCTATAAATCCATCTTTTTTCCAAAGCCATTTTGCCTTTAGGCAGCCTCACTAAATCATAAGTGTGATTATCATGCAATAATTTTATCTCATCATGCATTGCATCCATCCACTTTTGATATTCATCACATTCCATGGCCTCTTGAAAACACCTGGGTTCACCCTCATCAGTCAAGGTCATATACTCATCAGAGTTATACCTTGTAGAAGGTTGTCTTTGTCTGTTAGACCTTCTAAGTTGAACTTGAGATGATTCTAGAGTTTCACCAAGATTCTCATCTTGTGACATATCGCTCTCCCCTTCACCATTATTAGTTGGAATATTTACCTCATCTCCAAGGTGTTGATCATTTACATAATCATATGGCTCACCATTGTGTTCATCACCACAAATAGAATCCAGATTATGACTAGGTAACCAAATTGGATCAACATTAGACAAACTGATATCTTTCTTGGGTGTATCCTTCTCTACCTTATCAATATCTTCAATAATTTGGTCTTCCATAAACACCACATCGCGGCTTCGAATAAGCTTCTTTCCTACATGATCATACAGCCTGTAACCAAACTCATCTTGCTTAAAGCCGATGAAGATACATTCTTTTAACTTTGCATCCAACTTGGATCTTTCATCCTTTGGAATATGCACAAAAGACTTACAACCAAAGACTCTCAAATGATCATACTTGACATTCTTTCCAAACCAAATTTTGTCCGAAACTTCATTGTTCAAAGCAACATTATGAGTGAGATTAAGAACATGCATTTCCATGTAAAGTACCTCGCCCCAATAATGAATACGCAACTTAGCTTTAGAGAGCGAACACCTTACTCTCTCAATTAGTGTTCAATTCATCCTATATTATAAACCATTCAATTGAGTAGTTTTATGAGGATTCTTTTTATGTGAAATACCATGTTGCTTGCAATAGGAATCAAATGGTCTACAATACTCTTCATCATTGTCTGAACGAACATATTTCAGCTTCTCGCACGTTTTCCTCTCAACCGAAGCATGAAATTCTTTGAACTTTTCCAACATTTGGTCTTTTTTTTCAAGGAATTAATCCATAGTTTCCTAGAGCAATCATCAATAAATGTCACAAAATAAAGTGAACCACTAAAGGATTTTACATTTAATGGACCACAAACATCAAAATGTACTAATTGAAGCAACTTTGACTTCCTTGAGGGAGGATGTCTTTTGAAAGATACTCTAGTTTGTTTACCAGCCATGCAATGAGAACACTTATCCAAATCTACATTCTTTAATCCCGAAATACCATCCTTTTTGGCCAAAACATTCAACTCCTTTTCACTAATATGACTAATTCTTTGGTGTCACAAAGATACTTCCATATTGATAGCATTCACATTATCCCTAGAAATCATAGCTTTTATCCAATATAGTTTAGAAGGTTTTCCCCTCTAGCCACAACCAAGTTACCTTTGTTGAGTTTCCACTTTCCCAAACCTAAGTGATTATCATAACCATAATCATCTAGTATATGCACAGAGATCAAATTAAAGTAGACATATGGAGCATGTTTAACACCTCTAAGCAACAACTGCATTCTCATGTTTGTTTGCAAGAAAATATCACCGACACCAATTACCTTAGATACATCCTCATTACCTATCTTTAACACTCCAAAATCACTAGAAGTATAACATGTAAATAAATCCTTCCTTGGTGTAACATGCAACGTAGCACCACTATCAACTATCTACATGCTTTTGTTTGATACAAGATTAACAAACTCGTGGTCATGGAGAATAAAAATATCATCACTAGTATCAGTAGTAACGCGAGCATCATCATGATATTCATGGTTTGTTTATTTAGACTTACCCTTCTTGCATTTGTTATCTCTTTTCTACTGATAGCAATACTTTTGTATGTGTCCTATTATGTGACAATAATGACACTCCGGGTTCTTGTATCACGGCTTGCACTTGCTTTTGTTATCCTCTCTGCCACCATTTGATTCCTTTTTATGACTTCTCCCATATTTTGAGTGACAAGTATCTCAGATTGAGATGGAGAACCTTGTGTCTTCCTTCTCATCTCCTTATTAAGAATACCACCCTTAGCCGTTTCCAAAGAAACAACACCTCTAGGAGCTGAACTTGTGATAGAAACTTGAAACGTCTCCAAAGTCTCTAGTAAAGATAACAATAGAAATAGTCTCAAAAGGTCATCATAAAATTTGATACTCATTCCTGACATTTGATCAAGAAGCCCTTGAAATTCACTCAAGTGATCTAAAATAGAAGTCCCCCCTTATACGTAAAACTTATGAAGATATTCAACAAGAAAATTTTATTATTCTCTAATTTAGAGGCATACAAGGACTTTATCTTCTCCCACAAAGTTTTTGCATGTGTCTCGTTAACAATATGACTATAAACATTATCTTTTACATATTGTCGAATAAAACCACATAGTTGTTGATGTTTAAACTCTCATTCTTCATCAGACACAGAATCCGACTTTGCGGAACTAAAAACCGATAAATGCAATTTCTTCACAAATAGTAAGCCTTTCATCTTTCTCTTCCATAAATGGTAATTAGAATCATTCAACGATATCATCTTCATCTTTGTATTTGACTCCATCATTCAAACAAGTAAAATAGCCCTTAACCAAGAGCTCTGATGTCACTCTGATGGGAAATTAAAACACAATAACAAATCAATACGCAGTGGATATAAAATTTCTCAAACTTGTAAGAACTTTTAGGATCAAGAACAAATATAAGACGGTGAATCGAACAAATAAAGACACAAACGAACACTGATATTTTTAACGAGGAAAACTCCTCAATATGAGAGTAAAAACTATGAGTCGTCCAAACTAAAGAAATAACTCCACTATAATCAATTAAGGGTACAAGGGAGTCTTAAACTGATTCACGAACTAGTGCTAACAACGACAAATCACAAAGTAAACTAGCTTACAAATAAGAATCAAAAAGCTGAAAAGTTTCTCAAATCTGCAGCTTCAGTGCGAAGCAGATAACTCTCCCCTCAGATGTTGTTTTGAAATTCTGAAAAGTCAAAAGTTAGATACATGTGTTACGAACATGTCCTCCAAATTTGAGCTTGATCTGACGGTTAACGAATCGAGGATTGTCAATTTAGTGAGACTGATTGTAGAAAAATAGGAACGAGTTTCTCTCATCTTTTCTATCTTTTGAATCCTTATTTTCTCTCTATCTCTTTTAACCCTAAATTGATCTTTTTCACTTAAATAAGTTAAACAAATTGACTAATCATATTTAAGCATTTATCCACATAAGAAAGGAGCTCAAACCCAACAAATACTTCATCTAGTCTCTTATATAACAGAATTTACAATGCATTTAAATCTTTTTTTTTATTTTATCTCTATTTTTCAATAGTTACAAACATAAAAATGTAAAATAATAATAGTAGTAGTAGTAGTAATAATAATAATAATAATAATAATAATAATAATAATAATAATAATAATATATTTAAAATAATAATAAATATAAATAACTTTTGTTTATATAACTATTGAATTATCTTTTTTGTTGCTATATTTGACACCGGAAGGAGTAACATTTAATTTATAAGAAATTTATTGAGAAACCTAGAGAAAAAATAATAAAAAGGATTAGTTTTAGAATTGATAGAATTGAAAAAGTTTGTTGCACTAGGTATTATAGACTAAGATGATAAAATGAGTTAGTCTTTTCGGATGTGTATGTTTAAAAATATATATTATTTATTTTTTTTGTATATTTAACCTACATAATAGGGGGGAAACCTATTTTATTTAATTACTTTGGTGAAGTCATTAATTATTTATTTTGATTAACTTTTAGATTATAAGTTAAGGATGATTGAATGGTGGGATGGGTAGCCTTGAGTTAAGGGATTGAAAAGAGAAAAAATGATATATATTAAAATAAATAATTTAACTTATTAATCGCTTAAAAGAGAATGATTGAATGAACTTTTATTTTTGCTGATCTTATTAATTACATATTTTAATTTTTTTTAACTGTCTTTAGTTTTTGCATCTATTGTTGTGAAATTTTTAATTAATAATTTTTTAACAATAAATTTAACAAGTCAACCCACTAAAAAATGTGGTATGGAATGATTGAATGATACCTCTAATTGGATTGTCCCATTCTGTTATAGAGGAATTTTATAGAGGGATATGCCGAAAAATACACAAGTGAGAGGATTATTCTTGTAGTCTATTTTGATAGAAAATTTAGATAAACTTTTGTATTTCATGAGGTGGATTGTGAAGCATGATGGAGCTATAAAAAAATAGAAAACTAATTGACTTTGAAATTGATAAAATTGAATAAATTCATACGATTGGCTAAACCTTCTATAATTATTCTAACATATAAATAATATAATAAATCTTTTTCAAATTTAACAACTATTAGATTCATCATACCGATTTAGGATTTCGTGACTGAATTTAAAATATCCTTTAAAATAAGAAAAAAAAAAGATTTGTTATTAAAAAAAAGTTCAAAAGAATACTTAAAGTTTAGAACAAAGAAACTTTTGGTTGGTTAGATTTGAAAATCGACAAATCAATGGTAGATTTGAATTTTTTAGACACTTTGGCCGATGATGGTGATTCAAGGTCAGATTTTGATTTTCATAAAGGTACTGAAAGAAAACTGTGGAAGGATTTAAACCTCAAAGAGAGCTTTTAAGGAACTCTAGGTACTTTTATGCGAACGGTTGTAAATGTGTCTTAAAATTTTTGTTGATGAAAAGAAAGAAAACATATTTTGGAGATTGCATTTACCACGAAAATCGGAAGTTTTAGAAAGTTAGGAGAAAAAAAACTGTAGACGATTAGTATTATCTGTACGGATGAATAGTGACGTCCGTACGGATAAATAGTGTGGCCGTAGACAAATAGTGTTTTTGAGTTTTCGAACTTTTTCGATTCGGTTCATGGATCCATGTGATTTTTGGCTTTGTTTATTAGGTATTTGTTATTATAAATATGTATCTCTTATATGTTTAATGTGTGACAATCTTAGAGCTTTCACCAACAAGAGAGACCAAGGGTTTAAAGGCATAGCATATGGTTTCAGCTACGCACAAATAAAATCTTGGATTACACCTTGGGTTTGAGTGATTCATATAGTTTGAGTGATTTTTGAGTGATTCATATATTGAGAGTTGGAGAGGATAGAAAAAAGGGTTGTTCTTGAGAGTTGGAGAGGGTAGAAAAAAGGGTTGTTCTTGGGTGCCTTCAAGGTTCTTCTCTATTTTCTCATAACTCATGTAATCTCTTGTAACAACTTTTTGAGTATAGTAAATTGGAGAGTTGTTCTCTCTTCTATAATAGATTGTTTGATCGAATTGAGTAAACAAATATTTAATTTTTTTTTAATTATTTATTTTGGTTGTTATCATTATTTGAAGTAATTTATGAAATATGATGATGGTTGTTTAAAGTTGAATTGATTTTAGGTCTCAGCATAATCTTTTTTAAAAGTAAGAAATATGTCATAAACATTGACGAATATTTCTTAGAGTGACATCATCTTTCTTATAATGTTATATAGAATTTCATCCTTTAAAATTTTTGGATTTGTCTGCTAGTATCAAGCCTAAAAGAAGCAGTATGTGGGTTTTCGTGATGGAGTCATGGCTAAACAAATTATTCTTTTAGAGAAGAAAATACTTGTTAATCAGAGGTTGACTGACTTTTATAAATTTTGTTCTAAACAGTATTTCACTATATTTTTCCTCACCTCTCATATTATCAAAGAATGTTATTCACAAGATAATTCCATTCAAAGAAAAACTTCATGGGGTGGTGCAGATAAAAAGAAGAAAAATTGTTTGACTAATTGAATTCCCACAATATTTCACTATATTTTTAACTTATAAGGAATTGAGTTCCCACAATAGTTTCCTTATTAACAATAATTTAGTTTAGAAAGAGTATATATAAACATAAATATGGAAGTAATAGTAATTGAAAGGTATAAAAGAATAATGATTTGCATCAATGTCTCTCTCAGAAACCCTTTTCCACTAACACAGTTTTACTTATCCCGTTTTATGCCCAAAGTATCTAATCTTAATCCATCACGTTCCGTTATCCGCCGCCTTACTCCCTTGGTGGAGTTACTTCTCAAAATTATTAATATTGAAAATTACAACACCTTCTTTTTCACGTCACTCCTTCACAATATAACTCCTTGTTCTCTTTTCTATAAATACCAAACCTTGACACCCACCACCTTCATCTATATCCAACCTCTCTCAGTTTCTTACTCTACCTTTCATTATTTCATGGGTGATACCAATAATAACAACAGCAATGTTAATCTTCCTCCAGGCTTTCGATTTTATCCTACTGATGAAGAACTTGTCGTCCATTTTCTTCATAGAAAGGCTTCTCTTTTACCCTGTCATCCTGATGTTATCCCTGATCTTGACCTCTATCCATTTGATCCATGGCAACTTCAAGGTATGTATCTTTTATTATATTATTACTATAATTAATACTCTTTATATAATTAGTTTGATTCATTTTTGTATAGGTAGAGCTTTGGAAGAGGGAAATCAATGGTACTATTACAGTAGAAGGACGCAAACTAGAATTAGTAACAATGGGTATTGGATGCCAATGGGAATGGATGAACAAGTTGTAACAAGTTCAAGCAATAAGAGAGTTGGTATGAAGAAATATTATGTTTTCCATATTGGTCAAGCACCTCATGGGAACAAAACTAATTGGATAATGCAAGAGTATCGTCTTTCTGATTCTTCTTCCTCCTCTTCTTCTAGATCATCATCCAAAAGAAAATCACACCAAAAATCGGTTAGTAAAATATGAATACTGATTTTATTTTATGTGTCAAAGATGTCAGATACGAAACTGACACTGAATACTGATTTTATAGTATTGTTTTTTTTATGTAGGAACATAGTAGGTGGGTGATATGTCGAGTTTACGAGCGCGATGAAGATGATGATGAAGACGGAGATGGAACGGAGTTATCTTGTTTGGATGAAGTTTTCTTATCATTGGATGATCTTGATGAAGTAAGCTTGCCAAATTAGAAGATGCAGATGCAAATGCAATGCAAGTGATAATAATACTATAGAGAGAAAGAGAGTTTAATTACTATAGCTACATTTTCCAAATGGGAGATAATTAAAGGTTTAAGCTAATTGTTGTTGTTATGAATATGATTAATTTTCTTTTTTATTTGTAGTTACTTAAATTAAATGTAATCAGTGAAGTTGCTATAGCTATAGAATTCTACTAGTAGCTAGCAAGGCCTTTGAAGTGGGGCACTATATGAAATGAAATTCATGACCAAACAATATGCAATATGACGTTATGCTTTCAAAGATCCCATTTGAATTTTTGTGAATTTTTAGTTTAGTTTTTGTGATGACACGTGGATAATGAAAACCCTCTTTTGCCACTATGAATATAGCATAACCCTGCAAATCCAATCCAGATAATTTAGGCAAAAAGTTCATATCCATTTTTGTACTATGGAAGTAACGTGTGGGATTTGTGTTCACTACGAGTGCGTGGGAATAAGATGATATAAAATTTTCTTCTTTTTTTCTATATATATAAATAAAAGATACATAGAGATCCTGTTTTATTAATAATATAGTATTACTCTCATTTTAGTCGTTAGTAATATCATGTATATTGAATAGTATTTTTTAGTTGACTATTATGAAGTGGCGGAAAATAACTCTTAAATTTTATTTCTGTTAATAATTTTTTAACCCTAATAACTTAACAAAAGTTTTCATATCTTCTATTGAATTCAACAATAGATGTTAACACTGCCTTCAAATTATTATTCTCAAGTTTATGTGACATAGAATACAAGTAAACAAAAAGAATGATTGAGGCTTTTTATACTAAAGAGCTAGGTAGGATGATGAAAGGCATAGGAAGGAAGCATTGTTTTGAGTTAGTCACGTGCAAGGAGTGTTGTTGAGAGAATTATAATTAGATTTATATATTCATCAAACTTGAGAGAAAGAAATCAATAGTGGGTCCATTCATTGTGGGAGGAATGCTTGCATCTTAACATTTCGGGAGCCCAATCGTCCTACTACACTTTTATAGCATTTGCCTACTTTGATGTTACTATTTGTTAGCTAGTTGTCTTGTATCACAACAACAAGAAAAGAACAAACTTTTTTTTTTTTTTTGAATTTTTGAATTTTAATGAATAATAGTAAAAATTGGTTCCTGCTTAGGGAAGCATCAAGTCATGTGTGATGAAAGCATTCGCATGCTTTGAAGCACCAACACGAGCACTATATTTTATATTCTCATCACAAAAAGAGTGACAGACATGTCCATGATGTTTACCTTATATTCATCACTTTCTTTCTCTTCCAATATAATTACCTTAATTTCTCTAATTATATATTATTATCAATACAATTATCGTAATAGATTGCTTAATTATGTATTTCTCAATATTACTAGATACTTTTTTTAATCAATCATAACCCAAGCTTGAGCAATATTTGCATAATTTGATGTCATTTTAAACGGTGTACAAATCACATCATATTCACTTTAAACAGTTGACTAAATTTTAGTTATTATTTTTTCAGAGAATTTCAACTTAGTTTCTAGTTGACGAATAAAATTTCCGACTGTTGATTAAAGTAAAACCATTGTTTAAGTTTTATGATATTCCATTTTCCATTTTAAATTGAAGAGAGAAAATGTTAATGGAGAATAGTCAAACCTCAAGTTAATAATCTATCTTAAAAATTTATTTAATATTTTATTTTAAGCATGTTCTTAAATGTGATTACCAAATGTGTTACAATATACTTCTTTATTTAAACTATTTTTTGACAATTTAACTTATATTTTGATAAATCATAAATCACATCAATCTCTCTCTCTTAAAAAAAAACTACAAAATTAAGGGGGGAAACTATGTGTGTAATTGTTGTTTAATTTTATTTGTATGTAAATACCATCAATTATATTTCATAACTTAAAATACCAATGCATTTGTTTTTACTCCAAACAACATAATGATAAGATTAAATATCTATAAAAAATTCTTTTATATATATATATATATATATATATATATATATATATATATATATATATATATATATATATATATATATATATATATATATATATATATATATATATATATATATATATATATATATATATATATATATATATATATATATATATATATATATATATATATATGGAGCATATCAAATGAAAAAGATTTTAAATGAAAGGTGAGAGTAACAAATAATAACCATTAGATCAAATTAATAAGAGAGAAAAATTAATAGTCACATTAATGAATAAGTTTAATCATGATCTAATGGTTGTTGTTTGTTCCTCTCATCTCTCATTTTAAAATCTCTTTCACTTGATATGCTCCCTATATATATATATATATATATATATATATATATATATATATATATATATATATATATATATATATATATATATATATATATATATATATATATATATATATATATATATATATATATATATATATATATATATATATATATATATATATATATATATATATATATATATATATATATATATATATATATAGGATCAACTTACTCCAAGAGTAAGTTTTTTTAACTTACTTCACATCATAGCTTTTAAATTGAATATAATCTAGTGATTAAATTAACATTTTTACTTATAATCATTCAATTAAATCTAATTTAAAGGCTATGATTGTGGAGTAAGTTATAAAAACTTACTCTTTGAATAAGCGGATCATCACTTTTATATATATATATATATATATATATATATATATATATATATATATATATATATATATATATATATATATATATATATATATATATATATATATATATATATATATATATATATATATATATATATATATATATATATATATATATATATATATATATATATATATATATATATATATATATATATATGAATGTCATTTTTATGCAAGAACATGAAAATGAATCTGAACCATTAAATTTTAAAATAAATTATGGATATTATGTGTGTGTGTGTGTGTGTGTGTGTTTTTTCTCTCTCTTCCATCATTTATTTTAATAAAGGAGGAGAGAGAGAAAAATTCACACATAATCTTCACCAGTTATTTTAAAATCTAATGGTTCAGATTCATTCTTATGTTATCACATAAAAATGGCATTCTCAAAGGATACGTCATATATTTATTTTAACATCGAATTTTCTTTATCGTCTTTCAAAGCCTCGATCACCAAAAAGAAGACCTTTCATATGAGCTTCCTCTAGATCTACCTGAAGAACTCGTACAGTAGAGGCATGAATTTCCTTTGCCTCCTTAAGGTCAGTTTCTTCAGCCTTAACTTCAAGAAGTTTGGTGCTCTAACTCTGGTAGGTCACCTTCAAGGTTTTCTTTTCTCCTAGAATAGTTTCTTTTTCATGTCCTGCTTTTTCAAGGTCAGCCAACACATCTTTATAATCCTTCTCAAGATTGTTTATCCTCTTATTGGCATACGTCAACAAGGTTTTGTTATGTTAATAATTCTCCTTCTTCTTTTTCTTGAGGTCAGACTTCACAGTTGTATCCTACTTCTTAGAAAATATTGAATCATTAAACATTGCCTTACCTGACGTGACACTATTCATCAAGTATTTATCGAGCTATTCGAGAACTTTTAATAAATCCATTGTCTTCTCTTTCTCAATGTCGTTGGTCACGTTGAGTTGATCATAAATGAACGTCGTCCCATCAAAACTCTTCTCCAAAAAGTGAAATTCTTTTTTGTTATAAGGCACCAAATATCCACTTCTTGGGCAGTTATTGTTACTGCCCTCTAAAAAGCTCTTCACCTCCAAATATATAGATGTGGTTGCATCCAAATCAAGTGGTCCCTTACCAATATCCACCTTACTTTTCTTGACATGAGGCGGCCCTGTATTCTCGAGAGGAAAAGGTGTTTGGACAGTGAACATCAGAATGACATGGATACATTTTCCTTCTGACGTTCCTTTTCTCTTCTTAGGCGTCCGAGTTTGAAAGTCGGTCAAGTCACTATGATGGTTTGGGTGACCAACTTCGCCCCTTTGAGCTTTCACTTTCTCCATCATCTCTTTTTTCATCGTGACAATAAGGGGGTCATTTTTTATACAAAAATGAATTAAAGGGTTAAAAAAAGGGAGCTTAAGATTAAAAACCAAAATAACTAAAAAAGCACCTTACTGAGGAACCCCGTGTCGCTACTGCGAAAATCGGCGCCGGCTTGACAGGAGAGTCGCCACCGTGCGTTATTTATCCCTCAGAGCGGGAAAGGAAACGCTCGAAGTAAACCTCGCAAAGACGGGAAAAGGTATGGTCGTCGCAACCAAAACCTGGATTCGGGAGTCGGTTACGCAAGGGGAAGGTATTAGCACCCCTCACGTCCATCGTACTCGATGGGATCCACGCTTGGTGTTTATAGGAAAAGGGTGTGTTATTTATCTACGCTAATGGTCAGTCTGAAAAGAAAAAGAAAAGGACAGGACTCGACAGAACATATGGTGTTCTGGGCCTACGTACTCCCTCGTGCAATGGGAAAGTCAGAGTCAACGTAGTTCGACTACCTACGTCTAAACGGGGGAAAGGTTGCTCGCCAGGACATCGCGTCCTGTGCCTACGTACTTCCACACAGCATGGAAGATCAGAGCAAACGTAGTTCGACTAACTACGGGTAAACTGGGCGCTCTCACACAGCAGTGAGAAAACAAACTGGTCTCAAAGATTTGGGAACCTACAACTACGATCTGGCCTCAAATGCGCTCGGGCAAGAGAAAGGGATAACAATTAGTCGTCAGCGGGAAATTCTCGATCGCACAGCCGCGAGAGAACAAAGGTTAGTTGTTAGTGTGCTCGCTAGGATATCGCATCCTATGCCTACATATCCTCGTCTGGTACGAGGAATCAGAGCAGCTGTAGTTCAGCTAACTACGACACAAGCTACTCAAAAGCTCCTACTGAAAGGAAAGGGAAAGGACACCCTAAAAAAAGGGGAATCTACCTACTGCTATCATGCCTGGTTGACCATCCTAGTGTCTATCATAACGACTCCGCAGCGGAGAAGTCAGAGCTCCTAAGGGATCATGGCAACAGGACTAAACGGCAAACAAGAATTAACTACAAAGTAAAGAAATACTAGAAATATGCATGAATGCAACAACTAGACAAACAAGGCACAAAGGCCGCAAACCACAGAGGTAAGGGAGCTCAGCTCTACCAAATACCAACAAGCAAAGTCACTCAATAACAAACAAGCAGAAGGAGGACCACCTCAACTTCTCATGCACACAAAGCCTAATTCTAAGATGCACCTACCTCAGAACTATCTAGATGAACACCTAAGTCTAATGCAACATAACACCATACAAGTCAAACAACACAAAGAGAAGGCTAGCTAACCTGACAAACTTCTATCCACAAAACAAGAAACTACTCCTGGGCAAGACCCCTAACAAACCTGAAACAAGCTTAATTTATCCCTGAACAAAACTCTATGCAACACTTTAAGCAAAACTCCAAGCAAGAGGAATCAATCCCAGTCTCCAAGCTTCAGAACAAGCTTACCAAAGAAAGGGAGCTAAGCAGACAAACTCATAGTGCCTTCCTCAGGAAAGTACCAGGAGGTTACCACTCAGGAGTCATATCCTATGCGGCTCGACAAATGTGATCAGTTTACATTCCTCCTCAGGAGAAACTAAACTCACATGAAGGCTCCGGCATCATTGTATATTTGAGAAATCCTATCTGAACTAAGGGAACTAAGTGAACAGACCCATAGGACCTTCCTCAGGAAAGTACTAGGAGGTTACCACTCAGGAGTCATATCCTATGCGACTCAACAATTGTGATCAGTTTACATTCCTCCTCAAGAGAAATTAAACTCACAAGTTGGCTCCAACATCATTGGATACTTAAGAAATCCTAGATAAACTAAGGGAGCTAAGTGAATAGACCCCTAGGACCTTCCTCAGGAAAGTACTAGGAGGCTTCCACTTAGGAATCGTATCCCATGTGGCTCAACAACATGTGATCAGTTTACATTCCTCCTCAGGAGAAATTAAACTCACAAGTTGGCTCCAACATCACTGGATACTTAAGAAAGAGGTGAGAAGAAAGAATGAAAGTCATTCATAGTGCCTTCCTCAGGAAAGTACCATAAACTCCCTTCAAACTTCAGGATCTCGAACCTCACAAACAGGGAACAAGCTTCTAGACTAGGTCTTCAATCCAATGCATCCTTGCAAGCTCCAACAGGACTTCAACCAGCTCCCATCTTTGAGAAGAACCCACAGGCCATCAAACCACAAGAGACTATCTCTGAAGTTCAACCACAGTTGAACTTCAAAGTCAGAAGTCGTCAAGACTTCTCCTATCCTCAAGCTCAGACTAAAACAATATCAGAACATCCTACAAAAATCTATCAAAAATCTATGGGAAACCTACATGGCTCTATGACAACATACTAAAAAATCAGAACAAAATTCAATACCAGATGATAGAACTAAAATCAACAAGGCAGACGTATCCACAAACCAATCATTCAATATCAAAACAATACAAAAAATGCAATTAAACTGAAAATGCATGATTAAGCTAATGTTTTTGCACTATAAAATTCTACATTGAATTACGAGTCTACAGAAAAAAGAACGGAATTATTTGGTCGAATCTACTATTTTTTATGAATTTTCTAATAACATGCATGCACTAAAAGATATTAAAAATGTCATTTAAATGGAAAATATACCAAAAATAGTAAACAAAAATAAAATGGCATTTTTATTTTTATTTAATTTTCTAGACATTTTCATGAAGTGGTAGAAAAAACAAGAAGTTAAAAATCAATCATTTTCATTTTTCTATGAATTTTTCAAGACACCAAAACAATTAAAAAAATATGAAAACCAAAGAATGAAAGAAAATAGAGGGGAGGTGCAGCAATAGCAATTTTCTGGTTATTGTTGTATTGGGCCCACGCCAGGGGGGCATGAATATCAATTACACAGGGTCCATGGCCCATCAGAAAATCTAGTAAAAACAGAAAGAAAGAAAAACGCATGGGGGGTGCAGTAGTAAAACGGGTCTTGGGCCCAAATGGCATCCAGACCCTAGCCCTAATCAGAACCCTAACAAAACCTAATTCCCCTTCCCCTAACCCTGATCACTGTTCATCTACAACCAATCCTAGCTTCGTCTGCGACGAAAGTCTTCTCTGAAACTCCTCTCAATAACCCAACCAGATCTGCAACTCATATCTGACCTAAACCTAACCAAACTCTAACTCAAACCTAAACTCAATCTAGACTCCAAATCAAGACAAAATGAATCCATACATTCAACAATCCAAAACGAGATGTGAGTAAGAATCAAAGGGCAACATACCTGGAGGTGGAACACGAGCAAATTTGCGGTGTTCTCTTGATGCTCACTGAAGCCGACTCGATGATTTCAACAACTCGCGCGAAGATCTTGATGAGAGTTCTTAAGAACTTCTTTGGAGGTTGTTGTCGTCTTCTGAACAAGCACCGAGGAACTCAACGAGTTCTTGGAGATCTGGAAAAATGCACGAACATATGAAGATTGCTGAAGGTCTTCTGGAAATGATACGAAGATCAACTAACAACAATCTAGCGATCGAGGACGGTTTTGCTGGAAACAAGACGAGGAAGATCTTGGAAGCCCTTTCTGGGAATCTTGATGAACGCTCTGAAGGTTTTCTGGGGTTTCTTTGAAGAGCGATGAAGGTGTGATGATTTTCTGGAAAATAGTCCTTGAAGAACGAAGGAGATTTGATGTTCTAGAAATTTGGTTGAGGTTTCCGGCGGTGGTTAGATTTTCCGGTGAGGTGATGATGAATGTTGACGGAGGAAGAAGGAAGGAGAACGAGGTGTTTCTGGGAGTTTCTGAGCTTTTTGCAATTTCCGGCGACCTTACCGGTCTCCGGCGACTGTTACGGTGGAGGGGAGTGGTCCGGCCGGCGGGTGCATGGCCGGCGATGAGGGACTCCGGCGAAGCTTAGACGGTGACAAGTGTCTCAGTGGAGGCTTGCATGGAGGACGCGTGGCGCCACGTGGAGAGAGAGTGGAGAGGTAGTGGGACGCGTGTGAGGTTTTGGGGAAGTCTGAGGTGTGAGGTGGTGGGCTCCAGAGTGCAACGTGTGGCCTCGCTATATATTGACAAGTGGCATGTGCAATTTTTCTTGGACAAAAAATGCTGAAAATGGACTGAAGCTGATTTTGGGCCTCGAAAACCCTAATTGGGCCCACGAAAAAACTGTAATAAACCTAAAAACTGAATAAAAAATGATTAAACGGAAAATCAAGCTCAATTAGAAGCTAATCCAAGAATTAATCCTAATTAACTAATTAACACTACAATTAATTCTAACTAAAATTAATCTATCCTAATTAATTCTAACAAATTCAATTAACTTCTAAACAAAAGATTAATCCTAATTAAATCTAAAACATGATTAAAATCTAATTAACTCTATGTTAAAAAAAATTCTAATAATCTCTATTTAATCTCTAATATTATTTAAAACTATTAAAATCCTATTTAAAACTAATAAGAAAAATCTATTAAAAGATTAAAGCTTCATTAACACAAACTCTATTATTTCTATTAAAAACTATTAAAAAAAATCCTATTAACATAAAAGAAAAATCTATATTCCCCTTTTTTCTTTATTATTCTAAAAACAATTAAAACTATTTAAAATCTTTTATATTCTAAAAATGATTAAAAAACTATTAAATCTAAAAAATCTATTTAAAATCTAAAAAAAAATCCTAAAGCCTATTTAAAATCCACAAAAGGCTATTAAACCCTAAAAATGCAGACAAATGCAAATGACTACCATAAAAGAGCACACGAGACCAGATCGAATCGAACAGAGAACCCCGGGCATCAGAATATCCCAAAATCACTATGCAAGCTAAAAATCACCGAGGAGCGCACAATTTCCCGAAAATAAAACCCTGATGATCTGGACTGGATCTGCCATAGCTAATAGACGAAAACCAAGCTGTAACCCTGATATCCTCTGTCTGTGCACAAATATCATGCGTCTGATTTGCGAATATGAATTTGAACCACGAGTCAGATAGGAGAATCGGTTGGTCAAATTTTAGGGTGCAACAGCTGCCCCTATTCAAGCGACTTGGACCTGAAGGGTTTGAAGAGCGCTCAGCCTTCAAACATTCGGAGGTACGAGACGGTTGAATACAAATAAAACCCGAAAATTTGCCAATCGCGAGCGTATACTGGGAACTGCTTGGGGAATGAACTCCAGAAAACCGAGCCCAGTCATTACGGCGACAAAACTGATCAATCATCTGATAAAGAACTCCGGATTTGAATGCCAATTACCGGTGATACCCTATATAACAAACCTTAGGGTTGCAACAAAACACCTGATCCTTTCACATTGCCTACTGATAGGCGGGAAGCGAAATATACTCACATCGCCCAAAGATGGACGGGAAGACACCCTGAATGGAGGAAACACCAATACTCACATCGTCTAAGGGTAGACGGCAAGACGCCATTAATCTCCATACTCACATCGTCTAAGGATAGACGGCAAGACATCCTGATTGATGAAACAAATCAATATTCACATCGTCTAAGGATAGACGGGAAGAAATAATCTCCATACTCACATCGTCTAAGGGTAGACGGGATCATCCTGATTGATGAAACAAATCAATATTCACATCGTCTAAGGATAGACGGGAAGAAATAATCTCCATATTCACATCGTCTAAGGGTAGACGGGATCATCCTGATTGATGAAACAAATCAATATTCACATTGTCTAAGGATAGACGGGAAGAAATAATCTCCATATTCACATCGTCTAAGGGTAGACGGGATCATCCTGATTGATGAAACAAATCAATATTCACATCGTCTAAGGATAGACGGGAAGAAACCATAATCTCCATATTCACATCGTCTAAGGGTAGACGGGATCATCCTGATTGATGAAACAAATCAATATTCACATCGTCTAAGGATAGACGGGAAGAAATAATCTCCATATTCACATCGTCTAAGGGTAGACGGGATCATCCTGATTGATGAAACAAATCAATATTCACATCGTCTAAGGATAGACGGGAAGAAACCATAATCTCCATATTCACATCGTCTAAGGGTAGACGGGATCATCCTGATTGATGAAACAAATCAACATTCACATCGTCTAAGGATAGACGGAAAGAAATTCTTACGCAATTCAACACCATCCCTCGAATTTCAGAATCCTTCTGTCTACTGGAATTGATGGAGAGATCAATATCCTTGAAGGGGCCACATTGTCAGTATGGACCGACGGGAAGAAAACCACCTTTTAAAGAACCATGTCGTCAATAAGAATCAACGATCACGAAAACTGAACATTCTTCGAAGAGCCTCGACATCAATAAGGATTGACGGTCAGAAAAGTCCCTCTTGAAACGTCATCTCATCCAATAAACAGAAAGAAAACCACTATCTGAAATATCATTTCGAAACCCCTCAACAATCAAAGGTAGCCGGAGAAGACTCTCTGGGGAAACACCCCATCTGTATGATCTGACAATAAGAAACCCGCTGAACAATAACCTGAAACTTCACATCGTCTACTGATAGACGGAAAGAAAACCCACCTGCTAGAGAAACCCCGTCTTGAACCCCACTGAAAATCACCCAAAACTTCACATCGTCTACTGATAGACGGAAAGAAAAGCATATCCTGGGGAAACCCCTTCTTGAAACCCTACTGCGATCACCCGCAACTTCACATCGTCTAAGGATAGACGGAAAGAAAACTACGTTCAAACTCAAGACGTCTAATGATAGACGGAGAAATCCACTTATTGGAGGAACACATCGTCAATATGAATTGACGGGAAGAAAAGTCTGTCGATATCAGATGACTGCTTGATCAACGCATAACTGTTGTATGATCTGAGATGCAAATATACCGCTGAATCGTCTGAACACTTGTTGCTGAATAAACGCCCCTGAACTGATCACAGAGTAATTCACGCGCCATGTGAGGCCGGTAGAAAACCTGACTTATGCTTCATATGCATATGCATATGCTTTAATCTTTCTAGGCGTAATGCTCCATTCAGGATGGAAATGCTACGCATTTTGACAATGACATGCAAGTATGATGCAAATATGATGATGTATGCAACATGCTAATGCAGGCTCGAGCTGCCGGAGAAAGCTGGGTACAGAAAACCACTTCAGCAACATAAATGCTGAAGACGAAGCCAACTCCGCTGGAGATAAACCGGATATCACAGGATTATCTCAGCAAAATAAATGTTGGGAGAGTGAAATCAACTCCGCTGGGGATATTGGGAACTTGACCGAACACCTCGACGAGGTAATACCCTGCTGGGGAATATAACCCCGCTGGGAAATAGCAGACGTGCTGAATATGATTGGACTCCTCTGGGGATAGCTCACCCGTGCCATTGACAAATTGGACTTTGCTGGAGAAAATGGACGGAGTCTTCCCGCGTATTGCCGAAAATTGGATTTGGAAACTGATGCGCTAACACGGATGGGCCTCACAGTGATCGCCAACACGGATTTATGCTTTTAGGCTATCCGTGATGGGTCAGGTACAACTGACGCTGGAAAACATTCTGCCTGAATACACAGCCTTTTAGTGGAATAGTCAAGGGATAGTGACACGACTTCCCGCATTCGTCTCGCTCTCGAAAATCGACTGAATCTGCTCGAATAACTCTGAATGACCCTGCTGATACGGAGAAGAACAATCATTTCGCTTCTGATATGCCCCAGCCTGCGGGGCTTCTGTGGGGATAGTCCTCGAAAGGAAACCTGAAAATCTGAGCCCTGATGGTCTGATATGACATGCCCCAGCATTCTGAACTTCGGAAAGATACTTCACATCGAATGCTCCTCGAATAACTTCTGCGTGCTTAAGATGGTCTGCCCCTGACTGCATTGACGTTGCCCCTGATTATTTGATTCAGAGTTGTGCCCCTGACTACGCCGTATTTGCCTGAATCTCAACCTGATTGCCCCAGGATAACTGACTTCGAAAAGCTGACCTGACTGGGGATCACAATAATAGCTTGCCCCTGCTCTCGGAGCATTCGGGCGCTCTGTATTCTATCCTGAACATACATTTGCACTGTAGGAAACTTTTCTGCTGTCAAGCGCTCACTCGCAAGTAAAACAAGTTGTTCTGCGTAAAAGATGTATTAATGCAACACATATGACAGCTTTGACATCCAATCTGTTCACCGGGAAAAGGAAAAAACAGTTTACGGCATATAATGCACAACATTTATCAAGAATATCAACATCAGTACCAACATGGTAAGAGGAACCTTTTTAGGAGTCAGAATCGACGCGAGCTTTACCGAAGTATGCTTTCGAAACAACTTGCTTCAATTAGGACTTTTGAAGGTTGCAACGTGGTCAGGTTCACGGTTTTGAAAGAACGGATAAAGGCTCAAAGTTTATTTTAACCCACCCATTCTCCTTGATGTTCTCCCATCCTACGTTCAGCTAATTCGACCTTAGCGCTCACCTCTCAGAGGCTGAAAGATAGGAGTGATAGTTCGAGAAACTTTCGGATCTTGGAGTGACAGCCACTCACTTTTCGTCTTTGACACTTGAGGTCACACGACTCGTATTTCCTTTGAGGATTTTTCTTTTCTTCCTTTTCATCTTTTTCTTTTCTTATCCCTAACTTTTGCCTGGACTGACTCTTTTTGAGTTTCTTTTGATTTTTTTTAAGTCCAGCGGGATGCCCTCATTTTTGCCTAAGTCGATTGTTCTTTTTTCTTGACTTAGCGGGCTTTTGATTCTTTTTCCTTCGCTTTCTCTTTTTTCGAACGAGTCGTGTGACACTGGTTGTCTGACTCTTTGGGGAATGATGTGACTGTTTCACTCTTGATTTAACCATTATGGTTTTTTTAGGCACGACCTCTAGGGGCGTGATTGATCCTCGGACGGACACTCCTTCTGCAATTTGGACACTCGGTCAAATTAGCTAACACCTACCCTGCCTCAGGTTAAAGATCGAGGGTTTTTCATTTTCAGAAAGAACTCCTACTACTAGGCTCAAAGGGGTTGACAAGGGATTATCTTCCTTATATCTCCGGTGTTTAGGGATTTGAAACAATGCCTGTACATCATCAGCAGGTTTTATTTCAAGAGCACACAATATCGGAGGTCGCATGCCGTTTATTTTCGTCATCCTCCCCAGATTCTTCTTAACCAAGCAGTGGACATTTGTAAAAACAATTAGTGAACACGACTGGATTCAATCAAAACATGCATATTTATTTCATTATCATCAATTGAATGAAAACAACAAGTTTTACAAACAAGACTGCATTTTAAACAGGAAAGAAACTACAAGCGTAAAGAAATGACAAGATAAAACAAAGAAAATATGCTAGCTTTCGAGAACCGGGCTTTCACATCTGTCCTGCTGCTGAACCAGCCATCTTTACAATCAGTTATTAGAGGCAATTCGATGCTGTCCTGATCTGCTTTCAACGACCCAACCAAGTTATAGAGCCCCTCCTCCTTCATTCAGATGATTTTGGGACCTTCCTGCCCGAAGCTGATTGTTGCACTATCAAGTAGATCCTGTACTTTGTGCTTGAAGGACAGACAATCTTCAATGTTGTGCCCCTGTGCTCCTGAATGGAAATTACATCGCTCCTTGATATCATACCCTGCAGGAGGCGTACCTGTCAGCGGAGCTAACTTCCTCTTCTCAACCAACTGCAATCGTAGCAACTCCTGAAGAAGTTCGGCATACGGCATCGGAGGCACCTTAAATACCCTCAATGGCTTCTGATTTTGAGTTTTTCGCTGATTGGGATGCTGCTGCCTTTTCCACTGTTGAGATCGTTGTTGTTGTTGCTGGTATCGGGTTGACTCTTGAACACCCTTCGTAGCAAATGTAACATCGGTTTCTTGACTTTCACTGTACTGATTAAAGCCCTCCTTGTGCTTAGCCATTTTCATTCTCAGATCTGCCCTAGGAATAGGCAACAGTTGCGGGCATGGAGATTCTGACACTGTAGAGTCCAGGATGCGCTTCTGACCCACCGCAGCTTTAGAAACATCTGTCATCTTAGCATCGACTGGGATAGGAGCAATACGTACAGCTACGCCGCTCGGCGTGAACTCAATATCGTGCGAGTCAATCAGGTCTTGAACATTGTGCTTAAAAGCATGGCAACCCTCGATGTCGTGTCCGAGTGCCCCAGAATGAAACTCACATTGCTTACTGGCATCGTACCCATGAGGAAGCGCTCTCGTGGGTGGTTCCAACGTTCTCTTTTCAACCAGATTAAACCTCAATAAAGTCTGCAAGAGCTCAACATATGTTGTAGGCGGCGCCTCAAATATCCTCTTTGGCTTTCCCTCCTGAATCCTCCGTTGAGCCGGATGCATCTTTGGTTGTACTTGCTCAGGTTCCACAGGCACGGGTGGCGCGAGCTTCTTCATTGCGGCTTCGAATAGCTGATCATCCTCTTTCCTAAGCACATTCTTGACTACTTCCATGATCAAGCTCACTTGGGTCTTCAGCTGACTGTTCTCCTCTTTGAGAATCTTCTGCTCCAAACGCATCTCTTGCATGTCTCTCATCATCTGCCCCAGCTGGCTTCGGACTTCAATCAATTCAAACTGATTCTGTTCCATAACTCTGAGGGAGTTCCTGCAACAAACTGGACGATGAGGAAATAAGACCCACGGTTCTGATATACCTGTTAAATGATAATGCAGCGTAGAAAGCAAACACATATTCATAACAAGGCAAATAGAAACTCAAGCTATAAGCACACCGACGAACATCTCCCACATATGAAAACCAACAAAAGCAGCACGTTAGCACAAATGAGTACGACTACAATGACCCCAGCCAACAATCCTGGCGGTGGTCGGCAAATACTAATGCACAAAAGCTAAACGGATTATGCAGAGAAAACAGATGCGACACCCGGCACATAAACTTCTAAAAACTTCTCCCATATTCAACTGAACCCTCTGATTGACAATCTTCAGAGCACACACTTCCTGTGGAGTCTTCCATGACATTAACTGACGAACCCACACAACTGGAGGATGGAAAATCATTAATCTGAACAAAACCCTGAGGAGTGATGCAAATACGGCTAGAGTCTAACAGATCTTGAACCTGGCTTCTAAGCACCTTACAATCATTGGTTGAATGCCCCTGTGCCCTAACATGGTACTCACAGCGGGCGCTGGCATCAAAACCTGGAGGATACGGTGGAATCACCGGCTTAGTCTCTTTCGGCACTATCAATCCACTTTTGACCAGATCTGGCAACAACTGACTGTACGACACCTGTAGCTGAGTAAACTGCCTTTCAGGCTTCCTTGGTCTTCGTGGGGCGTGCTGACGCGATCGGCGATAGGATGACCGCTGACTTGAAGTGTCTGAAAACCGATCCTGAGATGCTAGAGATTCTGAGATGACGTCATCTCCTCCTTCCCATTCTTCTTGAGAACTGATAACTGACTCGTTCTTATTAACTGTGACATAAGGGACATCTCGAAACCTTCCACTCTTGACCCCTCTCTCAACAAGCTCTCCCATTCTCATCAGGCCCACAAAGCTTGTGCAACCGAACAATTTGTCAAAATACTGGCCTTTCAGAGTACCCAAGAAGATGTCAACCATTTCTCTTTCCGGAAGCGGTGGTTGAACACTAGCAGCCGATTCTTTCCATCTTCGCAAATACCCTCTGAATGATTCATTCTCTGCCTGAGACAATTCTTGCAGATGTACGAGACTAGGAGCCAAATCCAGGTTGTAATCGTACTGCTTCATGAAAGCTCTGGCTAAATCCGCCCATGATCGAATTTGATTACTCCCCAATTGCACATACCTCCTAAAGGATGCCCCAGTCAGGCTATACTGAAAGCAATGGATCATCAATTTGTCATTTCGCACAAACGAAGTCATCCTTCGACAGAACATCATCAAATGCAGCTTCGGACAGCTATCTCCCGTGTATTTTTCAAATTCCGGCACTTTGAACTTGTACGGCAACACCAGATCAGGAACCAAACACATGTCTACAGCATCCAGGTTAACGGCATCTTTCGCTTCTAAGGCTTTTATACCTTCTTCCAATGCTCGGAGTCTTCTATCCTTTTCAAGAGCTCTTGGATCTACCAACCCGGCCATTGGAATATCTCTTCGGTAATTCATCATAGGGAAAGCAACACCTTGATTGTTAGCAGGAGGAAGACGTTCATTTCGGGCAACAAACGGCTCATGCCGATCTCGGTTCTCAACAGTAGGCTGTACAACTTGGTCTGCAGCAAGATTGTTCGGGAAGTCTTCCATAGAATCATACTGATGGTTGGACGCCATAGTAAACCTTGTCAAAGTGTTAGGAGCCTGGAAATTGCCTTCAGCCATAGCTACCAATTACCTGTAACTGACTATACTGCTTGATTCTGATCAAATCTGCTTCAGCCCCTTGGTCGTCTTCAGCACTCCACTCTTGCCTCAAACAATCCTGGAGAATCACCCTCTGGTGAAAACAAAGGCTGGATAAGTGCTCTGACCTGCTAGAGTAATGCTATGCAATGTGATTTATGCAAACAGAAATACAAAAATGCTAACGTGCATGTGTGCATTGGAGATATTTTCCCTCCAATTCCAGTGTCAGTGGTAGCAAGACGAGATAAACCATAAAGACAATATTAAAAAAAAAACCTCATATATTTATTAGAAATAACAGTCTTGTCAAGAGGTTACATAACTATGCTCCATACAACTGATACGATAAAGAAGGATCCCAGCCAACATGCCTGGTGGTGATCCCAACACAACAGAATACAAGAGAAAAATCAAGTACGGGTACGGTTGCGGAAGTCCTCAACCATCTTCTTCGTCTCTGCATGATCCGGTTGATAAATCAAACCTTCTATTAGCTGATCCCTCTTCCTGACCGTCCCCTGGATGTCTCTGACAAAGTCTTCCCAAGCCTTATCATTGGCACCATCCCCAGGTTTGGGTCTCTTGGCGTCTGCTCTATGCTGAAAATCTTCCAAATTCTTCACGGCATCAGCCAGCTTGCGCTCGGCCTCGTATCGGCGGCAGGCTTCTTCTTCAAGCTCTTCAGTCTTCACTTTGACCTGTTCTTCTAACTGAGCAACCTGTGTCTTCAGCTCTTCTTCCCGTTCTTTGCGCTTGGTCATAGTGAGATCCCAGTGTTCTCTGAACCTAGCTAGCTTCGTGTAGGCCCTTTCCAGCTCCTGCTTCTTAGTGGCCAACACACTACTAACTGAGTCTACATCTAACTCCAGACGCTTCTTGGTTTCAGTCAATTCCAATAACGTGGTCTTCAGATGTTTCAGAGTTTCGGCCTGTTGCTTAGAAAAATATCCTGTTTCAATCTTTTCGTGACGAAGCTGGGCATTCTCCTGCTCTAAAGCTTCTTTAGCCTTTGCTAGCTCTTCTTTCTCCGCCATCAGCTGCTTGTATACCTGTATGTCCACAGTGGTAGGCTCCTCCACCGGAGGAGGATGCAATGGCTGAACCGCTGGATAAGGCATAAGGAATTTCGTGGCTCGCTCACGAATCCATTCCACATACGGGCCAGGAACTCGAATATCCCCTCTGCTACCTGAAGGCTTCCCTCTCTTGTGCAAGTTCTTCCAGGCTTTCTCAAGCTTGGTCAGCATCACTTTCCCTATTGCCCCGGTGAGATACAGAGATTCCTGTATCTCCTCGGGCTTCGGCGCTCCCTGAGGTACATACCCAAATTGCCTGATCAATAAGGAAGCGTTGTAATTGACGCACCCCTTCCTTCCTACTAAAGGAACATTCGGGAATCCTTCGCATTTGAGTATGACCTCAACTCCGAATACCTCTTCGTTAACCCATACCACGTTCTCGGCAGTCAACCCCATCAAGCGCTCGGGCCATCCTAGAGAATCAATAGAGGTGACAAAAGGGCCTGACTTAGGCATATGACTGGTGAACCACCTACACAGGAGAGGTACACAGCAAGACACATTCCTTCCTCGCCGCTTTTCATTCTGGTAGTGAGTTGAATGGTGGATATCTCCCAGCAAAGTAGGAACTGGGTTCTTCGCAGCCAAAATATAGAAGGCATCTGAGTCAACAAAATCAGGAATGTTTGGGAACAACACGATGCCATAAACACATACAGCAAGGATGACGTCAAAAGCAACCCAGCCACCTTCCTTGGCATACTCCCGAGCCTTCTCCACCAAGACATCCAACGGAAATCCCCATACATCTCCTCTTCTGATCATCTTCCCAGTCAGCTCAGACTCTCTTAAGTGCAGGATGGCAGAAAGCTCAGCCAGATTAGGCTCAGCGTCCGTACGATAGAAAGGCATCTGCTCGCGGATCGGTATATCTAAGAGTGCAGAATACTCCTCCAGGGTAGGAGCCAAAACAAAGTCGGGAAATACGAAACACCTGAGCTCCGCATCATAAAACTGTAACAGGGTATAAATGTCGCTGATCTCGTAGGCCGATGGCTGATAAACATAGGTCAGAATCCTCCCATATCTCTTTCTGAAGTCACCCATTACCCTCTTCTTAGCAATTGTAATCAACTCTAACAACAGACTGATATCCGGAGACGGAAACTTGTAGGGCAATACTCTCTTCAGGGTTTCCATGTCTTGCTAGGAAACAAACACCAGAACAGGAAGGGAAAATATGTACCTGCAATACACACACGTTAGTTGAATGCAAATGGTAATGCAATGATGCAGTATGATAAATAATGCAATCTGTGAACACAGGGCTATGTTGTAGCCTGAAGAGGAACATCTCTGTGATCAAGAACAGAAAACCACCACAGTCACCAGAACTTCATGACACTAACTATCGTCTGATACTCAAAATGTCAATCCCCTGGTAAGAAATCCATCTGAATCTCTGTATCTGACGAGAAAACCATCTGATAATAGCATCAACCTCAGATAAGAAACCCATCTGACCCAGACAACACACCTGGAGATGAATCAAGAACACCATCTGATAAAGGTACTGAATCGTGGTTTCTGAAGGCCAGTTCTCCTGCAATAACCCAGTCCCCCTCACAGGTATGATAGACCTAATCCACGGACAAAGGTACGGCATCCTATGCGGTCATCAGCGTCACAGACTTTCATGAATGATGATACGATTCCCAGAAGGAGTGGCATCATCAAGTCATGAAGAGGCCTCACTTAGCTGACTTCCAAATGATCGATCCCCAGAGTCGACAATCCTCACGTCTGGACTCCCCTCAGATCCTCAGGACCGGAAAGGAGCACCTCTGCGAGAACCTCGTCTGAGCGTAGATTTCGTAGGGAACTGTGCCTGCTCAGCAGACAGGTTCGTCTACTACTCTCCACAACTATATCTAGGTGCATACTCAAGCCCAGGTCCGGCTTCTCACTCACAGTAACCTCCCTTGCCCACAGCAATAAACATAATAATATAATGCTGGAAAATAAATGCGGAAAGGTAAAGGTACGGAAAAGTAAAGTGCAGAAAGGTAAAACACAACATGCACAACACCCAACAAATAAACACCCAAGCGCTAGGATTGACTCGCGTAGGGGATGGGAAACGGTCCCAGCATAAGGGATGGGAAAAGTCCCTAGATGCTATAAGTCCCCAGCAGAGTCGCCAGCTGTCGCTACTGCGAAAATCGGCGCCGGCTTGACAGGAGAGTCGCCACCGTGCGTTATTTATCCCTCAGAGCGGGAAAGGAAACGCTCGAAGTAAACCTCGCAAAGACGGGAAAAGGTATGGTCGTCGCAACCAAAACCTGGATTCGGGAGTCGGTTACGCAAGGGGAAGGTATTAGCACCCCTCACGTCCATCGTACTCGATGGGATCCACGCTTGGTGTTTATAGGAAAAGGGTGTGTTATCTATCTACGCTAATGGTCAGTCTGAAAAGAAAAAGAAAAGGACAGGACTCGACAGAACATACGGTGTTCTGGGCCTACGTACTCCCTCGTGCAATGGGAAAGTCAGAGTCAACGTAGTTCGACTACCTACGTCTAAACGGGGGAAAGGTTGCTCGCCAGGACATCACGTCCTGTGCCTACGTACTTCCACACAGCATGGAAGATCAGAGCAAACGTAGTTCGACTAACTACGGGTAAACTGGGCGCTCTCACACAGCAGTGAGAAAACAAACTGGTCTCGAAGATTTGGGAACCTACAACTACGATCTGGCCTCAAATGCGCTCGGGCAAGAGAAAGGGATAACAATTAGTCGTCAGCGGGAAATTCTCGATCGCACAGCCGCGAGAGAACAAAGGTTAGTTGTTAGTGTGCTCGCTAGGATATCGCATCCTATGCCTACATATCCTCGTCTGGTACGAGGAATCAGAGCAGCTGTAGTTCAGCTAACTACGACACAAGCTACTCAAAAGCTCCTACTGAAAGGAAAGGGAAAGGACACCCTAAAAAAAGGGGAATCTACCTACTGCTATCATGCCTGGTTGACCATCCTAGTGTCTATCATAACGACTCCGCAGCGGAGAAGTCAGAGCTCCTAAGGGATCATGGCAACAGGACTAAACGGCAAACAAGAATTAACTACAAAGTAAAGAAATACTAGAAATATGCATGAATGCAACAACTAGACAAACAAGGCGCAAAGGCCGCAAACCACAGAGGTAAGGGAGCTCAGCTCTACCAAATACCAACAAGCAAAGCCACTCAATAACAAACAAGAAGAAGGAGGACCACCTCAACTTCTCATGCACACAAAGCCTAATTCTAAGATGCACCTACCTCAGAACTATCTAGATGAACACCTAAGTCTAATGCAACATAACACCATACAAGTCAAACAACACAAAGAGAAGGCTAGCTAACCTGACAAACTTCTATCCACAAAACAAGAAACTACTCCTGGGCAAGACCCCTAACAAACCTGAAACAAGCTTAATCTATCCCTGAACAAAACTCTATGCAACACTTTAAGCAAAACTCTAAGCAAAACTCCAAGTAAGAGGAATCAATCCCAGTCTCCAAGCTTCAGAACAAGCTTACCAAAGAAAGGGAGCTAAGCAGACAAACTCATAGTGCCTTCCTCAGGAAAGTACCAGGAGGTTACCACTCAGGAGTCATATCCTATGCGGCTCGACAACTGTGATCAGTTTACATTCCTCCTCAGGAGAAACTAAACTCACATGAAGGCTCCGGCATCATTGGATATTTGAGAAATCCTATCTGAACTAAGGGAACTAAGTGAACAGACCCATAGGACCTTCCTCAGGAAAGTACTAGGAGGTTACCACTCAGGAGTCATATCCTATGCGGCTCAACAACTGTGATCAGTTTACATTCCTCCTCAGGAGAAATTAAACTCACAAGTTGGCTCCAACATCATTGGATACTTAAGAAATCCTAGATAAACTAAGGGAGCTAAGTGAATAGACCCCTAGGACCTTCCTCAGGAAAGTACTAGGAGGCTTCCACTTAGGAATCGTATCCCATGTGGCTCAACAACATGTGATCAGTTTACATTCCTCCTCAGGAGAAATTAAACTCACAAGTTGGCTCCAACATCACTGGATACTTAAGAAAGAGGTGAGAAGAAAGAATGAAAGTCATTCATAGTGCCTTCCTCAGGAAAGTACCATAAACTCCCTTCAAACTTCAGGATCTCGAACCTCAAAAACAGGGAACAAGCTTCTAGACTAGGTCTTCAATCCAATGCATCCTTGCAAGCTCCAACAGGACTTCAACCAGCTCCCATCTTTGAGAAGAACCCACAGGCCATCAAACCACAAGAGACTATCTCTGAAGTTCAACCACAGTTGAACTTCAAAGTCAGAAGTCGTCAAGACTTCTCCTATCCTCAAGCTCAGACTAAAACAATATCAGAACATCCTACAAAAATCTATCAAAAATCTATGGGAAACCTATATGGCTCTATGACAACATACTAAAAAATCAGAACAAAATTCAATACCATATGATAGAACTAAAATCAACAAGGCAGACGTATCCACAAACCAATCATTCAATATCAAAACAATACAAAAAATGAAATTAAACTGAAAATGCATGATTAAGCTAATGTTTTTGCACTATAAAATTCTACATTGAATTACGAGTCTACAGAAAAAAGAACGGAATTATTTGGTCGAATCTACTATTTTTTATGAATTTTCTAATAACATGCATGCACTAAAAGATATTAAAAATGTCATTTAAATGGAAAATATACCAAAAATAGTAAACAAAAATAAAATGGCATTTTTATTTTTATTTAATTTTATAGACATTTTCATGAAGTGGTAGAAAAAACAAGAAGTTAAAAATCAATCATTTTCATTTTTCTATGAATTTTTCAAGACACCAAAACAATTAAAAAAATATGAAAACCAAAGAATGAAAGAAAATAGAGGGGAGGTGCAGCAATAGCAATTTTCTGGTTATTGTTGTATTGGGCCCACGCCAGGGGGGCGTGAATATCAATTACACAGGGTCCATGGCCCATCAGAAAATCTAGTAAAAACAGAAAGAAAGAAAAACGCATGGGGGGTGCAGTAGTAAAACGGGTCTTGGGCCCAAATGGCATCCAGACCCTAGCCCTAATCAGAACCCTAACAAAACCTAATTCCCCTTCCCCTAACCCTGATCATTGTTCATCTACAACCAATCCTAGCTTCGTCTGCGACGAAAGTCTTCTCTGAAACTCCTCTCAATAACCCAACCAGATCTGCAACTCATATCTGACCTAAACCTAACCAAACCCTAACTCAAACCTAAACTCAATCTAGACTCCAAATCAAGACAAAATGAATCCATACATTCAACAATCCAAAACGAGATGCGAGTAAGAATCGAAGGGCAACATACCTGGAGGTGGAACACGAGCAAATTTGCGGTGTTCTCTTGATGCTCACTGAAGCCGACTCGATGATTTCAACAACTCGCGCGAAGATCTTGATGAGAGTTCTTAAGAACTTCTTTGGAGGTTGTTGCCGTCTTCTGAACAAGCACCGAGGAACTCAACGAGTTCTTGGAGATCTGGAAAAACGCACGAACATATGAAGATTGTTGAAGGTCTTCTGGAAATGATACGAAGATCAACGAACAACAATCTGGCGATCGAGGACGGTTTTGCTGGAAACAAGACGAGGAAGATCTTGGAAGCCCTTTCTGGGAATCTTGATGAACGCTCTGAAGGTTTTCTGGGGTTTCTTTGAAGAGCGATGAAGGTGTGATGATTTTCTGGAAAATAGTCCTTGAAGAACGAAGGAGATTTGATGTTCTGGAAATTTGGTTGAGGTTTCCGGCGGTGGTTAGATTTTCCGGTGAGGTGATGATGAATGTTGACGGAGGAAGAAGGAAGGAGAACGAGGTGTTTCTGGGAGTTTCTGAGCTTTTTGCAATTTCCGGCGACCTTACCGGTCTCCGGCGACTGTTACGGTGGAGGGGAGTGGTCTGGCCGGCGGCTGCATGGCCGGCGATGAGGGACTCCGACGAAGCTTAGACGGTGACAAGTGTCTCAGTGGAGGCTTGCATGGAGGACGCGTGGCGCCGCGTGGAGAGAGAGTGGAGAGGTAGTGGGACGCGTGTGAGGTTTTGGGGAAGTCTGAGGTGTGAGGTGGTGGGCTCCAGAGTGCAACGTGTGGCCTCGCTATATATTGACAAGTGGCATGTGCAATTTTTCTTGGACAAAAAATGCTGAAAATGGACTGAAGCTGATTTTGGGCCTCGAAAACCCTAATTGGGCCCACGAAAAAACTGTAATAAACCTAAAAACTGAATAAAAAATGATTAAACGGAAAATCAAGCTCAATTAGAAGCTAATCCAAGAATTAATCCTAATTAACTAATTAACACTACAATTAATTCTAACTAAAATTAATCTGTCCTAATTAATTCTAACAAATTCAATTAACTTCTAAACAAAAGATTAATCCTAATTAAATCTAAAACATGATTAAAATCTAATTAACTCTATGTTAAAAAAAATTCTAATAATCTCTATTTAATCTCTAATATTATTTAAAACTATTAAAATCCTATTTAAAACTAATAAGAAAAATCTATTAAAAGATTAAAGCTTCATTAACACAAACTCTATTATTTCTATTAAAAACTATTAAAAAAAATCCTATTAACATAAAAGAAAAATCTATATTCCCCTTTTTTCTTTATTATTCTAAAAACAATTAAAACTATTTAAAATCTTTTATATTCTAAAAATGATTAAAAAACTATTAAATCTAAAAAATCTATTTAAAATCTTAAAAAAAATCCTAAAGCCTATTTGAAATCCACAAAAGGCTATTAAACCCTAAAAATGCAGACAAATGCAAATGACCACCATAAAAGAGCACACGAGACCAGATCAAATCGAACAGAGAACCCCGGGCATCAGAATATCCCAAAATCACTATGCAAGCTAAAAATCACCGAGGAGCGCACAATTTCCCGAAAATAAAACCCTGATGATCTGGACTGGATCTGCCATAGCTAATAGACGAAAACCAAGTTGTAACCCTGATATCCTCTGTCTGTGCACAAATATCATGCGTCTGATTTGCGAATATGAATTTGAACCACGAGTCAGATAGGAGAATCGGTTGGTCAAATTTTAGGGTGCAACACCCCGTTAGCACTAAAAGGTCTCCCTCATACCGCAACAGATCTTTTACACTTATAGTATGAGATTTTTTTAGGAAACCATCCCCTTATTTCTCTGACTCATTAAACTTTTCAGGATCATAGCCCGTGATCAAAAGGGGATTGCCCGTCCATTAAAGGCGTAACCTATATGTACCACTCTTCATACATAACCTTCAGATAATGACAACTATCCTGAACATGGATTAATTTATCTTTCGGGTGCTTATAGTTGGAAGAGTAAGGGGAGGGAAGAGCCTTTTCTGATATTGTGTTCAGAGAAACCCACCCTCCCCGGTTAACACCTTTCATCTCATAGAATAAGAATATGTCGATAGTAGGCGTAATATCGAGTAACCAACAAAGAATCTTGAATCCTCAAATAAAGGTTTGGTTATTTAAATGAAGTTAAGAGGGGAAACATTGATGGCCTTTATGGTATTAGCCCGAAACATAGTGAACGAGATGAAAACTCTAAAGTTGAAAATTACTCCATTATAGAAGTAAAAGTATTCACCATTTACTCCATGAGGCCACCGCATGCAAGCCTTTTCACCTTCCACACAAGGGTCTAAGTCACATCAACCTCATTTCCAATATGTAATAGGTGCGCACCTACCCGATAAGCCTGAACTGAGTCATCATTAATGTATACAGAACCAATATCCATATAACTTCCTCACAAAAGACGAAACTCCTTGAAGTTGAGAGTGTCATAATAGACTTACCCAATATTGAAGAAGAAGACACCAAGCGAGTTTCAATATCACTATGCAAGTCATTATTTAAATTATCGCTAGATAAGCTATCATAACTACCAAATATATTCATCTCGACAAATCTCCAATCTACTTTCCCACTACCTCGTTTCTAACTCCTTAAGCATTGATTCCTTAGTTCATATTTCTTAAAATTAGTTTTAGGTTCGTTAACTTTCCTAAATGAAATCACACTCGCGAATACAGACTATGACAAGAGATAAGAAATAAAATACACTAAAGAATAAGAAGGGATATTTGGTTTCAATGATGATTGAAGAATAAATTAGCAAATAGAACAAAGAAATGAACATTAAAGAAGAAGAATTTCTTATAAAAATGAAAGTGAATTCAAACAGTGGAGTTGAAGGTAAAATGCAAACCTATATAAATACAAAAATCCCTCAAATGAAAATTAGACGATATGGAGTAGGAAACATTAAGAGTTATAACCCTAAGAAGTCAAAGAAACTGAAAAGCCTATACGACCACATTTGTTCCCAAGGCATTTGTAATCATGACAACAATGTAAAAAGACTTCAAAACTAACCAACAGGAAAAACCAAAGGAAAGGGATATTTTCAAAAGGTAGAACAACAAATATGGTAGAGTTTAGATCTCTAAAACGATCAACCTGACACTTAAAGCATATTACCCATATCAGCCTCGTGATTTGGGGAGTATGGAATGTTATTATCTTCAACTCAAAGCACGTCGCCCATACACGCCTCATGCTTGGGAGACAATGTAATGTTATGATCTTCCACTCAAAGCACCTCACCTTTACACGCATTGTGCTTAGGGGACTGTGTAATGACATGGTATTCCATTCAAAGAACTTAGATCTTGCACACCTCATACTTAAGGGATTATGTAATGTCATCGTCTTCCATTCAAAGCATTTCTCCCATATGTGCCTTGTGTATGGAGGACTGAACACTGATAATTTTATTTTTGACATGGTAACATCCAGACTCAGTGATATAAATCCATGTCAATATCCTAGAGAGTACCCCCCCCCCTAAATAAGTGTGCATATTTTTGGCTACTTGAAACAAATTCGGGAGAGTCTGCCATAGAGAGAGAGACAAAGGTGGGTCCCTTAGCTTAAAGCCCAAAATGCCCAAGTTAAGAGACCAACTCGGCCAGCTTACCCAACGTTTTTGTGAATAGGAAAGTTCATTGAGGAGTTTTAAGTATTTAGACAACACATATAATGGAGGTTAATGTCCATGCTAAAACATGGGAAAAAAGTATGATGACATTAACCTTCCTTATTCACATGGATTCATTGAGACATATATACCAATTGCGAATGATCGAAGAAGACAAGCTATTCAAATTTCCATACAACGAGACCTTCTTGATCGTGTAATCAATAAAAATTCATCGATATATTTTTCAAGTACCGAATGTAAACACATATAAACTAATTTCATGTTGATGACGGGTAAATCGAGTTGTCTGTATAAAAGAATAACTTTTAAGTGTGTGTTTGGTTATGCAGTGACGAGAATTGATTCTAAGTAAATTGATTTTGTAGAATTAATTATAGTTAAAAGTGAGTTGGATGTAAAATAAAATATATTTTAAATATATTTATGTAAAAGTGAGTTGAACAACAAATTACATCGTAAAAATCACGTTTAAACCCAAAAGCTACAAATTATAGTTTAAAGTAGAATCAATTATTGAAGCAGAATCAATTTGACTTTATAAAAATCAAACACCTTAAAATCATTCCAAAATCAATTATACACCTTTAAAATTATTTTTACCTCTTTCAAAAGTTAAACCAAACATTCATTAAAACTCGAATTTAATTCTTGTGGAGTTATACATATCAAAGTATTATAATTGTTTTTATAAATGTCATTAATAAAAAGAAAAGTGATGAAAAGTATATTCAGAAATGAAAAAATTCTTATTGATAACGAAAGACTACAAGAGTTATATAGTTAATAAGGGCAACTATCTGGTTTAATTAACTAAATAACTACCTAGTTATATTAAGATTAATTGACTAATTTTACTATTTCCCTAATATCCCCTAAATTGGAAAAATTTTATTATACTTTTAGTTAGGGATGGAAAAATGGGTTAGGCATGTTGGGCCCGTCCGTTTAACCTACCATTTTTGGCAGGATGGGGCGATGTTTTTGACTCAGTGTCTTAAGTCGGCCTGCCCCGCCTAATCTATTTTTAAAACGGGTCGAGGGCAGGGCGGGACGGGTTTTACCCATGCCTCTTTTGTTAAAAAAAATTATTTTTTTACTTGGAATTGAAACAATATTAATGTGGTATGTAGTAGACATCATTTTAAAACAACTCTCGTTTCTTCAAACCCTAATGTTCATTTTTCACATAACCACAAACACTTCATTTTGAAGATATTAATTGGTCTCTACTTCTTTCTTTATTTTCACTTTTAGTAGGAAAAATCATTATTGCAAAACATAGAGAATGCATTCTTTTCTATTTTCTATTACTCATTGTCATTGGAGTCGGGTTCTAAAGCTATAAGGTAACTTTTGCACAAAGGGTTTTGTTTTTCATTATGATAATAAAGTTTTTATTTGTATTTTATTCTATTTGAGTTCTCATTTTATTTATTTTTTGACACTAAAATACTCAACTAAACACTTATTATTTGTATTGATAATTTTTAAATAATGAAGTTTTGATTTTTCTTGGATTGTTTTATTTTTGTGATGCTTCCATTCTTAAATATTGATAAATCTACTTAATTGTCTTTGTTTAACTTGTGCAAGTTTGTTTTCTTGATTTGTGTCCCTAGATGTCCTTAACTAGGTTGTGCTTGTTTATTTTTTGAACCAAAGAGATGATTTTGGGATTTTAGTGTGTTTGTTTTAAATTTTTGGTATTATAGTTAAGTTTTTTGTTTATGTTTAAGAATATGACATTTACATTAAGACTTATTAAAGTTTTACTATGCGTTGTTAATTTTGTAATTTATGTAGTAAATTAAATTGTAAAAAAAAAAATGGCAGGTCGGCCTGCCAACTCGTTAGTAAATAGGGTGGGATTGACTTTTAATCTTGAATGCCTAAGTTGGCTCGCCTCACCCCACCCTGCTTTTGCACGGGCTTAAATGGGACGGGTCGTCTGCTTTTCCACCCCTACTTTTAATTTGAAAAGTAAAAAAGAAATATTGAAAATCGTGACCCAAAAAAATGTTATAAGATTAAACAAATTTTTTGTTAAAGTATCTATTTTTTATGGATAATATTACGAATGTCAATTAAGTTTTAAAAAAATCATGTTGTTTAATTTTTTATTTTTTTTTAAGAAATAGAAGTTATGGTTGAGCATTATTCATTTTTATAAATTCAATTTATAAGGTGAAGATTATCTTTATCAATTTATAAGGTGAGCATTATGCTTAGATCATATATTATTTGAAGTTGAACTTTTAACACACTTTTCTACACTAAATACTATTGATTTTGATGTATCAATATAAATAGTGAAATGATTGGTATCCTGATAGTGAAAACATAAAAGTAGATAGTCTAACCGATCTTGAACTGGACTTTAAATCATATTACATTTGTTTATAAAAATCGTGAATGAAAAAAATTAAAGAAAAATTTATTGAGTAATGATAGAATTGTTATTGTTACATGAAAGATTACAAAGGTTATATAACTAGTGAGTTTTATGTGAGGGAAATCTTTTGATCATATCATACTAGTAAATTCTTAGGATATTACTTATAGTACAAGTAATTTCATTTGGTTAGATAACTAACCCTTAATTAACTTAAATTTAGTCATGTAACCAATGCAAAGACTTCCTAACAAACATTATCCTAATATGAAAACAACTAATAATCAGGTGACAACATGGTGCATGCAACAGATTAACACATTCTAGATTCTAATTTTCTCAAAGATCACATACTCCAAGTCATGTATGGATGTCACACAAAGAATTGAGCTTCAAGGGCTTTGTTAACTCATATGCAAGTTAATCTTTGTGCTACAGTGACTTGCCTCAATTATTTCATCTTTAGTTAGGTCTCTAAGAAAGTGAAACCTAGCATCTATATGCTTACATCTTTCATGCATAATAGGATTCTTTGACAACTTAATTGTAGAACTTGTAACACCCCACTTTACCCCGTACGCATAATATAATAAATATATAGAAACAATTCATGAAATTCATCAGAGTTCTCCAACACAGTGGGATATCACACTAAGTCACTTCATTTCATTAAAACAATCAATATTATTTAGTTTTCAAGTAAGCAGTGGAATACAAATCAATTCTCCAATATAATTCTCTTTAACACGAGGTCATGCAACATAAGTCCAATAAATGAAGATACGTAACAATAAACAAATAAAGTATTCAAATAACAACATAATCCCGTCATCCCATGTTACGTATCAGAGCGACTCCTAAGACTCGATCAAATAGCAATACACTCCAAGCACTACTCAGGTACCTGGTCACCTGTACTCCCAAGAGAGCACAGACACAACAACAAAAAGTGGTGAGAACTACATTCAATAAATAAACGGTGAAATACACATGCTAAGGAGTAGTTACACACCACACATACAATCATACATAATTAACGCATATACACATGTCACCTCAATCATTCGGCACTAATAGCCCACATTCAATTACAATAATGCAATGCGACTCACTGACTCGACACAATGCATGTGGTACCAACACAATCTCATACGGTTCACACTAGAACCCGATTCCCGTCAGAATCCGGATAAGTCGTATATACGTTTCTCTAAACTACAACTTATCTCCACAACGACTCCCATATTGAAGTCCGGATGAAACTAGGCACCCATCATGGATTCCCACCTAGCCATCTCCACAAGACACATGATATGAAATGCATGTCAACACAATTATGCAATGTAATACATCATGCATAATTCACGATCAATCTTGACCCACACGAGCCATCCGCTAACCGTAATCCTCTCGGGAATTACCACAATTGCACAAGATTGTCCACATTCGACCATCTTGGCCCACATCTATCAAAACACCAAGACATCATTGAACCAGAACATGATTCGTTACTAAAACATATACACAATTGACTTCTCAAACATAATTAGATATAAAATATTGGGAAAAGAATTCCATTATCTATCCTATGTTATAGCTCTGTTCATTAGCTTTCCAATGCTTCGAACGGGGATCAAAACGGACTTACGAATCCTAAATTACGTCCAAAACAATTTCGACCGAAAACATGAACATTCGTGACGGACAGAAAGACGCTGTTACGCTCCGGAACTGATTTTCACTCAATTATTCTTGCGAATTACTTACTCAAAGCACCCAAAACATCACTAAAACATTCCTAAGGTTATACGGCAATAACGACACAACTTCTATGGTTTATTATGCTCATCTGGCAACATTTGCAACACATAAAACACTATTTCCTGCAATTACTCTGAGTACTTCAGAGTTACTCACATTTGAATATTCCTATTCCTATAGGGTCAAACATATCACAATTTTTCCTTCAATTACACTCTACGACATTAAATTACTCACTATCTAATATTTAATCCTTCAGGGTCAGACGTATAACAATGTCAAGGTTCTGGCCACGAAGGTTCAATTTCCCATAAGTTTTTCCTATATTAATATTCAACGATACATATCATTTGGCCATTTGGTCATAACCTCGGATTCTTATGGTTACCTCCCTATTTCCCACAATTAACCCAAATTCCAAAACCTTAGGGAAACCTTAGAGCATCGTATATAACACATTCATTCTTACATAGAAAACTATGAAAAGCCATACAATAATCATTCAAGAACAGCAACAATTTTATGGAATTTATCATGCTACGAAAATTAGATCAAGAATCCTCAAGAACACATAATTCCTATGAGAGAAAGGACATCTCACTACCCTCTCATGTTAATTCACCCATATTGAAATCCATTCTCCCCCCTTACCTCGATTAATTGCTCAACCGTTGAAGAATCTTGAAGGATTGACAGTCTTAGCCTCATTCTCCTCCTCCTTGTTCTTCTTCTCATTTTTTCTCCCAAAAAAACTTCTCTATTTCCTTTAATCCCTTATTTCTTATTTTATTATTTAAATCCTATAATAATAATAATAATAATAATAATAATAATAATAATAATAATAATAATAATATTCTCCCACTAATAATAATATTCATACTAATAGTAATAATATGAATAATAATAATATTCCACCAAATAATATTATTAATACAAATAATAATAATAATAATAATAATAATAATAGTCTCATTAACATTATTATTAATAATAATTGGAATAATATTAATCACTATAATACTCTCAATATCATAATTAACTTACTCCTTTATCTAGGTCCACAGTACCCCAACTAAGGTCACCTCTCTCCCTTACTCCTAACCTCATACCCTTAATTAAGGACAACACACAACTACACATCATAGAAAATATCAAAGCGACTGAATAATTTAAATGGGGTGTTACAGAACTGATGTCACACATTATGATTGTGCCATGATCCTGAGTCTGTCCAAGCTGTTGAAGAATGTTTCTAAGCCACATGTCTTGACAAGCACATGAGGCTGCTACAACAAACTCAGCTTTAGTGGTTGAGAGAGTCAATATGGGTTGTTTTTGAAGACCATGAGATTGAGCCTGACCCAAGCTTGAATACATAGCATATAGTACTCTTCATATCATCATTATCTCCTGCATAGTCTCTGATCATCCTTGTAGCACCATCCTGTCACTCCTCTTTTATAGAACTCCCTTGTTCACAATCCCCTTTAGATATATAAGAATCCTCCTTATTATAGTCAGATGAACTTCAGTTGGTCTTTCCATATATTTAGCCGCCAATCATACTGAGTATGCAATCAGCTTGTAGTTTGTGGCATCAACTGGCTTATTGTTCTCATCCTTTGTCAATCTAAAACCTAGAACAATAGGGTTACACACCTTGTTGCATTGATCCATGTCAAGTATTGTGATATTCCCATTGGCGTATTTCTGTTGGTATATCAAGTTTCCTGTATTTTCCTACTTCATTTCCACCACTAGAAAATACCTCATTTTTCCCAAATCTTTCATAGCAAATTTCATTTTCATTGATTCTTTGAATCCTTCTAACATCTGCTCATTATTACCAGTATAAATCAGATCATTCACATACAAACTGAATACCAAACTCCTACATTCACTATGCTTCACACAAAATGTATGTTCATGAGTGCACTTTTCAAAGTTTTCTTTATTTAATTATGCTTCAATTTTGTTGTATCAGGCCATTGGTGTCTGCCTAAGTCCATAGAGAGTCTTCCTTAGCTTGTAGACCTTTTCTCTTCCTTCCTTATCATAGCCTAAGGGTTGATCTACATAGACATGTTCCAGCAAGTCACCATGCAAGAAAATAATCTTGACATCAAATTGATACATTTACCAATTTCTGTAGGCTGCAAGTGCTAGAACAGTCTTAATAGTGTCTCATCTTGCCACAGGAGAAAATACTTCATTGTAGTATATGTTGTATTGTTGTGAGTACCCTTTGGTTGCAAATCTTGCTTTGTACTTCTTCGGTACTCCCTTTTCATTGCATTTTGTCCTGTAGATCCACTTAAAACCAATCCTCTTGACTCCTGGTGGTAAGTTAACTAGCTTCCATGTTTCATTATTTTCAATTGATTGAATTTCCGTATCCAAAGCCTTTTTCCACTTCTCATGCTTAAATGGTTCATCATAAGTGAGGGGGTCATTACTATTGCAATACATTGCCAGATTGCGAAACTATTATTCTTATTCACTTACTAGAGTTGTTACATAGTCATCTAAGTAACTTGGTTTTCTTCTTTGTCTTGTTGTAGGTTCTCCTTCTTCTTGTCTTTAAGGAATATACTCTCCTTAAGTTGTATTATCATCGCTTGCGCTTTTTACATTTTTTCATTCGTTATTAGGGTTATTTTCAATGTGCATTTCACCATGTGCTACACCATTTTCATTATTCTCCATATTTTCTTATTCATTATCAACATTGCTAGTTGACTAAGTATTATTCTCCTTGTTAATCTTGTCTCATTCCCAACCTTTGGACTCTTCAAATACCACATCCATGCTTATTAAAATCTTTTTCTCTTGGATCATAAAGTTTATAGGCTTTGGATTCCTTACTCTCAAACTCACACACTTAACACTTTTGACGTCTAGATTTTTTATGCACATCAGGAATGTGCATAAAAGCTACACATCCAAAGACCTTGAAATGATGCACTAATGGCTTCACACCACTTCATGCTTCCTTTGGAGTTATGTTATTTACGTATAAGATAAGACTTCTGTTAAGTATATAGGTTGGCCATTTAGTTGTTTCAGGCCAAAATTCTTGGGAAACTTTCTACTTGACATCATGTTTTTTATCACATTCATCAAAGTTCTATTATTTCTCTATGATACTTCATTTTATTGTGGAGTATAGGCAGTTGTCAATTTCCTCTTGATGTCGTAAAGACTTTAGAAATTAGAAAAAATATAGGATGTAAACTCTTATCATTTATCTATCCTAAGACAATTGATTGACCTGGCTCTTTTTCAGCTAAAGGTTTATTTGAAAACATCAAAAGCATTGGGCTTTTCATCTAGAAATTAAATCCAAGTTTTTCTCCAAAAGTCATTTGTAAATGTGAAGAAATACATGTTTCCACCATTTGACGCAGGCTTGATATGTCTACATACTTCTGAGTGAACTAGCTCAAGCTTTGTTTTGGCTCTCCATGAGGCATGATTTGGTATGGCTTCTCTATGTTTCTTCCTGTTGCACCCCAAAATTTGCCCTCCCTTTTTCTAACATTAACTGACTTTTGCTTTGCGTTCATCTGCATCATCATTAGTTTGTAATTCATGATCATACTTTGCACGGGGTCAAGAGTTTCTATGAATCAAATCATCAAGGCATATCGAGCATGCGGGTAAAGTAAGGATTGGGTCGTTCCATTTCTTTCCATTCCAAATGACAGAAATTGCCTATCGTGGGCTACATTGAAGAAAGATTCATCATCTAAGGTTTGATTCAAGTTGGAAATTTTACTCATGTATATTTCTTCAAGGAGAAGTTACTTGAAAATATTAGGATATTCAAAATCAATATTCCTAATGAACATGAAGTGCAAGGCCTAGTTCAAGATTTCTTCATCCAACTTTGTTTCAAATTCTATATTCAAATGGAATTCAAAAGATCACAAGTTCATAATTCAAGACTTCATTCATTTCAATGGCATAAGGGAGATCCGTCATTCCAAATTCAAGATTCATAAATTCAAGATTAGATTCAAGAATATTACAAAGGGAAATGTCATGACATTGCAAGAATGTCACATTTGTTACAGAGTTTCTAACTCTAAGTAATGCTTAGAAATTTAAGCTATTTCTAATCTTAATTCAAGTTTCTAACCAACTTCATGCTATGGTACCGTTCATGCCCCCATCAAGTCCACATGTTCCTCATTATGCTTACAAACATCCAAGGAAAATAATTAAGATTCAACTTAGCATTGAAACATTTCAAGATCAAGACTATGCATGCTTAATCATGGGTAATTTTAATCTAAAATAGTCTCATGCAAGAAGTGACAAATTGCCTCATAACCAAATAATTCATGTCACAAAACCAAAGGAATAAACCAATAATGATGCATTTAAATATCATAATTTTGAGATGTTGTCAAAGGTAGAAGTTTGGGACCACAAGGGCAGTCCAAACACAAGCAAACAAATGGGTTCAAGATTTGAGAGCAATATAAAGTACAGCAGAAAAAAGATAGCCTAGGCAAGTGTAGCAGCAAAAATACAACAAAGTAGGATTCATGAAAATGGAAAGAAAGAGAGTGACATCAAGAAAGTGGTAAGAGGCATTTCTCAATGAAAATCCGAAGTTTTGAAACAAGTGAAAATCCTAATGTGCTGAGTTTTAAAAGGAGAGGGAGAATATTGACTAAAGGAGAGAGGGAGTGAGAGCAAGAGGCATTGAAAAAATCAGGAGGAAAAAAAGGAGATTGAAGAAAGAGAAAGAAAAAAAACATTGAGAGAACAAGAGAGTGATAGAAAACCAGAAGAAGGAGGTGAACCATAGAGCACAGCCAACAAAAGTCATTGGTGATTAAAAGGAGAATAGTAGCTCTTAGGTATCTTTTCTTTCAAACTCTTATCTCTTTACATTTTTGCATGTTTTATTTTTAAGTGATATTTGTGTTGTATACTGTAATAAGGTTCCAAGAGTGACCAAGAAGTGTTGTAAAAAAACAAAGAAAAAAAAGAAGAACATAGTGTAGTTTTCATAGTGAGATGAGTTGAAAAATACTCATCTTTACTGTCATGTTCGTAATGCGAAGCTTTCTTCGCCTAGCGAACACGCTTTCGTGTTAATAAAAGGGCCACTAGACAATCAGTTTTCCCTTGTTTTTAGCTAGCGGGTTGTTCGCTGACACCTTTGCACTGCGAACTTTGGCACCTTTTGCCTCTGTTTGCGTTCGCTAGGAAGTTCGCACAGCGAACTTCTTGTTGTTTTTTCTGGGCAGCTTCGCTGCAAGGTTCGCACAACGAACTTCAGTGTCTTTCGCCTCTGTTTATGAATAGTGCATGTTCGCTAGGAAGTTCGCACATCGAACTTCTTGTTGTTTCTGGATAGCTTCGCTGTAAGGTTCGCACAGCAAACTTTTCATACTTTTCCAAAAAAAAAATTTCAAGAAGTTCGCACGGCGAACTTCTTGATGCAGGTTTTTTTTTCATGTCTTGTTTTTTTTTCTTGAGTCGATTAACGCGATGTGGTCGTACGGCCATTGTATATGGATAATATTACGACCATCCTTGACTTTTGGTTCCGAAAAACTATTTTTAAAACAAACTCTCGATTCTTATCGAGCCATTTTTGACCTTGTAAGTCGATTGCCTTGTGCATCACCATCAACCTTGTTCGCATCACCTCAAACCTTTTTTTCTAAGTAATCAAACCCTTGATCCAACGTCAAACGGATTTTCTCAAACAACTGTTAAACCAATTCACCATCCTTTCTTTTCATAACTTTTCTTCTAAAACCTTGGTCTTGTACCAAGTGCATTTTCAAAAACTCTTTTCCAAATAAACTTGGATGGTTGTGGAGTGGTTAGGCGTAGGCCTTCTCCTATCCCGAGTGCTTGACATTACCTTTAGGGTTCATTGTCGTAAAGAACTTACCATCTAAGATCAAAAACATCTTTAATAAAAGAATGAAGTATACTCTGTATTGAACTAAAGAAAGAGGATTAAGTGCAGACTTTTTTCCCTCTGAGTGTCAAGATACTCACTGTAGAGTGTGTGGTCTCGATACTCGTCTTTCAATATGAAGATGTGACTATGTTCACCACACCATTTCACAATAAATATTTTAAGATAAAGAATTGGGTACTACATGTAAGGGGTTACTATCTGAGGACCTATTTCACCCATAAAAATAAGCCTCACAAATCAAATGTGACATCTTGTCTCGAAGGCGAAAATTAATCTTTTCAAAAAGGATATGTTACGTTCGTTCTACCGCAAACAGGTAACGCCTAAGACTCCATGAGCGAGCTGCAATACACCTAACTGCTAGAATGCGTACGATAACATCATCCAACAAAAACACCGGTTAATTGTATCCCGAACTACGTTTGCTCTGATTTCTCATACCAGATGAGGATACGTAGGCAGAAGACGGTGATGTCTTGGTGAGCACACTTTTCCACCTTTTCCCATAGTTACCCGAACTACATTTGCTCTGATTTCTCATACCAGATGAGGATACGTAGGCACAAGACGACGATGTCTTGGCGAGCAATCTTCCCCCCATCACCATTAGTTCTCCGAACTACGTTGACTCTGACTTTCTCATGTATGTTGAGAATACTTAGGCATAGGACCGCGAAGTCCTACCGAGTCTCTTTCTTCCCCTTTACCTCTCTTTCCCTGTTTCTAACCTTTCTCTTTATCCCTTGAAACTCACTTAGAAAGCAATAACCTTTAGCAGATACCTTCACATAGACAAACAAATGGTTCCCATCGAGTACGATGGATGCGAGGGGTGTTAATACCTTTCTTTCGCATAACCGGCTTCCGAACCCATTCTTTAGTCGCGAGACCATCTTAGCTGTTCTTTTCTTAGGGTTTTCTCGATGTTTTCCCTTCCCCTCATAGGATAAATAAAGTTCGATGGCGACTCCTCTGTCTTTCTTTTTGCCTCTCCGTCATTGCATTTTTCGAGTAGCGGCACTTCCCCATTAAGTAATTTGAACAAGTTTCATCCAGATCCTTCAAACTAGGCATGCATTTCACCATATCCTTCTTTATTAGTGTGCCAAGTCCCTTGAAACTCAAGTGACCATATTTGCAATGCCACAAATGTATGGCATTGTCTGTAGTAACTTCCATGCACGTGGGAATAATAACATGTGTAGATACTACAAATATTTTATTGGATAAGATTTTTGTGGTCATGATCAAGCCTTTGTCACTATAAAGCACTTTGCAGCCTCCATCTCTGAACACAAGGGTTAGATTCTTTTGCATTAGTTTCCCAACACTCAAGATATTGTTCTTCGGGCCTAGCAGGTAGTACACATCAGTGATCACTTGAATGATATCATTCGTGTGAAGCTTCACATTTCCCTTTCCCATCACTTGCATTTTGGAGTCACCTTTTATTTTTGACATATTCTTAAAACTTTTCATCTAAATTGAAGAACCATTATTTTGTTCCCACCATGTGACTGCTACATCCTGAATCAAGAAACTGAATTTGATTGTTGGTTTTTATGATTTCTTCATGTTGTACCAATGAGAAGCAGCCTCTCGCTTTCATCATATCCAACAAAATTGATATCATATTTGTGCCACATTGGGCACTCACTTTAATAGTGTCCTATCTTGTGATAATTGTAGCATTCAATATGATCTCTACTTTGCCTTCCTCTCCCACGACCACGAAAGCCACCATGTCCCCTACCTCGATGGCTACCACCACCAAGACCATAATTTACAATATTTCAACACGTGTTCTTCCTCTTTTTCTTGATTAATCTTCATCCTTTGTTCTTACACAAGAATACTGCTCTTAAGATCTTCAATGGAAAGAGTTGTGGCATCATTACATTCTTTTATAGAACACGCCACATAATTGAATTTTGTGGTTGTTGATCTCAACATTTTCCCAACAATTGTGATCTCAACATTTTCATGTCAAACACCTCAAATTCATGACGTAAGGCCTGCAATTGAGCCTTTTTCACCTTCATATCATAGGATCTTGATACTTCCTGCACATGGAATCGCAAATATCATTTGTTATGTCATGAACCAATATTGTTTTAAGAATTATCCGATCAATTGCTTGAAACAAGTAGTTCTTGTCTTTGAGATCTTTGAGTTTTCTTTCTTGTACAAGTTTTCTTTGTTCTGACGTTGCACTTGGTGGGGCTACAATCACACCATGCTCAACCAGATCCCAATACTCTTTGGATTAAATAAGATACTTGAGGCCCAATGATTATAGAAACCATCGAATTTGAAAATTACAGATGTCAAGAAATTTGAGGAATCTAGCATGGAAAGAACTTGAATGGTGAGACACGGTGAAGAATTAACAACATTTCCCGCTTTTAATCCAAAAACTATGTTTAATGATTGAAGGAAACACACCAGAGCCCTTGAATGGAGCTCTGGATCCCATTGATACCATTCGTTATGTGAGGGAAATCTCTTGATCTTATCATCATGCAAGTAAATTCTTATATACTTGTAGTACAAGTAATCTCACTTGGTTAGATAACTAATTTTCAACTAACTCAAAGTTAGTTATGTAACCAATGCAAAGACCAATACAAATACTTCCTAACAGTAAGAGCAACTAACTCACTTAAGTAACTAAATAACTAAGTAGTTAGATTATGAGTAATTAATTAATCTATATATCTCTAATACAATGACTTAAAAATAAGTTGAATCGATGATCAGTCACATAATCGGTTCAAGGGGTCGAAACTGTGAGGGTATTCTAGTCATAACTATTTGCAATATGCTTGACAAGAGAATAAAAGACTAGCACACTGGCCCTAAAAAATCATGTTCATTAATAATGTGACTTTGTTTGAAAATGTTGTGAAAATGAAACTTCAAGATTCTTATAAAATAGATTTAAGCTTTTACCGAATTGTCTTTATATTTTGCTTTATGCTAATTGATTAAAGAAGCATGATAATTGATATCTTGCCGCTATAAATTAAAAAGTAAGAAAATATCATACATGTGTTTTATATCCACTAACAAGTGGAAATCAAAGACATACCATCATTTTCAACCACTCTTGAATATAAAACTTTTCTACTTCCTTCTTTACTACAAACCTTTACAATCAGAATAATAACACTCACAAGTCAAAACTCAAAAGCTGCAAATGAAGTAAACCTTGACTTCCAAGCCATTTCATAGAAGTGAGGTTTCCATTAAAATGGCAATTTCCCCTTTTTTATTAGTTTATTTCCACATGGCTCTTCGAGCATTGTAGTTTGAAACCTTAAGATAGAATCCAACTTCTGAAACTTAGTACACAATATGAGTATAATAATATAAAAATACAATAGAGGTTTTGTCCTGTCTAACAATGTTGCTCTTAGATCTTTGTTTCTTATATAATAATAATTTACTATTTCATTGCTTAATCAGCTCGTAACCACTGAACATGTTAATCATATCTCACAAGTGCATGCTTATTAACAGAGCACATGTGAGTTGAGTGAGACCAAAAACTCATTACTTAAAACACAAAATTATAAGTACTTTGTGGCTTTCAATGTCACACAAAACAATATGCTCAAAGTTTAGACTCGTAGAAAGTTGAAAATGCCAAATCATATTGGAAGTCATTATGATTGTGTATGATGAAAACCCTTCCAAATGGGCCTAAGTTATTTCATCTTATATACAAAGCTTTGGTTGTTTCCAACAAAAATTGTGTGTATGTAAAGACATGAAAGAGGAAGTGAAGGCAAGATGTTTGTTTGACATGTACCAATCTATCCTAACCCTCTTGGCCTTTTGCTTGCTTGTTTTTTAGGTATGATTATTATTCTTTTTTTGGCAACGAGTGGAACTTGAGAGAATCATTGTGAGGCCAATAACTAGGTAGCTTTTGAGTGAAGTTTATTTATACCAATCCTCCATCCATGCAAGTGCAACCAACAAAGGTCAACAGAAAAGTTCAAAATAAGTCAACCCCACATAAAGGGGTAATCCAATAGAAAAAAGAGTGATTAAAGGACAAGGTCTCTTAATATACAAATACAAAGAAAAACAAAAGGAGGACAAACTTTTTGTGGTTTCACACCTTGGAGTATAAAAGTTTGAAATTTACAACCAAATAAATAACATGTCTTTGTATTGCAAATCTACTTGGTACAAGAAGCTTTATTACATATAATAACAATTGTATTTGAGTATCTATTTCTATTTTCACTTTACTACTAACAAGGAACAAAAAATGGGTTACAATTTGTGGAAACTAAGTCAAACTAGAGGCAAGATGATCGACAGCGAATAAATAACTTCCTACAATCATGAAAGAAGCAATACCAGAGCGGGCCATTCGCAACCCGAGACCACGGAACAAGACACTTCTGTCAGAAGGATGGATTCCGGTAAATCTTTCAAACTTGTTTCCTGGTCGTTTCCATTTTAGTAACTTTCTCTCCATTGAAACATACTGAGGGACCACAGAATGTATAAATTATTACTACTATCGGATATTGGTAGGAACTTTCGAAACATAAGAAATAAAAAATTTATTTTACTAAATTGAGATACAGTAATATTCAATGTATGAGATGACATCATCAAGAGCTAAGCAACTTAAAGTAAATATTCAATGGTAACCACAAATATGCCTTTGTAACCCTAAACGGAAAAAAGCCAAGGCAATCGGGGAAAGAGGGTATGATAGGTATGATAGGCCCGTTAAGCAAGTACATTGAAAAAAAAAACAGAAGGGAAGGATGGGGGGGAGATATAGGAAAGGGATTAAATGGGCCTAAGAGACAAGGTCTGCTGGTTTATGACAGGAAGAAAAGTGAAAATTAGCTGAAGGGAAGTAATGCAGAAAAGTGAGAGGCATAACTGCAGGGCTTGCTCCAATCATAATCTAGTTTCTGCTACAGTCATTATACTAGCTTGTAACATGGATTCATCCTTGTTTTTTAGTCTATTCAGTGTTTAATACAAAAACAGAATTTCTATTCATTACTTTCCGTACTATCAGAGTATAGAGAATCATCTCTGGAAATAAAAATGGCTTCACCGTACTGCTTAAACAGAAAATTTTATTCGAGGGTAAATAACATGCTGAAGTTTTGGAATTTAAAGATTAAGGTTCTGACCATGAACCTAACTTGGGACAGGATAGTTTTAAACATATTCAGCATATGGTTTTCTCCTTGATTGTAATCAAAACAAAACAAAAAACTATAACAGAAGAATTTCAAACTTTTTATCAACGAGTAGCAAGGTTCATACCTTTGGAAGCACAGTACATTGTGATCTACTTCTAGCAGTATCAAAACCATGAGAAGCAGCAGCAGCCACTGAACCAGAAAATCCAGCAGCGAGACTAACTGCCCAAGGAGACAAGGGACCAACTTCTTCATTTAACCTGAGTCAATACGAGCACTCATAAATAAAAAAGGAAAATTTAACTCATTTGCAGGTGAAGTGATTAGTCTAAAAGCACTAGTAGAAGATAAAATATATCATTTAATGTATCATGTAACCAACAGTTACTATACCTTATCATAGACCAAAATTACAGTGAGAATAACATTAAACCCCAGTCAAACACATGATTCAGCTCATTTGTATCAGTACGATTGCTGCAGAAGATTAATTTAATTGGAAGTGGAAGAGCGGAGGATACATATCCACTTAAAAAGAAGCACGTCAACCTTATTCATAGTTTACTGAACAGAGCCTCAAAACGAACATCAGCCGTCATACTTATAAGACTTTAAGGTTATCGCAACTCAATCTGAGAACAAAGAAAACAACTGGACAACTTGACAATATAAATCCCCAGCTATGGTGAGGTCCAACCGAGGGTTGGATCTATTATGAATGATTATAAGCAACCTTAATATTCATTTGCAAGAGGCTGATCTCACAATTGAAACGTGAGCTCCCAATCATATGGCAGTAGTAACTCTAACCTTAGCACTAAGGCTCATTTTCATGTACAAAGAGAATAAAGATAGGAGAATATGGACGAAATGTTATTGAAGAACCTTTTTAGTTTTAGTCCTTGGAGAGTTGCGGGGGGAATTAAGTGGGAGGTTGGAGACTTGGAGACAAGCGAAGCGTATAGTTTCTGCTTGAGTATAAGCAAGACAGATATATGGAATACAATTTTAGCAAAGGGCAAAATATTTCTAGCTTAGAGGTGCATGTTAGAGATCATGCCATACCACAAGTTACATGGGTTAAAAATCTTGGGTCCATAATACAAAATGACAAGAAATAGGATGGGTAAATCATCGAATTCAAGCAGGGTAGTTGAAATGGCAGTAGTAACTCTAACCTTAGCACTAAGGCTCATTTTCATGTACAAAGAGAATAAAGATAGGAGAATATGGACGAAATGTTATTGAAGAACCTTTTTAGTTTTAGTCCTTGGAGAGTCGCGGGGGGAATTAAGTGGGAGGTTGGAGACTTGGAGACAAGCGAAGCGTATAGTTTCTGCTTGAGTATACGCAAGACAGATATATGGAATACAATTTTAGCAATGGGCAAAATATTTCTAGCTTAGAGGTGCATGTTAGAGATCATGCCATACCACAAGTTACATGGGTTAAAAATCTTGGGTCCATAATACAAAATGACAAGAAATAGGATGGGTAAATCATTGAATTCAAGCAGGGTAGTTGAAATGGAAGGTGGCTTCAGTGAGGTATCTTATGTGATACAAAAGTACTGGATGTTGAAGGCAAAATTTATCCTACAACTGTAAGACGCAAGATGTTGTATGTGACAAAGTGTTGGGCAGTAACGAACCAACACGGGAATAAAATATGTGTGGCGAAGATGAGGGTGTTGCGTTGGATGTGTAGTAAGACCAGACATGATAGAATTAGAAATGACAACATTAGAGAGAGTTGGGATAGAACCAACTATAGAAAAGATGATGGACACTCGGCATAGGTGGTTTGGAGATATAGAGAGAAGACATGTAGATTTTGTTTCAAGGAGAATAGATTAAATGTAGAGTGGTCAAAACCCTAGAGGCAGAGACCTAGAAAAACCAGAGTCTTGCTAAGGAAACACAAAACTGGACACCTCCAGAAAGATGCCGTATAGTATCATTTGGACAATGTGAGCAATTCAGTTTGTGCCCATATTTTAAAATGTAGAAAAAAAATAATAAAATCATAACTGTATTTTATACAACATTGATGTCTCGTTTAGTGTTAGTTTAGCATTCCTCAACAACTAAAAGAGAAACTATTAGAAAAGATCTAGAGAATAATGAGTTGGATAGAGATGAGATGTGATATAATATTATGGCACTCTTAGTACTATAAGGCTTAGCTGTTGTTAGTTTTAGTTTGACTGCTCCCCAATCAGAATTTTTTTCATAAAGGCATAAAGCTATATCGTCTAAAATTATGCCCAAATAAATACAATATCAAGAAGAATGATACAGAAGAGATGTTCCTTCGATTAATGAATTAGAGATGAACCTGGGTGGAGGATTCATTCCTACAGCCTTCCAATCAAGCATTGCTTGGTGCAAGAATTGCCAACTTGAAAAAAATATGCCACCAAAGACAGAATCTCGAACTATTCCAGAACGCAGACCTCTCCACAATGTGCTCCATCCTTCCAAAGATATAATATCTGATGGCCTTTTCACATTGCAAACTGACGGTGGCCTCCCAGATCCTGTCATTGCCCATGGATGCTCAAGTAAAGCACCTGTTATGTTGGTGTTCTTGGTTGTTAGGGTTGACATGAGACCAACATATTGATTCAAAGACCTCTTGTCTGGATAGCAGCCATTGAGTAATCTTGCAATTAGCGGTTTGCGAGCTCCCTCTTCCAAGGCAAAGTTAGAGCTTGGAACATATGAAGCAGAGGCAACCTGGACACGAAGCTTAATGAGTTCAAATGGAGAGCTTATGAATGTCTCTGTGGCACCAGCAACCATGCCAGCCAAAAGAGCCTCAGAAGCAGTGACATAATTATCTTCCCGACCATCTGCCAAAAGTGTACCCGTGAGCACCCAAGTCAATCACTCACCACCCAGAAAACACCATATGTTGTAATTCATGAATAACAAAGTAAAAAAAGGTATTGGGAAAAAAAACAAGCGCACATGACTTTAAGGTCAAACAATCAAAAGGCATCTAAAATCAGACATTGCTACACAACACACATACATGATACCAAAACCTCAATCTTGAATGACTGAAACAATGATAAACGTGCCATATTCATCTAAAAGAGAGTAGTGATATTTTCTTTTATGCATATATATGAGAAAAAATGAAGAAAAAAGGGAATGCTAATCACACACAAGAGCTAAAAGAAGATTTAAAAGAACATACCTTTACAAACGGCTGTCAAAATCTCATAAACCCCAAATCGCGCTCCTAGACCAAAAACCCTCCCAAATGCCAACCAACCAAAACCACCGAACATACCTGAAACACCCAAATGTAACAAGACACAAGAGTTAGAATACATAATAATTTTTATGCACTGAGCCAAAAGGAGCATAAAATTAGTTTCACAAAACCAGTAACACAGAACCGAATATGAAAATGCCAAAACAACCATCACTCAATATTGACCTAGAGCTCAAGATACTTAGCATATCAAGTCTATTCAAGAATCTTTGAAACTAACGCCTGAAAAAAAACATTACAATAAAGGAGGAAACATGGTTTGGTCCAGTCTAAACACCCATAATATCCATGATGCAAGTAAAAATGATACTAAAGAATAACAATTCAACACCAATGAATATCAGTTATGCATATACACATTTAAATCCAATTCTATTCTCTTAGACAATTCATCATTCAGTTGGTATGCCCCCACATAAAACTTAAACAAAAAACCTACCTGCATTACCAGACACAGAGATTACCCTCGTAACAACCTGGTTAGCATTCAATTCTTTACCAGCAATAGAACCAACCTTTGAATTAACAAGCAAAACATTGGTATAAGCATAATCACATTGTTAGTGGTTAATTACAAAAAATTAAGTTAGAACCTGAATGAGGACTTTGATAGTATCAAGAGGATAGGTGAAAGCTGTGGCTAAAGCTATGGACCCAGCACCAGCAATTCCGTGAACAGCGAAAATCTGGTTTTTTGATAACTCCTCCATTTTAGTACCTGGGAAAAGATAGAAAAAAATAATGAAAATGATTGGAGATTCTATGATTTTTATTGATTGGAATTGGAATGAATAAAACCTTGGTTAAACCCTACTAATTATCGTTGTATTTAATCAATAATTCTCAAACGGGGTGCTGCCAACACAGAGATAGGGACTGTGGTGCGAGAAGATAACTGGCAACTTAACAATGGTGGTGTGAAGGATCTGTCGTGGTCAGGAGACTCTTTTTTTTTTCAAAAAATAAAAACAAAAATTCCGGTGAGTTGTGGAAGACATGAGGAAGGAAAATAGAACAGAAAAAACAAATTTGCCGATTTCATTAGTTTGTACTCGGAATTTTTTATTAAGTTGGTCTCCCCATTCAAACACTAGGTTTTGTTTGGATCGACTAAATGTGATCAAATGTAGTATGGGCAGAATGAGAAAATATTTTTGTTTCGTCTTAAAATATCCAAATGAAACGAAACCTCTAATCTGCTTTCTTCAATTCTGCTCATTTCCGTTCAGTTTGTTTTAAAATATCCAAGCATGACATTAGTGTTTATTCCTTTTATTTGTTATTAATGAAAAATTATGAAAAGAAAATTTCCTTGTGCTTCAGTCTGCACCGATGCGTGTGTAATAAAGGCATGTTTAGATGATCCAAGCTCAATATCACAATTTCAAGGTTATATAAGTTTAAGACTACCAACACTCATGGTAGACACTTTATAACCCATAAATGTCTCCGACATTTGTTAGATACTGACTTGAGTGTCTGATTGTTTCCAGGTACACCCTCCAACATTGGACCACCATTAAGGCATCGAAGATCGTGCAATCGACATCGAGTCACCAACAACATTGTGAACCAAATTCTGTGTTGGAACTTTGGCGATGTTTGTGGGAACAATGTGTACCCCCAAAGTCACTTCATTACAAAATGACAATGCAAATATCTGAGATCAACGGTTCTACCACGCGCAGTAACAACAAGCTTAACCCATATCATATTATTAAGAGCCACTATGACTAGAATAAATTAATAACCTATTCATTTTTATTATGGAACAAGTTTATACAAACTACAAAGTGATATGAAGAAACAGAAGTTTCGATAAGAACAGCAATTAGTGACAATAGCTTGTCAAAAAGAAGACAATTCGTGAGTCAGTAATCAAAATCCAGAAATGGTGAACAATTCTGTTCGATAACTACATGTTCCAGAAGCATATTCCATCAATAATCATATGTTCCAGGAGCATCAGAGGTTAGTGTTTTAAAACAAAACAACAAGATAAACTTCAACTTCTTAAAATACAAAAAAAGACACTTCCTATGGCGAACACAGAGTGGCACAACGCAAAAACGTGGTACGACATGAATGTCAAAAATATTAGAGTGAAGAAGAGTGAACATTGCGTACCTACGGCGGCGGCAAAAACACGGAGGTGAAAAAATACCGGTGAGAGGAAGCAAAAATACGATGGCGATTCGGGCAGTCGGCGAGACGACGGGAGAAGAAGCGGCGGGGTGACGTGGCAGACGGCAGCATTCGGGGAAACAAGGGTTTCTCCTCTTTTTCTCCTTTTCTTTTTCTTTCACTTCAGTTTTATTTTCCTTTTCACTTTAAAAAACAATTGTTTTTTCATTTTCTTTTGATTAAATAGGTTTAAAACATAATTATCTTTTCTTTTAATTATTATTTACTATAATTTATAGATGAAATTACCCTTAACTCCTTTCGTCTATTAAAATAGCAATACATTCTTGTAATTTTAACTATACGCTAAAATTTATTAAAATGAAAAGGAAAGAAAAACTTACTTATATCAACAAAATTTTGGAGTGACAGACAAAAGAACTACACGCAAATATCATCTATATTTATGATTTTTAATTCTAACTAAAAATAAAAAAGGGAGTCAAATATCATTTTAATAAATCTTCAGGGAGATGAATAATATTTTATAAAAAGAAAATGTAGTTTCATTATAAAGTCATTTAAAATTATATATATGTGTGTGTGTTGCGGTGAGAATCGGATATCAAGCTATTGTATTAATTTGAATTACAAATTGTCGCTACTGCGAAAATCGGCGTCGGCTTGACAGGAGAGTCGCCACCGTGCGTTATTTATCCCAACGGAGGGAAAGGAAACGCTCAAAGTAAACCTTGCAAAGACGGGAAAAGGTATGGTCATCGCAACCAAAACCTGGATTCGGGAGTCGGTTACGCAAGGGGAAGGTATTAGCACCCCTCACGTCCATCGTACTCGATGGGATCCACGCTTGGTGTTTATAAGGAAAAGGGTGTTTATCTATCTACGCTAACGGTCAGTCTGAAAAGAAAGGAAAAGGACAGGACTCGACAGAACACGCGGTGTTCTGGGCCTACGTACTCCCTCGTGCAATGGGAAAGTCAGAGTCAACGTAGTTCGACCACCTACGTCTAAACGGGGAAAAGGTTGCTCGTCAGGACATCGCGTCTTGTGCCTACGTACTTCCACACAGCATGGAAGATCAGAGCAAACGTATTTCGACTAACTACGGCTAAACTGGGGGTTCTCACACAGCAGTGAGAAAATAAACTGGTTTCAAAGGTTCGGGAACCTACAACTACGATCTGGTCTCAAATGCCCTCGGGCAAGAGAAAGGGGAAACAATTAGTCGTCAGCGGGAAAGTCTCGATCGCACAGCCGCGAGAGAACGAAGGTTAGTTGTTAGTGTGCTCGCTAGGATATCGCATCCTATGCCTACATATCCTCATCTGGTACGAGGAATCAGAGCAGCTGTAGTTCGGCTAACTACGACACAAGCTACTCAAAAGCTCCTACTGCTGAGAACGGGAAAAGACATCCTAAAACTATGACTAAAGAGGGGAATCTACCTATTGGTATCATGCCTGGTTAACCATCCTAACGTCTATCATAACGACTCCGCAGCGGAGAAGTCAGAGCTCCTAAGGGATCATGGCAACAGGACTAAACGGCAAACGGGAAATACTACAAAGTAAAGAAATATTGGAAATATGAATGAATGAAATAACCAAACAAGCAAGGCACGGAGGCCGCAAACCACAGAGGTAAGGGAGCTCAGCTCTACCAAATACCAACAAGCAAAGCCACTCAATAACAAACAAGCAGAAGGAGGACCACCTCGACTTCTTATGCACACAAAGCCTACTTCTACGATGCGCCTACCTTAGCACTATCTAGATGAACCCCTAAGTCTAATGCAGCACAACACCACACAAGTCAAACAACACAAAGAGAAGGTTAGCTAACCTGACAAACCTCTTTCTAAAGCTTAAACAGAAACCCTGAGCAAGACCCTTAACAAACCTGAAACAAACTTCTGATCTATCCCTGAACAAAGCTCTATGCAAAGCCCTAAACAAAACTCTAAGCAAGAGGAAACAATCCCAGTCTTCAAGCTTCAAGACAAGCTTATCAAAGAAAGGGAGCTAAGCAGACAAACTCATAGTGCCTTCCTCAGGAAAGTACCAGGAGGTTACCACTCAGGAATCATATCCTATACGGCTCGACGACTGTGAACAGTTTACATTCCTCCTCAGGAGAAACTAAACTCACACGAAGGCTCCAGCATCATTGGATATTTAAGAAAGCCTGTATGAACTAAGGAAACTAAGTGAGCAGACCCATAGGACCTTCCTCAGGAAAGTACTAGGAGGCTTCCACTTAGGAATCGTATCCTATGTGGCTCAACAACTGTGATCAGTTTACATTCCTCCTCAGGAGAAACTAAACTCACATGAAGGCTCCAACATCATTGGATACTTAAGAAATCCTAGATGAACTAGAGGAACTAAGTGAGCAGACCCACAGGACCTTCCTCAGGAAAGTACTAGGAGGCTTCCACTTAGGAATCGTATCCTATGTGGCTCAACAACTGTGATCAGTTTACATTCCTCCTCAGGAGAAATTAAACTCACAAGTTGGCTCCAACATCATTGGATACTTAAGAAAGAGGTGAGAAGAAAGAATGAAAGTCATTCATAGTGCCTTCCTCAGGAAAGTACCATGAATTCCCCTCAAACTTCAGGATCTCAAACCTCCCAGACAGGGAATAAGCTCCAAGCTCTGGGTCTCTGAGTCTTGGTCTTCAATCCTCTCCTTCATCATGCTCCTTCAACAAGCTCTTCAAAACAAACTAAGCCCCACAACAAATTCCCAACAATAAACCCCAGAGACAGACAAATAACCCCAGAACAGTCAAAACCATCAGCCAACTTCAGAAAATACCTAAAAATACTAAAGCAAGAGGGAAAAATCTAACAATTATTCACAAGGGTCTATAACATCTACCCATAACATCCCTACATACCCCTACCCAAAAATCAAATCAAAACTCTCCACAGAAAATGAATTATTTCACCTATGCATCCTTAAACCCTAATTATGGTACCCTAATGCTAACCTAATTAAACTAATCAAATCTTAACCTAAAAATCAAGAATTAAATCCTATGGGGAACTATGATTCAGTATCTAATCACACCAAAAAGAATGAATTAAAAAGACTAAGGGAAGGTCCTAAAAGAAATTCTACAAAATGGAGTACGAACTAAACCAATTAAAATGCTATTTAAATGGAAAATACTCTAAAAATATTAAAAGAAAATAAAATGAGAATTTTATTTATTTATGATTTTCTAGACAGATTTATTAACCTATAGAAAAAACAAGAATTAAAAAATATAGATTTTCCTATTTTCTATGAATTTTAGAATATGCAATAAAATGTAAAGGGAATTAAAAAATAAAAGAAATTAATTAAAGGGGATGGGGGGTGCGAAAGGTAAAGCGCCCAGTTCAATTATTAGATGGGCCAGGGATGGGGGGTGCCATTAGCGAATGCCCTAGGCCCATTACGCTATCAGAAATTGGATGAAAAATTAAAAGGAAAATTTGAAGACCAACGGTGCATTTAGCAAGGGTTTCTAGTTATTTCCAGTTTGGGCCGCTGGTGGGGGGTGTGGATAGCAGAGGGCTTAAGCCCAATCCAAACCCCTTCAGTAATCTCACGAAAAAAAAGGGGAAGATACGAGCAATTGGTGGGTATGCCTCAGCAAAACCTAATTGGGCTTAACCCAGCCCAGACCTAACCCTAATCCAACCAGCCTATGAACAAAACCATCTCCTTCCCCCAATCTCTGGTTACTGTTCACCCAACGACAAACCCTAGCTTCGTCCCCAACCTCCATCCTCTCTTCAATTCCTCACCAGAACTCTCTAACAAATCTCCACGAATCTCAAACAAAACACTACCTCCTCGCCTACATCCACTCAAACCTGATCTAAACCTCACCAAACCTCCGCTCAAGACCCAAACTCAGCCTAAATGCTAAACGAAACACGATAAAATCCCATATTCAACAGTCAACGAAAAAAAACGCACAAGAGTCGAAGAAACGACGCACCTGGCTTGAAGTCTGAACGACGCCGTGAGTTCTTGAAGCTCGTTGAAGAATTTGAAGAAATTCTGAAGGATCTGGTGAAATCGCTTGAAGATCAACAATCTGGGCGCTGTTTGAAGACGATTCGGACAATCCTGATCACGGATGAGCGTTCTTGAGGCGTTCTGAAGATTTTGCAGAAATTCTGGGGATATCACGAAAGATCTGGGGAGATTGATGATGATAATGATGATTTTCTGGGTTTTCTGGGGTTTTTTCCTGAGGGCGGATGAAGGTTTGAATGGTTTCTGGGAAATTCTTCAACACTGATGAAGATTCCGGCGTGTGTATGAATGTTCCGGTAACCGCGGATGAAGGGGGACGGAGGTGGGAGATGAAGGTTGGAGACGATCAGAGGTGTTTCTGGGAAATTTCCAGATTTGCAGTTTCCGGTGACCTTACCGGTCTCCGGCGACTGTTACGGTGGAGGGACACATCCGGGCCGGCGGCTGCATGGCCGGCGATTGGGGCTCCGGTGTGGGATGTGGGGAGGACAAGTGGCAGGAGGCTGAGGAGGAAGGGGGCACGTGTGGAGAGAGAGGGAGTAGTGGGACGCGTGTCAGGTTCTGGGGAAGTCTGAAGTGTGGCGTGGTGGGACCTGGTGTGAACGCGTGGATTGCCTTTTATAGTGACAAGTGTCACTCACCAATTCTGGACCAAAAACTGACTCTGATGGACCTTGGGCCTCCAAAAAAATTGTTTTTGGGCCCATACGAAAATAGTAACCCACAACCTAAAAACTGAATAAAAAAAACTAATACTCAATTAAACACTAATCAGACATTAAACCTACTTAACAATTAACTAAATGAAAATTCAATTAACCCTAATTAAAATCTAAACAGAATATTAAATCCTAATTAATCCTAATTACAATTAACTAAAGATTAAAATCTAATAAAACCTACATTAAACTAAAACCAATAAACTCTAACAATCTCTATTGATTAAAATCTATTAACTTCTAAAAAAATCTATAAAACTCTACATTATTTATTTAAAACTACTAAAATTCTATTTGAAACTAATAAAGGAAAATCTATTAAAAGATTAAAATTCTATTAAAACAAACTCTATTAAAATAAAAGAAACATCTATATTCTTTTCTATATTATTCTAAAACAATTAAAAACAATTTTAAAATCTATCATATTCTAAAAATGATTTGAAAATTATTAAACCAATTAAAACCTATTTAAATTCTAAAAAAAAATCTATAAAACTCTAGAAAAAGATTTAAGCTATTAAAAAAAAATGTTAAAAATCCATTTAAATCCTAAAAATGATTAAAAGCCTATTTAAAATCCACAAAAGTCTATTAAGCCCTAAAAATGCAAACAGAGGCCAATAACCAGCATAAAAGAGCGTGCGACCAGATCAAATCAACCAGTAAACCCCTGGCATCAGAATATTCCCCAATCACCGTGCAAGCTGAAAATCACCGAGGAGCGCACAATTTCCCGAAAATACAACCCCGATGATCTAGACTGGATCTGCCATATCTAATAGTCGAAACCCAAACTGCAACTCTGATATCCTCTGTCTGTGCACACCTATCATGCATCTGATATGCGAACATGAATTTAAATCACGAGCCAGCTAGGAGAATCGGTTGGTCAAATTTTGGGGTGCAATAGCTGCCCCTATTCAAGCGACTTGGACCTGAAGGGTTTGAAGAGCGCTCAGCCTTCAAACATTCAGAGGTACGAGACGGTTGAATACAAATAAAACCTGAAAATTTGCCAACCGCGAGCATATACTGTAAACTGCTTGGGGAATAAAGTCCTGAAAACCGAGTCCATTCATTACGGCACCAAACTGATCAATCATCTGATAAGGAACTCCTGATTTTAACGCCAATTACCTGCGATACCGTATATAACAAACCCTAGGGTCGCAACAAAACACCTGATCCTTTCACATTGCCTACTGATAGGCAGGAAGAGAAATATACTTACATCACCCAAAGATGGACGGGAAGAAACCCTGAATGGAGGAAACACCAATACTCACATTGTCTAAGGGTAGACGGCAAGACGCCGTTAATCTCCATACTCACATCGTCTACGGGCAGACGGGAAGAAAGCCTGATCGCCTACTCACATCGTCTAAGGATAGACGGAAAGACACCATAATCTCCAAACTCACATCGTCTAAGGGTAGACGGCAAGACGCCGTTAATCTCCATACTCACATCGTCTACGGGCAGACAGGAAGAAAGCCTGATCGCCTACTCACATCGTCTAAGGATAGACGGAAAGACACCATAATCTCCAAACTCACATCGTCTAAGGGTAGACGGGAAGACAGCATTAATCTCCATACCCACATCGTCTAAGGATAGACGGGATCATCCTGATTGATGAAGCAAATCAATATTCACATCGTCTAAAGATAGACGGGAAGAAATAATCTCCATACTCACATCGTCTAAGGATAGACGGGATCATCCTGATTGATGAAACAAATCAATATTCACATCGTCTAAGGATAGACGGGAAGAAAGCCAAACGCAATTCAACACCATCCCTCGAATTTCAGAATCCTTCTGTCTACGGGAATTGATGGAAAGATCAATATCCTTGAAGGGGCCACATCGTCAGTATGGACCGACGGGAAGAAAACCACCTTCGAAGAACCATGTCGTCAATAAGAATCGGCAATCACGAAAACTAAACATTCTTCGAAGAGCCTCGACATCAATAAGGATTGACGGTCAGAAAAGTCCCTCTTGAAACGTCATCTCTTCCAATAAACAGAAAGAAAACCACTATCTGAAATATCGTTTTGAAACCCCTCAACAATCAAAGATAGCCGAAGAAGACTCGCTAGGGAAACACCCCATCTGTATGATCTGTCAATAAGAAATTCGCTGAACAATAACCTGAAACTTCACATCGCCTACTGATAGACGGAAAGAAAAGCCACTTGCTAGAGAAACCCCGTCTTGAACCCCACTGAAAATCACCCAAAACTTCACATCGTCTACTGATAGACGGGAAGAAAAGCATATCCTGGGGAAACCCCTTCTTGAAACCCTACTGCAATCACTCGCAACTTCACATCGTCTAAGGATAGACGGAAAGAAAACCACGTTCAAACTCAAGACGTCTAATGATGGACGGAGAAATCCACTTATTAGGGGAACACATCGTCAATATGAATTGACGGGAAGAAAAGTCTGCCGATACCAGATGACCGACTGATCGAAGCATAACTGTTGTATGATCTGAGATACAAATAATCCGCTGAATCGTCTGAACACTGCTGCTGGATAAATGCCCCTGAACTGATCACAGAGTAATTCACGCGCCATATGAGGCTGGTAGAAAACCTGACTTACGCTTCGTATGCATATGCATATGTTCGAATCTTTCTATGGCGTAATGTTCCATTCAGGATGGAAATGCTACGCATTTTGAAGATGACATGCAAGTATGATGCAAACATGATGATGCATGCAATATGCTAATGCAGGCTCGAGCTGCCGGAGAAAGCTGGGTACAGAAAACCACTTCAGCAACATAAATGTTGAAGACGAAGCCAACTCCGCTGGGGATAAACCGAATATCACAGGATTATCCCAGCAAAATAAATGTTGGGAGAGTGAAATCAACTCCGCTGGGGATATTGGGAACTTAACCGAACACCTCGACGACGTAACACCCTACTGAGGAATATAATTCTGCTGGGGCATGGCAGATGCGCCAAGTGTGATTGGACTTCTCTAGGGATAGCTCACCCGTGCCACTGACAAATTGGACTTTGCTGGAGCAAATCAGACAGAGTCTTCCTGCGTACTGCCGAAGATTGGATTTGGAAACTGATGCGCCGACACGGATGGGCCTCACAGTGATCGCTAGCATAGATTTGACTTTTAGGCTATCTGTGATGGGTCAGGTACAACTGACGCTGGAAAACATTCTGCCTGAATACACAGTCTCCTGGTGGAAGAGTCAAGGGATAGTAACACGACTTCCCGACATTCGCCTCGCACTCGAAAAAATTGGCTAAATCTGCTCGAATAACTCTGAATGACCCTGCTTATACGGAGCAGAACAATCCTGTCGCTCCTGATATGCCCCAGCCTACGGGACCTCTGTGGGGATAGTCCTTGAAAGGAAATCTGCAAATCTGTTCCCTGATGGTCTGATATGACATGCCCCGGCGTTCTGAACTTCGGAGAGATGCTTCATATCAAATGCTCCTCGAATAACTTCTGCGCTCTTACGATGGCCTGCCCCTGACTGCAATGACCTTGCTCCTGATTATCCGATTCAGAGTAGTGCCCCTGACTACGCCATATTTGCCAAGTCTCTCACCTGATTGCCCCAGGATAACTGATTTCGAAAAGCTGACCTGACTGGGGATTACGATAGTAGCTTGCCCCTGCTCTCGGAACATTCGGGCGCTCTGCATTCTATCCTGACCGTACTTTCCACTGTAGGAAACTTTTCTGCTGTCAAGCGCTTACTTGCAAGTAAAACAAGTTATTCTGCGTAAAAGATGTACTAATGCAACACATATGACAGCTTTGACACAAAATTTCAAAGGCACATAAATATGTACACATACATTAGAGTGTGTCAAACTAAAACCAAAACTAAGAGTTACATGTTAACAATAGCAAACAAGGTTCATGCAAGGTGTATAGCATCCATACAAGTCACGGTGATCAAGAAAATCAAAGAATCAACCAAATAATGCATTGGAAACCCTAAAACAAACCTAAAAAGATGTCTACTTTGAATAAGCATAAGTGCATGAAAAATTAATCAACTCTAAAATTTCTTCATACCATCATAAAATAGGCAATATTATGAACACACAGCAAAAAGAGTGGCTCAAAAAGGTTAAGGGATCATTAAGTTATGAGCTTTTGAAGTTGTGAAGAAAAACATGAAAATAAGTGATAAAAAAAATTAGGATTTGGCTTAGAAAGGATTTGAACTGCGGTTTCCTGAATGCCTATTAAAAATAAAATGTGCAAGAAAATCAAAAGGGTCATCACAAGGATCGAACCCATGACATAGTGCGTAATGAGCAAGGCAAAGGTGACACCACTAGGGTGGCCTCTTACATCTGATTATCAAAGGAAACAAAAATAACATGAAGTAAAATAAGTTCAAAAACTGGGGGTCGTGACTGGCCTGCTACGTGAAGCTTCACCAAGTTTCTCAAATTGCAAAAGCAATCCTAACTCACAGAATACGCCATGAAATCCAATGAAATAAAAACCAACTTGTGTCATTTTCAACAAGGAATTCAACGGTGTGACTCAAGTTGTCTAATTTTGCTCTTAAATTAAAAATCGGTACTGAAACTAAAAAAAACCTAAAATCTGCATTTTCCATCGAACACCTTCATATAAATATGATGAACACCAATTAATTGAGGGAACACATCATAATTAACATGGCAAACAAGTTTTTAGTTAATGATGGATCAAAATATGGCATGATTCAATGAGTTCTAGTTATGAGGGTACTTACCTCTTGAAGCCAGATTCCAAAATCCCACAAGAGCTGTTACAGAACTGAAGTAATGATTTGTAAAGCTTCCTTGGACCTCCTGGGAGCTATTTGGATGTCTGGACCCCCTTGAAAGTACTTGGAACAGGTTGCAAACTTTCTCTTGCAAAATGAGGAATATGAGGATTTTGATTCTGGTGAAAATGGAAATACAATTGGGAAATGATGTTGTGGACACCTCAAGACATGTTTGAGGATTAGTTTTCAATAATCAAAGGGTTTGCATATGGTCATATTAGGGTTTTTTGAATGGAAGATGCAAAAATTCAACAATTTTTTTATTTGGAGGTTACCTTTCTGGTTTTTTGGTCATTTGATGAATGTGAGTGTTTGAACACCTTTAGAATGTGTTTTGTGGTATGTTGGAGCAAGTGGTTTGGTGGTTTTATGTGTAAATATGCAGATGAGGGTATTTGTGCAAAGTGGAGTTTTTTGGTTCAAGTGAGGATGATTGCAAAATGTTGTTGTATGGGTGGTTTAGAGGATGTTTTTAAGGTTTTGTTGTGTGGTTTGAAGCATGATGGAATGCTCTATTTATAGGGAAAGAGTGGGGCCAAGGTTCTGTAGAAAAACAGAATTGGAAGACTCATTTGGTTTGCTTGGTTTCGTTAAGATCAAACTTGGTGGTTTCTTGCAAATATGGAGTTTCCAATGCAAAGTACACTCTTAAGATGTTATTCTGATGACTTTCTGCAGAAGAGAAAGTTTAGAGGCTCAAAATGAAGTGATTTGAGGTCTAAGGGATTGCTTAAAAAAATGGCAACATGAACTTTATGCATAAAGGCACATAAGTGGTAAGAACACTTGAATAATGCCTTGATTCCTTGAATAATGCTTCAACTCTTATATAAACATTTGTTTAAAGGTGTTCATGCAATCAAGAGGACCTGTAATCAAGGTATTTGCAGATTGGCATAGGTTTTGCAACTTGTCTTGCCATGGAAAATGACCTACATTTCAAGAATGAATGACCAACTTTGCTTCTTCGAAACTCATAACTCAAAAATGGTATGAATGAGTTCTTAGACTCTTTGGAAAGATGGAATAATGCTCTACAACTTTCATGTTTTGAGTTTTGGCTGAATCAACTTGGATCATGATGAAAACTGGCTCTTAAGTTAGTTACTTTTTCTGGAAAATTTGCAGCAAAAATATTTCTAAGTGTTGGAAACCAAACTTGAATGGAACACCAACTTCATGGCCTCGTAACTTGAAATATATGTATTTTTTGAGAATTCACCGAAAGGGACAAAGTTGTATTATGGAATGAACTCTTCAAATTTGGCTTTAGAGCAAGAAAAATGGATGTCTAGATTGGAAGTTATGGCCTTTCAAAGTTGGGTAAAAATCAGTCTTCCATAACTTATAACAAAAATTTAATCTCTTTACGGTTGCCCTTTTCGCAAGTAACATCTAATTTCTTGATTTTTCTTAATTCACCATTATCTAAACCACATGTAATAATCATCCTTGACTTGAGGGAGCCATGGTTGACCAAAATTCTCAAAAGTTAAACCTTTAATTAAAGGAACAATTGACTTTTATCAAATGAATCTTCACCTCTTGATCCTCAATGAAATCGATGTCTTGGACTATTTGAACACCATAGATAGACTCAAATGGTGTATTTGAATATCTTGAATCATGTCTCGAGGCTTGAGGTCATGTCTTGATCAAAAGTCAAAGGTGTAATTGACCTTAATTGAAGAAACCTTAATTCTTGGTCAAATGAAATTGAATCTTGCACTACTTATGAACCAAGCTTCTTGGATTAATCCAATAATGAGAGTGGGCTAATATGTAAAATTTGATATGCTTGAAACATATTTAGAAGTATTGGATCAACTTGCCTCAAAAGTCAAACCAGAGATGGATTAAGTCAGAAACCCTATTTTGGGTGGTCAGAGGAACTAAGCTTTATGGATCTTGATTCAGTGCCATCTTGGGCTTGATTATGAGGGAGGGAGGTATCCTGAGTGCATGAGAGCTTTCTTGATTGATGATCCATGCAAAACTTTGATTTATGAAGCTTTTGAGCCTCTTAGTGCAAACCCTAGTTCACAGATGAAACAAAACAAAAAACTTGAAAATGGTTAGCCATGCATGATTGACCTAGAATGCTTATGCAAATGATGATGAAATATAAGGATAAAATTTGGGGTATGACAATTTATAATTTAAATAATTAATTATATTAAAAATTAAATAAAAATCATATTATTTTATATATTAATTTGTGATGGAATTGCAAACAAAACAAATGCTTTATCCACACATGATATTGGAATAAATCCTACCTTTTTTATTTATTTTGATTTGATAAATAATGTGAAAAATATATTTTTCATCTTAAATTTAAGATGATATAGAATTTAAAACTGACATGGTCTCAAAATCATTCTACTTCTACCCCACGCCATGGTCGATGTGACAATGAAGAAGGTTAAGATGGAGACCCTCGAGAGGTAAGCAAAACTTTTAATTATTCTTTAAGAGTTTTTCATTCATGTAAAAGTGATATTTTAAATTTGAAATCTTGGTGATCTTCTTCTCCGAGTTAGAAATCATTTTCTCTCTTTTAGTCGATGTTTTTTATAAATAAACAGTCAGGTTTGTACAATCCACTTTTCACTAAATTCAGATAAATAGTAAAAAATATTTATTTCATGTATATTATGTACCCTCCGATGATTTTTAAGTGACTCACTTATTAAAAAAAAAGTGTACAAAAATTATAATTAGTGTATTATAATATTTATTTATTTTTAAAAGATATTGAAACTTTATTGAAATTTCACATTCTTAAAAGTAAATAAAGAATAATAATTCTCAGCAGTTTTCATGCCTACATCTATTTTTTTTAGCAAAACTCCAGCCATTGGTTTAATTAAATATTAGATTAAGAATTCAATCTTTTATAATAAAACCATAACTAATTTTCTATAAAATATTAAATATTATTTATTTATAGTGTAATTTTTTTATTTATAGTGTAATTTTTTTAGTGTAATTTTATGAATTAGTTAAATATTATTGATTTATAGTGTAATTTTTTTATTACAAATTAAACCATAACTAAATTTCTGTAAAAATAAAATCATTGATTAATATATTTAAATTTCAGACCATTTTTAAGTGATACAAACACAATATTTATTAAGATTTAAAATTAAATATTATTTTTTTAAAATAATAAAATATATTATATAAATAACAATGTCATTTATACTAAAAACATGTTTGATGTTTGACACTTATTAATATATGATTCACGCGTGATTACATTTTATTTCATTATTTCTTAAAATATTATCAATGTTAACATGTTGACATGTATTTGATGTCTTAGTTTTATTTTATACTAGTAAGAAACTCGTGTTATCGCACGGGTCCGTTTGGATTCACATTACACCCATCTACTCCTTATTTGTTAAGTTTGAATTCATATATTCAATTGGTTAATATTCATATAGTTACAATATATAATCATTTATCAAATTTGAATTCTCGTGTTCAGAATGTTAACAGTTCTATATATATATCATAAACATAAGCTAATATAATTTACCGAATGTTAAACCTTTTATCTAAATAGTATATTAAACATGTAAACATAGCCTCCACTTTTAATAATACACCGATATTATAAACTTTATAAGGCAACATGTAACATCTTGAAAATTATCTCTCAAGTAAACCATAAAGCTTTGAAAAGGTCAAACAGTCCAGTTACGTGATTTGAATAACACTTTAGCTTTCCATCTTTAAGGGCAACACTTTTTTTACACTCACCATAGACATCATAATACCACCCTACTTGGCCAACTTCAAATTTCTTTAACTTGGAAACAATCACACATGTTTCCTCCTATGGTAGGTGCAATTGAACCAAAGGTCAAACAAATGAAATTGATGCATAAAGTAACGATAAATAAAAAGTTTCCTTACACGTTGAAAACTCGTGATTTCAACAAGGCTTGGAATTTCAACTTTCCATATTGTTTTGGACTAGACTGGCAGGTGGCCCACAGTTGGGAAAGGCCCAATCCAGTCCAGCTTTAGACAAGACCTAACAAGGAGATTAACACAATATAGTCGTTGGGCACAATATAGCCGTTAGGGAGAATATAGTTGTTAAATCATTACAGTCGTTAGGGACCTCCCCCTCACGCGCTCCATAGTTTACGCGACCAACTACCCCTCCGAAGTTCACGGGGACAGTTGGACCAGGTCGAAGTCACATGCTAGAATCTTCTTTACTCCTTGCAAACCTAGCAGTCTCTCATTGGTGAACCAGATATCCTGGCCCACAATGAGGACCTTGGCCCCGCGCTGGGGGTTTCTTATAAATACCCTCTTATTCGAGAGGGTCAGGTATCCAATTCATTCTAACACAAACCTAAACACTTTATACTTGCCCTTTTTCTCTCCCTGTTGCTTACTTTAGCATTGAAGTGCCTTGCAGGTACACCCTTTTCCTCTTCTACAACCATTGTTGTTGCTCTACATTGAAGGTCACGACGATCCATTCTGATCATACTGATCAGTAGCGTCGTTTGTCGGAAGTCTGCTCCCCCGTCTTTCTTGAACCAAGATCCCCAATCTTTTCAATCCAAATACCAAAGTTTTTCTTTCTAAACCTTCATCGATCATCATGGCCTCTCACCGTAACAATGATGTCCCTCAAGATTCTGTCATCGTCGACGCCTTGGATAACAGCGATAACCTCAATCCTGGAACTGTGGTCTACGAGAACAATCACATGGATAGAAAAACTACCTCTCTATCCTCCGACAACGTGAAACCCTGCATTAGAATTCTGATTACACCTATGAGCCCATCCTTGTTCCTCAAGACGTTAATTCCAGCACTTCGGCTCTCATCAACGCCCTCAACAAATCCAACTACATGATTTTCCAGTATGGCAAAAAGATCCACATGCTGAAAAATGCCCTTCAAGAACGAGCTCCCCCATTGAGACCTCACAGTCTTTCTCCTTGTTCTCGTTCTTCCTATTAGAAATGTCGATGAAACGAGTCTCAAAGCATTCCTCCAATCAAGGAACGATCAAAATTGGAGAAATCAGGGCAAGAAATCACGAAGAAACGACATTGTACCTCTCCCTGAAGGACAAGACATTCTCCAGCTCCCAAGACCAAGGCTTCAGAGAAACCACGTGAACGTCCAAGTCGGCATAAACATTCTCCTCGATATAGCCGAAGCCCTCGTCGTAATCGTTCCCTATACAGATTTTCGAGCACCAATGATGAAGACGGTGTGCATGGGCCTCTATCCTATAAAATCATGGAACCCGTATCCCTCGCGGGCTGGAGAAGCCTCATCCTCTGGCTCTCTACGATGGCACTATGGATCCCGACGACCATATAGAGAACATTTAAGTCATGCTTCATTATCACAATGTAGGTGGAGCAATCAAATGCAGATTGTTCCCAATCACCCTTAGAAAGGGAGCTATGACCTGGTACAAAAATCTTCCCAGAGGCTCGATCACATCCTGGAGGAATCTAAAAAATCAATTTGCCTGATATTTCACTACCTTCAGGCGTCATCCCAATTCATAAGCCACGCTCGAAGGCATAATTTAGGGTAAGGATGAGCTCATTTGTTCCTACATCAAGAGTTTTAACAAGGAAGCAGTCGAGATCCACACGACCGACCACGTGAAGAAGTACCTCCTCGAAAAGGGGCTAAGGCCAAATAGTGATTTCCGCAAAGAAGTGGGGATCGAAACGCCTCATTCTCTGGCCGAACTCCTCCACAAGGACCAAGCTTACATCCAATATGAGTGAAAAAAAGATGCTTACAAAGCCTGGGATTCGAGGAACTAAGAGAATTCCAAGGCGTCAAAAAAGGATGAGGCATAAGCTCCCTGGCGCGACAAAGAAAAATGACGAGACAACTGTCCCCGCGAACATAAAGGACCTGTTGGTCGCTTTACTGAGTATACCTTGTTGACAGCTCCCCGCGAGTGCATCCTTTCTAAATGCACCAACACTGAGTTCAAACAAAGAGGAGTTTGTTTCCCTAAACCAACAACGTCGAAGGGAAACATTAACCGTAGTAAGTATTGTTGATTTCATCGTAGTCACGGGCATGTTACTGAAGATTGTGTCCACTTGAAGGACGCAATCAAGATCCTCATCAAGGAGGGTCATCTGAAGCAATACACCAAAAGAGGTAAAGTTCCTCGAAGGGATGCATCAACTTATGATTGATCCATCTGCTTGAGCATTGGCGCAACGCAGATGCAAACAATTCGACGTGAAGACCGAAGCTGTAGAAAAACTTGTAAAAGACCTCCTAGTGGAAAGATTTATTTCTGAGGCCAGGTACACCACCTGGCTTTCTAACATTGTACTTGTGGAAAAAAATATTATGGAAAGTGGAGAATGTATGTCGATTATACTGATCTTAATAGGGCGTATCCGAAGGAAGCGTACCCCTTGCCCAACATTGATAAGTTAGTAGGTAATTATACTGGTTTCAAACTTTTGTCCTTCATGGATGCATACTCGGGATATAACCAAATTCCCATGGCAGAAAAGGACAAGAGATACACTACTTTCATGACCTCGTTGGGCAACGATTACTACAACGAAATTCCATTCGATTTGAAAAACACTGGGGCCACGTACCAGCGAATGATGAACAAGGTCTTCCGATCAGAAATTGGGGACATGCTTGAAGTATACATGGACAACATGATCGTGAAATCCCAAGAGGAATCTGATCATACGTTCCACTTGCAAAAAGTCTTCGACCAAGCAAGGAAATGCAAGATGCGATTTAACCCGGAGAAGTGCACCTTTGGCGTGCGATCATGGAAGTTCCTCGACTTCTACCTCACCACAGAGGAGCTGCTCGAAGACAGCAAATAAGTTAGTGCAACTAAATAAAGGGCATGTTCCTACGTCCCAGTCGAAGACAAGCTCTAGCGACGAGGATTCTCCATCCCCATCCTAAAATGAGTTGAGGAGGACAAGGTCTCAAAAATTCTCCAATAAATTCATGACGGGATTAATGCACAACTTAGGAGGAAGATCATTGGCACGAAAGCCTTGCGAGCAGGATATTATTGGCCGACTATGCAGCATGACGCAAAGGAACATGTCAAAATAATGTGATAAATGCCAACGCCACGGAGACATGCACTTAGCACCCCCCAACGAACTAAAGATTTTGTCCTCCCCAAGGCCCTTCGCTTGGTGGAAGATGGACATCCTCGGACCCTTCACGATGGGGTCCTATCAGAACAAATTTTGTATCGTGGTCATCGATTACTTCACAAAATGGATAGTGGTTGAAGCCTTCTTCAGGATCACATTATTCAACATACTTCGTTTTTACAAAAGAAACGCCCTTGCACGATTTAGTATGCCCCAGTCCCTTGTGACCGACAACGGGACCCAGTTCACGAACAAGATGTTTCAAGACTTCATCGCTAAACTAGGCATCAAGCAATACTTTACATCCGTAGAACGTCCTCCAACCAACAAGCAAGCAGAGGCCGTGAGCAGGGTGATCCTTCGAGGTCTAGAATGAAGATTAGGCGAGAGCAAAAAGAGATGGATCGAGGAGCTACACAACATGCTCTAGGCCTACAGGACAATTCCACATTCAACCACTAGGGAGACTCCCTTCCGACTAGAATATGGAACCGAGGCAGTAATCCCAGTGGAAATTAGAGAACCCTCTATACGAACAAAGGTTCCTACAACAAGGAGCTGAACAACAAATCATTAAGAGAAGAACTCGATCTGGTCAAAGAAATTCGATCAGAGGCAGCCCTCCGCAAAGCTTCACTGAAACAAAAAATAACAATGTGCCACGACGCCAGAGTCATAAAACGTGAATTCCAAGTGAGCAGCCTAGTCTTACACAGAAATAAAAAAGATTCACGCGAGGGCAAGTTGACCGCAATTTGGGAAGGCCCTTAACAGGTAAAATTAAAAACAAGCATCGGGGCCTACTACCTCGAACATCTAAACAGAGAACCATGTGCTCGACCATGGAATGCTGAAAAGCTCAAATAATATTATAGTTAGTACCAACAATCAGTCAGGACTAACTGCCGACGAACTCACCTCACAACAGAGAGATTGCTCGGCCAAGGGAGTGTGCCCTGGTGCAAGCACAATCCTTAATTTTACAACGAATGCAAGTTTCTGCACATGGAATAAGCAGACTTTGTACCCAACAGGGGTACCTCAATCGAGCTCCTCCGTTGTCATACCAGCGTGGCAGGATACCCAGCTCGTGATAGGAATAGTCCAAGCCCTGTGGGATCAGGACCTCGACTGAGATCCTAGGGAGTCGAGGTCCCGCAATTGGCAGAAACTACTTTCGCCTCCTCGACAAGTTCCCTAAATAGTTGAGCATTATAACAAGTCGAGCAAACTCCTGGCGAATATAATTTGCAAAAATTAATACTTTGGGCAGATAGAAAGTATATACATCTACAAAGATAAAGCGCACAAGCAAGGCATACAATGTCAAACATAAATATTATATAAATTTGACCACCAGACCAAAAATTGTCAAAATATTACATTGGCCTAGCCCAACCATCAAAAGATTACAAGTTCCCTCTAGCTCCACTCGGGCACATCCTCCTCGACAAGATATGTGTGATATTATCCGAGTACAATCTCATCGACAAGAAATTTCCTTGCCTTAAGCGCAAGGTTGGGCGACGTAAAACGTCTCTTCCATGATCATGTCCTCGCATCCCAAAGAACCTTTGAAGTTATAGATAACTAATCATCAACAACACTAGTCACATACATTCGAAGGGTACTTCCCCTAGGATTTTAGTTCAAAAAAACGGTCTCAACAGCATCCCCACGATGCAACTCCTGCCCATCGGTTGACCAACAAGGACAACTCAAAGTCATTACTCCTCACGTAAGAACAATGACTTAGGGCTCCTGTTCTGAACTGGACTAGCAGGTGGCCCACAGTTGGGCAAGGCCCAATCCAATACAGCTTTAGATAAGGCCCAACAAGGAGATTAACACAATCTAGCCATTGAGCATAATATGACCGTTGGGCACAATATAGCCGTTAGGGAGAATATACCCGTTGGGGACCTCCCCCTCACGCGCTCCACAGTTCACGCGACCAACTGTCCCTCCGAAGTTCACGGGGACAGGGTGACCAGGTCGAAAATCACAAGCTAGAATCTTCCTTACTCCTCACAAACCTGGAAGTCTCTTATTGGTGGACCAGATATCTTGGCCCAGAATGAGGACCTTGGCCCCGTGTTGTGGGTTTCTTATAAATACCCTCTCATTTGGGAGGGTTGGGTATCCAATTCATTCTAACACAAATCTAAACACTTTATACTTGCCCATTTTTCTCTCCTTGTTGCTTACTTTAGCATCGGAGTGCCTTGTAGGTACACCCCCTCCTCTCCTACAACCATTGTTGCTGCCCTACATTGAAGGTCACGACGATCCATTATGATCATACCAGATCACATATAAACTTATAAAACTCATAATATTGTAAGTTTTGGGTCATAGCAACTTACATTCTAGACGAAGATAACAAAGGTAATTCCCCTTGAAGACTATGATGTATAACAGAGAAAAAATATCATTAAAAGAGTTGGCACAAATTCGATTTTAACGGTACTCACACGTATATGATCATACAATCTTACAAATAGATTACCTTTCTTTTAGCTTCTTAATCTTAACTATGTTAACATCATTGATAGTTAACTTAGTGCCATTCCATGTGTTGGATACATTTAAGGGAAAACCCCATTCAATATGCCTACATTAGAAAATCATAGTTAATAATAGATTGGTAAATCATTGTATAGGCAAATGACATACTATAGTAAATAATACAAATAGCAAACAATAATACCTTGAGCCCCCTTTATCCTTCCATTAAGCAAAAGTACAATAACATTACCATTTTCCTTGTGTCTCTTAAAATAATTGTAAAACTGTAAAGCATGCTAACCCCAAAGAGTACATCGAACCAAAGATTTTGTTGCAGCCAAATACATGACTAAACACACAATAAGGTAAATATATAATAAAAAATCAATCAAACTAAATAACTTGATTTTAAACATAGAAAAATTAACAACATACCTCATATTAGTTATTGTAAAAACAACCTTGTTTTTGTTGTTATTAGCATTCACTTGGGTTTGAGTTATTTCAGTAACTCCTCCAACAATATCTAACAAAAATAAAATTCAAAAGTTTCGTGAGAATCAAAGACAGGTGTGGAATGTATATCAAAAACAACATTAATTTGACGACTAACTTACCAACTAACATGTTAGATTGAAATCTACCCTCAATTATGGATGCCAAACCAAGTATGTTGAGATGGTTTAGAAGGACGTCAGACAATTCTGTTTTCTTTACTAAAGTTGATCCATAAAATACCAACTTGAAACTATGAGTGGTTGATTTAAAATAAAAATCATTATTGGAAACCTTGAAATTCTACATGATGTAGGCACTTCCAACAATAAGTTCATACTTGTACTTCAAAACCAAATGCGGTGGGATAATCACTTGAATCATGTCGTGCTAAAAAGTGAAATATCATACGGGACATTAGGGATGAAGACGTTTTGAAGGCAACAAACAACTTTAACAAACATTGTATAAAAACTGATGCATTATTCATACCTCTGCATCAAGCAAAACCATCTCCAAATGGTCTTTGTTTGAGGCACTTGTCACTGACCACATATCTTTACACCGAACAACTATCTTCCATAAATCTTTTGAGTCATTGATATCCCTGACAGCTTCTATTGGGCGAGCCATTAGATTGTTTTGTGCGCTGAAACAACAAAAGGGATATCCAAACGTTAGAGAAAGATTGATGCAACAAAGAAGCATGATTTAGTCGAAGTAAATATAGAAGAAATAAATAGGGTCTATTAATGGTGTTGAAGAAAAAGGCGTCAACATCGATTGAGTATAAAAGATGAAGAACTTACGGAAAGGAGAAGGAAGATGGACGAAAAGGGGTTTGAAATTGGTAATGTGGTGTGTTGAAGCTTTTAACATTAATATGCATGGTAATGAATTAGAAGTATTGAGAGTTGTGTGACTCTTTCAATTTTCAAATTACTTTAAATGTCTATTTGTTGTTTCCCCTACAAAAGTTGTATGAAGAATGCCTATTCAATTAACCAAATAATATAACTGATTCACAAATTGACACAACAACTATCATAAATGCCAAATGCATAAAATTGTAGCAGGCATGTAATTAGACACTAATAGCCAATAAATTAATGCAAAATTAGGCATGTAATCATAATGGTTAATTTGGAAAATCCATGTACTTTAGTTTTTATAGATAGATAATAGATTATTTATTTGTAATGTAATATCTATAATATAAGAACTTTGATTGTTCTGAAAATCACCCCACTAACCTTCTTCTTAATGATGCCACATCACTGTTTTAGGGGAATTTTTTGTTTAATAGCAACTAAATCCAATCGAATTTGTGTCTGATTGAAACATAACCACACTTAATGCATTATATATACCACTTTTGTGCCAATAAGTAAATGAAAAGTAGCAAAAGCAACATGACTTTGGATTTTGTGTAATAATATTTATAATGAGTATTGGGAACAGAACCTAACACTGTTTTAATTCAGATCACACTTTGAAACAATTTGTCATTTCCAATGTTACAATGCATTAGTAGTTGCGCTGGTGATTTTCAATGTTATAATGCATCAAGTATCCACTTGCATCTTGCACCCAACCACCACCCTATAAAATATTTCTTTTCTCCATCTCAACCCTGATTTTTCAAAATTTTCAAGTTTCCTCTTAACTCCATCTATTTTTTTTCTTACAAACCCAACATGTCTGCACTAAAATCAGACTTGGACAGATCTGAATGTGAGTTAAAAATATGTTGTTAAAAAGTTGCTGTTATAGTTGATTATTTTTAGAGTTGATTGTTGTTTGTGATTTCCATATCTGTGTTGAAAATGTATTAAAAAGCATGAACCAGAAATCTGAATGTATCTTTCAGATCTATTTTCGCTATTGTTTAAAGGGGTTGATTTGTTTTTGCTTCTTTTGTCACATCATTTGAACTTTAGTATGTTCTTATTCATGCTTCTCCAAAATTCATGGTTTGGAGACGACTTAGTGTTGTGTTCTTATTACATTCTAGGTTGAGTGAGATTCAGTGGGCTACTTAAGTACAAACTAATTTTGTAACAAATTGAAAAAGTGAATGATAACATATTCTCATAACAGAAAATTTGTTAACCGATATTCGCACAAGTTTATGAGCTTAGAGAAAAAGTGATAGGTTTAGATTTTAGATTGGTTTTTTAATTAATTGTTGATTGAAAAATGTCTCAAAATGATATTTTGGCGACTAATTTGGTTTTTCCAAGCACACCCTATTGTAGTTGAAGTCTAACATAATACCATGTTCTTTTCCACAAGATGCAGGTTCCGAAGACGAAGGCATAGAAGATTAACGATGCGGTGGATACCACACCGTCTGAATTGGCGACACTTTCAACTTCAATCGATATGTCGTTCAGAGCAAGCTTGGTTAGGGTCATTTCTCCACAGTTTTTTATTAGATTTTGCTTGAAAATTTTGTTTATGTTTTTGATTTTGTTGTCATTTTTTTGTAGCTAACTGGTGAAATAGTAGGAGAAGTAAAAGTTGTTGTTGTTACACATAAAAGGAAAGCTAAAATGGCCAAACATTCAAATGCTTTCATTGCTTTGGAAGTTTGCATGCAACATGTTTGTGAATTTCTGTGAGTGGCATTTTTTAGTCATAATATGAAGCAATTACCATAACTTTTGAATATAATTGATTTTGCTTTTTAGAAATGCTTTGGCTGCTCTCAAATAGAATAGATTATGCTCGGACAAAATTTGATTTGTAGAATCAATTTATTTAGAATCAATTATTTCCATCGCAGAACCAATCACACACTTGGATAAAAATTCAATAATTTTTAGTTAATTTTTTTTGTTTTTGTTGGCCATATTGCAATGGTTTGACGTGTTTTGCTAAAGAGGCTGCAACTGGAAATAACAGTTTTAATGATGCATTTCGTGATAGAGGTATTAATAGGACGAGTGTTGGCATGGCGGCCATTGCCAAGGCTTTGGAGGATGCTGCTGATGCTGGAAAGTTAGTTGACACAATAGCTTCGGTAGATCAAGGGACGAAGTTAATATACAACGCTAGAAAACAAGGGAGGATATTTGTCCTGGGGTAGGATTAAACCTCAAAAGCTTTAACATTTGCATTGGTTATATCTATTACAAATGCACTTACAGTATTATCTAGCATCATTGGTGTTCTGGACTGAGCCGAGGCTTAGCCCACAATCGAGAAGGCCCAAAATCCCACTGAGGTTGGGCCCAATTGGACCACACTGATGAGCAGGGACCCATGGGCAGAACCTCCTTCCGTCAGGCAGGTGCCCATCCCGTGGGCAGAACCTGTGCCCATCCTGTCGGGCAGAACCTGTGCCCATCCCGTCAGGGCAGAACCTCCTCCCGTCAGGCAGGTGCCCATCCCGTGGCCAGAACCTGTGCCCATCCTGACGGGCAGAACCTGTGCCCATCCCGTGGGCAGAACCTGTGCCCATCCTGTCGGGCAGAACCTGTGCCCATCCCGTCAGGGCAGAACCTCCTCCCGTCAGGCAGGTGCCCATCCCGTGGGCAGAACCTGTGCCCATCCTGACGGGCAGAACCTGTGCCCATCCTGTCGGGCAGAACCGGTGCCCATCCCGTGGGCAGAACCTGTGCCCATCCTGACGGGCAGAACCTGTGCCCATCCCGTCAGGGCAGAACCTCCTCCCGTCAGGCAGGTGCCCATCCCGTGGGCAGAACCTGTGCCCATCCTGACGGGCAGAACCTGTGCCCATCCCGTGGGCAGAACCTGTGCCTATCCCGCCGGGCAGCACAACGTGCCTTCCACACGTTCTCCGCGTGCTCCCCTCCGCGGGGACACGTCGTCAACCAACTGCCCACCTCCGAAAGAGCAGGTCAAACCCACTTTCCGGAGATCTAGGAGCAGTTGGACTAGGGCGAAGACCACGTCCTGGTCTTCACTACGCCACGTAAGCCCTAGCAGTCATTTGAATTGGGCCTGGCCATCCAGCCCAACTCAAATGACCGTTGGCCCAGCGCTGGGGTCTCTCTATAAATACCCTCTTCCCCAAGAGGGCCAGGTAATTCAATTCTCTACCAACTTTCTGTATTTGCAGTCACTCTGCCCATTTTCTCACTTTGGCATCGGAGTGCCTTGCAGGTACACCCCCCTCCTCTTTCTCACCCCGGTGACAGGCAGCCGTCCAGCAGCACGTGGCCATATCGTGATCCCCTCCTGATCAGGTCAGATCAGTGGCGCCATCTATGGGAAACTAAGCTCCCCCGTTCCTCCGAGCAGAGAACCAAAGCTTCATCTCTCAAAACTTCAAGATCACGAGTGCCCTCCGCCATGGAGACGCTGTTCACAATTATCCTCCCTTCGTCGAGCAGAAGACTCCGATGGGCAGGACCTGGATGCCCACCAGCCAGTCTTCGTCCTCCTTTCGTCGAGCAGAAGACTCCGATGGGTAGGACATGGCTGCCCACCAGCCAGTCTTTGTCCTCCTTTCACCGAGCAGAAGACTCCGATGGGCAAGACCCTGGCTGCCCACCAGCCAGTCTTTGTCCTCCCTTCGTCGAGCAGAAGACTCCGATGGGCAGGACCTGGCTGCCCACCAGCCAGTCTTTGTCCTCCCTTCGTCGAGCAGAAGACTCTGATGGGCAGGACCTGGCTTCCCACCAGCCAGTCTTTGTCCTCCTTTCGTCGAGCAGAAGACTCCGATGGGCAGGACCTGGCTGCCCACCAGCCAGTCTTTGTCCTCCTTTCGTCGAGCAGAAGACTCTGATGGGCAGGACATGGCTGCCCACCAGCCAGTCTTTGTCCTCCCTTCGTCGAGCAGAAGACTCCGATGGGCAGGACCTGGCTGCCCACCAGCCAGTCTTTGTCCTCCCTTCGCCGAGCAGAAGACTCCGATGGGCAGGACCCTGGCTGCCCACCAGCCAGTCTTTGTCCTCCCTTCGTCGAGCAGAAGACTCCGATGGGCAGGACCTGGCTGCCCACCAGCCAGTCTTTGTCCTCCCTTCGTCGAGCAAAAGACTCTGATGGGTAGGACATGGCTGCCCACCAGCCAGTCTTTGTTCTCCCTTCGTCGAGCAAAAGACTCCGATGGGCAGGACCCTGGCTGCCCACCAGCCAGTCTTTGTCCTCCCTTCGTCGAGCAGAAGACTCCGATGGGCAGGACCCTGGCTGCCCACCAGCCAGTCTTTGTCCTCCTTTCGCCGAGCAGAAGACTCCGATGGGCAGGACCCTGGCTGCCCACCAGCCAGTCTTTGTCCTCTCTTTCGTCGGGCAGAAGACTCTGCCGGGCAGGACCCTGGCTTCCATCCAGCCTTGTCCTCCCTTCGAAAACCTACTACCTCGAAAACTTACACGGGACCATATAGCTCGACCATGGAACGCTGAAAAGCTAAACAAAATACTACAGTTAAACAACACTGCCCGCGAGGGACAACCCGCGCGAACAAGAGGGTGGACTGATACGGCCACACCTCACCGACCTTACCTTAGCGGGCACTATAACTCCCCGAACAAAAAGAGAATAGCCCGCTCGACGACACCCCCTCGATCGAGAGTCGCCGCCGCAGTATCATAATCGGCCGAACGCCCAGCTCGCGATGGGATGTTCAAGCCTACAGGATAGATCACAACCGTGACCTAACTCTTGTCCGCCTAGGAAGCTACCCCGGGCATCCGGATAGTTCCCCACACTACCGGGCAACACGCACCGAGCAAAGGTCCCCCACAAAACAATAAACATTCACATCATAATGGAGCTCGGCAAAACGAGCCAACACTTAGCGAAAAAGCATAACAATCATGCACGCACACAAAACTTAGAAAGGAAAACAAGAATTCCATAAAAGGGGCACAAGCCCAGAAGTCAAAACGTTATAATAAACGGGCACGACCCCGGATATCGAGCAGAAACGATCGAAGGTGTCGAGCAGAATTGTTGGATGTCGAGCGACTGCAATTTCACCCTTCCCAGATGATCGATACGATCGACGCCATTCTCGCATCCTGCCTGACATATCAGCGCGCGCAACGCTATTCTCTACTTAAGTCATAGCTCTCCTGACAGCGAACTACGACTTGGGGGGCTCCTGTTCTGGACTGGGCCGAGGCTTAGCCCACAATCGAGAAGGCCCAAAATCCCACTGAGGTTGGGCCCAATTGGACCACACTGATGAGCAGGGACCCATGGGCAGAACCTCCTCCCGTCAGGCAGGTGCCCATCCCGTGGGCAGAACCTGTGCCCATCCTGTCGGGCAGAACCTGTGCCCATCCCGTCAGGGCAGAACCTCCTCCCGTCAGGCAGGTGCCCATCCCGTGGCCAGAACCTGTGCCCATCCCGTGGACAGAACCTGTGCCCATCCTGTCGGGCAGAACCTGTGCCCATCCCGTCAGGGCAGAACCTCCTCCCGTCAGGCAGGTGCCCATCCCGTGGGCAGAACCTGTGCCCATCCTGACGGGCAGAACCTGTGCCCATCCTGTCGGGCAGAACCGGTGCCCATCCCGTGGGCAGAACCTGTGCCCATCCTGACGGGTAGAACCTGTGCCCATCCTGTCGGGCAGAACCGGTGCCCATCCCGTCAGGACAAAACCTCCTCCCGTCAGGCAAGTGCCCATCCCGTGGGCAGAACCTGTGCCCATCCTGACGGGCAGAACCTGTGCCCATCCTGTCGGGCAGAACCTGTGCCCATCCCGTCAGGGCAGAACCTCCTCCCGTCAGGCAGGTGCCCATCCCATGGGCAGAACCTGTGCCCATCCCGCCGGGCAGCACAACGTGCCTTCCACACGTTCTCCGCGTGCTCCCCTCCGCGGGGACACGTCGTCAACCAACTGCCCACCTCCGAAAGAGCAGGTCAAACCCACTTTCCGGAGATCTAGGAGCAGTTGGACTAGGGCGAAGACCACGTCCTGGTCTTCACTACGCCACGTAAGCCCTAGCAGTCATTTGAATTGGGCCTGGCCATCCAGCCCAACTCAAATGACCTTTGGCCCAGCGCTGGGGTCTCTCTATAAATACCCTCTTCCCCAAGAGGGCCAGGTAATTCAATTCTCTACCAACTTTCTGTATTTGCAGTCACTCTGCCCATTTTCTCACTTTGACATCAGAGTGCCTTGCAGGTACACCCTCTCCTCTTTCTCACCCCGGTGACAGGCAGCCGTCCAGCAGCACGTGGCCATATCGTGATCCCCTCCTGATCAGGTCAGATCAATTGGCTTTTGTGAAGTTATATTTTATGAGACTATTATTATTTACAATTGACATTTGGGGTTGATCTAGTATGATTAGAATGGATCATCGTGGCCTTCAACGTAAGGAAATAACAACGGTTGTAGGAGAGGAGGGGGTGTACCTGCAAGGCACTCTGATGCTAAAGTAAGCAACAGGGAGAGAAAAAGGGCAAGTACAAAGTGTTTAGGTTTGTGTTAGAATGAATTGGATACCCGACCCTCTCAAATGAAAGGGTATTTATAAGAAACCCCAAGCGCAGGGACAATATCCTCATTGTGTTCCAAGATATTTGGTCCACCAATGAAAGACTGACAGGTTTGCAAGAAGCAAGGAAGATTCTAGCGCGTGATCTTTGACCTGGTCCAACTGTCCCCGTGAACTTTGGAGGGGCAATTGGTCACGTAAACTGTGGAGTGCGTGAGAGGGAGGTTCCCAACGCCTGAAATGCTCTAACAATTATATTCTCCCCAACATCTATATTGTGCCTAACGATCATATTGTGCCCAACGGCTAGATTGTGTTAATCTCCTTGTTGGGCCTTGTCTAAAGCTGGACGAAATTGGGCCTTGCCCAACTGTTGGCCACATGTCAGTCCAGTCCAAACCAGGAGCCCCCCAAGTCATTTTTCTTAGGTGAGGAGCAATGACTTTGAGTTATCCTCGTTGGTCGACCGATGGGCAGAAGTTGCATCACTGGGATAATTTTGAGACTGTTGTTTTTGAACGAAGATCCTAGGAGATGTACCCTTTTGATCTGACCTGATCAGGAGGGGATCACGGACTGGCCACACTATGTTGGGCTGCTACCTGTTCACCGGGGTGAGAAAGAGGAGGGGGTGTACCTGCAAGACACTCCGACGCCCAAGTAAGAAGTTGGACAGAGAGGAAGCAATAGTACAGAAAAGGGGCAAGAAGAGTTCCCTGACCCTCTTGAGGAAGAGGGTATTTATAGAGAGACCCCAGCGCTGGGCCAACGGTCATTCGAGGTGGGCTGGATGACCAGGCCCAACCCTAATGACTGCTAAGGCTTACGTGGCGTAGTGAAGACCAGGACGTGGTCTTCGCCCTAGTTCAACTGCTCCTAGATCCCCGGAAAGTGGGTTTGACCTGCTCTTTCGGAGGTGGGCAGCTGGCCGGCGACGTGTCCCCGCGGAAGGGAGCACGTGGAGAACGTGCGCCGAGCACGTTATTCTCCCCGCGGAGTGGGGCCCGGGCGGTTCTGCCCGTCCGGCGTGGTGGCCGACAAAAAGGGTGCGGAGACATAGCTTGTGTTCGGCGGCTTGCCCTGCTCGTCTCAAAGGGGGTGCGTGCCTGGCGTGCCCGGTTCGCTTGTTGGGCCGCACGCGGTATTGGGCCTGCTGAGGTTGGGCCCATACCGGAACAGGAGCCCCCCAAGTCGAAGCTCTGGGGAAAGAGCGAGGACTTAAGGTCGTCGCATCTGGAGCGGGCACTCGCTCGAAGATCTCCGGTCGTCGGCAGAACGGGGAGGAAACAGGTGAAGGGACGCGACTGTCAGGTTGCCGCCACGTGTCTTGCGTTAAGCGGTCGTAGGGGCGGCTACCCTATGTCATTAATGAGCCTAGGGTCGCTTCGAGTCCCGCGCCGGGTTATAAATATGGAGGTCCCCGCTTATTCTGTTACTTTTCTCTCTGCTAAGCTTTATCGTCTCTGCTCGTCCGCCGCTTACCGCCGACCGCCGCCGTATCGTTGATCTTTTCTTCCGTCCTCCGCCGTTACAAGTGAGTCCCTCTTTTCCCTCCTTTTTATTTCCGTCGTTTAATTGGAATGTGTGGTCGGGGCGCGGTGAGCGCCTCGAGGAGGGACGCGAGTCCCGCCGTGTCTGGCGAGTTTTCTGATGAATGTCCCGGGGAGGGTAGGCTGGTTCCGATGAATGCCCCGAGGACGGGAGCTTTTTCTGATGAATGCCCCGAGGACGGGGGCTTTCTCCGATGAATGCCCCGAGGACGGGGCCTTTCTCCGATGAATGCCCCGGGGAGAAGTACCTTCTCCGATGGCCGTCCCGAGAGGGGGCGAGGGGTCGGTCTTTGATCCCCGAGGAGGGTAGACGGGGAGCGAGTGTTTGCTCGTCGCTTCCCGGCCTTTGTCGCCCTTTCACTTGACTTGCGGTGGAAGGGTGGATTTGATCCTGGCTATCGAATTCACCGTTGTCCTCTGCTTTCAGGTGTAGATGTCGGCTCTGGTGCCGGGAATAATGGTCGAAGACAATGAACCTGAGGTTCCGGAGTATGACGACGAGCGTATTGCCCCGTCCGAGGAGTGGGCGGCCGAGGAGCCACTTTCTACCCCTTCTTGCTTTGTGGCCGACGCGTCCGACGTGTACGCCACGGTCGAGGACACGCCCATAGGAGAACCACAGCACTGGCAGGTGTACCGGCCAAAAGAACATCACCGCATCTGTTCGCGATATGGGCGGCGGATGTTCCCGATGCATGAATTCTACTTTAAAGAAGCTCGGCTCCGGTTACCGTTTTCCGCCTTCCATCTGGGGCTTTTTGACTGGCTGCGTCTTGCCCCGTCCCAGCTGCACCCTAATGCCTTGGCCTTCATCCGGGCTTTCGAGGTGGTGTGTTTCTACCTTTCAGTGGAGCCGACGGTGCCGTTATTTTTCCGTATCTTCCATTTGCAGCGGCAGACGGTGCACGGTCGCCACGGATGGGTCTCCTTCAAGCAATCGACCAAAATTTTCAAAGCGTACAGCGATTCTGTCAAAGACTTCAAAAATCGGTTCTACCTCGTCAAACCGATCACGCAACACGGCTCGGACACTCTCTTTGACGAGGGCGAGCGAATGGTAGATGGCCAGCGGTTCCGCGCGTGGCTTCCTAAGATACATCTACTGTGGACTGCGGAACATTTCAGCCGAGGGACGGATAGGTATATCGTCCGGGCGGGGACCCTCGAGGAGAAGGACATGGCCGCCTATTTGAAAATAATTGCCTTTGTGCGGTCTCTTCCTCCGTCGAAGATGGTGACGCCCGATTGTCGGTATATCCTTGACGCTCAGGGGAACATACGCACCAAGAAGCGTTTGATAAATACTAAGACTTTGCTCGGTTGCGCGACCGGGGCGGCCGCTCTGGATTATCTAGGTAGGGATGTTCGTTTCCCCCCCGTGGTCGGGGTTTTTGATCTTCGCTAACCCATTTCTTTATTTTTGCAGCGAACATGTCTTCCGTCGAGGAGCGGGTGAAACAGTTGCGCGCTGCTAGGAATGCCGTGGCCCCGAGGACGAGGGTGAGTCAGCTGGTCGGACAGGAGGTCGCGACGCAGGGGGGGGAAACTTCGTCCTCGTCGCCTCAAGAGAGCCAATCTCCTGTGTCTCAAGGAGCGTCGAAGAGGCAAAGGTCCGAGGAGCCTCGGGTGGTGGATCTGACGGTCGGCGCCGTCGAGGAAGGTTATGTCGTCCCTCCCTGCCACCAGCATCCGGGATATTTTCATGGTGCCCGTTCTCCCACTGTTTCCGCCGGGGAGGTGAAGGTTGTTCGTCAGGCTGGTCGAGAGAGCCGTCGGCGTGTCCTGGCTGAGGAATTGGCCGCAATGATGCGGACGTTCACGACGACTCTCGTGCTGAACGAGGAGGGCTGCTCCGCTGCTGAGCTATCCAAACTGCAAGGGGATCTCACTTTCGTGCAGTCGCGGTTGGCCAAGCTCACTGAGGAGTTGGAGAAGAGCCAGAAGGAGGTTGCCGAGCAGCGGAAACGGGCAGAGGGTGCTGAGGGGAAGGTGACCTCGCTGGAGGAAAAACTGGGGACAGCGACGGCCGAGGTGCAGGCGCTGAAGGTTCGCACGGAGGTTTTGGACAACGCTGTTCGTCCGGCCGAGGACGAGACTGAAGGGGATCGACGGTTAATCACCCGTGCTGACCTGATTGCTCGTATCCGGGTGTTGGAGAGCGATTGTCTGGAGGCTGTTGAGGTCGGGTTCAAGAATGCCGTCGAGCAGATTCAGGTCGCCAACCCTGGTGTCGTGCTGGCCGTGGACGGGATAGGGCCGTACCACGAGATTGTTGATGGGAAGGTGATCGATCCCTATCTTGTTATCCCCGAGGAGGAACCCGTGGCTGCTGACCGGGCGGATGAGGAAGCATAGGTTGTCGGGCCTGCGTGCTCGTTGTTTTTGTGGTCTGCGTGCCGATGTTTGTTATCTCTTTTCTTTGGGCCTGCGTGCTCTGTATTTGTACCTTTGACTACTGGGCTGGTGCCCGCTTTTGTTAATATATTTATCGTGGATTTTCTAAGTGTGCGCTCGTTATTTGCATGTCATTTTATGCTCGTTTTTCGTATTTGTTTGAATGCCTCTGATGTGTATGACATTTCTTGTAAATTTTCTAAGTGTGCGCTCGGTGTGTTTAGCTCGACAATTTGTTACCGGTAGTGCGGGGAACTGGCCGGTTTGGCTGGCGATGTAGCCGGGCCGTTTCGGGGGTAGTTCTCCCCGGGGCGTGGACGGCCCATCGCGAGCTGGGTGTCCTGCCTCTTTTGGTACGACGGCGAGGAGCCTCGGTCGAGGTATTCCCTGTCGAGCAAGGCCTTCTGCCCGCGCACACTAGAGGCAGGGCTTTCTTTTCTTTGGTCGCTAGTGGACGCGGGGGCGTGCGGTGGTACCATGTCGCCCCCCAGTGGTCGGGACGATGGGTCGTCGCGGGCAATGTTTTAACTGTAGTACCGCTTAAGTTTCGCGGCGTTCCATGGTCGAGCTAGTTGTTCACCGTGTAGGTTTTCGAGGTAATAGGCCCCGTGCTCCATTTTGTCCCGGACTCGGTACGGGCCTTCCCAGTTCGCAGCCAGTTTGCCCTCGTGGGAGTCTTTCTGGTTTCTGCGTAGAACTAAGTCGCCTGTTTGAAAGTCGCGTTTTATGACTTTGTTGTTATGGCGAAGTGTGACTTGTTGCTTCAGCCGGGCTTCCCGGAGAGCTGCTCCTGAGCGGATTTCTTCGACGAGGTCGAGCTCTTCTCGGAGGGAGTTATCGTTGTCGTCGGTGTCCAGGGGAGCTTCCGTTCGTCTGGACGGTTCGCGGATTTCGACCGGTATCACAGCCTCGGTTCCGTACGTGAGGCGAAATGGGGTTTCCCCCGTGGTTGAGTGGGGGGTAGTACGGTATGCCCAGAGGACGTTGTGGAGTTCTTCGACCCATGCTCGTTTGGCGTCGCCGAGTCGTCGTCTGAGTCCTCTGAGTATAACTTTGTTCGCCGACTCCGCCTGGCCGTTTGTCTGAGGATGTTCGACCGAGGCGAAGTGATGTTTGGTTCCGAGTTTGGTGACGAAGTCGCGGAAGTTTTTGTCTGTGAATTGTGTACCGTTGTCGGTGACAATGGCGAGCGGTACCCCGAATCTGGCGAGGATGTTGTGTTTGTAGAATCGGAGTATGTTGTGGGCGGTGATTTTGGCCAGAGCTTCGGCCTCGATCCACTTGGTGAAGTAATCGACTCCCACGATGAGGTACTTGTTCTGGTATGAACCGAGGGGGAAGGGCCCGAGGATGTCCAGCCCCCACCAAGCGAACGGCCACGGGGATGAGAGGGACGTGAGGTCGGTTGGGGGGGCGAGGTGCATGTCCCCGTGTCGTTGACACTTATCACATCGTTTGACATGTTCCTTCGCGTCGGATTGCATTGATGGCCAGTAGTAGCCTGCGCGTAGGGCCTTGCGCGCTAGGGATCTGCCGCCGAGGTGTTGTGCGTTGATACCTTCGTGGATTTCTTCCAGAACGGTCGTACTCTGGGACTTATCTATGCATTTGAGGAGTGGGATTGCGAAGCCTCGGCGGTATAGTCGTCCCTCGAGGAGGACTTATGAGCAGGCCCGTCGTTTCGTCGCGTTGGCCTCGCTAGAGTTGGCCGGCAGACGGCCGGTGCTGAGATAGGTGTGGAGGGGGGTCATCCAGCAGTCCGCGTCTCCAATGGCGTTGATGTCAAGGGGTGTGGTGGTCGGGCTGGTACTTGGTTGGGACAAGATTTCTTGAATGACCGATTTGTGGCCGCCTCGCTTTTTGGTGCTTGCCAGTTTGGAGAGGATGTCGGCGCGGGTGTTCTGCTCCCGAGGAACGTGCTGAATTTCTGCTGAGTCGAATCCTCTCAGTTTTTCATTGATGAGCGCAAGGTATCCGGCGAGGGTGTCGTTTTTTGCTTGGTATTCGCCTCGGACTTGCGAAGCGACCAGCTGGGAATCCGTGTAGATTCGGATGTCCCTGGCTCCCAGGTCGGATGCTAGGCGAAGGCCGGCGAGAAATGCTTCGTATTCGGCCTGGTTGTTAGTCGTTGGAAAAGCTAGTGTGAGGGAGACTTCGATGACCGTACCCTCGTCGTTATCGAGGACGATGTCGGCGCCGCTCCCCGTAGAGTTGGAGGAGCCATCCACAAAGATGGTCCAGAGGTGGTTCCCGGCGATAGGGTCGGGGGGCGTGGTCATCTCGGCGACGAAGTCGGCCAAAGCTTGGGCCTTGATGGCGTGCCGGCTCTCGTAGGTGATGTCGAACTCGGAGAGTTCTAACGACCATTTCAGCATGCGTCCAGCCATGTCGGGGCGGCCGAGTAGCTGGCGGATGGGTTGGTCGGTGCGGAGCACGATGGTGTGTGCTAGAAAGTAATGTCGGAGTCGGCGTGCCGCTGTCACGAGGGCCAGGGCGACTTTCTCGATCAGCTGGTATCGGACCTCTGGACCGTGGAGAGCTTTACTAGTAAAGTAAATGGGCTTTTGTCCTTCTCCGGCTTCGCTCACGAGGACGGCGCTGACGGCTTCGTTGGAGACAGCCAGATATAAATATAGGGTTTCGCCCGTCGCGGGGCGCGTCAGCACTGGCGGTTTGGATAGGACGCATTTGAGGTGGCAAAGGGCTTTCTCACACTCGTCCGTCCATTCGAACTTGGTCTCTTTCCTGAGCAGTTTGAAGAACGGGAGGGCGTGTTGGGCCGATCTCGCGATGAATCGCGAGAGGGAGGCTAGTACGCCGTTGAGGGACTGGATGGCACGCTTCGTGGTCGGCGTGGTTATATTGGAGAAGGCGTGGCATTTGTCCGGATTGGCTTCGATCCCCCGTTCGGTCAAGTAGTAGCCGAGGAATTTACCGGCGCAGACGCCGAAGGTGCATTTCTCCGGGTTAAAACGCATGCGACATGCTCTCGCGGTCTCGAAGACCTTCTGGAGGTGTGCCGCGTGGTCGTCCTCCGCGCCAGATTTGACGATCATGTCGTCCATATATACTTCGAGCATGTCCCCGATTTCGTCGCGGAAGACATGGTTCATCATCCGCTGGTACGTGGCCCCGGCGTTTTTGAGGCCGAAGGGCATCACGTTGTAATAGTAATTGCCCGACGCCGTCATGAAGGCCGTGGCTTGTTTGTCGTGTTCGGCCATCAGGATCTGGTTGTATCCCGAGTATGCGTCCATGAAGGACAAAAGTTTGAAGCCCGCAGAGTTGTCGACGAGCTTGTCGATATTGGGGAGGGGGTAGGCGTCCTTGGGACATGCCCGGTTGAGGTCAGTGTAGTCAACACACATGCGCCATTTTCCATTATTCTTTTTAACGAGTACAACGTTGGACAGCCAGGTGGAATACCGGGCTTCCGAAATAAAATTTGCCTCTAAGAGGTCTTTTACAGCTTGTTCGGCCGCTGCCGATTTTTCGGGGGACTGGCGACGTCGGCGTTGTACCACGGCCTTTGCGGTTGGGTTGATGGACAGCTGGTGGCAGGCGACCTCGGGGTCGAGTCCCGGCATTTCCGCGGCGCTCCAGGCGAAGAGGTCGGCATTCTCGCGGAGGCAGACTTGGAGCTGACGTTTCGCGAGGTCTGGGAGTCCTGCGCCTATCTTCACGGTTCTGCTCGTGTCTTCCCCGAGGGGAATGAGCTCGAATTCTCCATCCGGGATGGGGCGCGCTGGGTGTGGGGGCTGCCCGTTGATTTCGTCGGTCTTTGCTTTATTGTTGAGCTCGTCGGTGAAGCGACTGTCGAGCTCAACGGATCCGACCAGCTCTGTTGGTTTGTCCTTTGGTGTAGCGCCTGACGCTTTCTTTTTGGTCGGTGGAGCAATGGAGTCGAGGCCTTTCAGTGCGACTTCGAAACATCTTCGGGCAGCTTCGATGTCTCCGTTGAGGGTGACCACGGCTCCCCTTCTCGTGTAATATTTCATCTTCAGGTGGACGGTGGAGGGTACCGCGGTGAGTTCTGCTATCGTCGTCCTGCCCAGGATGCAGTTATATAGGGACGGGCATTCGATGACTAAGAAGCGGACGCTGATGTCCTTGGCCGTTTCCTCTTCTCCGAATGTGACTTTCAATTCCACGTACCCCCAAGGTCTCGTCGTTGTCCCGTTGAACCCCTGGAGGTCGGAGCCTACGTAGGGGGAGAGGTTGGATTCGTCGAGCTGGAGAGTTGTGAACAGATGTGAGTACATTATGTCAACCAAGCTCCCGCCGTCGACGAGGAGGCGCCTGACGTCGAAGTTTGCCATTCGGGCACGTATGAGTAAGGGTATGTTGGAATTGGGAGATCCTCCGGGTAGTTCCTCGAGGTAAAATGTGATCGGGTTGGAGCGGCCCCGAAATTTGTCGAGCGTGCTCATCTTGCCGGAGTTGCTCGCGATGAGTTCGTCGAATTTCCTTTTCACAGATCCTATGGATAGACTCCTCGTGGCTCCATCAGAGATGACCATGGCTCTGGGGAAGTATTCCCATCGGCTGGTTGGTCGGATTGGCTCGTCGACTAGGCTGGGTCCTTCGGGGATGCCGAATTCTCTGCTCGCGAACCAATCCTCGGGACGGCTGACGTACAACGCGACCTGGAGTCTGCCGCTGTCCTCTGGAGAGGGGAGTTCCTCGATTTTTTTGGCCTCCGGAGCCTCTGACCTGGGTGGCTCACCTCCTCGGGTGTATCGCTTTAGGTGTCCGTCTTTGATTAGGATTTCGATCGCATCTTTGAGATGGATGCAGTCTTCCGTCACGTGCCCGTGGGTCCTGTGGAATCGGCAGTATTTTGACTTGTCCACGTTGGGTTTGGGCGGCGTTGGTCGCGGAAAACAGACACCTCCCTGAACAAACTCGGTTTTAGCGCATTCGGCCAGTATGCGTTCGCGTGAAGCGACCAAGGCTGTGTACTCTGTGAATCTTCCTGCCGGGCCGTGTGGTTCACGTTGTTCGCGGGGCTCGCGGGGGCGGTCTTCCCGACGGCGGTCCCCTCCTCGTCGATGGCTCGAAGCTCCATCGTCCCGGTGCCCGCGGGGGGCCTCTCTGTCTCGAGTGTCGCGAGCGGAGTTGGCCGCCTGTGTTTCCTCGAACCGGATGTAATGCGCGGCTCTGTCGAGGAAATCTTGGAGGGACGTGGGCTGGTGTATGCCTACGGCCTCGTAGAATTTGAAGTCGTGGCGCAGGCCTTGCTCCATTAAGTAGCGTTTCATTTCGTCGGAAGTTGTCACCTGCACGGCTTCCCGAGTAAACCTTTCGATGTATTTCCGGAGAGGTTCGTCGGGGCCTTGGATGATTGCCCCGAGGACTGCTTCCGTCTTCGGATGACGTCGGGACGCCGTGAAGTGTTTGGAGAACAGGTCCTTCAAGACCCTCCACGACGTAACTGATTCGGGCTCCAGACTCTTGTACCAGGTCATAGCGCCTTTCCTCGGAGACATAGCTTGTGTTCGGCGGCTTGCCCTGCTCGTCTCAAAGGGGGCGCGTGCCTGGCGTGCCCGGTTCGCTTGTTGGGCCGCACGCGGTATTGGGCCTGCCGAGGTTGGGCCCATACCGGAACACCTTCGAATGTATATGACTAGTGTTATTGACGATTGGTTATCTGTAACATCAAATGTTCTTGGGGATGCGAGGACATACTCGTGGAAGGGACGTCTTATGTCGACCATCCTTGCGCTTAAGGCAAGGAAATTTCTTGTCGATGAGATTGTACTAGGATAATATCTTGTGTGTCTTATCGAGGAGGATGTGCCTGAGTGGAGTTAGAGGGAACTTGTAATCTTTTGATGGTTGGGCTAGGCCCATTTAATATTTTGACAATTTTCGGCATGGTGGTCAGATTTATATAGTATTTATATTTGACATTGTATGCCTTGATTGTGCGCTTTATCTTTGTAGACGTATATGCTTTCTATCTTCCTGAAGTATTAAGTTTCACAAATTATACTCGCTAGGAGTTTGCTCGACTAGTTATAATGCTCGGCTATTTAGGGAACTTGTCGAGGAGGCGAAAGTAGTTTTCTCCAGTTGTGGGACTAGGATCTCAGCTGAGGTCCCAATTCCATAGGGCTTGGACTATTCCCATTGTGAGCTGGGTGTCCTACCATGCTGGTATGATAACGGCAGAGCTCGATTGAGGTATCCCCGTTGGGCATAGAGTTTGCTCATTCAGTGAGCAAAAACTTACATTCGTTGTAAATTTAAGGATTGTGCTTGCACTAGGGCACACTCCTTTGGCCGAGCAATCTCTCTGTTGTAGGGTGAGTTCGTTGGCAGTTAGTCCTGACTGATTGTTGGCACTAACTTTAATATTATTTGAGCTTTTCAGCATTCCATGTTTGAGCAAATGGCTCTTTGTTTAAATGTTCGGGGTACTAGGACCCGATGCCTATTTTTGATTTTATTCGGTAAGGGCCTTCCCAATTTGCAGCCAGTTTGACCTCGAGTTAATCTTTTTTATTTCTACATAGGATCAGGCTGATCACTTGGAGATCGAGCTTTATGACTCTGGCGTTGTGGCACAATGTTATTTTTTGTTTTAGTAAAGCTTCGTGGAGGGCTGCCCTTGATCGTATTTCTTTGACCAGATCGAGTTCTTGTCTTAATGCTTCGTCGTTCAGCTCCTCGTCGAGAGGAGCCTCTATTTGTCTAAAGGGTTCTCTGATTTCCACTAGGATTATTGCCTCGGTTCCGTATGCTAGTCGGAAAGGAATCTTCTTAGTGGTTTAGTGTTAAGTTGTCCTGTAGGCCCAGAGCACGTTGTGTAGCTATTTGAACCATCTCTTTTTGGCCTCGCCTAATCTTTGTTTCAAACCTCGAAGGATCACCCTGTTCGCGGTCTCTTCTTGCCCGTTGGTCTGAGGATGTTCGGCGTATTAGAAGTGTTGCTTGATGCTGATCGATGGTTTTTACACGTTATTTTACAGTTTATTTCAGTTAATCATTTGTTTTGTCTTGTCGCATTTTAGTTGTTTTTATCACATTTTACGCGTCGATTTGGTATTTTTACTGTTTCTAGGTTCAGGTATACAATAAAGGAGAAGCAGAGCGAAAACTGGGAAAAAATGGCAAGATTTCGGAAGAGTTTTGTTGTGAAATCTTTAGCAGTCTGCACGAAAACGATCATAACTGGAGTTTCGGGAATCCGTTTGAGGCGTTCTAAAAACTGCCAGAAAGCTAAGAGAGAGAGCTACGACTTTTGTGTTGGAGTCGAAGTCAGATTCGAAACAGGGGTGCAACACGGGTGCCCGTGTTGTGTGACACGGCCCGTGTTGCAGGATTTGCTCATAAAAGGCGATTTTTGGAGAAAAAACAGTGGCACAACACGGGTGCCCGTGTTGTGACACCTGGGACTTGCAAATTTCACGCGAAAAATCTTTCAGGAAGTCAACACAGGCGCCCGTGTTGCAGGAAGCGCTTTTTCCCCTATTTTTCTTGTATTTTTGACTCTTGTGATCCCCGAGGGTATTATGGGTATTTCCCTAGTGATTAGTTTGAATTGAGACTATTTGATACGTGTTTGGAGAAAGAATAAGGATTGGACTAGTGAACGGAAAAGAGATTTTGACAATAAAGATTGAAGCGATCAAGGATTTGGGAACGGCAGATCCTCATGAGCGCAAGCGATTGAAGATCAAAGCAACTAATTCTCTTGTAATGTTAAATTTTATTGTTGATTTTATCTTTATTATTATGAGTAGCTAAACCCCCCAATGCTAGGGGGTGTCCCTGAATTGACTCTGTAATAACCTTGTTTCCTTTGAATAATGGATTTCACTACTTTCTAATCATCGTTGTTATTGTATAATTTTCTTATGGCTTTTCTTATTTGACAAATAAGGATTTGTTTTACGGTTAACCTTAGGTTTGGAAAAACGATCGTTAACGCGTTTATACGCTAATACTATAGTAGATATTGCCTAGGAATGAGGATACCCTATAGTAACCATAATGTTTTAGATAAAATATGTTGCTTGGGATTGTTCCTATACCGCCAAGGAATTGGGGCATAGGAAGAATACCAAAGGGTTTTCTACTAAGGAATTATAGTCAACTAATCTTTAAAACCGGTAACGATTGAATTGAGCAGTGATTTCTGAAAAATAAGGATTAAGGTTATTACAAGGTTTTTTCATACACCATACTCTAGCATGCTTCTCATAACTGTCTAAACCTTTATTTTACTGCTTTTGCCTTTTAGCCTTTAAAATTGTAAGAAACAAAGCAAAACCCATATGACTTTTTGTTCAATTGTATTATTTTAGAACTTGTGTTCATACGCAGTCCGCGAGATCGATATTCGGGGAATTTCCCCTTATTACTACATTGGTACAATTAGTACACTTGCTAATTTACCGGTCAGATGCCTAGTTTGGCGACAAAGTCTTGAAACTTCATGCCTGTGAACTGGGTTTCATTGTCGGTCACAGGGGCCTGAGGCACACCAAATCGTGCGAGGACGTTTCTTTTATAAAAACGAAGTATGTTGAATGTTGTGAGCTTGGTGAAGGCATCGGCCTCAATCTATTTTATGAAGCAATCGACGACCACAATAAAAAATTATTCTGATAAGACTCCATTATGAAGGGCCCGAGGATGTCCATCCCCCACCAAACGAAAGGGCCATGGGGAGGACAAAGTCTTTAGTTAGTTGGGGGTGCTATGTGCATGTCCCCGTGGCGTTGGCATCTGTCACATTTTTTTGACATGTTCCTTTATGTCATGCTGCATAGTCGGCTAATAATATCCTGCTCGCAGGGCTTTTTGTGCCAAGGATCTTCCTCATAAGTGTTGCGCATTGATCTCGTCATTAATTTCTTGGAGAATGTTGGGGATCTTGTCCTCCTCAACGCATTTTAGGAGGGGGATAGAGAATCCTCATCGGTAGAGCTTGTCTTTGACTAGGACATAGAAACATGCCCTTTGTTTAGTTGTGCTGGCTTCTTTGCGGTCTTCGGGAAGCTCCTCTATGGTGAGGTAGAAGCCGAGGAACTTCCATGCTCGCACGCCAAAGGTTCACTTCTCCGGGTTAAATCGCATTTTGCATTTCCTTGCTTGGTCGAAGACTTTTTACAAGTATAGTGTATGATTATATTCCTCTTGGGATTTCATGATCATGTTGTCAGTGTATACTTCTAGCATGTCCCTGATTTATGATCGGAAGACCTTGTTCATCATTTTTTTGGTACGTGGCCCCAGTATTTTTCAAATCGAAGGGTATTCTATTGTAGTAATAGTTGTCTGACGAGGTCATGAAAGCGGTGTATCTCTTGTCCTTTTTTGCCATGGGAATTTGGTTATATCCCGAGTATGCATCCGTGAAGGACAAGAGTTTGAAACCGACAGAACTATCTACTAACTTATCAATGTTGGACAGGGGGTATGCTTCATTTGGACACGATCTATTAAGATCAGTACAATCAACACACATTCTCCACTTTCCATTATGTTTTTCACAAGCACAATGTTAGAAAGCCAGATGGTGCACCTGACCTCTGAAATAAATCTTGCCTCTAGGAGGTCTTTTACAAGTTTTTTTCCAGCTTCGACCTTTTCGTTAGATTGTTTGCGTCTGGAGTGCGTCATTGCTCAAGCAGAGGGATCAATTGTTTGCTGATGCATCCTTTCGAGGAGCTTCACCTCTTTTGATGTATTGCTTCAAATGGCCCTCCTTGATGAGGATCTCGATTGCGTCTTTCAAGTGGATATAATCTTCAGTAATATGCCAATGACTATGATGAAATCGACAGTACTTGTTATGGTCGATGTTGCCCTTCGACAATATTGGTTTAGGGAAATAGACTCCTTCTTATTTGAACTCAGTGTTGATGCACTCAGAAAAGATGCGCTTGTGGGAAGCTATCAGCAACGTATACTCAGTAAAGCGAACAACAGGTTCTTTATGTTCACATGGACGGTCGCCTCGTCGTTTTTCTTTATCGCACGGGGTAGCTTCTGCCTCATCCTTTTTTGACGCCTTGGAATTCTCTTGGTTCCTCGAATTCCAAACTTTGTAAGCAGCTTTGTTTTCCTCATATTGGATGTAAGATTGGGCCTTGTGCAGGAGTTCGGCCAGAGAATGAGGCGTTTAGATCCCCACTGCTTTGCAGAAATCACTATTTGGCCTTATCCTCTTTTCGAGGAGGTACTTCTTCCTGTGGTCGGTCGTGTGGAGTTCAACTGCTTCCTTGTTAAACCTCTCGATGTAGGCACAAAAGGGCTCATCCTTGCCCTGAATTATGCATTTGAGCGTGGCTTCCGACTTGGGATGACGCCTGGAGGCAGTGAAATATTGGGAAAACTGGTTTTTTAGGTTTCTCCATGATGTGGTCGAGCCCTGGGGAAGATTTTTGTACCAGGTCATAGCTCCCTTTCTAAGGGTGATGGGGAATAACCTGCACTTGATTGCTCCGCCTACATTGTGATAATGAAGCATGGCTTTAATGTTCTCTATATGATCGCGGGGATCCGTAGTGCCATCATAGAGAGCCAGAGGAAAAGGCTTTTCCAGCCCGCGAGGGATACAGATGTCCATGATTTCCTAGGATAAAGGCTCATGCACATCGTCTTCATCACTAGTGCTCGACGATCCATATGGGGAATGGTTATAACGAGGGCTTCTGCTATGTCGTGGAGAATGTTTACACTCTGATTTAGACGTTGACGAGGTTTCTCTGAAGCCTTGGTCTTGGGAGTTGGAGAATGTCTTGTCCTTCAGGGAGAGTTACGATGTTGTTTCTTCGTGATTTCTTACCCTGATTTTCCAATTTTGATCGTTCCTTGATTGGAGAAACGCTTCGAGACTCGTTTCGCCGACGTTTCTGAGGGGGAGAACGAGAATGGGGAGAAGGACTATGAGGTCTCCGTGAGGGAGGTCGTTCTTAAATGGCGTTTTCTAGCATGTGAATCTTCCCGCCCTGCTAGAAAATCATGTAGTTGGATTTGTTAAGGGCGGCGATGAGATCCGCAGTGCTGGGATCAAGGTCATGAGGAACGGGGATGGGCTCGTAGATGTGAACCGAATGCTGGATGCGAGGTTTCACATTGTCGGAGGATGGAGAGGTAGTCTTTCCATCCCTTGGATCGGTCTCGTAGACCACAACTCCAGGATTGGGGTTATCGCCGTTATCCAAGGTGACGACGATGACAAAATCTTGAGGGACATCATTGTTAAGGTGAGAGGCCATGATGATCGAGGAAGGTTTAGAAAGAAAAGCTTAGGTCTTTTGATTGAAAAGATTGAGGATCTCGGTTTAAGAAAGACGGGGGAACAATGTTTTCCACAAACGACACCATTGATCTGGTATAATTAAAATGGATATTCGTGGCCTTCAACGTAGGGCAACAATAATGGTTGTAGGAGATGAGGGGGTGTACCTGCAAGACACTCCAATGCTAAAGTAAGCAACAAGGAGAGAAAAAGGGCAATTATAAAGTATTTAAGTTTATGTTATAATGAATTGGATACCTGACCCTCTCAAATGAGAGGGTATATATAAGAAACTCATAACGTGGGGCCAAGGTCCTTATTATGGTCCAGAATATCTGGTCCACCAATGAGAGACTGCTAGGTTTGCGAGTAGCAATGAAGATTCTAGCGCATGATCTTCTGTAACAGCCCAATTTTTTTCCAATAATTAACTATTCATATTAAATAATTGATTTATTTAGATTGTTTTAATTATTAGAATTATTGGTAGATATTTAAGAGGATAAATATAATGGAAGGAAATAGAATGGAAAGAATATAAGGAAAAATGGAAAGAAAAGGAAAAGATAGAAACATAAGAGAAGAGAAAGAAAGGATAAGAGGAGAATAGAGAAGGAAGAAAGGGAAAAAGCTTGGAATCATCAAGAACAACTCCTAGCTTTTGATTTAATCAAGGTAAGGGTGTGAAATATCATTATCTTGTCAATATGTAAGATTATGTATGTGTGTGTTTGGATTTGTTAGAGGTTTTCCCATCTTTTTCCATTCTAGGGCAGAAATGGATTTAATCGGTAGAATCAAGGTTTTAACAGTTGGAATCCGGAATAAGTGGTGTAGATTAGTTGAGGATTGTTAGACTAAGAGTACTGGAACTCGTTGGAATTGAATCAGGTGATTTGGGGAGTTTTTGAGAGTTTTGGACAGTGAAGGTTTTGAACATAGCAGATGTTCGCTAGCACCTTCGCTAGGCGATCAGGTCGCGAGTGTTCGCTAGCAACTCGTTAAGCGAGCAAGCTAGCGAATGGTCCCAGAGTTGGACAAAATGTATTTGATCTTGTTCACTGGTAGCGAGTGAGGTAGCGAAGGATTCGCTAGGACCTCGTTGCAGCGAGTAGGTAGCAAAGCCTTGCATTAGCTTATGTTTGCCTTTGCGAGCTTGTTCGCTAGGCGAACAGGTAGCGAGTGTTCGCTAGGAGCTCGTTAGGCGAGCAAGCTAGCGAGCGTGACAACATTTCCATTTCTTTGTGTTTTTCCATCCAATGTTGATTGTTTGATTCGATTGTGTTCAATCTTTATCAGAAATGAATAGTTTGTGTACTGTTGTAATGTGATATATTGTGGGTAGCCGTATGGCGTGAATCCTAGATTGTGGAATCGATTGTGGAATGTGGTTTCTTTGACAAATATATCCATTGTTTGAATTGATTAAAAATGCATGATGATTTGTGATGAAGTTTGTTGCTGTTTGGCACGATGATGTGAATGCATATTGATTGTATGCAATATTGTGAATAATGCATGAGAACATATTGTGAATATGTGTGCATTGCTTGATAAATATGATGATGTTGAAAGTATGAATGCTTTGATATGATGTGTGAGTGTGCAATCATGTTATAATTCTTGTGTGATGGATTATTTGACTATGCATGGGATTAAGATGCGAGAACGGTCTTAAGTGCATATGGTTGTTGATTGCATACGCATCATTTGGTCAAGAGGCAATGCTTGCTAGTCTCGTGGAGGCTAGTGACTTGTCTCAAACCTAGAGCGGGGTTTGAAAGCTTAGGGAATGGGCTTTTGTTGTTATCGGTCTAGGGAACGGACCCGGTTTAAATGTAAAAACCGAAAAATGATAACAAGTGTTGGTACCACATGGCATGAGTTGCATTAAGTCACATGACATAAAGATAAATGTTGTGTGAATGTATACGTATGTTTATGTTATATGGATTGATGAGAATTATGGATGTGTGCATGATAAATGTGTTTGGTGATTATCTATATTTGTTTATACATATGTTGTGATGTATATGATGATGATAATGAATTGTGGTGAGAAATGCAGAATATGTGTATTCTATGCTTGTATATATATAATTATATGCATTAATTATTATGATAATATTTCTCACCCTTCTTCTGTTTTATAATGCTCTATGAAGCATTGCAGATTAGCTTTAATGGAAGTCTTTTGTGAAGTATAGCTTCATTCTTTTGGTCGGTTAAACTCTGATATGTAGCACCGGGTAGTTAGGATTGTATATCATTCTTTTGAGATACATTTGTATATGTATCTGATGACAAATGTTTATGTAAACATGAATGATGTGGTGAATCAAACTGAATGATATGTATTTATATGATTAGCATGTTTAAAGTGATTCAATGTTTAGATTTTCCGCTTTTAATTCTAAATATTGAGATGTGGGTGTAAGGACTAAGTTCCTCTGTTGAAGCTATCCCACTGTTGCATATCTCTATTGAACAGGTGTTGTATGTTTTATTTCACGTATTATGTGACATGCTCCTTTTATACCATGTTTTCAATTATACTTTGATGAAACTTTATTATGTGCTTAAGTGATTTATTGTTTATTTGGGGGTATAGAAGGGGGTGTTACATCTTCGACCTAGTCCAACTGTCCTTGTGAACTTTAGAGGGGAAGTTGATCACGTGAACTGTGGAGCGTGTGCGGGAGAGGTCCCAACGACTCTAATGCTTTAACGACTATATTCTCCCCAACGGCTATATTGTGCCCAACGATCATATTGTGCTCAATGGCTAAATTGTGCTAATCTCCTTGTTGGGCCTTGCTTAAAGTTGGACTGAATTGGGTCTTGCCCAACTGGGGACCACCTACCAGGTTAGTTCATAATTGGTGTATTATGGTTTGATTTGTTTGATGTTATTGTATATTCTATCATGCACTAGCCAATAATTCTTTTTTATTCTTTATTTATATATTTTGTCTTAACTTGTGATCATGTTTTGGTAATTGTTTGGAACTTCCATTCAAATACTTCTATTGCCTCTTGTTTGGGCTAGAGCCTTTGTCAACCTTAAAGGAAGATCTAGCATGGCCTATATGGGAGGAGTTTAATCTTTCCAACAATGCGAGTTAGTTAGCAGAGTTACCAATGGATCGGAATGAGATAGTGTTATAGTAAATCGTGAAGATGGACCACTTGAAAGGGAAAAAAATTCAATTTGTTATCAAGGGAGTATTTGACTCTCCTTCTGTCAAGATTAATTAAAAACTTTAGATTCTTTTTTATTGTTCTTTTGAAAACCATCTATAAATTTCAAATTTAAATACACAAAATTATTAGTTTTGAAAACTGAAATGTTCACGTTATTACTATAAAATAAATTACACTTTATAAAATTTTATTATTGAATTTAATCAGTATTATTGAATCGGAAACTAAATCAACATATATGATTGTACAATAAATTAAATTTCACAATGCTTTTTTTAATGCAAATTAATCACTTTATGACTTTATGATTTTTGTGCATAAACTTTATTATTAATATAAATATTTAGCCATTTACTAAAGAAATTTGCATCATAATCACTTATATATTTTATTATTTTATTATTCATCATAATTATTATTTTCTTTTATTATTCCTCAATTATTATTTATTATTTCTTATTTTATTTCAATATCAAACTTGAATTTAGGTTTTTCTAAGTCAAGTTATATCGGTGGAATAAATGTTTTAAGTTTTATTTTATTCATCATACAATTAATATTAACATATTGATTTTTTTAATTGGGTAATATTTTTAAAAATGATTATTTCAATTTGGTGATATTTTTAATTTGGTAATATTAATATATTGTTTTAAGACACTTATAAATGAAAAAAAAAATTTACACGTTAGATACAATTACTTTTACAAATGAAATAAGATAAAATTATTTTTATAAGCGAGAATAAGTTATAAATATTTTTATAAACGAAAAAATTAACTATTCATACAATTATTTTTATAAATGACACTATGCCAAAAAAAGATCTTTAGCAGCGCTTTTTTTACCTTTAGCAACGCTTAAAAACGCTGCCTAAAGTGGCGTTGTTAAAGATAAAGACAACGTTTTTTAAAGTAAAAAGCGCTGCTATAGACCCACTTTTAGCAAGCGCTTTTTCAAAAAAGCGCTCTCTCTCCCTCTCTTTTTTAGCAGTGCTGTCTAAAGTATATTTCCTTAATACCTTTAGCAGCGCTTTTTTTAAAAAGCGTTCTTTATTCCCCCATCTTTATCAGCGCTTTTTAAAACGATCTCTAAAGTGTATTTGTTGAATACCTTTAGCAGGGCTTTTCTTAAGAAAGCGCTGTCTTTTCCCCACCTTTAGCCGCGCATTTTTAAGCGCTCTCTTTTCCCCCTATAGCAGCGCTTTCAGAAGTGCTCTCTTCCCCCCCCCCCTTTTAGCAGTGCTTTTTCAAGAAAGCGCTGACTTTTCTTCACGTTATTGATTTTTTTTCAAAAAAATCACTTTTTTCATAGCGTTTTTTTGGTAAAAGCGCTGTCTATTTTGCATATTTTTATGAAGTGATTTTTGTTGAATTCTGTTGCACAATTATTTATAATTTTTCGCATAAACCTGCTTATAACAATTACATTCACCACAAGCATTTATTTCAACACTTTGGCCTTATATATACCATAGCAATTCAACACATAAACTTGCTTATAATCATTGTAATTCAACACAAGCCTTTATATATATATATATATATATATATATATATATATATATATATATATATATATATATATATATATATATATATATATATATATATATATATATATATATATATATATATATATATATATATATATATATATATATAATGTTATAATTCAATAGATACAGTCCATAATTCTAAAGTATATTGCAAAATCGATAACTTCACAAATATATTCACTATACACATAATTACAAAATTCATATTTCCAGATCCTCACAACAACTAACTTCTAGATCGAAGTATATCAACAAATTCCAAAACTATATACGACTTCCATAACTATAATTATCCAGTAGTATGTACATAACATCACAACAACACAAATCTGTATAAACTCCGATCAAAAGACAGAAAAACAAAATATATACCTTATACAATTCTCATCTCAAGAATGTATTGACACCATTCCTCCTTAATTTCTTCCGATTTGTCTTTCGAGTAAGTACCACACTTGAATTCATCAAATTACTACATAATATAACATAATATGCATGATTTAATTTTAAAACTAATTACTCAGATGAAATATCGATTAAATATTAAAATAAATCATATAACTTATAAATCCATACCATGTTTGGAATCTCTATTTGACCCGAATGAATAATTTCCTTCATAAACCTCAATACAAAATATCTGTAATCAATTATATTGCATTATGTTGTGGTGAGAATATGATATTGATTAATTTGAATCACAAATTTTGAATTCACAACCGGTCTTTGATTTATCTGAAGAAAATGTTAAAAAAAGAAAATCTAATTTGCATCGTAAACACAATGCGGAGAGATCTAGGGTTCAGGGGTTGGTTATACTTAGAGAATGTGTTAGCATCCTAAGCATTTATAGTACTCTATAGGAACCTCTTGTTTAATATGTGTTATTTGGTATCTATCTGTTAAAGGCATGCTAAAGGGTTGAAAGAAGACCTAAGGGGTTAGTCCTAAGTATACTCACCAAGAAATTGCATCTTGTGCCCATGTATCCTGACAAGAATGGAATCCGAGTATTCGTAGTTCCCCTCGAAGAGGGTGAGGAACTTTTTGACTGTGGTCAAGGTTCCAGGGGAAGTAAGCGTTCATAGGGAGACACTTACGTGGAGTGCGACGACTCCCCATCTACGTTAGTTGAGTTGTAAGATAGGTAAGTAAGTATCCTCGGCGGGAACTTACATGGAGTATGACGACTCTTATCCTAAAACTGGGATAAGGGAAATTTCCACGGTAGGACGCTAAGTATGGAGTACGACAACTCCGAGTCTAAGTTGAGATTGTTGAGTTTGAAAAAGATTAGTAAGTATCCACGGCGGGAACTTACGTGGAGTGCGGCGACTCCGATCCTAAGGCTAAGAAGAAAGGGTAATTGGGTGTCCATGGCAGGACGTTGTATGGAGTGCGGTGACTCCTATCCTAAGGCTAGGATAAGGGAAAGGATTAGAAACGTTAAGAAATTGACATGGCAGTCAACTGGAGGAGACCCTTTCCTCCGAGAATGTAAAGTGCTTGTGCAAGAAAAATCTGCCTGAAGTCTATCATAAATCCAATAAAATGAGAACTGGAACTTGTTCCAGAATATCTAAAGGGGACAAAGCGAATTGAATTTGAATAATAGATCGAACGTTTTGCTAAAATTAAACAAGACTTTAAAAGAAATTAAATGATTAAGATTTCTAGAAGTCCAACTTAAAATTACTAACCGAAATACATAAATTCAAATTATATAAAATCATAACTAGAAAATAAATGTTTTTTTCTTTTAATTTGCTAAGGTCAGATTATGAAGTTAATGAAAGTTTAAATTAAATTAATTAAATTAAAACTGAAATATTTTTCTTTAAAGCTTTAAATTATTTATATTTTTTTATTATACTTATTATTATTTATTATTATTTTTGAAAAAGTTTGGGCCAAGCCCAAATATATGAAAAAAAACTAAAACAAACTAAAAAACAAAAAGCAATAAAATAAAAATAAATAAATAACAGTTGCTTCCTTCTTTGATTCAGATATGTTCGAACATGTCTGATCTTTCTCTTTTAACTCATTAATTTTCCACTCTGTTTTTGGAAATTTGCTAGACAACCAATTTAATCTTAAAAATATGTTTGAATGTAATGGTATTGTTCTTGAATGATGTCTCTGACTGTTTTGGAAAGGGGAGGATTTTTTCGGATATGTCCCTACATCACCAATTTGGTTTCCATTTGATTCAATTTTGTTTGCATATTCCAATTCAAATTGATACCTCTTATGTACTTTTTTTTTTACTTCTGAAACTTGTTGCAGCAGGTTTTTATTTATCCCACTGCTGCTCCTCAGATGAGGCAAATGGTCAGGGAGAGAAATGAGCACCTGCAAGGGTTGTACTGATGACGGGACAACAGGCAACTAACATCCCACGTGGGATTTACGAGCTCGGTGTATTCATCATCAATGTTGATTTCTATAAATTATTAAACTTACACATGCTTAAGGACTTAACAAATGCTAATGATGCTTGGATCTGATGTAGGTATGGGTTTCTTATGATACATGATATTTGCCTCACTGTTCGATTAATGTTGGCCTTCTTTTTGGATTACTGTGGTAAAAAAACAAACAAAGGTGCCCCGATAATGGAATGTTTCCGAGATGGCACTGCATGTACTAGCAAAACGCCGCTCTTTTTATCAGTAGACCCAACAGTCTTTAGAGATGTCTTTTAGCAGCTTGAAGTCAGCTCACATGCTTAAGATCAACATAGTACCAAAGTCTGGTCATTTGAATTGACTCCCGAGGATAGTTTGTTAGGTTGAATTAGCACTTCAAGGGATCAAGATTTAAGCTTTTGAACTTGTATTTTAAAATGAATTATGATGAACCTTTTGTATCTTGTGCTTAAAATCATAATGGATGTGATCTTAGACACCCTTTTTGAGTTTTGGTCCTGTATATATTGAATTTTCTTGATGCTTTGAACTTGAGTCTTTAACCTTTCTTACGACATGAAAGTCTTGGATTATTTTGAATCCAATTTGTGATTTTGATTAACATTTGAATTCAAGAACTTGACGACTTTGGGCTTTGCATCCTTATCAAACTCCAACTTTATAACAAACTTGCATTTGGTATTCTTATGATGAACATTAATAGTACTCAACCTTGAGTCTGAATTATGAAGTGAAATATATGCCACTTCTCTTGAGTTCATAGCTTGAATAAAAATTTCACAACACTTGAACTTATACTTCCTCCTTGAAATTGGTTAGACATTTCTTGTACTTGTTTGCATAAATATGGACAAGTTTGGGTTAAGTAATGATGAATTTGTGTTTTGAAACATTAACTAAAATGCTCCAAATAGTGATTATTAGTATCTTAACTACAATATTATCTTACTATCCGACTTCTACGGCATTTTGAATCCATAACTAGCATGCAAATTCGTGTATCCTTCACGCAATATGGACTTCTTGTAACTTTATATGCTTGTAAGAGCATATGAACCTCTTAAATTTTAACTTTTGTATTTGGGCCTCAAATTAAGCTTGTGAAGAAATAACGGCTTGAATTTGAACTTTGGTACTCTAGCAAAATGATTTTTCCAATACTTGCAATCTCATAGCAATTTGGAAGGAGGCATCGGTTTAAAGTTGACCTTGTATTTTGTATCTTTGATTAAATGATTCTTTTGTAGAATCTTTGAATGAAGCTTGCAAATGTAACTTGAGCACTTGAATTCTAAATCTTTGTATCCAAACTTGACTTGTAATAAGGCCTTGAAATAGTATCTTGGGCTCCTTTGAAATCATAACTTGAATGTTCGTTTGGATTTGAATTTTGACATTTCAATTTGAGTTTAGTGAAAAATATGAATCTTAAAATCTTGGGATAAAACTCTTTGCACTTGAATTTAGAACTTGTGCTTGGAGAATTTTCTTTCCATATGACTCTTTTTCGTATCTTTGCCCAATAACCTTGAATTGAATTTAAACCATGAAGGTCGTAGAAATAATGAATCAATTCTAACTCTTATAAAGAACATGAACTTCACTTTGATAAATTATGATTCAAGATTTTCCTCCAAATTCCCCATTTCCAAACATATTGATCATAAACCTTGTATTTGCCAAAGGGCTATAAGAATAAAGGCAAATCCTTCTTTTATATCCACGGGAGTTTAACCATGGTTGGCTGGGGACTATGAGCACATGCACAAAGCTCTCATGATTTTTGAAACTCTCTGCAACAAACCTAACTTTATAAAATAAAACAAACAAACTGGTTAAAACGGTTAGCTATGCATGGATGATTTACTTATGTAGATGATAAATGAATCTAAGGGAAAAATTTGGGGTACGACAGTTGCCCCTATTTAAATATCTTCACCGGATGATGTGAACGATGAAAATCTTCACAAGATCATGGTGAAAGGTATTTAAATATAGCAAACCGAAAATTTTGCCCTTATATGCTATGATATGCAATGCTATGGACAAACGAAACCATCCTATCAATACTGACATGATATGAATTCTAATATGATGAAATGATAAATGCAGAAAGCAAACGAAAACAAAAGCGAACAGGGATAAAAGACAACACAATGAGTAACCATTCACTGGAGATGACAACACACTAGGGAACCAAAACGAAACTGGGAAATCTAAAGTGATAGATCAACAGGTCCAGGCATTACCAATTGACACTTTAGAAAGAAATACAAAAAGAGATCCTCAATGGATATGGAACTGGAAAGACGGTCTCCACTGGGGAAGTATCTAGAGTAGTTTCCCAACAGGTTCAAGCATGACCGACTGCCACTCTAGGATAGAAAAGGTAAAACAGGATCCACATGGCAGTAGGATCATGCAAACAAACACTGGAGTTTTTAAACAAGGAAATAACATCCAAGATGCTGGAAATTCCTTAAACGACGAGATCAAACAGGATATTCAGGAAATATCAGGAAAGATACAGGGTAAATAACTTTTCTGTATGCCAAAATAATTGGACTTCAATGGGGAAACGCCCTGATAAGCTTATCGAGAGAGACTGCCACTTATCATTGAAAGGGACTTACACTATCAAAAAGGGGTAAGCTTCTCAAAGAAAGAGACTGCCACTTATCTGGAAAGGATAACAATGATAAGCTTCTCGTGTGAGACTGCCACTTATCTGGGAATACGGATAAAAATGATAAGCTTCTCCGGAGAGACTGCCACTTATAAGGAAAAAGTAATGGAAACAACCTTCTCGAGGGAGATTGCCACTTGTTGCTGGACATAATGAAATATGATAAGCTTCTCAGGAGAGACTGCCACTTATCGGTGCGGTAAAATGATAATGATAAGCTTCTCGGGTGAGACTGCCACTTATTTGACAAAGGTAACAAAGATAAGCTTCTCAGGAGAGATTGCTACTTATCGGCAAGAAAGGTGAGCAATGATAAGCTTTTCATGCGAGACTGTTACTTATCTGGTAAGTAATGATAAGCTTCTCAGGCGAGACTGCCACTTATCAGCAATGGTGAAAAATGATAAGCTTCTCAGGTGAGACTGCCACTTACCAGTGACGAGGAGTTGTAAAAGAATCTTCTTGATATATAGTGCAAAATAAATGCACACTCCAGCTAGGTTCGGCGACCTACAGGGACTAAAGTTCAATCTAGAATCGAGCTAGAAAGAAACTGTCAAACAAGACTCCGACCATTGAGGAATGAACTCAAATGGGGATTTATCTTATCTAAGCATGAAAAAGATAACTGAAGTAACCATCATCCACGAGGGTTGAACTCTGTGGGGAAACTAAAAATAATAGGTATTTTATGCTTAAGGTTGACTACTCTACTTAGAGATAATGGACAAACCCAGTTACTTGGCGGTAACCACAACCAAAGTAAGCGGCAAAAGACAACAAGGATAGCAAACATGCAGATGCTAAATGTATATGTCTAATGATGGTATGAATGAATGTAGGTATCTCATGCTTATTCTTATGCTAACAAAACACAACAAAAGGAGGAACAAACGGGAGATGAAATAAACATCTTGACAAGGATACTCGGCTGACCTATGCAAAGGTACATCTATCAAAAGAATGTGAATCTCTCTGTCAATTGATGTGGGACCAACAACTTGTCATACAAGAACCTTAAATAAAAATATAATCAACATTATTAAAATATATTCATTGAAATGAGCAAATAAATTGCTCAAATATTTAATTAAAATTGATTGGAGTACCTAATGTATGAATGCATAACACTGATGCCTAATTCAGAATGTTGGAAAATCTGATCCAAATCCTCTTTAGCAATTGTTTCGGAATAAGCAAAACCGAAAATACCTTCATTCATAGGTATTTGACGAATGCCACCCTCCACCACATCTGTTGTTCCTACATATGTTTCAAGGCACAACCTAAATCGAGGAACACATGCTTTTTTGACTCAGCCTTTTTTTTTGTTGGACACCTTGCTAGATTCAGGCATCTTACCCTTGCTTACTTGTTGCAACTCTTGAGCATGAACCTAAAAATTATATAAGTTAGGTAATTAATATATGAGATCATAAAGCTATTGAAATCGGAGGATATAATTGACATTTTCTATACATATATATCAATTAATGTAGGAGTACCTGTTTTTTTTATGCAGCTGACTCGGTTTTCCGCACAATCCCCTTATCTTTTGATTTGGATTTTGTAGGAGTCTAAGATCATCATGTAAATAAATGGTATGTAAATGTAAGAATAACTTACATGTATGGGTCGTAAAACATTTGAATACTATAGGGTTCATAATTGTGTTCAACCTACCTCATCATCTATGAATATGAGATTTGGCGGCCATGCAACATACGATCTTATTGCGTCTCCCACCAATATTGCATCTGAAACATCGTTTGGTATAGGCAATAATGCACCCCTCTAAAGCAATATTAATGATACTTTCAAAAATCCAGCAGGGAGCGGTTTATGGTGAAGTAAGTCTCCCAAAGTGTTATGCACTTTTCCCTTGCCAACCATGCGATAGGTCGGTGATGATAAATAGAGCCGACAAGGTGAAATGCCCTAAACCAATAATGAATATGATTAATGTGTATATATGTCAATTAAGAAAATTGTGCTAAATTAATTTCAATGTAATATATATAGTTACCTCGGGAAGTTTCTGCTGAAAATTATAATTGATACTATCTTTGTCACTAGTATCTTTAAACTTTAGACCACACCTTTCTGACATGTATCTCTCTTTGTCCTTTTTCAATTCACGAATTTGAGCTTTCAATCTTTCCAACAACTTCATCACTTGTTTATTGTTATGATTTTTATTCTTTGGCTGCTTATACAATTTTATTAAAGTGACGCCAAATCCCTTACCCCTCACACGACCATAATACTCAGGAACATTTAACACTCGACTTAGTACGCTCCTGCAATCATCGTCCTCAACTGCAATTATAGTTTAGGATAGACTCTTCTAAAATATAGATAAAAACATAAATATATTATACACTTTTGAGTTTATGACAGAACTAATGTTGTACTTACACATTGCTCAAATACTTGTTGAACTTCTTCCTGAACGATTCCATCTCTACCCACACTGGCAGCCTTCCACAAAACATGGTCCGGAAGAGATGTTCATCACTTTTCTCCTCTTCTAACTACACATTAAGACAGATAATAAGTTTCACTTTTCTCTATTCTAACTATATCATATTAAAACATCTATATATACTTACTATTTTTTGTTGTAAGCGTGCATATCCCAAACACCCTTTTTTGTATGGATATGCGGGTTTTGATGCTCGTTGCCGATTTACATCACTCACAGCCTGAAAAAACAAGTTTAAGTCATATCAGAACTCATGTGGAAGAAGTATATATATATTATACATTATTCATGATAAGTTAGAATTACATGGAATTTTGGGGTTCTTCGCTTGGCAACAAATGTTTCCCATTCTTCAAGTGAAATCAGATCAACATACTTCTTTGGACACTCTGATTCAACAAAATTTCCATCAGAATCCTTAAGAAACTTGTTCGTTAAAAACACTCGAAATCCTCTTAGTCATTTTCCGGTCAATTGAAGACAATATTTTTTTCCGGTCGTCATCAATATTAAAAGACCTCTGCAAACAAATTAACATACATATAGTATGTTAGTATAAGTAATTTAAAGATATAACTATCGACATGATTAAAAAAATATCAGATATCATACCTGTATATCGCTCCATATTTTTTCTTTAGCCGGTTTCAACAAAGGAATTCTCCAATTATCACAAGTGATTGGAATTTGCAAACGAACAAGTGTCCCAATGTAACTTGTCAACATCACAGCGTTAGGCTCAATTAATTGGTCTGTTTCATTCCAATGCATATCATACTTTATACCTTTATCTCTCGCATGAATGATTCCTTTCATAATCATTATTCATCTTGTAATATATCCTTCCACATCTTGTGCTGGTTTGTTTCCATCATGTTTAGAAGTATCATGTGATTTTTCCTCGTTGCTAGCCATAATACTTGTAATTCAGAAAAACAAAATTATGAAATGAATGACAAATATATATGAAAAGAAAAACATATAAATAAGAAAAATATATATATAATTTTTTTGAATGACATAATATATAATTTTATTGAATGATATAATATATAATTTTGCAAGTACCTTTGTCACTAACATCTCTTTCTTTTCTTTGTTGGAACGTGGTTTACTTGTCTCTTAACAACACGGACGAATGTATTGATCCAAATTCCCTCATTATGATCATTTCTAATATATGATTCATCCACACTAATATTCTCATCTTGATCATCTATAATATAAGATTCCTTCTCAACATCGACATCACCCTGATCTCTAATGTTATCATCAATTACTTTGTTGGAAAAAAGAACTATAGACCATTTCGTACTTATCAGATCAGTGACATAGAACACTTGTTTAGCTTGCGTGGCTAGAATAAAAGGCTAATCTTTGTACCCCACCTTATTAACGTCCACTTGCAAAAGTCCTGACTTATCCATTCGTATGCCACTATTATTTTCAATCCACTTGCATCCAAAGATAGGAATCTGAAACTTCTCATAATCAAACACCCAAATGCGCTCGATAACCCCAAAATATGACAAATTTCCATATTTGGGGTTTAAGTCCTTCACACTTGAAATGTGCATTGCTTCAGCAAGCACGGTGACACCATTATTTTGCATTATACTTTTATCATCTTGGTCTTTGGTACAAAATGTGTATCCATTAATTGCATATGCGCTATAAGAAAACACATACAAACTTGGACCATATGCTAAACATCTCAACCTTTTTGTTATTGAAGCGGAATCAGAAAAAAACTTTAAAAATATATGATCCTTGAACCATGTTATAAAACTTCGATTGTGCTCTCGTACTATCCAATTTTCATTTCTATTCAGATTTAAACCTCGGAGAACATCATTGTGCATTTCAACATACAACTCAACCTCAATGTCATTGTGTATAACATACAAATGCACTTGCTCCCGTTCATCCCTTAAAACTGTCACAACTTTATTTTCAATTAACAGTTTTCCTACTATTTTTTCAACAACATGAGATTTTGGGAGGCCAATGGATTGAACATTGGACAAATATTCAGTACAAAACTCAATCGCTTCTTCAACAATGTATCGTTCAACAATACATCCCTCTGGTCGACTTTGGTTTTTCACATACCCTTTCAATATTTTCATATAACATTCAACAGGGTAATATCCATCTTATATAAGCTAGTCCACGCAATTGTGTCTCTTTCACAAGATATACCATTATGTCAAAAAAAATAATGGAGGAAAATACATTTCAAACTCACACAAAGTAATAACTATCTGTTTTTGCAATGTTGGTAAGATCGCAGGATCGATCACCTTACTACAAATTGACCTGAAGAAAAAACACAATTTAGTTACTGCACTTCTTACTTTTTATGGAAAAATAGAACGTATACCTATTGGTAGAGAGTGTTCCATTATAACATGGCAATCATGTGTCTTTAAACTCTTTAACTTGAGGTCTTTCATAGACACAGGTCTTCTAATATCTGAAGAGTATCCTCTGGAACTTTAACTTCACTTAGAAACTTACACAATATCTTTTTCTCTTTTCTAGATAAAGTATAAGCAGCATGTGGTAGATATGTTTGATTTCCTTTCTTCAAGGATCCTAACTCATTTCTTACCAAGTCCTTTCTTACTTTAAGGTCATCCTTAATCTTTCCTTATATATTGAGTAACGTACCAATAAGACTTTCAAATACATTTTTTTTGATATGCATAACATCAAAAAAATGTCTTACATACAACGACTTCCAATACGACAATTAAAAAAAAATCGACATATTCTTCCACCCACGCGTGACAAGCGTATGAGCAAAAGGCTTGCCAAACTTAGTACTCAGATCTTTCACCTTTTCAAAAATTTGTTCACCTGTCAATGTAGGTGGAGCTCTACCTTGTTCTGAATTTCCATTGAATGTTTTTCTCCATCCACGGTAGTGATGATTAGAATTTAAGAATCTACGATGACCAAAAAGACATTCTTCTTACCAAATTCCAATCGCGTCCAATTTGTGTTTTCTTCACAGATAAGACTCACACATTGACCTTTAATGCTATACCTCGATAAATTTCCGTATGTTGGAAAATCATTATTTGTGCCAAACAACATCGCCCTCAAATTGAAAATTTCTTTCCTATATCCATCATAAACCTCCACACCGTTCTCTCACAAACTCTTTAAGTCTTCGATTAAAGGTGTCAAGTATATGTCTATGTCATTCTCTGGTTGTTTAGGACCAAAAATTAACATAGATAACATCATGTACTTACACTTCATACATAACCATGGAGGTAGGTTATAAATCATAATAATTACAAACCATGTGGAATGTGAGATACTTTGTAAACCATGCGAATTCATTCCATCAGTTGATAATGTCAAGCGAAGGTTTCTAGCTTCTTCTCCAAAATCAGGATACTCATTATCAATCTTCATCCACTGTGGTGAATCTTCCGGATGTCGATACTTCCCATCTATAATTCTATCATCTGCATGCCAAGTCAAGTGTTTTGTATCTGTTTCACTACAAAACATGCATCGGAATTATAGGAAAATGCCATAAGATTTTTGCTGGTGACAACTTTTTCTTATACCGAGATACACCACATTTAGGACACTCGTTAATGATACATATTCATTTTGAAACAAGATGCAATCATTTGGACAAGCATGTATCTTATCATAGCTCATGCCAATAGAGCATAACATTTTTTAGCTTCAAAGGTTCGATTGGAAGAACATTATCCTCCGGAAGCATCTCTTTCATAAGGGCTAATAACTCTGTGAAACTTTTATCCAACCATCCATTACCCGCCTTTAAGTTGTACAACTTTAATACCATAGACAATCTTGTGAAAGTAGTGCAACCTTTATACAACGGTTTCTCTGTATTGCTTATCAACCTCTCAAACATCTTGGGACAATCTTGAAGATCTTTTTCAAGTGCTTCTGCAATCTCTTCGACTCGATCACAATCATATGTATCTCTGCCATTGTGATTTGAAGCATAGGTCGTATTATCCCCTAGTTCAACATTCTCGTTACTTATCTCACCACATTATGTCCAACATGTATAACTTTTCGATCAATTTCATGTCTCTTTAAATGAGATTCCAACTGAACTGCGTCAATCTGACGCTCATAACAACAACCTAAGCAAGGACAAGTGATCCTACTGAGGTCTTTGGCGTGTTCAACAACAAACTTAACGAATTTTGATATCCCATTCTCTTACTCTTTTGACAATCAATTGAAAGACATCCATTTTTTATCCATACTAATTAAGTAGGCCAAACTAAACTAAGTAAGTTAAACAAAAACAACAAATACCTGTAGCACCTGTAGAGAAATCACCAACTTTTAGAACTACACAGTCTAGCACCTGTAGAGAAATCACAATCTTGCTCTTCATAGGTAACCTCTATAACAAATTCACTAAGTTAGTAGCTGCACTTAATATAACCACTTTATCACTTAAGTTCAAGAAATCAGTCAACAAAATCACAATATTCAACAAGTAATTCGCAAATATTCAAACATCAACAATATTCAACAATTAATTCAAGTTTCCATCAACAACAACATTAACGTATATAAAAAATTAACATACAAAATTAATTCATTTACTTTCATCAACAACATCAACATCATTAACATCAACGCTAACAACATCAACAACATCAATATTATTAACATCAACACTAACAACATCAACAACAACATTCTCGTTACTTAATTCAAGTTTCCATCAACAAAACATTAACATATATACAAAATTAACTTACAAAATTATTTCATGTTTTCATCAACAACATCAACACTAACAACATCAACAACAACATTCTCGTTACAACATCATCAACATCAACAACATCAAGAACAACAACAACAACCTTAACATATACATTTACATCAAGAACAAAAAACTTCAATATTAACTTCAATATTGACATATATATTTACATCAAGAACAAAAAAACTTCAATATTAACTTCATTAAAATAAGTGTCATATTTCTTATGTCTTCAATTTCTTATTTCTTAAAATAAGTGCCTTATTTCTTATTTCTTAAAAACTTCAATATTAACTTTTCCTTATGTCTTCAATTTTTACTTAATAAATTGATTCTAATCACTCATAATATATATGAGTAGGTACCAAAAATAAATTTTCTAATCACTCATATTTCTTATTTTTTATTCTTATCTCTAAAATATACTTCTTTCTTATTGCTAATTTTTGTATGTTATTTCATCATCATCATTCATAATAGTAATGGAACCCAAAAGAATAAGAACGACATCAGACTTTTCTTCCAACAAGTTTGGAGTCTAAATACTTCTCAATATCAATCCAAGAAAATTATTTCAACAAGAACTTCATAAACCTATCAGCTCTCAAGCCTCATTATGAATTATAAAAGTAACTTTTTAAAAAACTTCAATACCTTGAAGATGGTGGAATGGTCAGACAGAGGAGGTGGCGGCAGACGGAGTATGACGGTAGGTGGAAATGCCGAAGAAGGCGGATTGGTCGGACGGACGGAGGCAGTACGGCGGTCAGCGGACGAAAGTGGTCGGACGGAGGGAGTAAGGTTTGTCGCGAAAGGGAAAAAATGTCGTTGTTTAAACAAGAATGCTGTTGTTTATGAATAAGTTTATTTTATTAAATTTATGATATTAGCATATATAGCAGCGCTTTCGTTGCCCCCTATAACAACGCTTTCTAAAAGCGCTTTTGTAGACCCCCCTTTTTAACAGCGCTTAATTAAAAGCGCTTTCTTTTGTAATACAAAACTGACACCTTTAGCAGCATTTTCGTTGCCCCCTATAACAGCGCTTTCTAAAAACGCTTTCGTAGACCCCATTTTTAGCAGCACTTTATTAAAAGCGCTTTCTTTTGTAATACAAAACTGACACCTTTAGCCGCGCTTTCGTATACCCCCATATAGCAGCGCTTTCTTAGACCCCCCTTTTTAGCAGCGCTTTATTTTGTAATACAAAATTGACACCTTTAGCAGCGCTTTTTTAAAAGCGCTTTCTAAAGTCAGCTCTTTTTTTTTTGTTTTTTCTACTCTTTAGCAGCGCTGTCTTTTCTGCGCTGCCAAAAATCATTTTTGGCGTTGTGTGAAAATAAACTACAAATATTTTTTATAAATGGACACACGGGTTCAAGACGCTTATAAATGAGAAAAGTCTACATGTTGATACAATTATTTTTATAAATGAGGATAAGTTACAATTATTTTTATAAACTGGAATAAGTTACAAATATTTTTTATAAATGAACACGGGTTCAATGTGTTTACTTGAGAGATAACGCATGAGTTCAATGTACTTTTATAAACGGGAATAAATTAAAAAATATTGATTTATTCCTTCGATTATATTTAATAATCACATGTATCTAAACCATAATCCGTGCAAACGCACATGTTATTACAATTTTTGTGTAATTAAAGAAAATAAAAGTAAATATATTTAAAATAATGTATGAATCCAAACACGAACAAAATATGTTTATTTATGTTACTAATATTTTTTCATGCAATTAAAATAATATTTACAAATATGTTATTAGTCGATATTTATAAAACTAAATGATTGCATAAATATTTTTATAAATAATGTCAAAACGAAATTAATATTTACATACGAAAAAATATACGACTGATCCAAATATTTGTGTGTGTGTATATGTTTCTACCGTACTGTGCGAAATTCCACTAATGCCCCATATTTTTTAAGATATATATTCGGACGCACCCTACGCAGACTCAATAAATGCTATTCTAAGAGGCGCCCTATATATTGGGTTTAATTTGTTCCGGATATGCATCTCCGAAATTATAATGTAGTTACATTTTCGAAAAAAATACCAGAAATAGATTAAGTAGAAAATGAATTTTTCAAAATGCAATTGACATCTATAATATAAAATAATCATTACAATGATGATTTCAATAGAAAATTAAATATTATATTTCAATATCTCGGTGGACGCTTACACTTCTTAAGGATATCTTCGACCAATCTTTGTAGCGTCGTTTCCAACTCAATCAGAACTTTCTCTTTGAAACTGAAATACGTATCCCATATAGCCCTAACATTCACTTGAGTCTTAAGCTCAAATTTGCTGAACACGATGTTCCCTTTGTTGTCAACCGAAGATGAACGGTACCCAAGCTTCACAACCATTCGTTTTTCTCCATAAGGTAGGAGATAATGGATTTCGTTTACGATATCATCGAGTGGGGTGAGATCGGTGAGCTTAAACATCCTCTCTGATGTAGAGCCACCAGAGTAGGAGACATTTGCGACATACCAATGAATGATTTTTTTTGTGACATTTAAGAATATTGAGTTTGTGTGAAATATAACACAAAACACCTAATTTTGTAGAAGACCTAGTTCAATATGGACTACTCATTAACTATCACATTGATTCCGGAGATATATTTTCGAAAATGCGCCCTATTATCTTGTTTCGGAGATGCATCTTTGAAACTTTCCCTAAACCATTTTAAAAACAAACCATATAATAGAACCTTCTAGAGATGTATCTCCGAAACTTCTCCAGAAGCATTTCCAAAACAAAACCATATAACAGGCACTCACATTAAGACCAAATATGAATCAAATATGCATAAAAACCAAATATGAATAAAAAGTGAATATGTAACACTTTATTTATATTCAAATACAAATATATACAATTATTTGTCTAGTTAAACAAGAAAATAAAATGAATCGAAAAAAGTGTCACCGACTAAATCTATAGGTGGTACCCCCTTGGACTTTTGTTCATTCGTTTCTTTTTCAATATTTTTCAATCTCTCGAATTCTTGCATCCTTTCTATGAAACGATCTAACCACGTCTCGACTTTTGCGATAGAATGAGTCGTCCATTGCGGTGATGTAAGTGATATGTGGCAACCTGGTTTCAAGTAAATTTGAACAAAATGACTTGATTTTGAAAGCCATCTAATACACATGATACAATCATTTGGATTTTGGGGTGGTGTAGTGCACAGTGGGAAAAAGGTTTTCGAAAAACCGTAGCGTGTCAGGTCAATGCACACCCTATCATATGCAAATGTTGTTAGGTGACCCATATCCTGAAAGCTCATCCATTTGACTTTAGTGCCGGACCGCTAAAGTAAGGAACAAAAGACTCATAAACCACATTGAATTTTTCTTTATTTCCGTATAACCGCATGTACGATTCTTTATGCGTCTTCAACTCTTGGATAAACTGATGTCAAGCAAGCACATGACTATCTTCTCCTTTACCAAGTAAAGCCAAAAATGACTCGGTAACCGCAATTAATGTCCCCCATAACATCGATGACCCGCTCAATATATTTGTGCATAAAAACCAACATCTCGTTGATGAATAGAATCTTCAGCGGAAATGATGTCAAAGGTGGTTTGCTGATGTGGGCTCCTTTCACAACACTTTTTAGAGATTTTGGAGTCGGTGAGTCGGGAATAACTTTATTAACGTGTTCAAAATATGAAAGAGACTATGTAGTCTAGTTGTCATTCAGTGTAGGCTTCTTTTTTTTCGGAGCACCTTTTGTTTTTACCGGTTGAGAAGGCGGTTTCATGTCGGTGGTTTCGGGATAAACAATCTTCCTCAATTGTTCTTTGATGTGGAGTTTGATGATGTCACCGACCTTCAAAAATCTCTCTTCTATTGCTTCCCATTTGGTTAAAATAGAGATATTCGATTTCCTGTCGTCCATGCATCCATCATCATTGAACATAAGTCCCTTCCAATGAGAGCAAACTCGTTCATTCTTATTGGTTCGCAAAGTTTCACCTTTTTAGCAAAAGTACAAACACACGAGATACCATATGTTTTCATAATAGTGCAATCACACTTTGCGGTATTAGAGCCTACATTATTATCTCGTTTAACCTCGTGAAAAATATAGTTCAAACCCGCCCGGTAAATGTTACCGACCAAATAAGAATATAAAATGTTGTCTTTAAATCGATGTTCCAAAACCGTGATGCTCCGACCAAATATTGTTTGTTTCTCATTATACTGGTTCTGAATCATGTGGTTCACGAATTTCTAGTATCTACGCAAATTTCCTTTGTTATTTCCCAACCAAATTTTCAAAGTAGCGTGGACCGACTCAACCCTGTTAAGGTGATAGTTTATTTTGAATGAAGTATGACAACAATGGGGGACTGGTCATGCAGTTAGAAGTTATATCAAATATTTTTTGAGATGCATCTCCGGAATATCTACTGAACAGAACAATTAAAGTGTTTTTTTAAAAATGTTCTGAAGATATATCTCTAAAATATCCACTGAACTGAACAATTAAAGTGTTTTCTTAAAACTGCTCCGAAGATATATTTTTAGAATAAACTAACCCAAATAAATGAGGCGTATCTTAAAATAAACTTAGTTGTGTATGTATAAAATACGTATGTAAAAATCCACACAGTATACTAGAAGCATATAAGGTGTAATAAGAAATCGTCTAAAATTAATAAAATCTAATTTGGGCCACAAGTCAATCAAACAACCCAGTAGCTCCTTTATTAAAAAAAAAAGAAGCCCAAAAGCAAACAGCTGGAACATAAAACCCTAATTCACAGTCACATAAAAGAGACTCTCCTTCCTTCTTCACCCTTCGTTTGTTCAGCCGATCTCAAACCCCTACGCAACAATGGTATTCCCCTCTTCATCTACCAACAAATCCATTCATCAATTTCACGTTATATAAAAAATTAATTCAATTTCTATTGTTGTTGTTGCAGGTGAACGTTCCAAAGACGAAGAAAACATACTGCAAAAACAAGGAGTGCAAGAAGCACACCTTACACAAAGTTACCCAATACAAAAAGGGTAAAGATAGCATTGCTGCTCAGGGAAAGCGTCGTTATGATCGGAAACAATCTGGTTATGGTGGACAGACCAAGCCCGTCTTTCACAAAAAGGTACAATCAATTGTTACTCTAAATCCTTAATTGTTAATAATTCAGTTAATTGTTTGGTTCTTATTTTTTGTTTTGCTTATGTTTGAATTAGGCTAAAACCACTAAGAAGATTGTTTTGAGGCTTCAGTGTCAAGGCTGCAAACATGTTTCCCAACACGCCATTAAGGTAAGGGTTTTTTTGTTAATGTTTTTTGTTGTGTAATTTTTGTGTTTGGGTGTTTTGTGTAATGAGTTGTTTGGTTTTATTTTTGCAGAGGTGCAAGCATTTTGAAATTGGTGGTGATAAGAAGGGAAAGGGAACATCTCTGTTTTAGGTGGTGTAACTGTGTTTTTCTTTTGTTCCAATCTTTGTCTTTTTGATTATGCAGAAATACTTGTTGTTTGAGATTTTTGTTATGATATTTCTAATGGATTTATTACTTTTCTTAAATTTACGCTATTTGCCTCTTTTGTCGGAACCTTAATTACCAATCATTAGTTTTATTATATTGTCAATGATTATAGTAGAGTGAAACTCTTAACTGTCTTTGAATCCCTAGTGCAATAGTTGTCATTAGTAATTATTGGGGTGTGTTGCATTTTGAAAGAATGGCGTATCAACCAGCAACCTAGTGTGTATATGGAACCAGAATTTTTGTTTGATGCACTATTCTAATGTTCTGTTCATTTCAGTTATATTCAGTTACCAACATGCTATTCATTTTCCTTCACATAAATAGTCGAATATATTAAGGTGTTGGCTAAATATTTGTGGTGGTTAATACCACTTCTGTTTATGACTTGAATAACTGGTATCTTTACCTGTGTGGTCGGAATGATTTGTTCCATCTTGAGGTGTTGTTCTCTTCCGGATTGAATTTTGAGTTTTTGAGGCATATGTTTTCGGATGGTTCTGGTTAGTTTTTGATTGAGTTGTTTTAGTGTAAGTTTTGACTTGAATCATTGGTATCTTAATGTATCTCTCTGACCAATCATTTTTACTTGTCTAATAGTTTATTTTGTTCATTTATCTTTACCCTAAATACATAAAACTCACGAAAGTTAACCAAACTTTAAGAGTAGCTAATCCCTTTCCGCGTTCTCTGTGCATTTTGTCCCTCTTTGTTTCCTATTAATTTGTGGTTTAGGTGGTGTATGTTGGAGGTGGGGTGGTATGTCTAGTCTTAGATGTTTTTAATTTGTTTACCTGAAGTGATGTTCTCAGTTTTGGTCTGTTTTTTAGAGCTTTGGAGGTTTTTTGAGGTTTGTTTATTTCTTTATGGGTTTCTTCTTTGTTTGTCGTGCTTTTAGTGTTTATTGCAATATAATATCTTTCTCTGTATGGTTTCATACTGCAGTGTGCCCTTAATGGGAACTTTAAAAGTGGAGGAATAGTGCATCATTCTGAATGAATGGTGTATCAATTGGCAACATAGTGTCTGTTTATATGGAATTAGAATTTTCTTATGCTGCACTATTCTTATGTTTGTCACACTTGACTTTTATTCAGTTACTGACATGCTGTTCAATTTCATTTGCATAAATAGTTGAATATATTAAGGTGTTTGCATAAGTATTTGTGGTTATTGTGGTTAATTGCATTTTGTTTATAACTTGCATTAATAGTTGAATATATTAAGAGTATGTTGTGACTACCAATAGAATCCTACTCTGGTGCTGTAAATGTTTGTGGTTTTCCAATTGGTTATTTTAGAGATGTTTGCTTCAACTGTATTGATAGGATTGACTTTGAATTTTCTAGTCTTTGGTACACCGTTGTCTCTATCTAACGAAGATTCTTTGGAGTGTCTGTTATGCATCTTCATTGATTGTTTTTGATTACTGCTGTTCGTTTATGTTGGTTTATTTTCTTGGTTTTACATGAAGTCATGTTTCATGTGGAATTTGCCTAGAGTTTGTTTATTTGTTTAGTTTATTATGGTTTGTTGTATGTAATCCTCTAACCAATTTGAATTGCGTTAAAGTATTTATAGCAACTATTATTATGTTTTTGGTTTTTTTGTTCAAGTACCTTATGGTTAGTAACATGACTCTGCATAGTGATCAAAACCACCAATAATAATTTTCTTATTAATTAAAAAATAAAAATATTTTTTTCTCTCGCCTAATAACTACAAATTTATGATTTCAATTATAAATAAAATAAAATATATAATAAAAATTTACGAGATAAGTAGAAAATGGTATTTTCATATAACCTTGTAAATTCAAATTATTTTTTGGGATTCGCCCTTATTGTATGGCGGATTGGGTCCTTAATATAATTGTTTATTGTTTTAACATTTTAAAAATGAAAAAAATAGATAAAACTGTCACCATTTTTTATAAAAATAGAAAAATTTGTTGAAACATCTTAATAGATAAAAACCCGTCATAATTATAGATAAAGGAGATGTAAGATTTAAAAATAGACATAAAAGTCGAACCATATATTTATAATATAAGTTTATTTCACAGGCCGCAAATAAAATATTTCAAAAAGAACTTAATTATCAAATGTAATACTCTTTTCATTTCATTGGTGCTATCTCACAATCTTTAAAAATTTAAAAATGCTTTTAGGTGTCTGAAAATCACATTTACTTTCTTGAATTCGTTAATGAATTTGTTATTAATGCAAATGATTTAAATAATAATTCAGTGATATTTTTGAAGACACATCTATTGTTCAGAAGGGCAAATGAGATAAAAGAGATGAACAAAAGAGGATTAAGGATGATATAATTAAAAAAAGAAGCAAGGATTTACCTAATAAGAGAGGATTTAGATTCTAAGCTCCGATATTAACCTCAATGAGGCTTCTGAAAACTCTCGACATATTAATATAAAGGTTACGGGGAATGACGAGGAAGACTCTACATTGAGAAGTAATCCAACTCAACGTAAGGATTATTTGGAATCACCTAAGATTCTAGAAGGAAACAACAATCTGGTTCATAGGAGAAACATGCCAAGGAAAAATAAAAAGAGAAAAACTTATTGGGAAAACATAAAAAAAAATTTCTATGCACACAGAAACATATCCACAAAAAAGAAAAAAAAACGAAAATTTCAACAAAAATTTATAAAATCATAATTCAATCTATAATTTTAACAATGACAGAATTACAAACTCTTTCATACAATTGCAATTTTTAAAGAGAAAATTGCAAACCCTCCCAATTATAATTTTTAAACGAAAAAATTGTAAACCCTTTCTCAATTATAACTTTTGGTTGGAAAAATTGCAACCCCTAGCTCAACTATAGTTTTTAAGACATGTTTGTGTACTAAGCTCTTTACTATGCTTGTGTATTGATATCTATGTGTAATTTGATGTGTGTGAATCTATTTGTGTATGATTATATGTATATTTTCACCCATCTTTCCCTTCTTTTTGATAATGTCAAAGGGGGGAGAAGGATGTATATACGTTTGTGCATGCATGCTTATGTTTTCTTGTCTAAATCAAGGTATGAAGTTGAAGAACCCAAAGGATTCAAGGTTTAAGTAAGGGGGAGATATTCATCTTAGACGAAGCTTTTTCGAAAATCACAATCATTAAAGAATTTATTTGTCATCATAAAAAATGGAGAGATTATGAAGATAAGATTTTGTGAAGATGATCTTTTGATGAATACGAATTAATGAAAAGAAGAAAAATATATTTCAAGGAAGTTTCAAGACAAAGGATTGAAGTTTGTATAACAATGGATTGATCATGTTCAAGTTCTCAAGGTTGATGAAGTTTCAAGAGATAGTTTGATAATGGTAAAGTTATGGTTTCTCAAGGGATTAGATCAAGTTTAATCTAAGGTACAATATGTAATTCATTACTTATAAATTTTAGGTGCTCACAAACTTTCATCTAAAACATTCTTAAATAAACCTAGCATTCATACAAGTTTTGCACCTTTTGCTCATGGGCTTCTTAGCAAAAAATCATTTTCTAAAGGGAACAATCGATTGCTTTATAAGTAGAATCAATTGTCATGAAGTCCATGGACCAAAAATTACGTTCATCTGTTCATCATAACTTTTCAAAAAAATAAAAAGAACCACAACATCTCTAAAATAACACAAAAATTCTTAAAACCTAACTCACTCACCTCTTAGGTTGCACTATATACTTACATTTATTACAAATATCTTTTCCAGCCTCAAGGAAGACTCAAATATGTTTTTCCCGAGGGACTCAACTAAGTCTTGTTAGAAAGACTTAAATAAGTCTCACTATAGGGACTCAACTAAGTCTCTTCAAGAAGACTCAATTAAGTCTCACACGAGGGACTCAACTAAGTTTCATCAGGAAGACTAAACTAAGTCTCGCATGAGGGACTCAAGTAAGTTTCGTCCAAAGGACTTACCTAAGTCTCTTGAACCATATGTATGCATAAAACTTTTATAAGGCTCACATGAAACACCCAAAGATGAGTAAGGGAACTCAAACCCTTGGGCCTCTGCGAGCCTTCGTGCATAGGATTGTATAGTGGTGTAATTTGAAAGGGTGTAGCAAATGCATACACATCGCCTCTCATTCCTTCCAAATCGCCTCTTTGTTGGTTTGAGCGCCCTTTTTTTTGTTATGACACACTTTCTTCAGGTATGTCGCTCGAATCCCTTGTGCCACCGTCCATAGCGCGTGATCGTGTAAATAACGTATATATCACTACTACAAATAATACATTTCATGACAAAACTTTCACCTCACCCAGCAAAAAACCGAGGTAAAATACCAAGACGCACCTTGCTTTTTTAAAAAAAATCACATATTCCCTCAGTTTCTAAATATAACATAGGAAAAAAATAATTCAGGACATGCTTCGAATCCCAGCAAATGCAGTTTATATTTTTATTTATTTAAAAGTGGTGCATTTCTTTTTATTTTTTTATTTTTAAATTAATGATCTATTCCTTCAGTTTACTTTAATAAAAGAGTGATTTGGTAATCAGATTTTACTATAAAAGTACCCGTTAATCAGATTTTACCCTAAACCTAACTTATATGTAGTCGCTCCAAACTTGTATGCATCATTCTTAGGGATGAATTACAAAACAGAAAAAAAATCTTCAATGTTAAATATTTTTTCAGCTCTTGCAATCCAACCTAACATAATGGTGTTGATGTTGTTATTGTATTTTTGGAATAACCTTCCTAATTTGTCAATAAAAGAAAACACCCCATAATTTATTGCTTTTTTTGGTTGACAATATTGAGAAATTTATTTCTAAACATGATGTAAATTGTAAGCAATTGCAGTACAAAAAATATGGTGAATGACAAAAAATTAAAAAGGAAACAAGACATGTCACTTTCAATTTTTATTATTATTATTCACCATTTTTTGCTCGAGACAAAACGGGCAACGAGACCTATTACCTGAAAAACCTACATGAGGAATAACTTACTCGACCATGGGATGCAGAAAAATTCAAGCAATACTACAGTTAGACACTTCCCGTGACCCGTTGGTGTTGTGACCACAGGGGCGCGACACAGTACAAACGCGACTTCTAATTTTAAAAAACAAAAAAATAAGAGTCAGCCCCTTGTGTGTGCGGGCAAGACCCTTGATCCAGCGGGGACCCCTCAACCGAGCTCCACCGTTTCCGTACCATTGGGGCAGAACACCCAGCTCGCAATAGGAAGTTCACGCCTGGGCAAAAGACCTCGACTGAGATCTTGGCCCCGTCATCGATCAGATACCAACTCCGATCATCCGACCAATTCCCCGCACAGTCGGTCACAAAATAGGTCGAGCAAGAAAACAAATAGAAATGTAATTCATACATAAAAAACAAGGTAACATAGAAAATAAAGCATACACAACATACAAGTAAAGTTACTACGTTCCCAAAATAGTGGACAGAGCCCATTGTTCAAAAATTACCAGAATGACACGCAGGCCAGAAACAGATATATTAAAGGTAGGCACGCAGGCCAAGAAAATAACATAGGGACGCAGGCCAGAAAGACAAAACAACACTAAGAGGCTTCATTCTCCTCCTACTCATCGCCCACCTTGACCAGACAGTCGTCTTCCTCCTTAGCTCCTGGCGCAACCATGCGACCCTCGATGACCTGATGGAAGGGCCCAATCCCTTTGATGATAAACAGAACATCTGGGTTCACGATCCGGAGCTGCTCCACAATACTATCGTAGCCCACCTTGAGAGCCTCCATGCAATCCTGCTCGACCTGCTGGATCGTCGACACCAGAGCCTCCCAAGATGCCATGAGCTTCTCCTCAGCAGTCTCGTTCTCCCCAGGTTGGGAAGCTGTTATACCCCAAATTTTGACCCCTATATCCTCTCATCATTCTAGGAGCATCTAAATTGTTTATCTAACCTTAACAGAGTTCAAGTTTGTCTTTGTCAAGATGCAGATGAATTAGGGTTTTCTTACAGTAAAAAATTAGGGTTTCTATGGATTGATCAGTCAAGGTTTTAGATTTATTCCTCAAATAATAAGTCTCTATATCATCAAGGACATCACATTGAATCAAGTATCCAATTTGAGGTGGTCACCAAGAGAATTGAGACAGTGCAGAGCAAGAACCCTAATTAGGGTTTCTTGATTAAAAAGTTAACTGCAACTTTGACTTTTGACTTAGAGAAGTCTCCAATGATGGAACCATGGTCCATAAGGCTCATATGACCCAAATAAGTCTACACAAGAATTTTCAAGGCCTCGGAGAACCCAGAACATCGACAATTGATTCAGAGGTTTTCGATCGTTCGGTTCGTCTGACTGAAACGTCAACCCATTGACCAACAAAGTTTTGACCCAAAATTAAAGCCAATTATGTTCCCAACATCATGTCATATCTAATCATGAATTTTGGTGACCATTGGATCAAGAATTGAGAAGTAATCGAAAAGTCGGGAAAGGTCTTGGGGAACCCAACAAAAGTGTCATAGTGACCTATGATCAAAAAATGAATGGATTTTAAGTTATGAGCAAAAACAAGGCAAAAGGGAAAAAACACTTAGAAAAGTTTCATGTTTTTTTTGGTTTGTAAATCAAATTTTAAGCCAACTTCAAGGGGATTTTTGACATAGTTACCTTTTGAATTTGAACTTTTGTAAAGCATGAAAGTTGTAGATCATATTTGGGGCTTTTCAAAAAGTTTAAGAGCATTTTCTCAGCCCTTATGGTTAGGGAGAATCGAAGGAAGCAAGTTGAGGATTTGTCATGTCACCAAACCAAGTGCAACTCATGCCAATAGATGCATAAATCAACTAAGGCTCTTATAACCATTTAGTTAGATGGTTATCTGTTGTTTAGAAACTTGTTTGATGACAGTAGAAGAAGGTACCATGAGCAAAACCAAGTTGTTGAACTTTGGATTTGTTTAATCAAGGAAAGTACAACTAAGTACTTATGAAAGAGAAACTTTTGACCCAAACCTGCTGCAACCTAGCTACCACATCATTTCTCCCTTCTTTTCACCTCATACCAACTAATTATAGGCTGTATTGATGCTAGGATGCATTGGAAACTCGTGCAACAATCAGAAACAAATCGCAAGATTAATCTTACTCACCTTTCCCTCCAAAATGCAAATATTTTGCAAAAAAGTATAAATTGCCTATGCCACTTGATCCCTCACTTTTACTATAAATAGAACCTCACTCTCACATAAAAAATACACCATTGACATGCTTGAAACCACCTGAAACTCCATCCTTCCCACAGTTGCAAAGTTCTTGCAAAATCTCACTAAATTTCCAAAACTACAAAAAACTGTTTTGCACTTTCACCCCTAAAACCTTTTCCAAACACTTTTAAACTTAGACCAAGTCTCAAACACATCACAAATGATATGTTAGAGCTGTTCAAACCCTCAGCTTGTCCAGAAACTCATCCAATCCAAAAGTCAACCCTCAAAACCTCATTTTGTTGACTTTTTTCGTGTTTTAAAGGACAACCACTGGTCCCTTGCCTTTCCTTGAGCTTTAAGACCTCTAACGCTTCATATTTGACATATAGAAGCTGTCTATAATCAATCCACACTTATGTAACAAGGATTGGAGGAGTTGTCTTTGAAAATCATTGGACTTTGGAGGTTTTTCTTCATTTACAAGGCATTCTACCCAACAACTTGCTTGAAGTTCATTTGGACCACTCATTCACCACCTTTGGAGCATTTTTAGACCTTGGAAGAGCACTCAAAGTCTCTGGTTTTCTTATTGCCCAAGCTTGCTTCAAGAGGTAAGCCTAAAACACAAAAAACATGAAATTTTCACTTGCGTTTCACATGCTACCATGACTTTTAGCTATGATTTGTTGTTGTACATTGTTTGAACATGTTTTATGTATGGTATGTGTCATGTATGAACCATTGCTTGTATGAAAACATATAGTTTTTGAACTATCAAATTTTGGTCACAAGCTAGGTCACAAACTAAGCCCAACCTAGTAACTTTTTGCATTTTACATCCAATCTGCCAAACCATGTGTGCATCTCTTGATTTATTTTGTTCTAACCTCTTAATATGATGTATATTTGATGTTTTTACACTTGTTTCACCAAGCACACCACTACACATGACTGTTCACATGTTCACGCGTTTGGTTATCACCAAACTTGCCCTAAACTTGAGGCTATCGAATTTTCTTATGGATGTATGTTATGAAAAAACAAATGATACCATTGAATTACTTGTTCAAAAATAAAAAATTTTCACTTTTTTTTCCACTTCATTTGGTTAAGAATTGACTGAGTTCCAATATTTCACGCAAATGACCCTTAAGTTGTGACCTAGCCTTGCCCTAGTTTTTGCCCTATGGGTGCACCAACTTGCGATGATCATAAATTGCCCAATTTTTGTGCTATTGATGCCATTATTTTTAAAACTACTCCTTATCATATCTATTTTCATTGAGTGAAGAAATAATTTAAGGATGTTTATCCTAGAAAGACTTTGATCCACTTGAAAAATGTGTTTTAAGGGTTTTTTACTCTGGTGTTCTTGAACTTTTCAAACTTATAACTTGATTTTTCTTATGAGATTGATCTTGTATGATTCACATATGTTTGTTAACATGTTTAAATGCTCAAATATATTTTATTAATTACCTTACCATGTTCATACTTGTTTTTGTGCATGCATATATGTGAAAATGGCCTGTTGAACTTCATCTATGAAATTTGACATGATTCTTAATGTTGTGACCTCTTGAATATACTCATCATGCTTCATTATACTTGTTTATGTGTCTTGTTAGAACCATAATATTCTAGGGTTTGATTGTTGTCTTGGTTGTTACCATGAAACTTGTTTACTCCTCCCCATGAAATCATGAATTCATACTTGAACTGTTGTAACATTTCTTGTATTCTTGCTTATTTGATTGTCATCAACCCATGTTTAGTTGGTATTATGTTGTTACATTTTGAAATTCTGGTATGCAGATCACATGTGTTTCAAGAACATTGATCTCTGCTCAACAAGGACGAGGACAGATCATGACCAATTTAAATTTCTTTAAATTGTCCCAATGTCATGACCAATGTCACAACCTCTGTTGTGACATCTGCAGTCTGTCATACTATTTATCTAACCATTTAATTTACAGAATTGTAAATGCAGAAAGATAAATAACACAGTAATTGTTCACCCAGTTTGGTGTCAACAACACCTACATCTGGGGGCTATCAAGCCAGGGAGGAAATTCATTATTAGTAGAATCAATTCAAAGTCAAACCTCCAATTTGCACTTCTCACTTAATCTCTACCCAGTGACACTTCAACCTAGAGACACTCTAGTACCTGAGTATACCTACTCACTCCCCCTCAATCACTCAACAGTGATATCAAACAATTACAAAAACAGTATGAAGAGACACTTCATACACACCTTGATCTTGCTTCACAACTTTGATCAAGGAACTAACACACTCTTGCTTCATAGCTTCGAGTGAGACACAACCTAGAATCTACCTAACCAAAACAATCATCCACCAGATAATTGTTTGGATTACATGTATTCCTAAACAGACTTTGAACGTGAAGAACAACCCTCTTCACTTACAATTATGTCTACCACAATGCATCATACAATGCAAAGGGTGACTTACACACAAGGGACTCTCAACCCTAGACCTCTATTTTACACTCTGGTTTTTCCTGATGTGAGTGCTTGTCTTTCTTTTGCTTCTGCTCCTCCTTTTATAGTCGTGCAGACTGGGCTTGGGCTATGCAGAAGTAACAAATATTAGTTTTAAAAAAATAAAACTAATTTCCACAATTCAAGGTGCTGTCCAATTAGGTCATGACATGGTCAACATTGCCTTGAATCTCTCCTGATATAACTCAGGGGTCATAACATGTTTCTTGATATTTAGCCTGAGTTCTATCAGGTATCATAACAGAAAAACAAACTCAGCCCGTCTGATGTCATACGATCAATGTCATAGCATTGGTCATGACATTCAGCTTCACTTCCTCTTAGTTGACCAGCTTGCCCGGCTGAACACTTCTGCAAAATCTTCATCATGACAATCATGGTTTCTCCAATCTTCTGCAGAATAATATTAGAAACAAGTATATTCAAGTTTCCTAAAAGGTCTCCAAGATCCTTTTATGAATACCAATACAATATGTTCTTGTTCCTAATCAATCTTCTTGACATATTTACTGATGAGGTATTTTCAACATGGTCTCATCAATCCAAACCAATTATGTCAAAAGATATGCACTAGCAGCTCCTTCTGTTGTCATGCAGCTATGTCTTGCTTAAAACACATGACAACACACCTAATTACTTTGTTAATGACATTCATTACAGCTGTCCTTTCTTTAGCCTCTGCTAGCTCTTGCTGCACTCGACCTTGATGTCAGCCTCCAGTGCCTGTTGTGCCTGACAGCTATGTCATTACTTTGGTAATGACATCCATGACAACTGTCCTTTCTTCAGCCTTTGCTAGCTCTTGTTGCACATATCTCCTGCAGCATCCATGACAACAGTTATGTCGTTTGTTCTTGTTAGCTCCTGCTGCTCAGAGCTCCTGCTGCACCAGATGTCAACCCATGATAGCAGTTCAATTATTCATATGTCATTACTTTGGTAATGGCATCCATGTTCAAACCACATGACAACAGTACTTTCACCAGCTCCTGCTTGCTCCTTTAGTGATGTCATGACTATGGTAATGACATCCAGTTTAACATTAGTGCAAAATCTTGTTTTACCATAATTTAGCCAATCATAGAACCATGGACAATTCTATATCATAGAACCATGAAACCAACATATTTTATCACTTTTGATCCTTATAACATGCTTGCTTGAAGTTGTAACTTGTTTGCATCAATTTCATATGAACGTTATAGATGAACTTGTTGTTGTTACACATGTTCTTTGCTTACATTGTTGGTTATTACCTCTATGTCTTTTTATCTTTGTTAAGATGTTAAATATTGATCTTGATTGTTATCATGATTGTTTAGATGCTCTTATTTTTTTTCTTCAACTTTGTCAAGTTATTCCCTAGTGATGGAACTTGTTAGTTCACATCAAGTTGTCTATATCCATGATGTCCAAAGGAAAGTCTCTCATTGACCTCTGGGTCATAGATAACTCATTACCCTTATAGGCCTTGATAGAGCCTCCTCCCTCTTTTTGGCCTGGATAGAACCAATTGGTCTTACAATGTAGAATTAGGTACAGTTGGTTAACTCTATGTAAGAATCATGGTGATGATTACTTACTCCCCATTCTTGAGTGTTCAATATAGATCTAGAGAGTTTGGTTAAACTCTACACAATCATTGTTATATTTGTCCCCCTAGAGTCTTGACTATAATTAATTAATTTTTAATCCTCGGTGAGGTGAACTACGATTAGTCTGATTCTATCCTAGTTAGGATACGTAGGCAGAAGATGTAATATCTTTGCGAGCATTTAGAAATATCAACCTTAGGTCTTTACTCAAACCAAAATCTCAAACCATAACAAGCTTATCATACACACATACAAAAGGTTCATGTAGAGTACTACAAATGTTTAGAATGTGAAATACCTACCCTAAGCATAACCAACCCCCGATCTCCGATCTCTTAGCTTTGTTGTTACATCGCGCAAAAGGTCTTTCATTCTTTAACCTCTCCTTTGGATAAATCAAAATCCGATTGTGAATATAATGAATTAAGATTCAAGTTAATCAATAGTTTGACATCACGATTCTCACCGCAATAGAAGCCGCCTCCAACTCTGCAATCTGCACCAAGAGTCTCGTCCTCTTTTCACCCGCGAGCTTCAACCGCCTTTCCACCTCGCCGTGAAGCTTAAGCTAGGTAGAACTCTTTTCTTTGGCCTGGTCGAGATAAGCCGCCAACTTGTTCATCTCTGCCTCGACAATCCCAAGGTCATCCTGCAATTTGAATAGGTCGGCAGAAGATCGAGCCTCATCGTTGAGGACCAAAGTCGTCTCGAAGACCCACATCACTGCGACCAAGTCCTTCGCTAGAGCCTTCTTACTCGTCTTCCGGTCAGCGCCTAGGATGACTTTGGTCTCTGCGGCACCCACCACTGTGAGTTGGCCCCACAAAAGAACGTGGGCTGCAGATGACAGCGTGGGAGCAAGAACCTCTCCTCGGTATTGTTTTCGATGAGGTCGACGATCTCGAGCTCATTAACCTGTGCCCTCTTAGATGTCCCCTGTGAGGAGGGGGACTGGCTGCCCTGGGGGGGGAAGAGGAGGAGTAACCGGGCCCCTGGTCGGGACCAAGCATATGCTGTACATGAGCAATCCTCCCCTTACCAGATTTCTTCACACCTCTACTGGCCGCCAACCTCTTCATACGGTCGTGCATGCTTGACATTTCTCCTGCAAAAGAAAAATAAACAAAGTCAGTAAAACACAAACTAACAATAAATGCACAGACAAGGCCCGAGCATAAAGCGGACCCACTACCTAAAAGATGCAGGGCTTCCTCATTGGACCCACACTCGAGGACAATCCACGTATTGATCAATCACGACTCCTTAAGAATCGCCTCGTTCGAGTCGAGGATAAAATTCCCGTCTGACGTCACGCACTTTGCAGGGGTGAAACTAGCCACAAATGCGACCAGCTTCTGATAGGCCACCTGGTCGTCGGCATCCAACGAGCCTACCCGCACTATGTAGTTGTCCGTGCCCATATTGAAATGTTCCTCTGTCCAAATCAACAAAATCTTCAGCACTTAGACTTCCTCCGGCTGCCCGTCTTTTCACCGGACCTCGAAGTTGAAAAGCGAGTCCACAACCGTGTTAGTGATGAGCTTGACAACGTAATACCGGTCCTTGAAAGCTCAGATGGAATCCAAGTACACTCGGAAAAGCCTCCTTGGTTGCTTCAAGGACACCCATGTGTCGACCGTTGAGCGTTTGTCTTTAAAGGTGGAAAATGCGGAAGAAAAGGGTGAGAATGGCCTCGACATTGAGATGTCGACAGAAGAGCTCATACGCCCGCACAGACGCATGGGAGAACCCTCACAGCGGTCCTCGACATTAGCATATGTGTCAGACTCATCCACGACAAAGCGAGAAGAGATACTCAGGGGCTCCTCCCCGGCCCAATCCGCGGCAGACCTTCTTTGTTTTCCACCGGCCTGCACCATCGGGGAATCGGGCTCGTCGTCAGTTTCAATAACCCCTTTACCCAAGCAGCCATTTACACCTGAAAAGCAAAGAAAATTGGTGAATTCGACATTCTAGATCAAATCCACCCTTCCATCGCAGATCAAGTGAAAGGGCGGAGATGAGAGACCCCTAGGGACAAGGGTTATCCCGCCTCGACAGACGAGAGCGGATCCCCGAGGCTTTCATCTCTTGCCCCTGGGAGGTTCATCCAAAACTATCCTATGTCCTCAGGGGCTTCATCGCTTGTCCCCGGGAGGTTCATCCAAAACTATCCTCGTCCCCAAGGACTTTATCGCTTGTCCCCGAGAGATTCATCCAAAACTATCCTACGTCCCCGGGAGCTTCATCACTTGTCCCCAAGAGCTTTATTCTAACTCTACACTAATTCAAAGAAGTTCCGACGTATTCACCAGAAACTTCACGGTCTCCCCGGAGCATTCATCCAGTCCACCGGAGAAACCATTGAAAAATAGGAAAAACGAGAGTAAGGCAGCAGAGACTTACTTGGTACGACAATTCTGGAAGGACGATATGGTGGTAGACGGAAGACGCCTCGGTGCTGAAGTTTGAGAAGCGCGATGAGAAGAAGAGGAATCGTCTTGAACGGTAGAAGCGAAAAGTGAGAACTAGCCGCCCCTAGGCACTCAAACTCCCCTACCCCTACCTGCCCTAGCTAAGCAATGATTGTCTGACACATGGCAGTACTAAAAGCTTCACATTCATTCGTCTCCCTTTCGGGTTCGAAGAGCGAGCACATCCTTCATGGTCCACCTCCCTGACATGCTATCCTGTCGAGCATCCTCCGCTCCATACCTGGTACGCGACTCCCAATTCTATGTTTCGGGAAAATATCATCTCCCAAAGAGGTCCTGAACATTTCGACCCGCCCTTAAGTCATTACTCCTCCATTTAGGAGCAATGACTTAGGGGGTTCCTGTTCTGGACTGGGCCGAGACTTGCCTCTCAGACGGGCAGACCCAACCCAATACTATGCTGATGAGGCTCAACAAGATCCAATCTTCTCTGTCGGACACAAGCCTCAACAAGGCACACTAGTCGGGTAGAGTATTATCTTGCACGGGAAGAGCTCACACGCTTTCTCCACGAACTCCACGTGCCCCTCATTGAAGATCACAGGGCAGTTGACCCAGGGCAAAGTCCACGTGTTGGTCTTCACTACGTCACGTAAGCCTTGACAATTACTTGTGTTGGGTTTGGAAATCCGACCCAATGCAATGTAACCGTTGGCCCTGCGCTGGGGGCATATTATAAATATCTTTTTTTACTAGAGGATCAGGTATCTTATTCACTAAACTTTTTTTTTCTGTACTTGTTCTCTCTATAGTTTCATTACTTAATTAAGCATCGGAGCATCTTGTATGTAAACCCCATTTCTCCTCTACAATACCGGTAAAAACAGTAACTCACGACGTGTGGTAAACTACTGACTCCTTTCTGATCAGCTAGAATCAAATAACATAAGTGATAAAAACAAAAATTAAAATTTAGAAAATGAGATCTAAGAATGACATATGAGCAAAATGTAATTTGCTTTACAAGTATTTATAGATAGCAAATGAATTGAAGAACAAAAGATAAGATCTACAACCATGCCATTCTTCTCATGCATGTTTCTTGTCTTATTAATCCTAACAGCACGTCACTCTACACTTTCACTTTCAGAACAATGTAACCTATATGACAGAAATACCCTACTCCAAATCAAAAAAGAACTTGGCAACCCAACCAAACTCTCTTCATGGAACCCAACCACCGACTGCTGCGACAACTGGTACGGTGTTTCATGCGACTACAACACATCGCTCTACCGTGTCATCCATCTTGGTTTCGACAACCTCGACCTCCCTCAACCCGTTCAAATCCCACCCTCCATTACTAACCTCCCTTTCCTCCTCTGCCTCTCTCTCGACAACAATCCCAACCTTGTCGGCACTATCCCGCCCACCATCGCCAACCTCACCAGACTCGAGTACTTTTTCCTCAGCCACACCAGCATCTCCGGTGAGATACCCAACACTCTCTCTAAGAACAAACGCCTCTTAAGCCTCGACTTTAGCAACAGCAAACTCACCGGTCCTCTCCCTAACATCGGCGGAATCATTTTCTCCGGCAACAAACTCACTGGTACAATACCAGAATCGTATGGTTCGTTCCCGGAATCCTTTACAGTGCTGAATCTTTCGCGAAACCGTCTCTCCGGGAAGGTTCCGGCGTCTCTGGCGAAACTGAACCTTTTGTTTGTGGAATTAGAACATAACATGTTGGAGGGTGATGCTTCAGTGTTTTTTGGGTCGAAGAAAAGCACTTTCAAGATATTATTAGGGAAGAACTCTTTTTCTTTTGATATTGGGAAAGTTGGGTTGTCGAAGGATTTGCGTGCTTTGGATTTGAGTAATAATAAAATCTACGGTTCTCTACCTGAAGGACTGACTAAGCTGAAGTATTTGCATGAGTTGAATGTTAGCAACAACAATTTGTGTGGTCAGATTCCAAAAGGTGGAGAAATGCAAAGGTTTGATGACTCTTCTTACGCTCATAACAAATGCTTGTGTGGATCTCCTCTGGTAGCTTGCAAAGCTTGAATTGAATGCATAAGATAAGTGTAATTTATTGTGTTGTTGTAATTTCGGATGATTAATTATTAATACATCTTATATATTTTATTTTTTTCAAAATTATTTGTAAATATGAATGTCAATTTGCATCTCTTGACTGGATCATCATGGAAATTATTTGTTCAAGACTTTGAAGTCGAGACTTTTTTCCAAGATGAAGAAAAAGGTTTCCTTGACGAAAGAATTAAAATTTGAATTAACTTATCTTTATAAAATCGATTTTAATCAGCGTGAAATTTTAGTTTTTTTTCAATGTTCAATAACACTTTAGATTAGATATCGGAGAAATATCTTTCATCTCTACCGATATTATTTAACTTTTATATATAGTATATATTATATAATTATTCAGGACTTTAATTAACTTTTATATAATATATAATTATATAATTTTATATAAAAAATAATAGATTAAAAAATATAGAAATTTTCTTCAGCTTCAGTTGTGGAGATCTGTGAACATAAGGATGGGAAAAATACTAATAGCTTTAAAAAATAAAGGTGTTTGTGATCATATAAATGAAAAAAAAAACATATATTTTTTAAAATCAAAATGGAGTATAAAGATATTTTAATATGAATGTACTACTGTATTAATATTATACTTTAGTATAAATAATTACTTTTTAAAACTGTACACTAGTAAAAAAACACATAATATGAAATAGATTGAATAGCAATAATGAAAGAAAAATAATACAGTAAATTAAATGACATTCTAGTGGTCAGTTGATTTATAATTTTTAGATTGTACTTAAAATATATTTTTATTTTTAAAATTGTTTAATAATTTAAATTTATTTTTAAAAAATAAATAATAAAATAATGCGGATTCGAATCCACTTTTCTTTATATTGTTTTAACAAAATTTAAAATATGTTATATTATTGCTAAAATACCTTGGTAGCAGCAAAGACTTCTAAAGAAAATAATAGAATAAAGAAATAAGAGATATACTAGTGTGGGACGAAAGGAGAATGAAAAAGTAACATTGCATGTTTGTGAATGAAAACACAAAGGAAAAGGAAAGAGAGTCACGTAAGTAGTTTACTTAATTAAACCTTTGGCACGTAATTGCGGTCGGCGGGAAAGTGGAAACTAGTGAGCAAAAGGAAAGATAGGAACTCTTTGGTAATATGGACATCTAGGTAGTAAATTTGAGAATAGAAAATAGTCCCACTAATAAAAAAAGAATCATTTTTTTTAATTCATAATATATTTAATTCATGACTCAATCCAAATAAATATATTATTATTAAAATTTTAAAAATAATTTTTTTTCTATAAATAAGACTGAAGCTATTTGTATCAACACACATTTGGTAAGTTACATGACAATTTTGGAGAGAAGAAATGTTAACCGTTTCGGTGAGTATGAACAAAATAGAAAACTAGTTATACCTTCAAAAAGAGATAAAAGAGTGAAAGGTTTGAATTTGTTAGAATCTCAAAAATAAAAGACAAAAATTGTTCGCAACAAAATTAGAAAATATCGACTTTGGGTCGGTCGCCCAGAACTAGTAGAACGCGAGGTACAATGTCATAAGGATGCAAAGTATGGCAAATATATAAGGGTTAGTCCTAACTCATTTTGCGTGACTACATCTTAGAACCCAGTGAACACCGTCAGATTCATCTTATAGCCACCCACGTTCGACACTCTCATTTTGTATTTCAGTTACCAACAAACTCCCCAATAAAAGCAGGGTTAGCGCGCCATTTTAAGGTACCTTCACTTCCATTTGACATTTCATTAATTCACTTCCTACACTAACTTGAGCGTTGGAATGTTAACCTTGCAGGTTAACTTTGTCCACTGCATCGGAATCAAAGCTCCAATGTGACGACGTTCAATTCAACATATATGATCATTATCTCGTTGTCGCACAGGGAAGGACAACTTACCCGACAACTGAAGCAGATGGGGTGCCAGCAGCCGTACCCGGAGCAGAAGCTCCACCAACCAAAAGCATGCTCGCGACAGCGATAACTCAGATCTTTTTCTTCAACCGTCGTATGACATCCCCACTCTTCATAATCTATAAATAAGACGAAAACATTAGGAAGACCAAAAGAAGGTAAAAGAAAATATGTAATCTTAAAGCCTACTTACCAAATATCTTCTTCCCCTATTCTTTGGACTTGATGTCTATGGTCCAACGAATTTTGATACATCTCTTCAGTCGGATCTTGGAAGCAAGGTTAGAGGGAACCACCCCACATACATAGTTAAGCTTTTGGAAAAAGACACTAACTGGCCTTTTAAGCACAACTTTTCCTCAAACAAATCTTCTTCCTTGTAGCAACACATCCCCTACTCCGGTAAGGAAATGATTCATAGTCCAATATTTGCGAAAAATATATGTCCAAGAAGAAGGAACATCGGGAATTAAGTTACAAATTTTCAAATGAGCTTCTTGGTTGATGGGGACCACCAAGAAAAAATGACCGTTAAAGTTTTTCACGATATCAGAATAAGGAGAAGTATTTAACATTATGTCATAGTGAAACTATGCCAGAACCATATGTAAATTATAACCACTTTACATCGTGAAGAGGAGAAAGAACAATGTCATTGTTGAAAGACTTTGACAAACACCCAACTCACAGGATGAAATTGTGAAGGAGAAATAAGCAAATGATTCAAACCATTGATCTCAAACTCATTAAAGGGGAGAAGATAACCAACCAGGGAGAATAAACATTCATGAAATGGGATCAAACACCCAACACATTGGTGTTGCACCCCAAAATTTGCCCTCGCTTTTTAACCTTTGACTGGTTTTTGCTTCGCATTTCATTTGCATATCATTTAGGTCGATCATTTCTCGCATACTGTCCATGTTATCAGCCAGAATGGATTTATCGGGATTACAACCGCTTTGTTCACGTTTTAGACAATTTAAAACTAGTTCAGATGAGGAGATTTATTTCGGAATCGGGTGAAAGGTTGTTCTCTTCCTGGTGGTTCAGTCCGTGCTGATAATCATGTTGCGTTTCAGTGTTCGCCTTTTTTTTTCCGTGGCATTTTGTGATTTTTATTTCTATTTTTGCTTTAATTTCTTTTTATAGTTTTAGAATTAATATTAAGTTTTTATTTAGAATATTAGATTATTACTTAGAATTTATTAGAATTAGAAATAGCTTTTAGAATAGAGCTTAAAGTTTTAATTAGGATTTAAATAGAATTATTAGAATATAATTTTATTTTTGATTTAATTAGGATTAGAAAATAGAGTTAACTAGAATTTAAGTTTTTATTTTAGAAAATAGATTTTAATTTAGATTAATTAATAGGTTTTAGAATTAAAATTTTATTAGAGTTAGAATTATTAGAATTAATTTAAATTAGTTTAAATAGGATTAGAATTAGAGTTTCAGAATTTTAATTAATTGATTAGGATTAGATTTTAATTAATAGTTTTATTATTATTGTTAATCATTAAATAGTACAATTATCAATTAATCTAAAAAAGACAACAACAAAAAACAAATTGGAGACAGCCAGTGCCACGTGTCAGATTTTGAGTATATAGTTCTCCTGTTCATTTTCTCCTTCATCTGGAAAAACCTAGCCGCAAAACTCCTCTCCCAACCACTGTTCATTCTCTTCTTCACATATCCTAAACCCTAGCCGCTGGTTTTCTCCCCATTTTCACTGTTCATTGTCATCTTCTACTCCTCCACCTCTTTCCTTCCGCCGCGAATCACTTCGTCTCCTTCCAAACCTCATTTCCGCCATAACCGAAACTCCACCCAATTCTTCCTTAATCTATCCATCTCCAACCCAACCATGAAACCCATTCCCTCTTTGATAAACCCATTTCTCCATCAAAACACAATCAATGATCTCAACAAACGAAACTCACCAAAACCTCTCCTGTTCATCTTCCTGACCAACAAAACTCATTTTCGGACCAACACCTTCTTCTTCTTCACATAACCCTCGCGACCACCACTAACCTCTTCTTCATCATTTTCGCTCAGCCCCCATACGACATTCTCGTCCATTCTCCAGAACTCTCTTTTTCTCCTCCATTCACCTTCTGTAAAACCACCATCCTCCAATAAACAACCCCAGATTCTACTTCAAACCCTTTCGCCGCCGGTAATCCACTCGAACAACCCACAAACCTGATGAATTGGCGAGAGGAGTTTGAGACGCGTGAGAAGGATTTTAAGGAAGTTGCGAGATTGAAACACAGTAGATCAGAGAGGATTTGTTTCGCTTAGATTTCACTGTGATTAACCTTGTCTTTTATTTTCTTTTTAAGTTGATGCATCTCCTCATGGCCACCCAGAGTTTCTTGGATGGACTGTTCTTCTTCACGTGGTTTTTGTTCTAGAGAAGTGAAAATGGGACTGTTTTGTTTAAGCATTTGTAAATGTTGCTGTTTGTCCCACTTCCGTCTTGTGTGGTGATGGGCCTTGCCCAAATGATCCGTAAATCACTCTTTACATCCTTTTTTGTATTCTTTTAATGAAATTTCCTAAAACTAAAATGTAATATATTATTATATAATATAGTTTTTAGAGTTTGTTAATGTATTAGCTTTTTTAAAATAGTTTTTTTTTAGATTTCAATACTTTTCTAATATTCTTTTAGTGTTATATATATATATATATATATATATATATATATATATATATATATATATATATATATATATATATATATATATATATATATATATATATATATATATATATATATATATATATATATATATATATATATATATATATATATATATATATATATATATATATATATATATATATATATATATATATATATATATATATATATATATATATATATATATATATATATATATATATGATCTGACCTGATCAGGAGGGATCACGGACTGGCCACGCTTCGCCGGACGGTTATCTGTTCGCCGAGGTAAGAACGAGGAGGGGGTGTACCTGCAAAGCACTCCGACGCCCAAGTAAGAAGTTGGACAGAGAGGAAGCAATAGTACAGAAAAGGGGGCAAGAAGAGTTACCTGACCCTCTTGAAGAAGAGGGTATTTATAGAGAGACCCCAGCGCTGGGCCAACGGTCATTCGAGGTGGGCCAGACGACCAGGCCCAACCCTAATGACTGCTAGGGCTTACGTGGCGTAGTGAAGACCAGGACGTGGTCTTCGCCCTAGTTCAACCGCTCCTAGGTCTCCGGAAAGTGGGTTTGACCTGCTCTTTCGGAGGTGGGCGGTTGGCCGATGACGTGTCCCCGCGGAGGGGAGCACGTGGAGAACGTGCGCCGAGCACGTTATTCTCCCGCGGAGGGAGCCCGGGTAGTCTCGCTCGTCTGGTGTGACGGACGACGAAGGGGATGCGGCGTGATGGCTTGTGCCCGGCGGACGGTCCTGCTCGTCCGAAGGGGCGTGTGCCAGGTGTGCTCAGTTCGCCTGTTGGGCCGTATTTGGTATTGGGCCTGCCGAGGTGAGGCCCACACCGGAACAGGAGCCCCCCAAGTCGAAGCTCTGGGGAAGAGCGAGGACTTAAGGTCGTCATGTCTGGAGCGGGGGACTCGTGCGAAGGGCTCCGGTCGTCGGTAGAACGGGGAGGAGGCAGATGGAGAGACGCGACTGTCAGGCTGCTTCCACGTGTCTTGCGTTGAGCGGTCGTAGGGGCGGCTAACCTATGTCATTAATGAGCCTAGGGTCGCTTCGAGCCTCGCGCCGGGTTATAAATATGGCGGTCCCCGCTCATTCTGCTACTTTTCTCCCTGTTGATCTTTCATCGTCTCTGCCCGTCCGCCGTTCGCCGCCGATCAACGCCGTGCCATTCGCTTTTTCTTCCGTCCGCCGCCGTTACAAGTGAGTTCCTCTTCTCCCTCTCTTTTATTTTCGTCGTCTAACTGGGACGTGTGGTCGGGGCGCGATGAGCGCCCCGAGGAGGGATGCGAGTTCCGCCGCGTCTGGCGAGTTTTCCGATGAATGTCCCGGGGACGGTAGGCTAGTTCCGATGAATGCCCCGGGGACAGGAGCTTTTTCTGATGAATGCCCCGAGGACGGGGGCTTTTCTCCGATGAATGCCCCGAGGACGGGGGCTTTTCTCCGATGAATGCCCCGAGGACGGGGGCTTTTTCTGATGACTGCCCCGGGGAGAAGTATCTTCTCCGACGGCCGCCCCGAAGGGCTGAGGGGTCGTTCTTCGATCCCCGAGGAGGGTAGGCGGGGAGCGAATGTCTGCTCGCCGCCCCTCGGCCTTTGTCGCCCTTTCACTTGACTTGCGGTGGAAGGGTGGATTTGATCCTGGCTATCGAATTCACCGAGGTCCTCTGCTTTCAGGTGTAGATGTCGGCTCTGGTGCCGGGGATAATGGTTGAAGATGATGAACCCGAGGTCCCGGAGTATGACGACGGGCGTGTCTCCTTGCCCGAGGAGTGGGCGGCCGAGGAGCCACTTACCATCCCTTCTTGTTTTGTGGTCGACCCGTCCGACGTGTATGCCACGGTCGAGGACACGCCGCTAGGAGAAACGCAACACTGGCAGGTGTATCGCCCGAAAGCGCACCATCGGATCTGTTCGCGCTATGGGCGGAAGATGTTCCCGATGTATGAATTTTATTTTAAAGAAGCTCGGCTCCGGTTGCCGTTCTCTGCCTTCCATCTGGGGATTTTTGACTGGCTGCGTCTTGCCCCGTCTCAGCTGCACCCGAACGCTCTGGCTTTCATCCGGGCTTTCGAGGTGGTGTGTTTCTACCTCTCGGTGGAGCCGACGGTGCCGTTGTTCTTTCGCATCTTTCATTTGCAGCGGCAGACGGTGCGAGGTCGTCACGGATGGGTCTCTTTCAAACAATCGACCAAAATTTTTAAAGCGTACAGTGATTCTGTCAAAGACTTCAAGGGTCGGTTCTACCTCGTCAAACCGATCACGCAGCACGGCTCGGACACTCTCTTTGACGAGGGCGAGCGCACGGTAGATGGCCAGTGGTTCCGAGCGTGGCTTCCCAAGATACATCTGCTGTGGACCTCGGAGCATTTCAGTCGAGGGACGGATAGGTATATCGTCCGGGCGGGAACCCTCGAGGAGAAGGACATGGCCGCTTATCTGAAAATAATTGCCTTTGTGCGGTCACTTCCCCCGTCGAAGCTGGTGACGCCCGACGGTCGGTACATCCTCGATGCCCAGGGGAACGTACGCACTAAAAAGCGTTTGATAAATACTAAGACTTTGCTCGGCTGTGCGACCGGGGCGGCCGCTCTAGATTATCTAGGTAGGGATGTTTCGTTTTCCCTCGTTGTCGGGGTTTTTGATCGTCGCTAACCTATTTCTTTGTTTTTGCAGCGAACATGTCTACTGTCGACGAGCGGGTGAAGCAGTTGCGTGCTGCCAGGAGTGCCGGGGTCCCGAGGACGAGGGTGAGTCAGCTGGTCAGTCAGGAGGTCGCGACGCAGGGGGGCCAAACTTCGTCCTCGTCGCCTCAAGAGAGCCAATCCCCTGTGTCCCAAGGAGTGTCGAAGAGGCAGAGGTCCGAGGAGCCTCGGGTGGTGGATCTGACGGTCGGCGCCGTCGAGGAAGGTTATGTCGTCCCTCCCTGCCACCAGCACCCGGGGTATTTTCATGGTGCCCGTTCCCCCACCGTTTCCGCCGGGGAGGTGAAGGCTGTTCGCCAGGCTGATCGGGAGGCCCGTCGGCGTGTCCTGGCTGAGGACTTGGCCGCGATGATGCGGACGTTTACGACGGCTCTCGTGCTGAACGAGGAGGGCTGCTCTGCTGCTGAGCTGTCCAAACTGCAAGGGGATCTCACCTTTACGCAGTCGCGGTTGGCCAAGCTCACTGAGGAGTTGGAGAAGAGCCAGAAGGACGTTGCCGAGGAGCGGAAACGAGCAGAGGGTGCTGAGGGGAAGGTGAGTTCGCTGGAAGAGAAGCTGGGGATGGCGACGGCCGAGGTGCAGGCGCTGAAGGTTCGTACTGAGGTTCTGGACAGCGCTGTTCGTCCGGCCGAGGACGAGACTGAGGGGGATCGGCGTTTAATCACCCGTGCTGACTTGATCGCCCGTATCCGGGTGTTGGAGAGCGATTGTCTGGAAGCCGTTGAGGTCGGGTTCAAGAATGCGGTCGAGCAGATTCAGGTCGCCAACCCTGGTGTCGAGCTGGTCATGGACGGGATAGGGCCGTACCACGAGATCGTTGATGGAAGGGTGATCGATCCTTATTTCGTTATCCCCGACGAGGAAACCGTGGCTGCTGACCGAGCTGATGAGGAAGTGTAGGTTGCCGGGCCTGCGTGCTCGTTGTTTTGTGGCCTGCGTGCCGGTGTTTGTACTATTGACTATTGGGCTGGTGCCCGCTTTTGTTAAATATATTTATCATGGATTTTCTAAGTGTGCGCTCGTTGTTTGCATGTTGTTTTATGCTCGTTTTTCGTATTTGTTCGAATGCCTTTGATGTGTATGACATTTCTTGTAGGTTTTCTAAGTGTTCGCTCGGTGTGTTTAGCTCGACAATTTGTTACCGGTAGTGTAGGGGACTGGCCGGTTTGGCCGGGGATGTAGCCGGGCCTTTTCGGGGGTAGTTTTCCCCGGGGCGTGGACGGCCCATCGCGAGCTGGGTGTCCTGCCTGTTTTGGTACGGCGACGAGGAGCCTCGGTCGAGGTATTCCCTGCCGAGCAAGGCCTTCTGCCCGCGCACACGAGAGGCAGGGCTTGCTTTCTTTGCTTTCTTTGGTCGTTGGTGGACGCGGGGGTGTGCGGTGGTACCATGTCGCCCCCCCAGTGGCCGGGACGATTGGTCGTCGCGGGCAATGTGTTAACTGTAGTACCGCTTAAGCTTCGCGGCGTTCCATGGTCGAGCTAATTGTTCACCGTGCAGGTTTTCGAGGTAATAGGCCCCGTGTTCCGTTTTGTCCCGGACTCGGTATGGGCCTTCCCAGTTCGCCGCCAGTTTGCCCTCGTGGGAGTCCTTTTGATTTCTGCGTAGAACTAAGTCTCCAGTTTGAAAATCGCGTTTTATGACTTTGTGGTTATGGCGAAGTGCTACTTGTTGCTTCAGCCGGGCTTCCCGGAGGGCTGCTCCTGCGCGGATTTCTTCGACGAGGTCGAGCTCTTCTCGGAGGGAGCCGTCGTTGTCGTCGGTGTCTAGGGGAGCTTCCGTTCGTCTGGACGGTTCGCGGATTTCGACCGGTATTACGGCCTCGGTTCCGTACGTGAGGCGAAATGGGGTCTCCCCTGTAGTTGAGTGAGGAGTAGTACGGTATGCCCAGAGGACGCTGTGGAGTTCTTCGACCCATGCTCGTTTGGCGTCTCCGAGGCGTCGTCTGAGTCCTCTGAGTATAACTCTGTTTGCCGACTCCGCCTGGCCGTTCGTCTGAGGGTGTTCGACCGAGGCGAAGTGATGTTTGGTCCCGAGGTTGGTGACGAAGTCGCGGAAGTTTTTGTCTGTAAATTGTGTACCGTTGTCGGTGACGATGGCGAGTGGTACCCCGAACCTGGCGAGGATGTTGCGTTTGTAGAATCGGAGAATGTTGTGGGCGGTGATTTTGGCCAGAGCTTCAGCCTCGACCCACTTGGTGAAGTAGTCGACTCCCACGATGAGGTACTTGTTCTGGTATGAACCGAGGGGGAAGGGTCCGAGGATATCCAGCCCCCACCAGGCGAATGGCCACGGAGATGAGAGGGACGTGAGGTCGGTTGGCGGGGCCAGGTGCATGTCTCCGTGTCGTTGACACTTATCGCACCGTTTGACATGTTCTTTCGCGTCGGACTGCATTGACGGCCAGTAGTAGCCCGCGCGTAGGGCCTTGCGCGCTAGGGATCTGCCCCCGAGGTGCTGCGCGTTGATACCTTCGTGGATTTCTTCTAGAACGGCCGTACTCTGGGATTTGTCTATGCATTTGAGGAGTGGGATTGCGAAGCCTCGGCGGTACAGTCGTCCCTCGAGGAGGACGTACGAGCAGGCCCGTCGTTTCGTTGCGTTGGCCTCGCTAGAGCTGGTCGGCAGACGGCCGATGCTGAGATAGGTGTGGAGGGGGGTCATCCAGCAGTCCGCGTCTCCAATGGCGTTGATGTCGAGGGGTGTGGTGGTCGGGCTGGTACTTGGTTGGGACAAGATTTCTTGAATGACCGATTTGTGACCGCCTCGTTTCTTGGTGCTTGCTAGTTTGGAGAGGATGTCGGCGCGGGTGTTCTGCTCCCGAGGAACGTGTTGAATTTCTGCTGAGTCGAACCCTCTTAGTTTGTCACTGATGAGCGCGAGGTATCCGGCGAGGGTGTCGTTTTTTGCTTGGTATTCACCTCGGACTTGCGAAGCGACCAGCTGGGAATCCGTGTAGATTCGGATGTCCCTGGCTCCCAGGTCGGATGCTAGGCGAAGGCCGGCGAGAAATGCTTCGTATTCGGCTTGGTTGTTGGTCGTTGGGAAAGCTAGCGTGAGGGAGACTTCGATGACCGTACCCTCGTCGTTGTCGAGGACGATGCCGGCGCCGCTCCCCGTAGAGTTGGAGGAGCCGTCCACAAAGATGGTCCAGAGGTGGTTCCTGGTGGTCGGGTCGGGGGGCGTGGTCATCTCGGCTACGAAGTCAGCCAACGCTTGAGCCTTGATGGCGTGCCGGCTCTCGTATGTGATGTCGAACTCGGAGAGCTCTAGCGACCATTTCAGCATGCGCCCAGCCATGTCTGGGCGGCCGAGTAGCTGGCGGAGGGGTTGGTCGGTGCGGAGCACGATGGTGTGTGCTAGAAAATAATGCCGGAGTCGGCGTGCCGCTGTTACGAGGGCCAGGGCGACTTTCTCGATCAGCTGGTATCGGGCCTCCGGGCCGTGGAGGGTTTTACTAGTAAAATAAATGGGCTTTTGTCCTTCCCCGGCTTCGCTCACGAGGACGGCGCTGACGGCTTCGTTAGAGACGGCCAGATATAAGTACAGGGTTTCGCCCGTCGCGGGGCGCGTCAGTACTGGCGGTTCGGAGAGGACGCGTTTGAGGTGGCGAAGGGCTCTCTCACATTCGTCCGTCCATTCGAACTTGGTCTCCTTCCTGAGCAGTTTGAAGAACGGGAGGGCGTGTTGGGCCGATCTCGCGATGAATCGTGAGAGGGAGGCTAGTACGCCGTTGAGGGACTGGATGGCACGCTTCGTGGTCGGCGTGGTTATATTGGAGAAGGCGTGGCACTTGTCCGGGTTGGCTTCGATCCCCCGTTCGGTCAAGTAGTAGCCGAGGAATTTACCGGCGCAGACGCCGAAAGTGCATTTCTCCGGGTTAAAGCGCATGCGACATGATCTCGCGGTCTTGAAGACCTTCTGGAGATGTGCCGCATGGTCGTCTTCCGCGCCGGATTTGACGATCATGTCGTCCATATAGACTTCGAGCATGTCCCCGATCTCCTCGTGGAAGACGCGGTTCATCATCCGTTGGTACGTGGCCCCGGCGTTTTTGAGGCCGAAAGGCATTACGTTGTAATAGTAATTGCCCGATGCTGTCATGAAGGCCGTGGCCTGTTTGTCGTGTTCGGCCATCGGGATCTGATTGTATCCCGAGTATGCGTCCATGAAGGACAAGAGTTTGAAGCCCGCCGAGTTGTCGACGAGCTTGTCGATGTTGGGGAGGGGGTAGGCGTCCTTAGGACATGCCCGGTTGAGGTCAGTGTAGTCAACACACATGCGCCATTTTCCATTATTCTTTTTAACAAGTACAACGTTGGACAGCCAGGTGGAATACCGGGCTTCCGAAATAAAATTTGCCTCTAAGAGGTCTTTTACAGCTTGTTCGGCTGCTGCCGATTTTTCTGGAGACTGGCGGCGACGGCGTTGCACCACGGCCTTTGCGGTCGGGCTGATGGACAGCTGGTGGCAGGCGACCTCAGGGTCGAGTCCCGGCATTTCCGCGGCGCTCCAGGCGAAGAGGTCGGCATTCTCGCGGAGGCAGGCTTGGAGCTGTCGTTTCGCGAGGTCGGGGAGTCCTGCGCCTACCCTTACGGTTCTGGTCGTGTCGTCCCCGAGGGGAATGAGCTCGAAATCGCCATCCGGGATGGGGCGCGCTGGATGCTCGTTGGCCGCGTCAGTCTTTTTATTGTCGAGCTCGTCGGTGAAGCGACTGTCGAGCTCAACTGATCCGACCAGCTCTGTTGGCTTGTCCTTTGGCGTAGCGCTCGGTGCTTTCTTTTTGGTCGGTGGAGCGATGGAGTCGAAGCCTTTCAGCGCGGCTTCAAAACACCTTCGGGCAGCTTCGATGTCGCCGTTGAGGGTGACCACGGCTCCCCTTCTCGTGTAATATTTCATCTTCAGGTGGGCGGTGGAGGGTACCGCGGTGAGTTCTGCTATCGTTGTCCTGCCCAGGATGCAGTTATACAGGGACGGGCATTCGATGACTAAGAAGCGGATGCTGATGTCTCTGGCCGTTTCCTCTTCCCCAAAGGTGACTTTCAGTTCCACGTATCCCCAGGGTCTTGTCGTCGTCCCGTTGAACCCCTGGAGGTCGGAGCCTACGTAGGGGGAGAGGTTGGACTCGTTGAGCTGGAGAGTTGTGAACAAATGTGAGTACATTATGTCAACCGAGCTCCCTCCGTCGACGAGGAGGCGCCTGACGTCGAAGTTTGCCATACGTGCGCGTATGAGCAAGGGTATGTTGGAATTGGGAGATCCCCCGGGTAGTTCCTCGAGGTAGAACGTGATCGGGTTGGAGCGGCCTCGGAATCTGTCGAGCGTGCTCATCTTGCCGGAGTTGCCCGCGATGAGTTCGTCGAATTTCCTTTTCACAGATCCTATGGACAGACTCCTCGTAGCGCCATCAGAGATGACCATGGCTCTGGGGAAGTATTCCCATCGGCTGGTTGGTCGGATTGGCTCGCCGACTAAGCTGGGTGCTTCGGGGATGCCGAGTCCTCTGCTTGCGAACCAGTCCTCGGGGCGGCTGACGCACAGCGCGACCTGGAGTCTCTCACCGTCTTCTGGGCAGGGGAGCTCCTCGATTTTCTTTGCCTCCGGGGCCTCCGATCTGGGTGGTTCACCTCCCCGGGTGTATCGCTTTAAGTGCCCATCTTTGATTAGGATTTCGATCGCATCTTTGAGATGGATGCAGTCTTCCGTTACATGCCCGTGGGTCCTGTGGAACCGGCAGTACTTTGACTTGTCCACGTTGGGTTTGGGCGGCGTTGGTCGTGGAAAACGGACACCTCCCTGCACAAACTCGGTTTTAGCGCATTCGGCCAGTATGCGTTCGCGGGAAGCGACCAAGGCGGTGTACTCGGTGAACCTTCCTGCCGGGCCGCGCGACTCGCGCTGTTCGCGGGGTTCGCGGTGGCGGTCATCCCGACGGCGGTCCCCTCCTCGCCGGTGGCTCGAAGCTCCGTCGTCTCGGTGCCCGCGGGGGGCTTCTCTGTCTCGGGTGTCGCGGGCGGAGTTGGCCGCTTGTGTTTCCTCGAACCGGATGTAGTGGGCGGCCCTGTCGAGGAAGTCTTGGAGGGACGTGGGCCGGTGTATGCCCACGGCCTCGTAGAATTTGGAGTCATGGCGTAGGCCTTGCTCCATTAAGTAGCGTTTCATTTCGTCGGAAGTCGTCACCTGTACGGCTTCCCGAGTAAATCTTTCGATGTATTTCCGGAGGGGTTCGTCGGGGCCTTGGATGATCGCCCCGAGGACTGCTTCCGTCTTCGGGTGACGCCGGGACGCTGTGAAGTGTTTGGAGAATAGGTCCTTCAAGACCCTCCACGATGTAACTGATTCGGGCTCCAGGCTTTTGTACCAGGTCATAGCGCCTTTCCTCAGAGTCGTCGGGAAGAGTCTGCATTTGATAGCTCCCCGGACATTGCGGTAGTCGAGCATGGCCTCGATGTCTTCCAGATGATCGTCCGGGTCGGAGGTGCCGTCGTACGTTGACAGCGTCGGTGGCTTCTCCATTCCTTGGGGTATAGGGGCCGCCATGATCTCCCGGGATAGTGGGGTGCGGTAGTCATCCTCGTCGCTGTGCGCCGGGGATCTCAGGGGGGATGAGACGATCGCGGTGTGTCCCGGGTTTCGGGCCCTCGATCTCCGGCCTGTGCTCCCGCCTCGGGTTTCCTCGGTTGGGGTCGCCGCGGCGTTCTGGTTCCTCCCGCGACCGTGTCTTGCCGGGGATCTGGTGCGCTCCCGTGTCGCTTGGGGGCGGCGTCTCTCCAACCGCGGTCGGCGGTTCCTGGGTCGAGGTGAGGGGCTCCTCGAACCTCCGTTCTGGTCTTCCCGCTGGGGGTACCTCGGGGAGCCGCCGCGTTCCAACGCTCCAATTCTAGCGTTCTGTTGGGACAGCAGCTGGTTCGTCTGGTTGATGGCTGCAAAGAGGGCGGCTACCGTGGGGTCCGCTCCCGCCGGGATGGGAACGGGGTGGAACGCCGGCGGGCTCGGGGGGCGATGGTCGGCATGCAGGGGCCTTTCCTCGGACGATGGTGAGGCAGTTTGCCCGTCTCTTTCGTCGGCTTCATTCAGGCGCGCCGTTCCTACCTGCTTCCCGTTGGTGGCAGTGTTGAGCGCGAGATCGTGCGGAGTGTCATCGCGGCGTGGGCTGGCCATGACCGTGGAGGTTTGGTGAAACTTTTGGTTTTTCTGCTCGGAGTAACGGGGAAGTTTCCGTTTCCCACAGACGGCGCCACTGATCTGACCTGATCAGGAGGGATCACGGACTGGCCACGCTTCGCCGGACGGTTATCTGTTCGCCGAGGTAAGAACGAGGAGGGGGTGTACCTGCAAAGCACTCCGACGCCCAAGTAAGAAGTTGGACAGAGAGGAAGCAATAGTACAGAAAAGGGGGCAAGAAGAGTTACCTGACCCTCTTGAAGAAGAGGGTATTTATAGAGAGACCCCAGCGCTGGGCCAACGGTCATTCGAGGTGGGCCAGACGACCAGGCCCAACCCTAATGACTGCTAGGGCTTACGTGGCGTAGTGAAGACCAGGACGTGGTCTTCGCCCTAGTTCAACCGCTCCTAGGTCTCCGGAAAGTGGGTTTGACCTGCTCTTTCGGAGGTGGGCGGTTGGCCGATGACGTGTCCCCGCGGAGGGGAGCACGTGGAGAACGTGCGCCGAGCACGTTATTCTCCCGCGGAGGGAGCCCGGGTAGTCTCGCTCGTCTGGTGTGACGGACGACGAAGGGGATGCGGCGTGATGGCTTGTGCCCGGCGGACGGTCCTGCTCGTCCGAAGGGGCGTGTGTCAGGTGTGCTCAGTTCGCCTGTTGGGCCGTATTTGGTATTGGGCCTGCCGAGGTGAGGCCCACACCGGAACAATATATATATATATATATATATATATATATATATATATATATATATATATATATATATATATATATATATATATATATATATATATATATATATATATATATATATATATATAGCTTTTTTTAGAAGTTTTTAACATATTTCTCTAAGATTAGATTTTATTGTTTTTATTGAGGATTTATTTTCGTATTTCCTCTTTTGGGTCGATGAAGAAACCTCTAAGTTTTTTCTGTCAAATTATTGATGAGAAAACGACAAATCAGAGACCAAGTTTTCAACTTTTCATTTTCGATCTTTTATTCATCTTATTTTATTTTCGTCGCTTTTTGGTCGATGACGAGACTTCCGTAAACCTTTATTAGTCAAATTATTGATAACTAATGTTGGATCCGAGACCACCCTCTTTCTCTCCTCATTTCTTCTTCACTTTCGATTTTATTTCAATTTCCTCGGTCGATGAAGTTTTGTATTCGTAAGCGTCGGATTATCGAAGTCGATAATCTTCCCGATTTCAAATCTATGGAAAATGACCATTTGGGTCATTTTCTTTACTTTGGGATCGCGATAGGCTACCTTCGATTAATCGACATAATGTTTGCGATTAAGACGAGATCCCACTTTGCCCCGTGCGACACGATTAAATCGAAAAATGATCCTCAATATCATTTCTTTATCTTGTCCATAGCACGAATATCAATCACGTGGCCTCATATAGTTTGACTTCCCTCATAAGTTGAGCTACGAAGGTTTAGCGTCACATTGGTCCTGATTCGATTCACTTAACGGTTTCGAACCTTAACTCAAACCCGTAACCGCGATGAGTGTTGTGAGTTCCAAGCGTTAGATACGTAGGAAATGATAAGTGAGGGGTGTCTTCTCACATTGTCTAGAGTGTTTAGCGTATGCCCTTCGGGTGATATGCGACACATTCGCTCCTACGTCTTAGGATTTAGCGTAGTACGTGTCCGAGCCAATTCCCTTCCGTTTAGGAGTTCCAGGCCTAGGACCTTTTTCTCTCGCACCCGTGCAATCGAGACCCGTTTTTCCGTAGTTAGCCGAACTACGATTGCTCTGATTTTTCATACCAGATGAGAATACGTAGGCACAAGGATCTCTATCCTTGACAAGCACACTAACAACTAACTTCCCTTTTCTCTTGCCCCCGTGCAATCGAGATCAACCTGTTATTCTGAACCTTTTTCTCTCGCACCCGTGCGATCGAGACTCTTATCCCGTAGTTTCATGAACTACGTTTGCTCTGATTTCTCATACCAGATGAGGATACGTAGGCACAAGACGACGATGTCTTGGCGAGCAACCTTCCCCCCATCATCCGTAGTTTCCCGAACTACGTTGACTCTGACTTTCCCATTGCACGAGGGAATACATAGGCATAGGGCGGTGATGTCCTATCGAGTCTGTTCTTTTCTTTCACCCCCGTTTAGCAGTAGCTTTTATATAGTTTTCACCCATAAATTAGACAACAAGTGTGGATCCCGTTGAGTACAACAGACGTGAGGGATGCTTATACCTTCCCCTTGCGTAACCGACTCCCGGACCCAAGATTTGGTTGCGATGACCAGTCTTTCCCATTCTCTTAGGTTTTCTTTGATCGTTTCCTTTCCCTCTTTATGGGATAAATAACGTTCGGTGGCGACTCTTCTGTCTGTTTGCCGACCCTTTTTCGCAGTTGCGATAATTGGCCACAAACCCTTTTATCCTCATCTGGAGGGAAGGATACCACATCAGTCATAGTAAAGGAAAATGCATTACTACAGGAAAATAAGGAGGCGGTACCTGATATGTCCAAACTTACTCAAACCCACAAAATATCCTTACCAGCTTTCCTAGTTGACATAGAACAAACAACTATAATGCATGAACCAACCAGAAAAACTGAAAATGTTAAAAAAAAACCTTAAAAAACGAAGAACAAAACTCATATGCCAAGACTTAAAAGTATGAGCATGGAATCAAGCGTGCAAATAACCAAATCAACAATTGGAAATTCCCAGTTATCTGATTAAATTATACGCCTGAAGAATACCCAAAGCTAAGATGAAAAATAGAGATGAGATTCTCAAGATAGTCAATTGACAGGTCAATAAGAAGAGTGAAGTCCCCTCTAAAATCCAATAAAATGGTTGAAAGCCACACAACCATTTCCCACTATCAACAATTAGGAATTCTATATAATTGTTGATTTGACACTCTAGCTCCACAGGGAAATCATGTGGACGACTAATGAGGATAAAAAACATGTGTCAGACCCTCTCTTCGACATGTAAGATAGCTATTACAAAGTTATTACTCTCCATGATAAAAATAACTAGGGTTTGGGGAAACTGTTTTGGTTGGTCACCAAGAACAATAAAACTCGAGGCCTCACGCTAAGAATGTGTTTGGCTATGAGATGAAATTGAGAAGAGAGAAAAATGTGAGAAATAGTATGATAAGAGAGAAATATATAAGAAGTAGAGTAGATTTGATGTATTATTTGATATAAAAGAAGTGTAAGAGAAATAAAAGAGAGGGAAGTGTTGATCATTTTTTAAAGTACAAAAATACCCCTGTATTTATTCAAAAAAAAACATATAAATCAATTGAATTTTTTAGCTATACTAAAAATAATTAATTTATTAAATTACTTATTATTTAATTTAATTAATTAAATTTATTTCGCCAATCCATTAAAATAAAATCTCAATGTTAACTGAATCAAATAATTTAAAAATAATAATTTTAGCTATTAATTAATTAACATATTCACATTTTCTAATTTTATTTTAATTAATTTTCAAATTACTTCAAAAAAAATTACCACATTCTCTTCCCTTACATGTAATCATTCTCACAGTGAGATATCAACCACAACCACCGCCACCAATCCACATTTTCACTGTATCCAAAACAAAATTCTTACTTTTCAATAAATTTATTGGTATTATAAAACTTCATTAAAAACATTCATGATAGATTTCTTCCAACAACACCTACCTTCTCGTTTTTGCGTGCTTGAGAAACAACAAGCCTTCATGGATCTCAATATATAATTTCTGATTTTTGTTGTATTGATTAAGAATAATGTTATTAACAAGGATAAAAATGGAATCATCCTTCCTTCTTCTCATTTCTACTCAAATTGGAGAGAAATGCTAAAGGTGAAAGTCGCATGGAAATTTTATCTCTCTTCCTTATTTCTCTTCTGTTCCAAACAAGAGAAGTGGTCTTTCTCTCCCCTACTTCTCTCGCATCCATTTCTCTCTTATAAATTTCTTTAATTTCAAAAAGACCCTAAAAGAATGCTGAGCATGGAAAAGAAACAAAGAATATTCCTAAGTCATTTCGCATAACTTTGTTTGGGAACCTAGTGAACACCGTCAGATTCATCATACAATCATCTACATTTTAAGTTATCCTTTTTCATTTTAGTTACAAACAAAATCCCATTTAAAATCAGAGTTAGTGCAAAATTTTAAGGTACATTCACTTCGATTTAAAATTCCACTATTCATTTCCTACACTATCTTGAGTATTGGAGTGATAACCTTGCATGTTATCTTTGTCCACCGCATCAAAATCAAAGTTACATTGTGACACGCTCAGTTCAACATATTTAATCCTCATCTTGTTCTTATGCAAAACAATATCATTATTAGAAGCCAAAAACTATTCGTAAACATCCCTAAATACGAAATAGTGCAATCATCAAGATTGAGAAAGGAAAGTCTGAATAACAAGCTCCAAACAAGGAAAATAAGGAGGACAATCACATTCTAAAACATGGATAAATATATAAATTCAAATATGAATAAATAAGATACATTTTTTTGAAATCAACTATCAATCTATTACAATTGAATTGACATTAACTTCCTAATTTGCCATTCACATCCAAATAATTACACAGTAAAAAGGATCATTGGTAATCAATTAATACATCTGTTTTATCACTTTTCTCCGCTCATTAATTAAGACGTGTCAGTTTGTTATTAATCATTTTCATAAAATCAACTTTCCCACCAATCATCGCTCTCTCCCAAGATGTTTGATGGAGACACGTGGCCAACCTAAACCGCTTCCTCACTTCAACTTTGTGTTTTCCCTCCTTTCACTATATTAACTTTTGTTTCTCTCTCCATCACTCTTTCACTTTTCTCTGCCACCATCATTGCCCTCTCCCAATATGTTTGATCAGGATTAACCACCTTTATGGAGAGAAAGTTACATAACTTTGATTTTATATGTTGAATTGATACATAATACAAATTGTAGAGTTAATATATAATACTTTGTTTTAGTTCTCTATATCAATACAATATTGTAATTATACTTATATGCTCTCAAACAATTTACTTAACTTACTGTAAAAAAAAATACTCAAAAATCAAATAGCTTTTAACATAACTATTAATGCATCAACACCATAACTCCAAAGTACTCAAGCAATTTATTAAATAATACTTGTATGACAGTGGCATAGTTGAACATAACTATTAAATAGCTTTTAACATATTTATTAGTCAATTAACACCATAACAACAACAAATGACAGTGGTATAGTTGAACATAACTTTTAAATAGCTTTTAACATATTTATCAGTGCATCAACACCATAACAACAACATATGACAGTGGTATAGTTCAATATAACTTTTAACATATTATTAGTGCATTAACACCATAATAAGAACAACATCAACATAATTTTTAATAACCTTCAACATAGTCACTAGTGCATTATTGCTCAACCCAACTCTTAAGTTGCTTCTTTGATTTTCTCTTTTAAGTCTACTCGTTTCTTGAATCCCTTTAGTTGTACATCATCATAACTTGGAAATGTCAGGTTATAACCATTATAACCTTGTCTTTGTTTCCTTCTCGCTACTTCACAAATCTATTTCACCTCTTAACTGTGTGTTTTCTCTTCTAATGTTTCATTTATCGCTTTCACAACAACGCTAAAAAGATTTTTATACCAGACTGCACAAATCTGATGGTTAGGGTTTCATTATCCATGGTGAGTGTTTTTTTTTCTTTTTATTTATAATTTTATTGTTTGTTTTCTTCCCAAATATGTTAGTAAAAGCATCTGAAAAACTTGAAAGATCTATTATCAACATTGGAGAAACAGTTAATACACTAATTAGAGAGAGCAGATGAACCCAGACACTAAAAAAGGCACAAACCAGACAAACAACAGAAAAGATGAAGACACAACAAGATTTGTGGTTTTGGTTTCTATCAAAAGCCTATATGTTTTTCCATCTAATGAAATTAGAAGACTAAAAAATTTGAAAGCAACATAATGAATCATAGTTTACTCCATTTTGGGGATATATTATGTTGAATTCTGAATAGTCATTATGTATTTTGACAGTTAAATGTACTATTGGATCAACACTGTTACTTGCAGTGTTCTTTTAGTTGAAATGCATCAAAACATCTTTTCAGTTTATATATTTGTTTGTTATAAATGAATATAAATTAAAATCCTTTCCAAGTATATCTATGGTCATACATGTTTTTTTTTTTTATCTAAAGTGTTAAATGGAATGTTTGGTTTTGGAAACTATGTTTTTTACTATCTTTGTTTGTCATAAAAACATGTATTTTTTATTGGAACTATGTTTATCATACAAACATGACCTATTTAGTAACTAAGTGATGTCAATTAATCATTTTGTTACTACTTCAGTAATTGCTATTAATTTATTAATGTTTCTATCTCAAATGTGATTACTTTTCATTTTGACATTTTATCATCTTCTCCTATCTCTTGCAATTACGTCTGAACTGTCCTTTCATGCTTAGGAATATTTTTGCATCGCCATTGGAACATGTATTTGATTGTCTATATTCAACATCTAGGTCTTATTATCAACATTTATAATGGCCAAAGAAGAAGACTAAGTAGATTATGACTCTGATGGTGTTCTTCTTGTGTCGTGATCGCTGGTGTCCATTTGTTGATTAATCCAGTTGATCACTCGCTTAATGTGGTTGCTTAGCATTAATGTTTGAATAATTTTAGTTTTGTTTGAGCAATTAATTTTGACTATAAAGTATGTTGATTGACTTTTCTTTATAATTTTGAAATTGTACAAGCTTAGGTCTTCAACATCAACATGATTCTTAGAAAAGTTGTCAAATGAGTCATGAATGATACTTTAATGTTAAGTTTTATGTAACACAAAATTATTGATTAGTGTGTTTGAAAATGAAATTTTTGAGGTTTCATTAGTTGGTTGCTATTAGCAGCATTAAGGAACATAGAAGATCAATGTTAACATCATATATGTTGTATTGTCTATAAAATATTATAACCTTACATCGGGTGGTCTTGGATTTAACTATATGTAACTTGTTTTGGCTTTTACTGTATGTAACTTGTCTTCTATTAAGAGGTATGTGTTATAAATATTGTTTATGTATTGTATTTAGATGACAAAACGATTTGATCTTATTAATTTAACCTACATATTGTAAACCAACAAATATTATGTCCACTCATATAATGATTTATTCACAAAAGGCACCAAACTTGAGGTAATTCAACCACCTCCGCCAAGTTGCTTATGTATGTATTAAAATATTATAATCTGATCTACTTTGCAACACTACACACAATATATTCATTTATGATAAATATATACTTGATGACATGCCACTGACAAGATCTGTTATATATTAAGTTTGTATATAGCGGAAGCAGGATCGAAATAATTTGAGTAAAACTTAGTATAGAAGATGGTAGAGACAATATTACAAGAAACTTTAAACTTGTTATTCGAAGTTGTGTTTACAAAGGAAACTGAAATCCCTTCTTCTTCTCAACCCTACCATCTTTCTTCAAGAATTTTCCCTTAACGGGCAAACCTTCACCAACAGAAGATGGTTTATGCTTATTTCATTCGTTCAAATCCTTAGAGTACAAGGCAGATTGAATGTCTTCAAATGTCAACGACTCTCGTCCATACAAGAGAGTTTCTTTGAAGTGAGCATGAGCCTTAGGTAAATAATACAACAACAACAATGTTTGATCTTCATCGTCAATCTTGACCTCAATATTTTGAAGATCAAGAATTAACTTGTTGAATATATCCACCTGCTCAGCTAAGGCTTTGTCTTCACTCATTTTGAATGAATATAAAGATTGCTTCAGGTAAAGACGATTAACCAACGATTTTGTCATGTACAAACCTTCAAGTTTTGTCAACACACTCACTGCAATTTTATCCTTTGAAACCTGCTGGGTAATCTTATCACCAAGGCTCAATACAATGGCATTGTGGGATTTTTCAACCATCGTTGTCTTCTCCTTCTCTAATAGGGCAGCATCCATCTTCTCCGATCCTTTTAACCCTTCTAACAAACCCTGTTGAAGAAAAAGTGCTTGCATCTTTTAGTGCCACAAACCGAAATCGTTCACACCGGTGAATTTCTCAATCTCATACTTTATTTACGACATCTTCTCCTCTATGATCACTGTACCAGTTTGTTGTGAATTGATGTCGTCAAGAACAAACTAAAATATGAGAAAAAAATTTGAGTTTCATGAAAAAACAAAAGAAATCCTATTAGGTTTTACAAAAGAGAGAAGAACGAATAAGAAGAATAGGAATTAGTTAAATTTGTTTTTCTATTCACTTTTTCAATAAGGGTTTAAAGATTACAAGTAAATACCAACAATTAACCTCTTTTAACAACCTGAGAGAACTAATTTATTTATATACTACTAAATAACTTGAACAACAAACAAACTTAAACAATTGGACTTATAAGTAAGGTCCAATTCGACATACTAACTTAAATTAGAAGTTAATATATTTCGATATTATGCTCGAACAGACTCCAACTACAACATACAACTTCTGTCGAACTATGAAGCTACCCTTTTCGACACTGCGTGTGTATATATATATATATATATATATATATATATATATATATATATATATATATATATATATATATATATATATATATATATATATATATATATATATATATATATATATATATATATATATATATATATATATATATATATATATATATATATATATATATATATATATATATATATATTAATTTAGTTTTTATGTCATGAATCACCATACTTCGCTTAGTGAACCTGATACTACGTTAATCAAGTTTTGTTGCATATACTTGAAGTTAGTTAGCTTTAAATATTCTTTTTGCTGCATCGCTCCTTGCTTTTGGTTATGCAAACCTTGGTGCTTAAAAGGTGTCATTTGTCTAGTTTATTGTTTTCCTTGTATATTTTAAGTATTTTTTTTTACACTTATCAACCAAACTATTTGTTGCGGTGCTAAATTGTTTTTTTTTTAATAATAAATTATTTTTTTACTCTTTAAAATTGTATATTGGAAGCATGTTTAAAATCAAACAAACTCGAATCAAAATCACAAAACAATCTTCCAATTAAAAATCATATAAAATCAAATATTATTAGACATCTTATTGCTCATTTTTGAATTTGGGTAGTTTTTCTAAAACAAACATAACCAACTTAAACAACATATATCTATTATAATTATTTTTCGAAGAATAAGTAACTGTCAGAAATAGTCGTAGGGACAGGCAGACATGCCCATAACTAACCGTTATAACGAAACAGAGATATAGTTAACGGGCTCAGGCGTCTGGACTATTTCTGGATGGTGAAATTGTGTGTGACGGGCAGAGAATGACGGGGAGAAGTGTTGTGACCAAGGGTAAATGGGTCAGCTTCCCCTGTTGGAGGGGCAGAAAGGTAAATTCTCCCTCTAAAGAGATTGGACAGAGGCAATTGGGCCGTTTTTGGAGTGGGTTGGGTCATGTTTAGTCATTGGGTCAGTCTGGAACAATTTATAATAAATAAAATTAAAATTTTATATTATTTAAAATATAATAGTACTATATTATCTTTTATCAATACTATAGTATGTTTTTAAGTACAATATATTTCTAAATTTTATAAAATAATACTCGAATATTTAATATAAGAGAAATTAATAGAATACGAGAAAAAAGTGTTAATTATATTAATGTATAATATTTAAAAGAGAAACGTCGAATAGAATAGATAAGTATTAATATATTTTTAAAAAATTTACAATGATTTGAGTCTAATGGACTACCCACGGTCCATATAGGTTAACCCTAATGAATAACCGTCTTTTTAGAACTGATCTAAAAAAAATCTCATAAAATATGATAGATAATCAGATATGGTAGATAATCATCTAAGAAATCAATCAAAATATTTAAAAAATCACTGCATTGAATAAATACATTAAAATCAGATATGTTTAATTATTTATTCCCAGATTTACTTGTATTTTCCTTGCTTAATTATCGCTAATTTTTCTACTCTTTTCGTGTATAAATATAATTTTTCTCATTACCGGTTTTAATCAATATATATGCACACCTGCAAACTACTAAACTAATTTGAAGATGGGTAGAATAAAATTTGTACCTCTTGCTGCCACTATTCTTGTTGTCATATTGATTCTCGGTGAGTAAATATTTTTGTCCAATACAAATTAGTAAATGTTTTATAACAATATAAGTTATATGTACGAGTGAATCTAACTAAAGTTGAATCAGGATGCAAGAAAACAATGGGTGATGAGGCTATGGAAATTGTTAGAGCAGTCGAGTGTTGCCATGACAATCATATAGGCAGATGTGTTCCACATGAAGACGACAATCATTGTAATAAGATTTGCAGTGACCATTGTTACAAAGGAGGTCATTGCAAAATTCTTGGAAACAAAGCACCAAATCATTTTTGTCATTGTTATTGCTGATTACTATTGTTATTATCATCATGATGGTATGATTTGAAAGTAGAATATTAAAAACAATAAATTGATTTGTTTAATATAAATTGTAAAAACAAAAAATTCACATAAAATTAATATCAGCAATGCTGACAAAAATTCACAAGAACTTTCTTTATTTTCATATTCATTATCTTTATCTTCTTCACATTTAAATTCAAAAAAATAAAAATTATATTCACCCTTTTATCTTATATTTAAATCCAGAAAAACTTTTTAAAAAATAGTTTTATATCTTATTCATATTCATCATCTTCTACAAATTGAAGATAACAATTTATTCTGAAGAGGATCTTACTAATAATAAGAATAATTTTTTTCAGACCGTTGGGCAAGACGTTATAGAAGATAATGAGGACTTAAATTTTGAATACCTTAGATATCAACCAGCTTTATCGAAATTTAAAAAGAAGAAGCTTAAACAAAAAACCAAGTCGAAGAGTGTGTATGCAACCAAATCTCATAAACCGTCTTCATGAAGTGCTTATTCTGGAATGCAATGGGCTTAGCCAATGATCCAGCTAGACTGGTTTTAAAGTTGATTCTTTTAGCTCAAAACCTGAATTTTGTTTTTCAGTTAAACCGTGGATGAGTTTGACAAGTTCCCCTTTAGATTGTTTGATAGCTTAGGCCTTAATATGTTTGAGAATATGCATAACAACTCTACCTAAAATTAGGTCTGATCACTTCCCAAGTGTGCTTGACTACAGTTTTACTAGTACTAGAAACATATGCCCTTTCAAGTTTCACAAAATATGGACTTTACATGACTCTACATATAGCCTCATTTCTTCCAATGTACCAAAATATGGACTTTACATAACAATATAAGTTGTGCAATTTAGAAATAGCTAGTTTGACCAAATCTTCTAATGTACGGGGAGTAATAGCACCGTAATGAATGCATTAGACTTGTGATGTAACCCTTATTGAAAAATTAAGGTTTTCAAATACACTTTGGACATCAAATTTTAAAGAAGTTCAATATATTTTTTCAATGATTTTATGATTTGAGATAATCAATGTTAATGTGTTTGTGCCCCTTATATTGGTTATTGCTATTGTTGACTTGATGGTTCTTAAGAAATCAATTCAAATTAATGTTGTTTTTACTATTGTTGGTACTTACTAACTGCATAATGTAGTACATGTTAATTTTTCTTCTTTTACTATTATTTTTATAATGTGGACATGTTTGGATTGTTGATATACGGAGGAGATTTTAGTAAATGGATGTTATCTTGAATTTTCAATGATGGAAATTTCTTACATGTCATTGTAACTAGTACAGTTAAACCTTTTGATATAAATAAAACGGTTCACATAATGATTTTAACAAATCGAGAACTTAAAGTATTTATCACCTGATTTTGATCAACGACTAAGATCATTAACTTCAGTGGTTGGTGAAGACAAAAAGATCATTTCGGTCTTTAAGTGCTTAAAATCAGACACGCAACACGTTGCCAAATGCATGTTTTGTGTCATGAACTTTGCTCAAATGTGTTTCCTGTGTGTGTTTGAATAGCAGTAATGTCAAAATAGCACTTAAAAGTTGAGCAGAAACAAGTTCATAGCGTTTTAGTTTCACAGGCTATCTTTGTAATGATGTTATTTGGTCGTTCTGTAATGTTGCATCGTATTGGTATTTATCGTTTCTGATTTTTCCCTGACCCTATATTTTAATTTTATTGTAGGGAATCCAAATATCTCAAACTTACCTGCAATTGTAGCTAACTTCGCATTTGTGGCTCGTGATTCTGATATGGGAAAGGCAGTCCCAATCAACCAGAACACGCCTAAAACCGAGAAAGATTGCTCTGAGAAGAAGCAGAAATGGGGAACAAATTAAGGGAAAAAATAAGGGAGAAAATAAATATGGAAAGAGTGGAGACAGTGCCAGACTCAGTGCACTATTAGCAAAAGGGTGTATCTTCTCCAATATGCCAGCATTGGCTGACAGAAACAACATCCTGATGAAGGATACTTACCTACAAAACTCTTTTATCTATCAGCCACAACAAAGAAACATCCATGGTTGTATTTTTTTGGTTTTTTTTATCATAAGTGCTTTTGAACTTGCGTTTTCAACGACTTACGCGTTTTCCGGTGCAACACCTCATATCTTGGAAGTTGATCATGTTGATTTTTTTAAAAGTGTAAGTAATCAACAAGGAAATTGTTTATTACAATATATAATGAACTGAGTTTTGTGCTTATAGGATTGTTGGTGTTAAGAATCAGCAATACCTTCTAAACTAGAAACAACTATAATAATAAACTTACGTAGATACTCATCGTTCTTACTATCATCCCTTCGGTTTAGATCTACCACCCTCCTGGTGACGGAGAGCTCCTCTAGAAAGTTAACCATTTCTCTCTCGGTGATGGTGAGGTAATCATAATCGAAGCATGTGACGTCCACTGGGTCCTCAATCTAAGAAAGAGGGAAGTCGTGGGCATCATCCTTTCTAGTTATGACCACAGAGGCGTCATCTCGCCCCACTCACTCTCACAAACCTATCTTCCAGCTTTTGTACTGATTGGAATGAGGTTTGGACAAGATCCTTCCCTCCATAGAGGCCAAGGTCACCCAACCTCCTTTCAACCCAGACTTGGTGTTGTAAAAGGAGAAGAAAATCCATAAAGTAAGGTTGGCATCCAGTAGACGACATATGATCTCAAAGGCTCTAACGAAGGCCCAAATGTTTGGAGAAATTTAAGAGGGAGCAACATTCATAGTCGCAAGAACCTCTTATTCAAATAGTGTAAAGAGAATTAAAACCCCTAGATCTTGGACAACAAGGGACTACAAGTAGAAGAAAGGGTTGAGAGAGTCGGGTGGGGGAGTCATGTTGGCTCGTTTCTCTTTAGAATAGAGCTCCATAATGGCATCACCTTCATTGCTCATACTAGAAAGGTTGATGTGCCTCCGAAAAGAGGCCACCCTTTCCTCATAGACATAGTAGAAAGGTTGATGTGCCTCCGAAAAGAGGCCACCCTTTCCTCATAGACATAGTAGCTCTTGAAGTCATCGACGCTCGTGTGCTTGGAAGTGCTAACTCTCATTGACTACTCAAGATTTCCTAGGGAAAAAATAGGAAGAAAGAGATTAATTATCGGTGCTTGAATCAGAAATTCTCTCATAACTCCTAAACATCCCCATTTCTAAAAGCCTATAGTTTACTGGCCCCGCAGTTCGCTCAATGATTTTCATACAATGTAAATACAAATCAATCCACTCTCTACCATTAGAGGGTTCTACCATCTTACCACTCTCGTCTTAATTTCAAATAGTCGCCATGATTGGAAGAAAAAAAAGGTGAAAAAAAGGAGGAGGGTGGTATACATGTAAGTGAGTAGAAATAAAGACTTTCAGTCTCAAGAAGATTAACAACTTGCTTCGAGAGAGAGGAATGTGGTAGCATGTTTGAAATTGGGATGGAGTTGCCCTTTAATACAATCAGAAGCTAGCCCGAGCAAGCAATGATGACATATCACTAAGCAAGCCAGTAGTTTTTGAAACCTCTTTACGTCTCTGACACGTGCAGGGTCCTAAGTCGTTTTGTCTTCTTGAGGCAACCCCATTATTAGAAGCATTTAATGTTGCATGTGTCCACTACCAGTGATGCTTAAGGGACTCCCTCTAAACTCCACTTGAATGACTTGCACCAAACTTCACTTGAGGGACTGGCTCTATGCTTCACTAGAGGAGCTCACCCAAACTATGTCCTTAAGGGACATGCCTTAACCTTATACTTGATGGACTCGCCCCAACCTTCTACTTGTGGGACTCGCCCCAAAGCTTTTATTGAGGGACTCACTCAAACATTTTGCTTCAGAGACTCACCCCAATCACATTTGGATGAATAATCTCAGATGTTTAGCCAAAGAGTTTTCCCCGAGGCCTTGTAATAGAGGTTGAAACCACACATGCTTGGGTTAACCACTTTGCCATTTCCAATGCCTCGTGCTTTGGGGATTGTGGCCTGGGTTAATTTCACCGGGCCTTGGAAGGAATAACCCAAAAGGGCACAAGTCGAGCCAATTACATATATACTAAGAGAGCGCCAAACATTGGGATACATGTCTCCCACAATGCATGAGAAGTCACCCTTTTGAGGTCAGGCTTACCCATCGAAATCTAACCATGTTTCCTCTTGATTCAACTAATGGGGTACGTTGCACGAAGAGAATCAGTCAAAGGATGGGGAAGTTCCTCCTCCTCCACAATTGAAGGAGTGGGGGAGGAATTCAATCTTCCCATTCTTGCATCTTTGACTAAAATAATGGAAAATTGCTCCTCTTTACTTCTTATCCAACTTCAAAGTATCTCATATATACCATGTTTCCATAAAGGGGGGAAAGATCTTTAATTCCTTAAGAAAACATACAGATGGAAGCTCTCCACAACCCTTACATAAACCATGTAAGGGTTATGGAGCTCGTATATACCATGGTTCTACACAATACACTCAAACCCCCTCCTTATACTTTTTTAACAAGTAGGTATTTTAACTACCTTCTCTTTGCAACCATTCCTTAAACATTTTGCTAGCATTTATCTCCAACCCCAATCCTACATTTATAACTCCGTGCGCGTGCGCGCATAACAAATGGAAAATACATTCTCTATTTTTTTTTCTCTAAGAAATGTGCTTAAATAATCAAACTTGATATATTGTAAGAAATGGCTCCAATAGTCGGTGTTTAACCAGCAAGCACCTTCCCATAAGCTTCTTCATTATGAATACTATTGGTAACTTAGTGTTTTTCAAGCAGCAAAAAAAGACTAACAAACATTACTAACTTAAGAAGTTTGAGATAGGAATCACCACCAAAATATGAGATAACTCAAGCACCAAATATGGTGGGAGTATATCTAAGCAAATAATGTATCAACCCCATCAATTAATATAAAAGAGAAAGAAAAAAAATACATCAACCAAATTCGATAAAATATTACTAAATTGAAAAAAGAGGCATATGGGTACACTACACTAACTTCCCTATAGTGAAAATTTTCCTTCTTGGACATAACATACAGTGTCTGTGTCTGTCTACTGTAATGGTTAAGGAACAGAAGCATCTAACCCGTGAAGTCTAAACGTATTTTCCTCGGTATTTAGGCTTTTGGTCCTTAATCTTATAATCGCCAGCCTCTGTATGTGTATCCGCGGGACTAAAAACTGCAGAATGAAGATTACCTTCTTCTAGCCACTTTACATGGTTTTCTCTAAACTCAAGGTGTTTTATCCGAGCTGCCAAATTTACTTCCTCTGTGTAAGGACCTATCTTAACCATTGTCAGTAATATCCTGCAATACCGTGAACTAAGGATCTGCTCAGAAGAAGAAATCAGTTTAAAACACGGGTGTTCTGGAAATGATTGTGTGGAGATTCTTCTTCTCGCAAAAAAGGATAGAAAAACACAAGTCTTCCACCTATTACAAGCATCCTGGCAGCAAGATCAAGTAAATCATGCACACACTCGACTAAACTGTAAGGTGCAGTTGATGGTATGTGATCTGTCCGTTTGTCGTCAGGAACAATGTAAGGTTCCACGGCTCCCTTTAGTAACTTCCTACCGCCAGATTTGCGTCCCCCGGCCCGTACTCCATAAGGAGGGTCACATATTATCGCATCAAATATCTATTAGAAAAAACAAAACAATTAAAAAAAGTTATCAATTAATTTAAAAACAAAAAGTTCAAAAATAATGCATAAGTTTGCATCAATTCAAGCTATTTTTGCACTTCAGTTCACACAGGAATTTTTTATTATACACAAGATTAGAGATAATGCCTCAACAAGTAATAAGAATTTTCTCTCCTTTTAGATTGGAAGAAAAATAAGAACAAAAGAAAAAAGACAGGAACTGTTTTTCGAAAAAAAAATACCTCTTTCAGCCCTGGACGCCATGGAGGAAGGTTGTTATCTGCCCTTAAAAGACCAAGTGGCATTGTCAATCCATACTGCAAAATGTAAAACCTAGTAAGTTTACCAAAATGAGATAGATAGTGAAATCTACTAATCCCTATGAAGAACAGACACGACACCGACACGTCTACACCGGTAATAATTTGAAAAAAAAAATTAATTAAACGTAATCACCGACGCGAACATGCCTTTTTTCAGGAGTGTCGGTGCTACGTAGATTTATTCTAATGTGTGCTTTATTCAAGCAAATTCAGTCTATAACATTATAGCAAGTAATAAATTCCAACTATACAGATACAATTTTTTTACTAGCCATAAAACAGATGCAAGAGTGTTTGCTAAAATTACCTGCTTAAAATTACTCCAAACATTACAGTCAGGACCGCGTCCATCACGTACTACCCTAATGTCAATGTCAGCACCCTGAACAATTTAGATCAGTTCTTGTTAAAGAAAATCATCTGCATTTATATTGATATGGTTTTCCTAACAAAATCAATAGTAAAAAGGGAGAAACAGACCATGGTCATTGCTCCATAATGAGCTGCGGCAACAAGAATACTTCCAGTTCCCACAAAAGGGTCATATACTAGTTTCCCAGGAGTAGCCAGTGCTTGGTTGGCCATAAGAAAAGCTATCTCAGCATCCATGGCTGTTGGCCCAAGATAATTACGGCTTTTCAACTCATATGTGGGTATAAGTTTCCTATCCGAACCACCAACTTCGCGACCGAAAAAGATTGTCTTTTGGGCAACTCGAGGAAGACCGTTACTACCTTCAGAATTATCAATTTCTATTAGCCAGAAGTTGTGATCTGGGTTTTTCAAATTTACCTTTCCCTGCACACAAAGTGACCAAACAACGTTACTTATTGTGGCAGCATAGCACAGCAGAATTTGGACAAACTGTTGTTGTTCCGTGATATGTATTTAGTACAAAATGTTGTCAAATAGCTACTATAGCACTATCGCATAGAAGAATTATAACAATCTGCTACTCAGAATTTACAACATTGTCAAAAACACAAAAAGGTTCCTTTGAACCACATAACATCAAAACAAAGAATAACCTCAGTAGTTTCCTCTGTATTCAAGTAATTATCTCAAATTTCACAACATTTTCCCAATGTATCAAGTTCCATTAACACAGGACTGAAATAACAATCACCTAAAGATCATAACTTTTAATGCAGAGAGCATGAATGCAATAAATCAGATTAAAGATCACCAAACCTTGAAAGGAATATAAGAAAACCCTTGAATAAGTTCCTTTTGCTCCTGTTGAGTAATAACCCTCCCAAAGGTATCAACAGTAATCCTGAAAGTGCTGTTAGAATCCAAGTATGGCAATTTTCTCTCATCTGGATAACTCATTATAGAACCCTTCAACTCCTCATAGTTACCCCCTTCACCCCACAGCTCATACATTCCCTTCACAAGTATACCTACAAAATTACCACCACCCACCAAAAAAAAATTAAAAATTTAAACAAACCCACTACAAAAAATTAAAAATTTAAACAAACCCACTAAAAAAAATTAAAAATTTTAACAAACGCACAAAAAAAAATGAAAAATAATAAAAGGGCAATAATCAAAATGAAGAAAGAGAAAAATAAAACTGACTTCGGTTGGCAATGTTACGAGCAATTTGTTCAGAAGGGAGATTAACTAGATGGAAAGGAGAATCGGGATGGTGATGTTGAGGTAGTTTCCATTGCAATTTGGAACCAACGTCGTCGTTTTGGTTGTCATCAAAAGCTCCGAATAATTCTGCTAAAGATTCAACTTCGGGTTTTCTGTAATCCAAATATCTGTGAAAGAAAACGCAGAGATACCACATGGTTTTGATTCTTCGGAAATCGAAGAAATGAGTTTGAAGTTGAATGCAGAGACAAAAATGTTTTGGTGGGATGTTGTATTTTGTAAACCCTGCTCAAAACCCTCGCATGAACTGGACTTAGATTTGCGTTTCGTTTGATTAATCAAGTCTTTGAATTAACCTTCTAGCCGTTGGATTTATATGTAATGAATATATGGACGGTAGAGATTGAGAGATTGGCTGGGATTAGGCTATCAAGAGAAAGAGGTATTTTAACAAGAGAAACAAAATTTAACTATTATTCATTACATATTTTGTACACTCAAATAGATTGTCTTTTATTTTTTATTTTTAGTAGAATTATTTTTACAACTTTTGAAATTTTAATGAAGAATTTCATTTTATATTTGTAATCACTATAAATAATGATTAGGGCCACTTGCAAGTTTCCACTATGAAAGACTCAATAATAATAATCATCGCATGGAAAGACACATAAGCATGTGAAGACTTCACCCCAACCTAAGACACATGATTTTGGTCTTTGACATATTTTTCATTATTTATTTTGATCGGATGACAACTCGAATATGGTGTTGTATTTCACAGAGATGGTTTTAACCGCTCACATTATATAAAGCATAGTACACGTCATTTCAGGTATTCTCTCATTTAGACACTTAAACTATATTGTTAGTCAATCATTGACTTGAGCGTTGAAGTACTAAACTTATAGATGTGTCCATGTTTCTTCGTACTCAAAACTCCCTCCATTCCATCATAATTATATTTCATTCAATCGTCATCGGAGCTATTGTCTGTTGAAGTTATTGCCCGCCTGTTTACCATACTAGGGAAGATGGTGGAGGCGAGCAATGGATAGATCATTGATATGTCCCAGGTCCTTTTTACTAGGGCCTCGCGATGAGCGATAATTGTACTCTCTAAAAAGTACAATAAGAGACAACTCATAGTTGCGTAGGATTTTTTAGGGCTTTATGATTTTCGAATGTCGAAAGAGTCTGCCCACATATGATTATGGAGAGCTCTTATGTGTATTTGTGAAGGAATTTTGTTATCCATTTTCTTCTTTTGTAAATATATTATATATATTATAGGATACCATTTGGCCATGAATCTAAAGCCTAGAGGAGTGGTTCTGATCAAGGATGAGTGAGTGGGAGACGAGTCCTCCCTGCAATTTTGGGAGAAACTATTTTCCCCTATTCCTTGACCTATTCCATGTGCGTCATGTATCTCGCCAGTGGATTTATCTGCTTACAGGTATTGTCAATGTGATCCAAAGTGGTGAAGTTTGTTGATATCAAAGTTGTAATCAATAGTTTGGTTTTTATGATGACAACACATGAAATCCAATGATATCCAGTGAAGTTCTTATCTCTTAAAGATAGTTCAAGCGATCGAAGGTACTATCAGATGTTTTATCAAGCTATTATTTAAAGATGCTTTTGAAGATCTTGTCATTTATTTGAAGTCATCTCTATCATTTAACAATGTTCAAGTGAAGACTGTAAATCTATGTACTTGCAGGTATAAATTGATAATCCCGTAGAAGATTTTGTCTAAAGTTTTGATGACGACAACGTTAATGATGATTGAAGCCAGTAGCAATAGCTTTCAACTCTCTAATGATGGTGACCTAACTGGAAAAACATCTCAATCTTCATTAAGAAAAGAGATTCAAGATTAAAGTGCTTATATGATCAACACATATTGTAAAGAATCTTGAAGCCTTAGAGTAATGAAAGAGAGAAAGTGTGAAAGCTTGTCAAGTTGTGTTTGTCTGAGTGGCTATAGTTTTGTAAAAGTAAGGAAGTAGTTCCTAAGTTCTAAGGCAACTTACACACACACAAAAGTATTTTTTTTAATAGTTTTACATCTTAAAAATATTTTCAAAACCAAGCCAAGTGATTAAAAAATTATCCATTATCGTTTAAAAGGATTTTTGAATCAGCCAATAGATTGGAGCGTTAAGCCAGTCGATTAGAAATATTTTTTAAACCAATCAATAGATTTGAGTGTTAAGCCAATCTATTGGTTTATCTTCTTTCCAAACAACTTATTGAAGTGATTAGTCTTCTCTCCAAACAGCGAACTAAAGTGGTTAGTCTTATTTCCAAATATCGGATTGAAGAGGCTAGTCTTATTTCCAAAAAACAACTTGAAGAGGTTGTCGCTAAGCTAAATAGAGATTTTCTACTGACTTATCTCGAACCAAAATGAGCTTTTGACACCGCATTAAACTCACGAATCAAACTGAGATTTTGAGCAGATTAACCATGAACCAATATGAGATTTTAAACCAGACTTATCTCGAACCACAATAAGCTTTTAAATCGGGCTTAACTCATGAATCGTATTGAGATTTTGAATCAAGTTGATCTCAAATCAAAGTAAGCTTTTCAACCGAACAACGTTTATCAACCGAAAAGCCAACATAGAACCTAAATCTCCAAACCAAAGCTTTTAAAGGGTTTATATACTAACCCAAATAAACACCCCCTTATGGGTAAATTATTAAACCAAGATAAAATATTCCTTGGTGGATTTACAATAACACCCTTTCCAGAATACATAAATTCCTCACTAAACAAAATGTCTTTCTCGAAGCGCTACAGCTAAAATTATGTGAGAGAAAGTTGGAAATGTAAGTTCTGTGACTTTTGGATTGGCTGCATTTTGGTAAAAAAAACATGTTGTTAGCAAGATGTTGAACCAGATCTTCTGCCATGACAGCCAGACATCATGTTTTGCATGACGTTGTGGCAGGTTCCAGGACATGTTATACCAGAAAGTTAGGGCATGACTATTTTGGTATTTTTAGTGTGATTTCTGAGTGTGTTTTAATTCACACGTATGTGTTATCCAAGGAGGAATATTTTTGGAACTTCTGTTTTAACATATTGTGATGGTTTTCTAAAAAAGGATCGTTGAGCCTTTTCAGAAAACTTTGTATTTTGTTCCTATTTTTGTGCTGGAGATTATGCTTATGATTCCAAGCTGATTCCTGATGAATTGCCCCTCAAGAGCCCAAGCCCAAAATGTAACACCCCGCTTTCCAACAATAAAATAAAATAAAATATTTTCAAATAATCATCAGAGTTTCTCCACCAAAGTGGGATATCACATCGTAAAATTCACCAAAACACTTTATTAGATGTTTTTCAAAATAAAGCAGCGGAAATCATTATTAATCCATCATTCTCGGTCATCTGCCAAATTACATAAAACGTTCATTAAGAAGGTTCACCAAAGTAAGATACGTCACACGAGTAAAACAAATTCAACATAAAACAGATAGACACCCAAGTCCCGTGCTACGTATCAGAGCATCCTAAGACTCGACTCGCACACCACTATCCAAGCTAGCTATGTACCTGGATTATCTGTACTTACGGAGAAGCACAGACCACAACAACAACAAAGGGGTGAGAAAACATGATTAAAATATATTGGTAATTTAATACATGCAAATAAGGTAGTAAAACACACCAATATTCACCCCACAACACCAATCATTGAACCTACTGTGCAAATTACAACATAACATATTATAATGCAAATATGCAACTCAACACCAAGTATGCGGTACCGACTCATTGGTTCATTCAATCGAACTCCGGACAAATCACTTACGCTCCTACTGAGATATGATCTATCCCCGACAAATCACTTACGCTCCTACTGAGATATGATCTATCCCCACCATTCTCCACAAAGGAGTACGGGTGAATCACATACACTCATCCTAAGCAATGATTCAGCCCCACCATTCTCCACAAAGGAGTAAGGATGAATCACATACACTCCTCCTGAGCAATGATTCATCCCACCAAACACCATGATATGTACGACACTAATGCACGACAACAGTGCACGACAAACAAACTCAAGCACACTAAGTGCACACGATCCTCCTGATCACATCACCACACATCATATATATTACACCACAAATAAACACAAGCACACTAAGTGCACAACAATTAAACTCAAGTAAATAATCAATAAATCATTTCAATTAATCCATGGTTTAGTTACTATTTAATTAAACAATGACTCCCCAAAAATATTGGATATAAAAATATTTGGAAATTAAATATATTATCTATACCATGTTATAGATCTATTCAATAGATTTCCAACGCTTCGAACAGGGACTAAAACTGACTTACAAATCAAAAGTTATGGCCAAAATCGTCAAAACAAAAAATTCAGAAAAACGCATACAGTATGCGTCGACCGCTGCAGCGTTTGAGTCGACGCAAACAGCGCAGAATGCAGAAAATTCTGTGTTTTCCACCGTTGGAGGCCTTCTGGACCTCCGATTTTAATTCCGTAAAAAGCCCCGGTTTCAGAATTCGAAATCCTACCATAATATGACAATTATAACAGCCAACAACATATTTTTAAAGATCATATCATCATATATCATATAACCATACTTTTCAAAACCATGGAATTTAGGGGTTTCTATCCTAAATGTGATCCTACCCATCATACACTGTTACACAATCACAATGATCATACGAAAACCCACCCTTACTGTCCAGAACTGTTATCCTGCTCAAATTCAAGCATATTTCTCCACTTCTATCTATTGTCCTCTCGATACTACAATTCTTATACACTACACTAGTCAATTGTTCCATAATTTCTCCTCTCAGAACCTATAATTATATCCATCACCAACTCTACATAGTTACTAAGAACCCATATGCTCCTTAATTTCCTCTCGGAACCTATTTCATACTCATCGTTATTACTACGGAAATTATACCGGATTTCACCAATCTCATAACAGCAAATACACCACTCTATCAGTATCAGCAACAATCATCACACTCTTCTCTAATCAATTGTTCCTTAAACTATATCTCAGAACCTATATCATGGTCATTACCCAAGCCACAGAGGTTACACAAAATCTCACCAATACTCATGGTCATTATTCAAACCACAGAGGTTATACAGGAACTCACCAACATCGTAACAATGTACGAATTTCATCACCATCAACAACAACAGCAACATGCATAATGTCATAAATTCGTGTTCATCACTAATATTACAGGAATTACACAGAATCCCACAATCATCATAAAATGTATGCACAAAACTCTTCAATCACAGCAACATTCATAAACACAGACATAATATCATATATCAATCATAATCATCAAATTCCTACGGGGTTAAGGAATCCCCTCTACCCAATTTCATGCATTATACCAATCCCAATCAGTTTCTCCCCCTTACCTGGATAATTGTTCTGATCGGTGAAGAGTCCTCCCAAGATTGGATAGCCTTGACCTTCTCTCTTCTCCTCCGTTCTTCGCTCTTCTCCCAATTCCCTCTTCTCTCGTTCTATCGTGTCTTCTCACTTCCCTCTTTCTAACTCCCTAATAACCTCTCACCTCCTATTTCCTTTTTAATTTCTAATCCCAAATAATAATAATAAAATAATATCACTAATAATACTAATAAAATAAATAGTATTATAATATACATAATATTATTAATAATAATATTAGTTCACCAAAATCATAACATTAATAATATTAGTAATAATATTCCACCAATAATAATAATAATAATAATAATAATAATAATAATAATAATAATAATAATAATAATAATAATAATAATAATAATAATAATAATAATAATAATAATAATACCACCAATATTATTACTATCTATTATATTATTATATCCACACCAATTCACCACCAATAATCCTCCCATATTAGGGACACTCACCAAACATCATCCAACACATCCCCACAAAAAGGGCACACCAACATATAATAATTAAAATAATAATAAAATGACTAAATAATTAAAATGGGTGTTACACAAAAGGTATGAAGGCTATTTAAAGAAGACCTAAACCTAATCAAGATATGATTTTCACTTTTGAAAAATAATGGGAGGTTTAGAATCTTATATTTTGAGAGTCTTGTGACTGTTAATTTTATGTCACCTTTTGTATCTTCTGATGCATTGTGGTGGACTGATTTTGTATTATTAATTGTCCACTCTAAATCTTGTAAGCAATATCTAGAAAGTTTCTAGGTAGAAGTTGCACAAGGTAGTGATTAGGCGAGAAGTTGTAAACAAAGGAGTTTAGCTTTGAACTAATGATATCATTGTGAATTTCCTTCCTACCTTGGTAGCCTTCAAATATAGGTGACGTTGCACCGAACTGGGTTAACAATTTTTTGTGTTGTTTATCATTCTACATATTTTACAGTATGATATAATTGTTCTGTCAGATAGACAGATGTTGTAACATCTGTCTTGACGTTATGTTCTGATGTGAGGACATCAATATTAATATGTGTTAGACTGCCAGAATTTCAATTGGCATTAGAGTTGGCACCCTAATCATCTTTTGGGTAAGCTTCAAAGAGTTTTTTTCGGGTACTATATATTTATTGAAAAGGACAACAACTATTGGAAATATGTCACCAAATATGTGTTTGGATTGTTCATTGTGAGGAGGAGTATGAGTGGACTCTTGTTACTCTAAAAGATTTGAATTCCATATCCAATGGAGTTGATCAACATGTCTTCAGATTGATAAACACGTGTATTATGACAAAAGATGCTTAGAATCCTCTCAAGACCTTTCAGGAAGGCACGTCTTGTCAGCATGGTTCAGAGGCCTCTTCCCAAGAGTCTTGTCATTAATATTACTACTGTTGAAGAAGAAGATCAAGACATCATCAGTGCAGGTGGACTTCTTAGGTCATTATATTATTGTCTGTCCTTGGGAATGACAGTTTTGATTTGAAGAACAAGAGCATGGGTTTTTTTCTACCCCGTAGAAGTTTGTGACCTGACACATGATAAGAAGACATTTCAACCCGGTTCTGAGGAAAATGGATAGATGAACAAGGTCAAATGTTAAGAACATTCATCCTGACATCTTCAAGATTCTATTGTACAATGATAAGCTGAACCTGGTGTTAAGGTAGAGGAATTCAGTGTCATGAACTTAAAGGTGAATTGGTTTACCTTGTTTCTGGCGTATTTAGAAGGTGGGCTTCTGATGCAGTCCCTTGTATTAGAGAATTAATTAATGTTGAGTTGGTTGCCCCTTCAAGGTGTGTGCATCAAGAGTATAGAAAGAATATAAAGAGGTGATTGTTCTATCTTTATTTCATGATCATGTATACGAGGTTGTGAACAACTGTTCTAATGTTATCCTAGTTAATGAGTTGACTGGGAGCCTAAAAGGGATAGGGGTTCTTAAGGCTTTATACAGAAAATGGAAATCAAATGTCAATATTTTTTGTTTCCATTAAGAGGAAAGTTGAGTCAATGATGCTTTCAAAATGTCTCGACATCATGGTGAACATCTGAATATTCATGCTAAAGGCATAAACTTATTTTGGAGATGTCTCTCTTCTAGGATCAAGTTGGTCTCATCAAGCACCTTTGTCTCAAATTAAAGGTTTTCCTTAAAGTTTCAACTCATCTTATAGATAACCAAGTAGTGGGTAGAGCTCTAGGTGATGCAAATTACCTTACCTCTCGTAACTTTTTGGAGTTGCAATTGAGCAAAATTTGTATCCTGGTTGTGGATGTTCCAGAACTCATGATAGAAGTTAAGAAGGATTTGGTAGGCTCTAAGTATCTCTTCTCATCCATGCTCCTTGTGATGATGGTGTCAAAATGTGAAATTAAAGGGGTTTGAGAATTGGAATTTCCAGTCCTGATGTTGTCTCTCTTGATCAAGGTCCTATTGTAAGGGAGAATGATTGGTTACTAATGAGATTTACGAAGCTCTGAGGAAGCAGTTGTGTTCAAATCTAGTTGTTTTTTTGTGTGTAAACTGCATACTCTTTCTTAATGACCAAGGAAGATGAAGTATAAAGGTCACCAAATGATGCATCATCAGACTTTTGCATATGTTATAGACTATCCTCTCATAGTTCTTATGAGGACAGTGCATGGTAGAGTCTTAGTGAATAGAGGAGCCGACTGAGGTGAAAGAGTATGATAAGTGTGATTTGCTCAATTAACATCCTGGTAATGTGGTCAACTCAGATGTTGCTTGTTGGAGGGAACCTTTTCCTGTTTGCATAAGGGTTTGTATTGGTAATGTATTGTCAGACAGTTTGTTGCTTTACTGTTGTGTTTAAATGTTGGTTCTCAAGTAGTTCATGCATATGGATGTGCCTGGGTTGCTAGGATGATAGCAGAATCTATAAATGTTAACTTTAGAACCAAAGTTAAATCATTATGAAAGGGGTTGATGTCCAAGCAGATGTTGAAACATCGTCGCAACAGATTAACTCCCTAGAAAATGGAGCAAATTATACATGGGAGCTAATCTTGTGGAGTTTGTGTTCACTAAGAGATTCATAGATCTAATCCTAATGTACTTTGGTATAAAGCTATTGGCTAAGTCTGGGGGTGATATTGTCTTTGATAGTGCTAAAAGGAAGATTTTGTTGTATAGAGTAGGATGGCATTCTTGATGTTGAGGAGAATCATGATTTCTCTGAGATTTCTTGGTGATGATATGGTATGAAGCATGGGAATAATCTCTACCTGTCTTTGTGATGGTTTTCTAAAAAAGGATCATTGAGCCTTTTTAGGAAACTTTGTGTTTTGTTCCTATTTTTATGCAGGAGATTATGCTTATGATTCCAAGCTGATTCTTGATGAATTACGCCTCAAGAGCCCAAGCCTACAAGGTCTGAAGGTTATTTAAAGAAGACCTGAACCTAATGAAGATACGACTTTCACTTTTGAAAATAAGGGGAGGTTTAAAATCTTAGGTTTTGAGAGTCTTGTAACTGTTAATTGTATGTCACCCTTTATATCTTCTGATGCATTATGGTAGACTGATTTTGTATTGTTAATTATCCACTCTAAAGTCTGTAAGCAAGAGTGTATTGTTCTTGGTTGAAGCTTTTAAGCAAAACCAAGTATTGCCTTGGAAGTGTGCTACTTCTATTGTTGGTTGTCATTGAATTGTCACTAGGACTGTGACTGATTAGTAAGTGAGAGGGGGATCTCATATCTAGAAGGTTTCTAGGTAGAAGTTGCACAAGGTAGTGATTAGGAGAGAAGTTGTAAACTGGGGAGTTTAGCTTTGAACTAATGTAATCATAGTGAATTTTATTCCTGCCTTGGTAGTCCCCATATGTAGGTGATGTTGCACCCAACTAGGTTAACAATTTGTTGTGTTGTTTATCATTCTGCAATTTAATTCTGCATATTTTACAATTTAATATAATTGTTCTGTCAGACAAACAGATGTTGTAACATCTGTCATGATATTATGTTCTAATGTGAGGACATCAATATTAATATGTGTTAGAGTGCAAGAATTTCAGAAAATATTTTAGAGAGATAGTGAGTGGTGAGATAGAATTCTCACATATCTAAATGTGAAGTTGTGAAGGGAATAAGATTTATTTATATGCTAGAGGTTGACACATTAAAGAAATTTTCCTTGGGCCAAATTTAATGTGTCAATCGATTAGTACTTTGCTCCAACTGATTAATACTTTGCTCTAATCGATTGAAAGCCCTAAAAATAAACGATTATAAAATTTTAAAGGGAAAGAAATATACAGAGGCGTTTTCCTTCATTAATACATTGCCTCAAATTCTTAAGGACATCTTTTTTCACGAACCTCATTGTTTGGGTATGATTGTCAATCAATTGGATGGTATAATTTTTGTCCAAAATTATTCTAAAAATTCTCGATTCAACTATCACGACTCCAAAGTATTTTTAGGTATAACTTATTAAGAAATTGAGGCTTAAAAGCTTGTTTCAGTGTATGTCTATGTGTATGTGTATGTTTGTGTATGTGTGTGTGCGCGCGAGTGTGAGTGTGAGTGTGTGTGTGTGTGTGTGTGTATGTGTGTGTGTGTGTGTGTGTGTGTGTGTGTGCATGCATGCGTGAGTGTGCGTATGTGTTATTTAGTTGTATAACTTTAAGAAAAATACCTTATGTTTTTTCCAAGCATCGTTCACTCAAATGTAATAGGGCGAGCTTTCACACTTTGAAGCTTTAAGACTTGTCAAGCAAACCAATCATATAGAAACTTTATTGAATCTTCTTGGAGATGAGGATTGAGATTTGAGTACCATCATAAAAGGATGTCTGATGTGATTATCAAACCCTAACTTTTCTGCTTGCTTATTTAACCACTTGTGATATTTCAATCTTCAAGGTTGTAAAGTTGTTATACAGGTTGCCATATATGTTTCCTTACCAATAACTTCTTTAAGTTGTCATCATCAAAAGCATGTTATATGTATCAAGATTTGACCACTTCTTCAAGTTACCAGCAAAACATGGTTCCACTGTCTCCACATATTCATTACCTTGTACGGATGCCATCCTAAGAATGCTACTACATTATCCAATCCTTAACTGCTTTTAGATATTTGAATTTTAGCTCTAGATGTATGACTTGAATCAAAAGATGTTTGTCTGACTCAAATCATGATATACTTGACTCAAATCATGTACTAGTTTGTAGGCTTTGATATTGTCTCTAGAAGTGTGACTTGAGTTAAGCCTTTGTTTGACTTGAATCACATGAATCGAGTAAAGATGAGTCATAACTCGAACCAACATATGCTAACATCTAAATTTTATTTTCTTGACTCAAATCATTCTCTCACTGGATTCAAATGATCACCATGCCTTTGACATGAATCAAAGTATTGTTTTTACACATATTTTGTGTTTTATCTCTAGCACAAATAAAAGCTAAAATTTTCTCTCTCTAGTTAATAAATTTCATAATCTTTGAAAAAACTTGGGTGTTCTTCAATGAAAAAAACTTTCTCTCTCAAAATATTCTTGAATATAAAAAATTCCGAGCGTTTATTTCTCGAGTGTGAACAAGCATTGTGTGATATTTTTCTAAAATACTTCATATTCAATATCTAGCATAAAACACCATTGTTGTGTGTTGCTCAACTCTAAGAGAGAGTGTGAGTTGTAGTTGTGAGTTTATTCATTAGGTGTTCTAATTTTCTTGTGAATATTATTTGTTTTTAGATTGAAGAAACTGACTGTGATTGTGATTTCTGGAGATTGACATCCAGTGAAGAATAAAAGAGTTCCTTCTCCAAGAGGTCTTAGAGTCTCTAATTCATTCATCAAGTTTAAAAGGTTGGAAAAGGGAATTTCAGTAGGATCGAGTGGGGATTATTGCATACGAAATCTTGAAATGCTTTGGCTCTGAGAAAGTGGTTTAATTCAAGATTAAAGATCTGGAAGGATCTACACCTTAGTGAGTCGTGTACAATAGAAGGAGAATCAAAATTCAAATATTTGTTGCTTAGCATTTGACTTCAAGTATTAAGTTTTTTATGATTATTTGTTGTATCAAAATACTCTTGTAAAATTTTAATTAATGGAATACTCAACAATTTCCGATGGCATGCCATTAGAGATTGGATTAGGTGCAAGTGAGGATGACACATTAAACCATTATAAATCTCGGTGAACACTTTCTCTGTCACTTACATCTTTTAATTTTTTAATAGGATTTGCATGTTCTTATGTTTTATTTGTTTTCTAGTCAAAATGTGATTATGTTTTGTTACTTATAGAGATTAAATGTTTAAGATTAGGCACATGTTAGATCTAGTTTCATAAACATTTCTTTCTAGTGATTATTTTGGAAAGATATCATTCTAGATTTTTATATCAATTAATCAAATTGCATTCAAATGTCTTTGTTTGCACCTAATTGGATTATTTACCATATTGTTGACCAGTTAATTCATTATCATCTTGTTATCTTTGAATTCATTTATACATCAATTTGAACGTGTAATTCCTTTTTTAAACACCTTTTAAACTTCCACTCCCACACATTTGAACTCATATTTTGAAAATAATTTTTATTCTAGAAATGTCTATTTACCCCTCCCTTCATTCTAGATTACTCTATGCCCACATTCAATCCAACAATTGGCCTCATAGTTGGTATCTTGATCAATTCTCGTGACTTTAAAAGTCGTGAATACGAGTAAGGACGATCTGAAGAGCGCATGCAATAAAGCTCCCTTATTCAAAGGATAAAATTACAGATATTGGAAATATGCATGTAAGTACACTTGATTCTAGTAGATAAAATGTTTTAGGTTGCTATCAAAGACGATCATTTTATCCCAAAAAGTATCGTCGGTGGAGTTTCAGTTAATAAGACACCCAAAGACTGGACTAATGATGAAACTAAGAAAGCTCTTATATTTTGAAAGTAAGAAATATACTAATTTTAATGTGTATTACTCGATTTGAAATTTTAAAATGACTGAGACAATGTGGGTGTTGTACCTCAAAAAATACGATCCTCGCGATGGACGCGGAAAAAGTGTTCGAACAGAGTCGCCACCGAACTATATTCATTCCAAGGAAGGAATAGGAAAATATCGATAAAATCTTTAAGAGATAAGAACATGGTCATCGCAATCAAATTTTAGGTTCGGGAGTCGATTATGCAAGAAAGAATGTATTAGCACCCTCTACATCCGTTGTACTCAATAGGAACCTCTTGATTCGATTTGAGAGCAAAAAAGAGCTACGCTTGTTTGTTATCTTCTAAAGATTCACTTCTAAGGGGGAAAATGGGTGGTTTTCATATTAGAGTGTTCGCCAAGGATTGGGGCCCTTGCGCCTATGTACTCCCTCGTGCAATGGGAAACTCAGAACATCGTAGTTCGTGAGACTATGGGTAAAGGTTTATGTATTTTATGAATGATTGTTTAAGTCGCATTTTAACTACTAAACATTGACTTGTCTGCTCGCTAGGGGAGGCTGAAGCACTAGTTTATATACGCGGAAGAAAGGACTAAACAATGTTCTTTTAGAAAAAGTTGTAGTCACATGGTGGCGAGAAGTTGGATTAATGTGTTTGTGTTTTAATTAGATGACAATCACTCAAAGCTTAAGAAAGGCTCCTCGGGCCCAAATGACCGTGAAAGCGAGTCGAAGATTCGACTCTCTCTTTTTCAGCCTTAATTATGAAATGATTTGATATAGTTAGAGTCGTTTATAAATGATGATTACTCGAGACTTAAGAAAGGCTCCTCGGGCCCATGTAATCAGGAGAGTGAGTCAAAGAATTGACTCTCTTTCTTTTTCATTTAAGTATTAGGAAAATGGTTTTTGATTTTGTTTATTATAAAAATAGTTTGATGTGAAGTTGCGTTGCAAAGTTTTTTTTAGAGAAAACGATTGTTTGAACTTAAGAAAGGCTCCTCGTGCCCAAACAATCGAGAAGAGGAATTGAAGAATCCATTTCAACTCCCTTTTCATCTTTTATATAAATTATATTTAAGTATAATTATGTATATTAAGTTTACTTTGATAAAATGCTCGATGTGGATCAAGGTTTGAGTTCGCGTATGAAACGAATAAGGTTGAATTAATGAAAAGGAGATCCTATGGGTATAGGGTAAGGTCGATGGCGAGGCAAAAGCACTCGACTTACAAAGAGGTAAGAGGACTTGATATGTGGATCAAGTGTGCTTGAGAAGTTAGTGGTTAATTACAATTGTTTTGAAAATACTTGACGTTGGATCAAGTTTATTTGTTTCTTTGAAGAGAATCGATTTTAATCTTATCGACCAATCATTCAAGCAAACATACATGTCAAGCGTGTAACAAGCGTCATTGTACAAAGTCCAAGAGGAGGCTATAAGGTTGATGGCGATCGTGAAAATAATCTACTTACAAGGCGTTTAAAAATGGCTTGATTTTAAATCAAGGTATTAGTTGAAAAGAATCAGTTTGAACAAATATATAAGAAATGATATAACGAATATTAGGGCATAGATATCAAACACAATAGTAAAGGTATAGGCCTCATACGAAATTAATTATTATAAATAAAATAGAATTAAACATAAAGAAAAAAATGTTAATCAATTTAAATATAAAGGTTTAATAAGGTTAATCGGTGATCTAATTAATCAATATTAAATATAAATATTTAAAATGGTTAACAAATACATTTTTGGATTTCTTAACACTTAATAAAATTAATTAAAAGAAGAAATTAATTAAATAAACTAGATTAATTAATTAAATTAAATATAAACATTTAATAAAATTAATTAAAATAATTAGTTAATATTAAATAAAAATATTTAAAATAAATAATTAAACCCTTTTTGTATTTTTAACATATAATAAAAAAACAAAAAACAATTAGCTATTAAAATAAAAAACTAAAAAAATAATATAAAATAAAAAAAAAAGAAATAAACAAATAAACAAAATGGGCCAAGAATATCAGTAAAAGGGGGAGTATGAATAGTATGGTTTGGGCCCAGCAGCATTGCCCCACGCAAGAAAGAAAAGAGGAAAAAAAAACTTATCATGGGCCTTAGTCAAATGGTTGACTTATGAGGCAATCTGAGACGTTGATCTCATCATGAGTCAACAGTTGACTCTAAATCAAAGGGTGAGTGGTGAGTGTGCACGGTGGGGAGTAGTCAAGAGGATGCATAGGAACATAATTAATGAAAAGGCCGGTGACACTTGTCATCGACAGGGCACGCCAACAACCATGATGCCATGACAAGTGGCAATGCTATGACAATGGTTGTATGTAAGCCAATCCACCCAAACTCCTTATCTCTATTCAACTCTCTCTCACTCTAACATGACTCTCTCTCTCTCTCTCTCTCTCTCTCTCTCTCTCTCTCTGCAAATTAGCAAACCGGAGCCCTCTTTCCGTCGGAGAAGACGGTGGCGTGCGGTGGTCGCCGTCATTCTTCTTCGACCAACCACCACGAAACCCTAAAAGCCCTACATGAACCCCACCTAAAAAACACTCTTGTCTTCGAATCTACCTTATTCCCAATCTTAAAACCCTAACGCAAAATCAAGCAAAAACAAACCAGAAATGCACAATAAAACACGAGGAAAGAACAAATCAATGCACGAGGAGGCAACCGCACGTTTTATACAACAAAATCAAAGAAGGATGGCTCAAAGGGACTACCTATTTGAAGATTTCTTCACAGGAACCTCAACAATATACGCAGGTTTTTGCTTTCAACCTTCCTTTCCTTCTGTTTGACTCTTCCCTTCTTCTCCAACGTTCATTAGTGCTGCTAAGAGGTCTTTGAGCTCAAGTTCTTTTGAGTCTCAATGTGAGTCTCAATGAACCTCTGAAAAATAGAGCTTTTAGTGAATTTAGGTCTTTTTTTGATACAGAAGTTGCTTAGGGTTTTTCTTATGCGTTTTTTTGTCCCTTTCATGAACGAACAATGTTGACTTATATATTGTAGAGGAAATTGAGGTATGTGCTTATTCTGTTAGAAAATAGGTGAGGTGGAATTTTTTGAATGAATTCGTTGGAGATAGTGGGAATAAACCCTGATTTCATGGGATTATGATAGTACCCTTTTTTGTCTGATATGTGAGTTTATAAGAGTGATGATTATGTGGTCCCCTTATAATCGAAATATCTTGTGAAATTTGTGGATCCATGTGCTTTTCCATGTACTGAATTCATGATTTTGCAATGCTGACTTATCCTCGATTCCTTCATATTGTCCTTAAAATCATGCGTAACCTATGCTCTGCCCCCTGAATTCTTTCAAATTGTGAATTGATTTTGGACTTGTACATGTACTGCTTTACTGTACTAATTTCTTTCTTCATTGATCTTTCATGTATGTAATGTGTTTGGTATGAGGCATTGGGCATAATTTGGCTCAAGGATTTAGGTTGGAACAAGCAACTCGAGGGAATTAATTATGAAGACTTGGTGGAGCAAATTAATGTAGAGTTTGACATAGTGGTTGGTATGGTTCCTCTTGCAGATATATTGACTTGTTTTGGGCACTGAAGTTGGCTTTATCCATCTCCTGTTGACAACAACAATCATCCATCTACATAATAGGTATAAGGCTTCTCATTTCAAGGTTTACTTTCTTTGCTCGTGAAAGTTCATAACCAATAGTTTTGTATTGCATCATGATTATGACCTGATATTATTCTTTATGATTATGTATTTCAGCACCTTACCACTATAACGCCCCGATTCTGATTTCCCAATTTTGTTGAGTCTTTTGATTTATCTGGGTGATTAATATCTTTTTAATTGTGAATTGATGCGTTAATATGTTATGTTTGCATATTATGCTATTTTACCGATTTTGAGAGTTTTCGGGGAAAATAGAGTGAAGGGTATTTTAGACATTAAGGATTTAATGAAAGTTGAGATATTTTGTGATAAATGGATTAATAGATGTTTGAAGAGAAATAGAATAGAAGAGATATAAGTGGAAAAGAGAAAAGAAAAGTATAGAATTAGAGAGAAAGGAAAAATAAGAGAACGAAAGAAGGAAGAAGAGAGAAGAGGAGAAAATAGAGGAAAAGCTTGGAATAATCAAGAACAACTTTTAGAGTTCGATTAATCGGGTAAGGGTGTGAAATCTTATTATTCTATCAATGTGTGTGATTATGTGTGTTTGTGTGTGTTTGGATTGTTTGGATGTTTTCCATCTTTTCCCATTCTAGGTCAGAAATGGTTTAATCGGTAGGAATCGATGATTTAGCGGTTAGAATCCGGAATTAATGGTGTAGTTTAGTCGAGGAATGTTAGGCTAAGACTACTGGAACTTGTTGGAATTGAATCGGGTGATTTCGAGAGTTTCTGAGGTTTTTGGACAGTTGGGGTTTTGGAGTACGCAGACGCTCGCTAGCACGTTCGCTAGGCGAGCAGGGTGGCGAGTATTCGCTAAGCGAGCTGGTAGCAAGCTGCCAACGAACGTCCCCAGACTTGGGCAGAATAGAAATGATTCTTTTTGCTAGTAGCGAGTGATGTAGCGAGTTGTTCGCTAGGCGAGGCTCCAGCGAGCCAGTAGCGAATCCTTCCAGTAGCTTATGTTTGTCTTCGCGAGCTTGTTCGCTAGGCGAACCAGTAGCGAGTGTTTGCCAAGGACTCGCTAGGCGAGTGGTGTAGCGAACGTGACAACATTCTTATTTCTTGTTGCGTTTCCATCCAATGTTGATTATTTGGCTCGATTATTTTCGATCTTTTTGAATGCATAGTTGTATGTTGTGATATGTTATGTTGTGGGTAGCCGTATGGCGTGAATCCTAGATTGTGGAATCGATTGTGAAATGTGGCCTTTTGGCAAATCTACATTGTTTAAATTGATTTAAAAGTGTATGAATGATTGTGATAGAGTTTGTTGCCGTTTGGCACGATGTTGTGAGTGCATATTAATTGTATGCGATTGTATTTGTGAATGAATCTATTTGATTCTTGTAGACTACTTGATGAATGTAGTGATGATGTTGAAAGTATGAATACTTTGATGAAATGTGTTGTGTGTGCAATCATGATATAATTCGTATGTGATGAATTATTTGATAATGCATGGGATTAAGATGCGAGAACGGTCTTGAGTGCATTTGTTGTTGATTGCATACGCATCATTTGTTGTCAAGAGTCAATGCTTGCTAATTTCGTGGAGACTAGTGACTTGTCCCAAACCTAGAAGGGTGGGTTTGAAAGCTTAGAGGGCGGGCTTTTGTTTGTTATTGGTCTAGGGGACGGACCCGGTTTAAATGTAAAAACCGAAAAATAATAACAAATGTGGGTACCACATGGCATGAGTTGCATTGAGTCACATGGCATGGATATAAATATTGTGTGAATGTATGCATATGTGTATGTTTATGTGGAATGATGAGAATTATGGATGTGTGCACGATGAATATGCTTGGTGATTATTCCATATCTGTTTATACATATATATGGTGATATATGTGATGAGTTATGATGAATTGTGGCGAGAATTCGGAATATGTATATTCTATGCTTGTGTGTGTGTGTGTGTGTGTGTGTGTGTGTGTATATATATATATATATAATTATATGCATTGATTATTATGATAATATTTCTCACTCTTCTGCTGTTTTATGATGCTCTATGAGGCATTGCAGAGTAGGTATGCTGGAGGTCTTTTTGTGAAGCGTGTCTTCATTCTTTTGTCGGTCAGCTCTGATATGTAGCACCGGGTAGCTAGGATATATTATTCTTTTGTGATACATTGTACATGTATCTTGTTGTGGAATGTTTAAGAAAACATGAACGATGTTGTGAATCAAACTGAATGATATATATGTATATATGTTTGATGATTATAAATGTTTAGATGATTCCGCTTTTATTCTAAATACGAAGATGTGGGTATGAGGACTAAGTTCCTCTGCTGAAAGTTACCACACTGTTATATATCTTTATTGAGCAGGTGTTGTATGTTTTAAATTCAAGTATGATGTGGCGCATCTCTTTTATACCGTGTTTTAATTGTACTATGATGGATTTTTAATATGTGCCTTAATGATTTATTTGATTAATTGTGGGTATAGAAAGGGGGTGTTACATTAGTGGTATCAGAGTAGGTCGGTCAGTTGACCAAGTTGTTAATGTATTTATTCCCTATATATATATATATATATATATATATATATATATATATATATATATATATATATATATATATATATATATATATATATATATATATATATATATATATATATATATATATATATATATATATATATATATATATATATATATATATATATATATATATATATATATATATATATATATATATATATATATATATATATATATATATATATATATATATATATATATATATATATATATATATATATATATATATATATATATATATCGGATTGTGTGTATGACACTATCGATATTGTTAGTTCTTATGAGTTTCATTGTTGGGATTCAGAATGATGGTCGCCAGTAGAAATGATGAAGCGATTGCCGATGCTTTGGCGATGTTGGCTGGAGCGATTGGACAGAATCCACAAGCCAACGCGAATGCTGGAAACAACGCTGATGACGAGTTTCGTGCTTTGGGAAGGTTCCAAAGGAACAATCCACCAATTTTCAAGGGAACCCATGAACCTGACAAAGCACGGGTATGGCTGAAAGTGATCGAGAAGATCTTTCGAGTCATGAACTGTTCAGATGTGCAGAGGGTGCAGTTTGGCACTCATATGCTTGAAGAGGAAGCTGAGGGCTGGTGGAGTAACACTCGCCAGAGGTTTGAAGAAGATGAGATTGTGGTTACTTGGGATGTTTTTAGAGAGACATTTCTGGAGAAGTATTTTCCCGAAGATGTGCGTGGTAAGAAGGAAATTGAATTCCTTGAGCTGAAGCAGGATAACTCAACTGTGGTCGAGTATGCCGCAAGGTTTGAGGAATTGATTAAGTTTTGTCCTCATTACAACACTGATAATGCTGAGAGATCCAAGTGTCTTAAGTTTGTGAATGGTTTGAGGCCTGAAGTTAAGCAAGTCGTTGGTTATCAGGAAATTAGGCGATTTCCTGAGTTGGTGAACAAGAGTAGAGTTTATGATGAAGATAATAGAGCTAGATCTGCTCACTATAAGAGTTTAAGTGACAAGAAAGGAAAAGGTCAATTCCGAGGGAAGCCGTATGTGACTCCTGCTGATAAAGGAAAACAGAAAACTGGTTACGGCAAGAAGTCGAGTGGGGGAGGAGGTTCCACTCTGGTGAGATGTTATAGATGCGGTAGAGAAGGACATCGTGCTTCTGAGTGCACAAGTGTTGAGCAGAAATGTTTCAAGTGTGGCAAGTTAGGCCACAAAGCTATGGAGTGCAGAAGCGGTGCGAGTGTGACTTGCTACAACTTTGGTGAGCAAGGGCACATTAGTACCAAAGTGTGACAAGCCAAAGAAGACTCAAGGGAATAGGAAAGTGTTTGCTCTATCAGGATCAGAGACTGCTAGTGAAGATCAGTTAATCCGAGGTACGTGCTTCATTAATGGTATAACTTTGATCGCTATAATTGATACTGGAGCTACACATTCGTTTATTTCTTTTGATTGTGTTAAGAGATTGAATCTTGAGTTGTCAATTATGAGTAGTGGTATGGTTATTGATACTCCTGCTATGGGTTCAGTAACTACCCCTTTTGTGTGTTTGAATTGTCCGTTGAATATTTTTGGTAAAGACTTTGGAGTTGATTTAGTGTGTCTTCACTTAGATCAACTTGATGTTATTCTTGGGATGAATTAGTTGGAATTCAATCGTGTCTATATTAACTGTTTTGACAAAATGGTTATTTTTCCTGAACCTGATGATGAAGGAGACTTGTTTATGACTGCTAAGCAAGTAAAGGAATCAGTGCAAGATGGTGCGAAGGTATTTATGTTGATGGCAACTTTGAACATTGGTGAAAATGTAGCCATTGATGCTTTACCAATTGTCCGTGATTTTCCAGAAGTTTTTCCTGATGAGATAAGAGATTTACCACCAGAACGAGAGGTGGAGTTTACGGTCGATTTAATTCCTAGGACTAGTCCGATATCGATGGCTCCATATTGTATGTCCGCATCAGAGTTGAAGAGTCAACTTGAAGATCTACTTGAGAAGAAGTTTATTCGTCCGAGTGTGTCACCATGGGGTGCACCGATTTTGTTGGTTAAGAAGAAAGAAGGTTCTATGAGACTTTGTGTGGATTACAGACAATTGAACAAGATGACTATCAAGAATAAGTATCCACTTCTGAGGATTGATGATTTGATGGACCAGTTGGTTGGTGCGAGTGTCTTTAGTAAGATAGATCTGAGATCTGGGTATCACCAAATTCGTGTGAAGGTCGAAGATATTCAGAAGACTGCCTTTAGAACGAGGTATGGACATTATGAGTATTCTGTGATGCCATTTGGTGTGACTAATGCACCAGGTGTATTTATGGAGTACATGAATAGGATTTTCCATCCTTACTTGGACAAGTTTGTGGTCGTGTTCATTGATGATATTTTGATTTATTCGAAGAGTGGAGAAGAACATGTCGAGCATTTGAGGATTGTGTTATCTGTGTTGAAAGAAAAGCAGTTATATGCTAAACTTTCTAAGTGTGAATTTTGGTTGAAAGAAGTGAGTTTTCTTGGTCATGTGATTTTGAGTAAAGGTATTGCAGTTGATCCGTCAAAGGTGGAAGCGGTATCACATTGGGACGCTCTGAAATCAGTTTTTGAGATTAGAAGTTTTCTTGGTTTGGTAGGTTATTATCGGAAATTCATTGAAGGATTTGCCAAGTTATCATTGTCGTTGACGCAGTTGACTAGGAAAGGTCAAGCTTTTGTTTGGGATGCAAATTGTGAAGAAAGTTTTCAAGAGCTTAAGATAAGATTGACGACAACTCCTGTTTTGATTTTTCCCAATCCAACGGAACCATTTATTGTGTATTGTGATGCTTCTTTGATGGGTTTAGGAGGTGTGTTGATGCAAAATAAACAAGTGGTAGCTTATGCATCGAGGCAACTCAAAGTGCATGAGCGGAATTATCCGACGCATGACTTAGAGTTGGTCGCCGTTGTATTTGTGCTGAAACTTTAGAGGCATTATTTGTTTGGTTTGAGATTTGAGGTATTTAGTGATCATAAGAGTTTGAAGTATCTCTTTGATCAGAAAGAATTGAATGCAAGGCAAAGGATATGGTTGGAACTTCTAAAGGATTACGATTTTGGTTTGAATTACCATCCGGGTAAAGCAAATGTAGTAGTTGATGCATTGAGTAGAAAGTCGTTGCATATGTCGATGATGATGGTAAAAGAGTTGGAAATGATTGAACAATTTCGCGATTTGAGCTTAGTGTGTGAGAAGACTTCTTACAGAGTTAAGCTTGGTATGTTAAAGCTTACTAGTGGTATTCTTGACGAGATTCGAGAAGGACAGAAATCTGATTTGGGTTTAGTTGATCGGTTGACTATGATCAATTGAGGTCAAGGTGGTGATTTTCAGATTGATGAGAAGGGTATCATGAGATGTTGTGACAGAGTTTGTATTCCTAATATTTTTGAGCTGAAGAAGAGTATTCTTGAAGAAGGGCATCGTAGTGGACTGAGTATTCATCCAGGTGCTACAAAGATGTATCAAGATTTGAGGAAAGTATTTTGGTGGCCTCGTATGAAGAAGGATATTGCCGAGTTTGTGTATTCTTGTTTGACTTGTCAGAAGTCAAAGATTGAGCATCAGAGACCATCGGGCTTGATGCAACCATTGTTTATTCCTGAGTGGAAATGGGATAGCATATCTATGGATTTTGTATCTGGTTTACCTAGAATGCCGAGTAACTTGGAAGCTATTTGGGTTATTATGGATAGATTGACCAAATCTGCTCACTTTATTCTTATGCGAATGGATTACCCGTTGGAGATATTGGCAAAGTTGTACATTAATAGGATTGTCAGTATGCATGGTATTCCGTCTTGTGTCAGATAGAGATCTGAGGTTTACTTCGAGATTTTGGGAGAGTTTGCAAAGTTCTTTGGGTACGAAGTTACGTTTGAGTTCTGCTTATCATCCGCAAACCGATGATCAGACTGAGAGGACGATTCAATCACTTTAGGATCTTTTGAGAGCTTGTGTATTGGAAAAGGGAGGAGCTTGGGATAGCTACTTATCTTTGATTGAATTTACTTACAACAACAGTTTTCATTCAAGTATTGGTATGGCACCGTTTGAGGCATTGTATGGTAGACGGTGTAGGACGTCATTGTGTTGGTATGAGTCTGGAGAGAGTTTTGTGGTTGGACCCGAGATAGTCCAGCAGACTACCAATAAGATTAAGATGATTCAAGAGAAGATGAAGATTTCTCAGAGTCGTCAAAAGAGTTATCATGATAAGAGGATGAAAGCACTTGAGTTTCAAGAGGGAGATCACGTGTTTCTTCGAGTTACTCCAATGACTGGTGTTGGTAGAGCGTTGAAGTCGCGTAAGTTGATGCCGTGTTTTATTGGTCCTTATCAGATTTTACAGAGGATAGGAGAGGTAGCCTATCGGGTTGCTTTACCGTCGTCGCTTGCTAATCTCCATGATGTGTTCCATGTTTCGCAACTTCGGAAGTATGTTTCGGATCCGTCACATGTTATTCCTATGGACGAGGTTGAGGTGAAAGATAACCTTACAGTTGAAGCTTTACCGATTAGAATTCTGGACCGTGAATTTAAGAAGCTAAGAGACAAAGATATTGCGCTTGTGAAAGTAGCGTGGGGAGGCGCAGCGGAAGGCAATATGACTTGGGAATTAGAGAATGGGATGCGAGAGTCGTATTCAGAGTTGTTTGCATCAGGTAATATTTTTGAGGATGAAAATTCCTAAAGTGGGGGAGAGTTGTAACGCCCCGATTCTGATTTCCCAATTTTGTTGAGTCTTTTGATTTATCTGGGTGATTAATATCTTTTTAATTGTGAATTGATGCGTTAATATGTTATGTTCGCATATTATGCTGTTTTACCGATTTTGAGAGTTTTGGGGGAAAATAGAGTGAAGGGTATTTTAGACATTAAGGATTTAATGATAAGTTGAGATATTTTGTGAGAAATGGATTAGTATATGTTTGGAGAGAAATAGAATATAAGAGATATAAGTGGAAAAGAGAAAAGAAAAGGATAGAATTAGAGAGAAAGGAAAAAGAAGAGAAAGAAAGAAGAGGAGAAAATAGAGGAAAAGCTTGGAATCATCAAGAACAACTTTTAGAGTTCGATTAATCGGGTAAGAGTGTGAAATCTTATTATTCTATCAATGTGTGTGATTATGTGCGTGTGTGTTTGGATTGTTTGGATGTTTTCCATCTTTTCCCATTCTAGGTCAGAAATGGTTTAATTGGTAGGAATCGATGATTTAACGGTTAGAATCCGGAATTAATGGTGTAGTTTAGTCGAGGAATGTTAGGCTAAGACTACTGGAACTTTTTGGAATTGAATCGGGTGATTTCGGGAGTTTCTGAGGTTTTTGGACAGTTGGGGTTTTGGAGTACGCAGACGCTCGCTAGCACGTTCGCTAGGCGAGCAGGGTGGCGAGTATTCCCTAAGCGAGCTGCCAGCAAACGTCCCCAGACTTGGGCAGAATGGAAATGATCCTTTTCGCTAGTAGCGATTTGTTCGCTAGGCGAGGCTCCAGCGAGCCAGTAGCGAATCCTTCCAGTAGCTTATGTTTGTCTTCGCAAGCTTGTTCGCTAGGCGAACCAGTAGCGAGTATTTGCCAAGGACTCGCTAGGCGAGTGGCGTAGCGAACGTGACAACATTCTTATTTCTTGTTGTGTTTCCATCCAATGTTGATTGTTTGTCTCGATTATGATCGATCTTTCTGAATGCATAGTTGTATAATGTGGTATGTTATGCTAAGGGTAGCCGTATGGCGTGAATCCTAGATTGTGGAATCGATTGTGAAATGTGGCCTTTTGGCAAATATACATTATTTAAATTGATTTAAAAGTGTATGAATGATTGTGATAGAGTTCGTTTCCGTTTGGCACGATGTTGTGAGTGCATATTAATTATATGTGATTGTATTTGTGAATGAATCTATTTGATTCTTGTATACTACTTGATGAATATAGTGATGATGTTGAAAGTATGAATACTTTGATGAAATATGTTGTGTGTGCAATCATGATATAATTCTTGTGTTATGAATTATTTGATAATGCATGGGATTAAGATGCGAGAACGGTCTTAAGTGCATTTATTGTTGATTGCATATGCATCATTTGTTGTCAAGAGGCAATGCTTACTAGTTTCATGGAGACTAGTGACTTGTCCCAAACCTAGAAGGGTGGGTTTGAAAGCTGAGGGCGGGATTTTGTTTGTTATTGGTCTAGGGGACGGACCCGGTTTAAATGTAAAAACCGAAAAATAATAACAAGTGTTGGTACCACATGGCATGAGTTGCATTGAGTCACATGGCATGGATATAAATGTTGTGTGAATGTGTGCATATGTGTATGTTTATGTGGAATGATGAGAATTATGGATGTGTGCATGATGAATATGCTTGGTGATTATTCCATATTTGTTTATACATATATATGGTGATATATGTGATGAGTTATGATGAATTGTGGCGAGAATTCGGAATATGTATATTCTATGCTTGTGTGTGTGTGTGTGTGTGTATATATATATGCATTGATTATTATGATAATATTTCTCACCCTTCTACTGTTTTATGATGCTCTATGAGGCATTGCAGAGTAGGTATGCTGGAGGTCTTTTTGTGAAGCGTGTCTTCATTCTTTTGTCGGCCAGCTCTGATATGTAGCACCGGGTAGCTAGGATATATTATTCTTTTGTGATACATTGTACATGTATCTTGTTGTGGAATGTTTAAGAAAACATGAACGATGTTGTGAATCGAACTGAATGATATATATGTATATATGTTTAATGATTATAAATGTTTAGATGATTCCGCTTTTATTCTAAATACGGAGATGTGGGTATGAGGACTAAGTTCCTTTGCTGAAAGTTACCTCACTGTTGCATATTTTTATTGAGCAGGTGTTGTATGTTTTAAATTCAAGTATGATGTGGCGTACCTCTTTTATACCGTATTTTAATTGTACTCTGATGGATTTTTAATATGTGCCTTAATGATTTATTTGATTAATTGGGGGTATAGAAAGGGGGTGTTACAACCACAACATGTCATTAATGAGCATACCAATAATATCTTGCTTATTGGTTCAATTCATCAATTTACATGTCACCCAAGGTTGGTGAGCTAGGATAGCTTTTGAGGTAGCGTAATCTTCCAAAGTGAAACAACAAATGCATCTCATGTTCCTTTGTCCTGCTTGAATTCTTGGAAGCTTATGAGAACTCCATTAGTCTATGTCTTTATTTATTCTGCAGGTTCCTTACCTATTGACAGTGCCTTGGCAACAAGTTGATGTATCTATGAACCAGATTTCGTACCCTAACTCGGGAACTTGCGTATGTCATGGCAGGTGACTACTTTGGCATTCTTTTTCTTCTTTTCGTGAGCGCAAGGACGAGAGTAAAGCATAGCATAGGCATTAAGTTGAAACTTGATGAAGAACTAGACAAGAAGCTCATGGTTTGGCTTGGAGCCTTAGGTGAAGCATGAATGAAGAAGATCTTCAAAGTTTCTTTTTGGATCGAGGAACAAAACTTTGGCAGATTTAGGCCTTATGACATTTCTAGGACTTTGATATGCATCGTCTTTTCCCATCCCTGCATCTTAATTTTTAATGCATTTTCTTGGACAAAGTGATCTTAGAATTGATTTAGAGCCAAGTGATTTTTTTTTTAAATTGAACCTTACAATTCTAACTCTTAATGATTCATGGATTTGCCTTGTCCGCAACCCTTTGATTATGTGTTGTAATGAATTGTTGAATTGTTGATGTAGTAACTTTCACATGTAACGTGTCTTGAGAGCAATCCACACATTGCTTGCATCTAAATGTAAAACATGGCTATACATTTCTTGATAACAACATCAAAACGTGATTTGCAAACGAATTGAATATGTCTTAAAACTTTGCAACATGGCTCACACCCTACAATCTCTTGAAATGACATTTAGCTAGTCATATTCTCATATTCTCGTGGCCTTGTCAAACTACCCACATTGTAACAATTCTTCATGCCTTAAAAACAACATATTATAACCTAACAACTCTTCACGTCTTGACAATAAAACCTTAGCACCAATTAGTTCAATCATGAATTTGCAATAAGGCTTGAGCTTGATTCAAAGACAACTTATAACAAAGCAGTTTAACTAGTATTAATTTCACTCTTTTAACACCCACTTGAAATATGGCTCGAAATGAAACGGAATAAGGTTTGGAAATTAACTTGAAGTACAATTTGGGAATGAATTGGCGCAAGGTTTGGAATCATTTAAAAAAAAACAATTGACTGTATTCTTGAATAATTTGACCCCATAGCCTAAAACCAAATGACAACAAATTAAGTCATGTCTTAAGATGAATAAATCATATAACTTGGGCAATCGATCCTGAGCATATATCTTTCTTTTTTATCCCTACCTGAATTCCAACACTTTGGTGAGAGCTTATAATCACAATGAGCACACACAAAATACTCATGACCTAAATTCTAGAGGATCATGGCCAAAGGCCAAATGATCATCTAGAAGAAGATCATGAAACAACACAAAGCCTGATATAATAAAGTTGAAATGGTAGGACAAATTTAGGGTACGACAGTGGGATGCTCTTCAAGTTCTCAATGAGGGAACTTAAGATATAAAGAAATCTAAAATTAACACTTTAATAAAGGAGTATGAAATCTTTTCTATTAAACCTAGAGAATTTGTGTCTTCAATGCAGGTGAGATTCTCCCACATCATCAACAAGTTAGAAAATTTTGGAAAAACTTTATCTAATCATTATTATTCTAACAAATTATTATGGTCTATGTGTTGGCAATGACAACTGAATATAATTTCCATAAAATAATTCAATGATCTTAAATCACTAGAATTCAATGATCTTCAAAAAAACTCGAAGCAAGTGTATTAGATGTGAAAAAAAGGTTAAAAAGGAAAAGAAAAACATCTCTTTGAAGGCCTCCACTTCTAAGACAAATTATTTTTCTAACAAATTATTATGGTCTATGTGCTGGGAATGACAACCAAATGTAATTTCCATAAAATAATTCAATGATTTTAAATCACTAGAATTCAATGATCTTCAAAAGACTCGAAACAGGTGTATTAGATGTGAAAAAAGGTTAAAAAGGAAAAGAATAACATCTCCTTGAAGGCCTCCACTTCCAAGACCAAGTTAGAGGAAGATGAAGAGAGTATCATGAAGATTATTCTAAAGAAGATAAATATACGAGTTTGTTTGTATGACGCTACAACAAATACATAAAGAGAAACAATCTAAAATATTCAAATTAAAACTTTCTGAAATTTAGAAAATCTAACCCACCAAGAAAATATGAAGTTTTAAAGAAGGAAGAAAGACAAGTGACCTGTTTTGAATGTGGTAAACCAAACACAACAAAAATTATTTGAAAGGACATTTAACATCGTTCTAAAAATTACCTAGTATTACTTCAATGATTACAAGTGATAAAGAAAAAAGTTTAGGAAAAACCTAAAAAGAAAAATGTCTATGTCATTACGAAAAATAGAAAGAATATTTCTCCTAAAGTGAGTTCGCATTATTGTTGCAAAAACAAGGTCATATAAGGCCCCAATATCATGTGGGCATTGTTAACTTTTCGAATGATATCATGACATGGATACTTAAAGACCCTACGACAAAATCCCACAAACCCAACTTAAATTGAGTTCCTATGTTACTTCATTGATATCTAGTGCAGAAAATTTGAGAATAACTAATAAGACAAGTGTTTCTAGTTAGTGGATCCTCAAGACAAGTGAAGGAAGACATATAAAATCATATTTTATTCTGTGTGTATTGCTACATAAGTTTGCGATGTATACTAACTTTTCTTGTGCAACAAGTTACATAGTACACCAACTTAATTGGTAAGATCACTCCAATTCCTTAATCTTACTTGAAAATTTTCATTTTAATTAGTATGATCGTTCCAATTCCTTAATTGGTAAAATTGTCCCTTCCATATAAATGTGACTCTGAATCACATCCAAGTATGATTTAACTCTTCCTTACAAAGTTTAACATCAATCTCATAATGACTTTGATATTGAAGCATTAATGTTATACCCTAAACTTTGACCCCTAGATTCCATCATCATTCTAGGAACATCAAGCATATCATTTCTAACCCTAACTATGTTCAAGTTTGTTCTTGTGTGACTCCATCTGAATTAGGGTTTTGGCCTAAGGGAATCAAAAGGATCTTTGCTTGATCAGTCAGTATCTTGGATTAATCATCAACCAATAAAGTTTGAATACAATAAATATGCCTCTATTCATAAAGAATCAATTACAATTGGGTTCCACTTCAAGTCCATTGAAGCCCAACTTCATCTAGCCTCCAAATTAAGGTTTCATTAGGAAAAGTCAATTGTGCCTTTAACTTTTGATCAAAGCATAATCCTAGGTCTTAAGACATGATTCAATATGCTCATATACATTTTTGGAGTCCGTCAATGATGTTTAGAAAGTTGAAAAATGCAAAATCATTGAAGATCACACTGTTGAATTCATCTGATACACAAGTTTTATCTGACAAAGTCAACCATTTGACTTTTAGGATTTTTGGTCCAAATTGAAGCATTCAAGCCAAATTTCATCAAGACAAGATTTATCAATGGATTTTAACATGAAAAATCAATATTTGGAGGTTTCTTGCAAAAGGGGCAAAGTTAAGGAAGTGGAAATTTTCTAAGTATGGAGAAAAAACCTAGTTTTGGTGCTAACTTTGAAGAATCATAACTTTCAATCCACACATCCATTTTTTTGAGTTCCAAAATTCAATTTGTAGCTCTCATTACATACTAAAAAAGTTTTAAAATGATCCTTGAGCAAAAAATGCTTAGATTTTGAGTTATGAAGCTTCAAAGTTAGGAAAAACCTTTAAACACTTAGGGAATTTTCAAGGCAGATTTTGTTCATCAAAAGTACCAAACTTTGGATCCAATTTTCACCATGATCCCTTGAGAATCAAGAAATTTATCAAACATGAAAGTTGTAGAGCATGTTTGGGGATTTTCAAAAAGTACAAGAACTCCTCCATAGCATTTGTGAGCAAGGAGTTCCGTAGAGAAGAGTTGAGGTCCTAAGTTTGATTTCTAGGTCATGACCATGTTGATTCATGTTGCAAAAGCACTTCAAATCTTCATGATTTCGTTTTGCAGACCTTGTTTCTTGTTAATCTTGTTCAAATCAGATAAGTACACGTGTTTTTGGTGCATTATCCAAGTGGTTAAGGCTTTATCTCAAAGATTTTTCCATTTTTGGCACAAAGTTGACAATGCCATTCTTGTAAAGCTACTTTAACCAATGTCAACTTGTCTTGAGCATTGTAAATGTTTCTTCTGCACTCCAAAAAGTTTGTACAAAAAAGCAAAGTCTCTGAACCCTTCCAACCACCCTAGAAAAGCATGACACATTGCTTGGAAATGACAAAATGCACGGAACCACCAAGTTGCATTTCAACTGAGCCAAAAGGTTAAGAACTTGACAATTTGGTTAGCTTCAAACCTCCACTCTTTTCTTATAAATAGAGGACTTCATTAAGTCTCAAAACACACAAGAATCTCACCCTAAAACCTCAACATTCATCCTCTCCAACAGAATTTTCAAAAACACTCTACTTTTGCAAGTTCTTGAGCCAAACTTATTTCCCACGTACATCCTCTAAAAAAACTTAATAAATCATCTCTAAACCCCCCATAGAGCTTGTTCCAACCATCAAACAAGTTCTGAAACACCTCACACATCACCCATCATTTTCAAACTCCATCTTACAAGAAGGCACAACTTTTGTTCTTGAAGCTACTTCTAATCCATTTGAACACTCAAGTCACCTCTCTAAGGATAAACAAAGCTAAGGAGGTTGTCATTTCCTTTCTGTAAGAGAAATTGAAGAGGCTTTGGACTGTCTTCAAAAGGTAAGTTTCTTGCTCTTTGAACCTCATGATTCATGCATCTTCATTGGTTTGTTTGTGAGGCAAAAATGTAGTCTTTATCATGTATGAGATATTTGAAGCACTTGTCGTATTTTATGAAATGTACATGTGATGTTTTAACATGTGACATTTATGTTGTGTCATACTGTTGTGGAGAATTTTGTGTGTTTACAGTTAGTTTTAGGTTGAGTTAATGACATATTCAGAATCCTTGTGAAAAATATTCCAACTTTGGATTTTACAAAATTAAAAATGGTGGAGATACGAGGGAGAAAGGTTGAGTTGAAATTCTGATGATGGTGATGAACTAGAGCCCGAGGAGAGAGAAAGAAAGAAGAATGAAGGAAGAAGAAGAAGCTGAGGTGGAGGTGAGGTGGCGCTGACTGAGCATTAAGGTGTCCGTTTGGATGATGTTTTAAAATATATATTATTGGAGTTAGTATAATATTGGACGAAACAGGCCACCCCAGTGGCTTAACCTTTTCCTTGCCGTGTCTTGTGAGTGTTGTGTCTTGGGTTCGATCCTTTGTGCTCACCCTTTTGTGCTATTTTTGCTTCATACCTTTTTTTTATAAATTTTTTTTTTTGTTTTAAAGTATATTATTCTGTTTCCATCATATATTCAAATGTATGTCATAGCTCAGATGGTTAAATTTTGAATTACCAACTAACCTGGCCCAGGTTCAAGTCCCACCAAGGTCTTTCCTTTCTTTTTTATTACCTAGTTTTGCAACATCATAACTATTTCATTGTTTAGGATTTTTAATCCATTTTTTTGCTATGTGTTTACGTTGCTGCCTATTTTATTGTACATCAAGAAATTTCCAAAAATATTTATTTTTATGGTATTTTTCCATGTTCAAAGTAGTTAACTTTTTAGGATTTCTTTAAGGCTTTCCTTTATTTCTTTGATTGGTTATTTGATTTTCTTTGTGCACATTGACTTGTATGAACCTCTCACACTTTGTATAGATCTTATGTGATGTTATAAACTTATATATCCTTGTTTTACCATGAATTTGACACTTTTTAGGTGTATGTTTACATGATAAATGTGTTTTGAAGTTTTGATTATACCATGATTCTTACTTGGTCATTTTGCCTCTAACATATGACTTCCTTCCATGTTTACATGATTTTGATGTGTATATATGCATTTGTGTTAATCTTACCATGTTTAGGTGTTCATAAATCCTTGAGTTTTGTCTTAGATGCTTTTGAAATACATGTTTTTATGTGTAAACCATAGTGATGTTTCCATCTTTGTTCATGACAATGTTAAACCTTAGCATACATGTTTAGGTTGTTACCTACTTGTCTTAACATGTCCAAACTTGTACCATGTTTAATTGTTCAATCAATGTCTCAATTTTTTTCACATAATGTTTGATATTTAAAACATGTTATACATAGATGTTTGTGTGAATCTTTGTGAAATTCCCATTTTGTTTAAAACCATGTTGAAACCCTAATGCATGCTTTCCTTAATCTTGAACTTAACTTGTATTCATGATGCTTTAGTCTTGTTAGAACTATACTTCATGAACGTTTAGATGTTGTAACATATTTTTTTCACCATGTGAGTTTGAAACTTCTTTGAACTTTGAGTATGCTTGGTTGTTACCTTGCTCTTTTTAACTTTGTCAAGTCATTGCCTTGGATGTTGTTACATTTATTCTCATGCTTTGGTTGTTACCATATGCTTTTTCATATTACAATTAACATCATGTTTAAATGTTATTATCATGATGCTTGAATATCACACTTGTTTCCATCATGCTTTCTTTGAAGTTTGTTAAGTTGTTCCCCCTAAGTGATGTTAGCTTGTTAGCTTTCATCCTTAAAGATATCTTTTATTTCCCCAAATCCAAAGGAAAGTATCTCTATTGACTCAATGTCATAGATAGCTCAATCTTACCCTTTTCTCTTACCCTTGTTAGAATTATTAGGTCTTTCAACTTAGACTTGAGTTAGAACCTACAACCCCTTTTGACTTTGTCAAGTCAAGACCTTAACACCTACCTTGTAAGGAGCTAACCCTTTGTTAGTATTTCAACTTAGACTTAGAGAGTTTGTTAACTCTATGTAAGTGTCATGGTTATGAACACTTACTCCCCTTGGAACCTTGACCATACTCAAGAGTTCTTCATCTCTAGTTAGTGAACTACGAATGCTCTGGTTCTGTCCTAGTTAAGATATGTATGCACGAGATGCAACGTCTTGGCGAGCATAATTAGAAATATACCTTAGGTCTTTACCTTAGCACAATTTCCTTAGCAAGCAAACTTTAACATAAAACAAATACTAACAAGAGGTTCTTGTTGTTAGACGATGAAAATGATCTGGAAAGGGGTTGAATAGATCGCTTATTAAAAAAAGAGTCGGCGCTTATTAAGATTTGGATTTTAAAACGTTTTAAGCGGAAGCGGCCGAGGAACTCTACTCGTCTAAACGAACTGTTACCAAAAAGATTGAATATGCACAAATCCTAGATAGAATACCGATAAAGACGAGAATTAGAATCAATAGTTTGAACATAATTCAATCAGATTTTGTTCACTTAAAGTTGGACAGTTTCTAATGTGTGTGAAATATAAACTAATTGAAAAATAGCTCAAGTGTTTGTATTTACGCAATTAGTCGAACACTTGGTGTGAGAAGCACCTCAAATGAATTTCAATAGGTGAATGAAGTGTTATGCTTTTCAATTACAATCAAAAGATTGTAATGAGGTTTCTAAAAATGTTTCAGCACTACACACACCAGAATTTTAATCAACTAATATGTTTGCACACAAACTCAAAATTCAGCAATGAAAATAGTAGAAAGAGAGAACACCAATTTGTTAAGGCAGTTCCCTCGTCGTTCTCGCTTAGGGTACGTCTACCCTCAATTCTAAAAATAAAATCGAGACATGTATATATAACTTGTTGCAAATTGTTTTTACAAGAGAAGCAATAGAATTCAAACAATCAAACCCAAATGTTAATGTCGAGCCTATGCCTTCTCTTCCCTTGATTCACGATGAATTAAGTCCTTTGAACGTGATGAGTAAACCTTAGATTACGACACCACCTCTGAACAACCCTTTGGTCTTCAAATCTTGCCCGACTGATTTCAAACACCAACGATTCGAACCCAAACCTTTCTACCACAATCCTCCGGTTAACGCTACTAAATTGACAGAACCTCTCGTTCTTCAATTACCTTCGCTCGGCCGAATTTGTGAAGGAATGATTTGTGCAAAACCCCCCAAAATCCAAGATTCTTGGAGTACAAAACCCTCAAGGTTTTATTCAAGAAAAACCCATTGATTTCTCAACCCAAACCCGATACACCAATCCTAAGTTTGGATGTTATCACCTCGATGATGCAGAATACACAACAAAAATGATTATGTGTAGTTGTTGAGAAAATGCAAGAAAGAGGATGAAGATGATGAGAACCAAATCAGTGTATATTTTCACTTTTCTTGTTGTTTTTGTGTAGAATGAACTAACTCAACATATATGCAAATTTGAAATCAAATAACCAATATAACAATCACTTTGAATGTTAAGCATAATAGAAATTATGTGAGAAACGCACGAGTGATTGACCTAAAACAAGGGGAGGGTCGACCTGAGTTCTTCCGAATTCAGGATTATGTAGGAAACAACTCTTTGCATCGAACGAAACAAGTTCATGCGTCGATGTAAAGCACCCCAATTTTGACAAGCACAAATGCACACAATATGAGTCGACTGGAGGGTCGACGCGAGCTCTCCTGAGAGCAAGACATGAAAATTGACTTCTTATGTGTCGACCTAAGCATGCTATGAGTCGACTCAAAGACTCAAAACTTGCAAAAATGCAGATTTTCATATATTTAGCTACTTATAAGAGATCCTAATGCATCTCTAACTTGACCAACATGATAAAACTCATATAGAACATACATAGTGCTCTTCCGATATGTACCTAGACATGTTTTGATAAATTTTAAACACAAGAAAGATAATGTATGCATATGCGACTCGATGATACCGTCCAAAGTACATTTTTCAAACTATATATGTTTTGACATCATTAAAATAAGTATAACCAAGTATGAGGGACTTTTCCCTCACATACTCCCCCTTTTTGATGATGGAAAAATAATAGAAACATAGTTGAACACAATGTGTTATATCACCTGTCGCTACTGCGAAAATCGGCGCCGGCTGACAGAAGAGTCGCCACCGTGCGTTATTTATCCCTCAGAGCGGGAAAGGAAACGCTCGAAGTAAACCTCGCAAAAAACGGGGAAAAGGTATGGTCATCGCAACCATAGCCTGGGTTCGGGAGTCGGTTACGCAAGGGGAAGGTATTAGCACCCCTCACGTCCGTCGTACTCGACGGGATCCACGCTTGCTTGGGTTGTCTACTGGATGCAAAACAATCTTATCTACGGCTGCTAAATCTAAAGGGAAGGGAATTGACTCGATAGAGCGTCGCACTCTATGCCTACGTATTCTCGAGAGAGAAAGTCAGAGTCAACGTAGTTCGGGACTACGGGGAAAATTGGCTCGCCAAGACATCGCGTCTTGTGCCTACGTACTTCCACTGGATGGAAGATCAGAGCCTTGCGTAGTTCAGACTAACTACGGCTAAACAAACATTCTCACACAGCAGTGAGAAAAACAAATGGTTTCACAGGGTCGGGAACCTATGGTCACAACTATGGCTGAGTCTCAAATGCGCTTGGGCAAGAGAGAAAAAGGGTTTGCAATTAATCGTCAGCGGGAAAGTCTCGATCGCACAGCCGCGAGAGAACAACAGGTTAGTCGTTAGTGTGCTCGCTAGGATATCGCATCCTATGCCTACATATCTTCGTCTGGTACGAAGAATCAGAGCAGCTGTAGTTCGGCTACTATCGGACCACAGCTCAAATCTCGTTTTATTCATCTCTGAAAAATGATTACAATGGGTTGAATACTGAAATAAATCTCCTAGGAAACGCTATCCTATTCTATCCTGAAAAATCGAATGAAAATAGCCCCCCTAACAAATGGGCTTCTAAACTCTCCTAAAAGTCGAGAAATAAAATCTATGAAGATATCCCTAAAAGAAATGCTTGAAAAATATTAAATCGAAACTTTAATATTTTTTCTTTTCTCCTTTTCTTTTTCTCCTATCTTTCTTTTCTCAAAATATTTTTCTCCATTTTTTCCACAAATATTTCTCTATTTTTCTTCACAATATCTCTCTATTTTTCTTCTCACAATATTTCAAATATACTTCTTTTCTTTTCTTTTTCTATTTTTCTCAAATATTTCTTTAATATTATTTTCTTTTTTCAATATTTTTTTATAACATTTCTTTTCTCTTCTTTTTCTATAATATGTTTCTCTTTTTTTTTTCTTTATTGGTAAACAAAATAAAAAACAAGAGAAAACAAAAAAGGGGGGGGTACTGGACTACAAGGGATGTTAACACAGCAAAAAAATAAAATAAAACAGAAGGGCCCAGCCCAAAAAAACGCAGGGGGTGTGTGGAAGCAATCTGGGGTGTATGCTGGCAAAAACGCCTTGGGCCCAGCCCATTCCTCAGAAAAACGTGTGGGGGGGGTTTGGAGAAAAAACTGATTGGGCCTGGGGCCCAATCTCTCCAGCCTGATCTCTTCCTCCTTTCTCCTTCAGAACAAACCCAAAGAACCCTAGCTCCTTCCGCTCTGCTCACGGCGCCGCCGTCGGACTCAACTCCACCTTCAATCTTCCTTCGTTATTCTCCTAAACTCCAACTTCTTGATTCACGTTCATGCGCGCTTCTGGAAAAGTGTTCTGGTGAAATCTTCTGGGACTTCCATTGAAGAACGTTGAAGGTGATCTTGGATCTGGAATTTTCGTGAACGAAAACGATGAAGAACGGCGCATAAGATCCTTGAGGTCGTCGTTGATTATCTGGGAACGGCGATGATTGTTGAAGGTTGATGCGCTGTTGGATCTGGAAACAAGTTCTTGGATGAAGATAATGATGATGTTCATCGTTCTGGAGTTTTCTGGAGAGGTTGACGAAGGATGATGAACGTTAGGGTTCTGGATTGAAGGAGATGAGTATTCTTGAGGATCCTTTGAGGATTTCTGAGAGTTCTTGATGGAGCTCTATGAAGATCTAGGGATCTGGTGGTTCTACTGGAAAATCCTTGATGAACACATGAAGATGATGAACACATTTCTGGAATTTTCTTGAGGTTTCTGGTGAAGTCGATGAAGATGAAACAGATCGCTGATGATGATGATGAATATGGACTGGGAATCTGGTGGTTGAACGAAGGTTGAGATGGAGGATGATCGGAGGAAGATGACCGGAGAAGGAGGTTTAGGAAGATGAAGATGGATGGATGTTGGGAAGAAGATGTTGATGGTTAACGGAATCTGGGATTGTGATGGTTTTTCCGGCGAGGGACGGCTGCCGCCGGCCATGCAGGCCGGCCGGAGGTGTGTCTCAGGCGAGGCAGCGTGATGAAGCCACGTGGTGGTGGTTAGTGGGGGTGATCCATGCATGCGTGACGCGTGTGGTACGGCGTGGCACAGAGAGGGGATGGTGGGTGAAACGTGGAGGGAAGAGGGAGAGTCTGAAGGGGTGATGTGGCGTGATTTGGTGCAGCAATGTGGGGCCTTTTTTTTCTGCTACACGTGGCTGCGTCTGGGCTTTATACTTATGTGCTGCGCTGGAAGCTTCCAGAGTCTTCTGGTGTGTGCTGGAATCACCTGGAATTATCTGGACGTTGGGCTTATTTCCTGGACCTTTTTGCTGAATTATTTGGACGAATTGGGCTTGGACAAAAAAACATTCTGGGCCACGAAAATGAATTAAAAAACTCTAAAAAACTGCATTAACTCTAACTAATCCCTAATTAATCCTAAAAATCTAATTAACTCCTAATTAGAAATCTAGTAAGAATATCTATTAATCTTTTATTAAATTCTAAAAACAAACTATTCTATATTATTTAAAAATAGTAAAATCTATTTACTCTCTAATAAATTCTACATTACTCTATATTGTCTAAAAATGAAAAAAAATTCTTATTAAACTAATTAAAAGAGAATCTAAACCAAAGTAAAAATCTATAATATTCTAAAAAATGCCATTAAATTCTATTTAAAACTATTAAGAGAAAATGCTATTAAAAAATATCTAAAATGATTAAAAATCTATTTAAAAATTCTATTAAACCTAAAAAAATGATTTAAAAGCTAATAATATTCTATAAAATGCTATAAAATCCAGAAAAATCATAATAATTCCCAGAGGGACAAAATAAGCACCGAACGACACAAAAATAATCGGTAAAAATAAACGGGCACCGAAAAATCCCAAAAATCGATTCTACTGATTAAAAACACCTGAAACACGAGACGGGAGCTGTGATCCCTGATAAAATCAAAACAAATGAACAATGCAATGTATGCAATATGCAGATGCGAATGCGGTTATGCGTCGAAACATCGAGCCACATGCGAGACCCGGTTGGTCAAATTTTGGGGTGCAACAGCTGCCCCTATTCAAGCGACTTCGACCTGAATGGGTGAAGAGCGCTCAGCCTTCAAACATTCAAGGTAGATGACGGTTGAATACAAATGGAACCCTGAAATTTGCCAACCGCAAGAATATACTGCAAAGCTGCTTGAGGAATAGCTTCCAATAAACTGAAGTTTGGTTGTAACGGCAACATCTGGTCAATTTTCTGATAAAATTTTCTTCTCCAAAACCTGTGTGACGCCACAAGTATTGAAATAATGCTTCATAAAGCAAACACCTTGATTCCCATCTCTTTCGTGGGATCAAATCTGGTCAACTCACAGTTCATTGCGAACTTGAGGACAACTCTCCTGGGGAATTCTGAATGGAACTGCCTTGCACCTGTTTTGACAAAGGGGGCAGCTTCAGAAGTCTGGTATATGTCAATCTTTGTTGTTGTTGTTGTTGTTGTTTTTTTTTTTTTCCGATACTGACGTAACACCCAAATATGAAGAATCACTCCGCTAGGGAAGTCGAGAAGCTGAACCACACAACTCTGCAGGTGAACAAATTCGAAATCCAATAGGCAACCATCTTGGTCTATGTTTCGACATGCGTATGCTTGATAATGATGCAATGTCCTATATGATATGTAAATGCTATGCGTTTTGTTTGAAAATGCGATGCCCTATATGACATGAATATGCTATGCGTTTTGTTATATACAATGACTATATATGCTAATGCTAATGCAGGTTCGAGCTGCCAGAGAACACCAGGTCTGAAAACCACTTGGCAAAATAAATGCCGAAGATAACGTCAACTCTACTGGGGATGACCTGAAGTCACAGAACCATCTCAGCAAAATAAATGCTGGAAACGAGAAATCAAATCCACTGGGGATGACTGCCCTGCTGGAGAAATGAAAAGGCAACCCTGCTTGACGACTTCACTGGGGAAAGAAAACAGCTCTGCTCGGGAATGCTCTCTTCAAACCATTGACAACTGATTGTACTCTGCGGGGATTGACCCAAACTGAGGTTGATTACGCGCAGCACACTGCTGGAAATGCTCATACTATCGAGGATATCAATCTTAATCTGCTGAAGATACTCCTGATCCTACTCTGATACGGGGTAAAAGACAATCTCGACTCTTCCGGGGATAATAAGCAACTTTCATCTGCTGAAGAGTAGCAATTCTGATTTGACCATATCCACAAGGAATTCAAACATTACTCGGAGCACTGATATTAATCGAGCTTCGTATCAGGGAACATGACAACATGCGGGTCATTGGGAAATACTGTGTCAGATACCTTTAGGTTTTTTATTTTGCTTTTCTGATTTAGAATAAACATGGACTATGTACACAGTGGAATGGAAAATACTAGGCGAGAACTAGCATTCAAAGGTAGACTATCAGGCGAGAACTGATAGGAAAATAGGTTAGGAAAATTGATTTTTGTGTTTTTTGAACATCAGACGGGCTGACTGGATAACAAACTAAGGTATAGACAACCAGGCGAGAACTGGCTGAAAGCTAACGTACACCAGGCGAGAACTGGTATAACACATAGGTTAAAACACACGAAAACTAATTATGCGACGACATGTACCAGGCGAGAACTGATACAACTCTTGAAGCAACGGTGACCAAACGAGAATTGGTTACCCATAAACTGCACCAGGACGGGAACTGCTGCTTACAATAAACTGCACCAGGACGGGAGCTGATGCTTACAATAAACTGCACCAGGACGGGAACTGATGCTTACGGATGGTGGGCCAGACGAGAACTGGTTACCGATTTGCCAGGCGAGAACTGGACTTTGGGGATGACTGGTTACTGACACGCAACAAGTTTAAACTGCAGGATAATGATCCAACGACAACAAGATCTTCTTATTTGAAAGGTTTTCGGTTTTTTGAAAAGGGTATTGACATGATTCCCCGATACTCAACTCTGGCTGGGGATAATCAAACTGGTTTGAATGACTTGCCCCTGGTACACTCAGCTGGGGGATAGAAGACTAGCTTGCACAACTTGCCCCAGTACAATTCACCTTGCCCCAATCTAACTCTTGGGAATATGGCTCTGAACAGCTTGCTACGAGAATACTTCGAGAATACTTGCCCCGGCATCTGTACAACAACAGAATTCAATCTCCCATTAAACACCTAACAACCAGTTGATTTCAACATTCTCTGCGATGACTTGCCCCTGAATGAGCGTTCTAGCGACTTAACCCGATCTGATTATCCATTGGAAGCATCTGCTTTCAAATCTCAGCGCTCTGCATAATTGCCCCTGATTAGGTCTTGAGAAGACTCACCTCTTGATTAACTGCTTCTCAAACACACTGCCCCTGCTCAACTGAAGCTTCGGGACTGGTCCTCAGACTGACTGATACTGAACTTACTGGAAGATAATGCCCCTGATTCATTGGGCTTCACAACATTCACCATTCTGGTTCAGACTGCTGGATTACTCAGTCCTATTCGATTATTTTCTGCTGGAATTTCTTTCATGTCAACTACTAACCTGCAATTTGAATCGTCTGTCTACGAATGGTAATCTTAATGCAATGCTCATGCAGATTCTGAAAAAATTTGAGCTGTCACTCATTTACATGCATATGATTGAAAGTGACGAATGAACCAAAGTTCAAACGCAGTGCTTACGTGGTCAGTGAAAATACAACAAGATATGACTAGCAAGTCAAGAAGGAGTCAGGTTACTCGACCTTATCGTAATGCGCTTCAGAATAACCCTACCTCAATTAGGTCTTTTGAGGGTTGTATCGTGGTCGGGTTCACGGTTTGTGAAACAAAGGATATTCGGCTCAAATTTTGATTTGTACCCACCCCGTCTACGTGATGTTCTCCGATCCTAAGATTCAGTTAACTTGGCACAAGCGCTCGCCTCTTCGAGAAGTATATTGAATGGTAAGAACCTACAGTTAAGGAATTCACAAGCTTTTCTTCTAGAGTGATGGTTACTCCTTCTTCGCTTTCGGTATCTGTGTACACGACTTTGTGATTTGCTGGGAAAAATTTCTTTTTAATCCCTTCTTTTTCATTCTTTTGATTCCCTAACTTTTGCCTGGACTGACTCATTTTGAGTTCTTTTCGATTTTTTTCTTTTGATTTCTTTTGAAGTCCAGCGGGATGCCCTGATTTTTTTGCCTAAGTATTTAGCTTTCCAGCTTTTCTTTCTTTTTACTTAGCGGGCTTTCTTTCTTTCTTTCTTTTGGAACAAAGTCGTGTGACACTGGTTGTCTTGATTGCTCCGAAAGGATTGTAACTGTCTCACTCCTGATTAGTGAGGTTTGACCTCTTGAAAGGTATAAACTGATTGGTCCTTGAAAGACAACATTCCTCTGTAAGACTTGAATGCTCGGTCAAGCTAACTGACAACTACCCTGCCCCGGGTTAAGATGTGAGGGTTTATAAGTCCGAAAAAAACTTCTACTTCCTGGCTCGAAGTGGTTGGCAAGGGACTAACTCCTTATCTCTCCAGTGTTTGGGGAATTTGAAACAATGCCTTGTACGTCATCGGTACGGTCTTATCTGAAAGCATACAATCATCGGTTATGAGTTTCAGTTTCGTCATCCTCCCTCCTAACTTTGCTAGTCACAGCGAAAAAATGGAGTGAATAAAATGCAAGTGTCAGTGCAATGCAATAAATGAGCGACAGCGACATGATTAATTCAGAAAAATGCATAATCACTTTATTATTATCACCATTCAGAACATACAATGTTAAAGCAGGTAGTAACTAACAGAAAAAGAAACTACAGATGCAAATGATGTAAAGCTTGATAACTGCCAATGCTGAGGCGCCTGCCTGTCTGAACCACTGGCTTTTGCTGGGGAACACCTTCTGAATCCACGAGCTTAGACAGCTGAGCGGTTAGGGATGAACAAACAGAAACCCTTCTCGAAAGGAAATGCGATCCTGATCAATCAACTGCTGTACCTTCGCCTGAAATGCTTTACAATCTTCCGTTGAATGCCCCGGAGAGCCACCATGATAACCACACTGAACGTGGGGATTGTACCCAGGAGGGTAAGGTTCTGGAACTGGCTTAAGAGCTTTCGGCTCCACCAAAGACTTCTGGATCAAAGATGGTAGCAACTGGCTATACGGTATAGGCACTGGGTGAAAAGGAGCTTTCCTTCGTTCCAAGTTGTTGCGAGGTTTGTTCTGATTCTGACGCTGATTCTGATAACCTCGGCCACGAGTTCGCTGATTTGCAATGGAAGCGACATAAGATTCCTGATATGGTGCCCCAGGCACGGCTGTCTGTTCAGTATAACAAGCCACGGGAGGTACTGATCTCTGATGAGATGACGAACCAACAAAATTCACTGATTCGCTTTGAGGATATTCAATCTTTGGCATGACTGAGTTGATCACCACTTCTTCTTCACTCTGATAGTCACAAGGGTATTCAGTTTCACCAGCTTGATCATATGAAGTAATCTGAATTTTCCCCATTCTTATGGAGTACTCAAGGCGTTCTCCTAATGCTACCACGTCAGAGAAACTTGCCGGAACTCCGAGCAATCTTTTGAAGTACGGATATTGTAGGGAATCCACAAACATGCTTGCCAGCTCTTGGTCTAACAACGGTGGACGCACTTTAGCAGCAAATTCTCTCCATCTCTGAGCATACCTCCTGATAGGTTCATTGATCTCTTGAGACAACTCTTGCAAATGCATGCGATAAGGAGCAATGTCTAGGTTGTAATCATACTGCTTCAGAAAAGCTCTGGCTAAATCCATCCATGACTGAATCTGATTCCTCTCTAACTGCATATACCACCTCAAAGATGCCCCAGTCAGACTATCTTGAAAGCAATGGATCATCAACTTGTCATTTCGCGCAAACGCAGTCATTCTTCGACAGAACATCATCAAATGCAGCTTTGGACAGCTATCTCCCGTGTACTTCTCAAATTTCGGCACTTTGAACTTGTAAGGCAACACCAGGTCAGGAACCAAACACATGCCTACAGCATCTAGGTTGACAGCATCTTTGGCTTTCAAAGCTTTCATTTGCTCTTCCAACACTCGGAGTCTTCTACCATCGTCAAGGGCTCTTGGATCTACCATCCCAGCTGCTGGAATATCTCTTCGGTAATTCATCACAGGGAAAGCAACACCTTGATTGTTGACAGGAGGAGGACGCTCATTCTGGGCAACAAACTGCTCATGTCGATCTCGGTTCTCCACAGAAGGCTGTACAACTTGGTCTGCAGCAACGTGGTTCACTTGCGGGAAGTCTTCCATGGAATCATACAGAGGGTTGGACGCCACAGTGAACCCTGTCAAGGTGTTAGGAGACTGGAAATTGCCTTCAGACATGGCTACCAATAATCTTCAGCTGACTTCGACACTTGATTCTGCTCAAATCTACTCAACCCCTGGGTAGGTCTTCTGACAATCAAAAGCTGCTCAATCCAAACTCCGGGTAATCACCTTCAGGAAACAAAGGCTGGATCAGAACTCTGGCTAGCTGGAGGATGATATGCAATGCAACACTGATATGCGTATGATATGCAAAATGCAGCAAACAATGGGACCACAGCCCCCACACAAAATCTGAATACTGCTGCGCTGCTGACGGAGACGTTCTCTGAAGAGAATACCAGCATAACGGGTAGGTTGGAAGTCAAGTTTCCTGCACAAAAAACCCCCCCACTCACAGGTGTGGACCTATATCTGACAAGGTACGGCATCCTATGCGGTCGTCAGCGTCACAGACTTTCATGAGGAATGATACGATTCCCAGAAGGAGTGGCATCGTCATCTCATGAAGAGGCCTCACTTAGCTGACTCCCAATTGATCGGTTCCCAGAGTCGACAATCCTCACGTCTGGACTCCCCTCAGATCCTCAGGACCGGAAAGGAGCACCTCTGCAAGAATCTCGTCCGAGTGCGAATTTTCGTAGGGAACTGCGCCTGCTCAGCAGACAGGTTCGTCTACTACTTCTCCGCAACTATATCTAGGTGTATACTCATACTCGAGCCCAGGTCCGGCTTATCTCAATCATAGAACACCCGTAACACCCCAACAGCAACAGATAATATCGATAAATAAACACCAAATAGACAAGCAAACAAGCGCTAGGATTGACTCTCTCGAGGGACGTTGGATCCCACATGCATAAGAACCATCGCAGTCCTTAGCAGCCAGGGGACGTTGGGTCCCCAGCAGAGTCGCCAGCTGTCGCTACTGCGAAAATCGGCGCCGGCTGACAGAAGAGTCGCCACCGTGCGTTATTTATCCCTCAGAGCGGGAAAGGAAACGCTCGAAGTAAACCTCGCAAAAAACGGGGAAAAGGTATGGTCATCGCAACCATAGCCTGGGTTCGGGAGTCGGTTACGCAAGGGGAAGGTATTAGCACCCCTCACGTCCGTCGTACTCGACGGGATCCACGCTTGCTTGGGTTGTCTACTGGATGCAAAACAATCTTATCTACGGCTGCTAAATCTAAAGGGAAGGGAATTGACTCGATAGAGCGTCGCACTCTATGCCTACGTATTCTCGAGAGAGAAAGTCAGAGTCAACGTAGTTCGGGACTACGGGGAAAATTGGCTCGCCAAGACATCGCGTCTTGTGCCTACGTACTTCCACTGGATGGAAGATCAGAGCCTTGCGTAGTTCAGACTAACTACGGCTAAACAAACATTCTCACACAGCAGTGAGAAAAACAAATGGTTTCACAGGGTCGGGAACCTATGGTCACAACTATGGCTGAGTCTCAAATGCGCTTGGGCAAGAGAGAAAAAGGGTTTGCAATTAATCGTCAGCGGGAAAGTCTCGATCGCACAGCCGCGAGAGAACAACAGGTTAGTCGTTAGTGTGCTCGCTAGGATATCGCATCCTATGCCTACATATCTTCGTCTGGTACGAAGAATCAGAGCAGCTGTAGTTCGGCTACTATCGGACCACAGCTCAAATCTCGTTTTATTCATCTCTGAAAAATGATTACAATGGGTTGAATACTGAAATAAATCTCCTAGGAAACGCTATCCTATTCTATCCTGAAAAATCGAATGAAAATAGCCCCCCTAACAAATGGGCTTCTAAACTCTCCTAAAAGTCGAGAAATAAAATCTATGAAGATATCCCTAAAAGAAATGCTTGAAAAATATTAAATCGAAACTTTAATATTTTTTCTTTTCTCCTTTTCTTTTTCTCCTATCTTTCTTTTCTCAAAATATTTTTCTCCATTTTTTCCACAAATATTTCTCTATTTTTCTTCACAATATCTCTCTATTTTTCTTCTCACAATATTTCAAATATACTTCTTTTCTTTTCTTTTTCTATTTTTCTCAAATATTTCTTTAATATTATTTTCTTTTTTCAATATTTTTTTATAACATTTCTTTTCTCTTCTTTTTCTATAATATGTTTCTCTTTTTTTTTTCTTTATTGGTAAACAAAATAAAAAACAAGAGAAAACAAAAAAGGGGGGGGGTACTGGACTACAAGGGATGTTAACACAGCAAAAAAATAAAATAAAACAGAAGGGCCCAGCCCAAAAAAACGCAGGGGGTGTGTGGAAGCAATCTGGGGTGTATGCTGGCAAAAACGCCTTGGGCCCAGCCCATTCCTCAGAAAAACGTGTGGGGGGGGTTTGGAGAAAAAACTGATTGGGCCTGGGGCCCAATCTCTCCAGCCTGATCTCTTCCTCCTTTCTCCTTCAGAACAAACCCAAAGAACCCTAGCTCCTTCCGCTCTGCTCACGGCGCCGCCGTCGGACTCAACTCCACCTTCAATCTTCCTTCGTTATTCTCCTAAACTCCAACTTCTTGATTCACGTTCATGCGCGCTTCTGGAAAAGTGTTCTGGTGAAATCTTCTGGGACTTCCATTGAAGAACGTTGAAGGTGATCTTGGATCTGGAATTTTCGTGAACGAAAACGATGAAGAACGGCGCATAAGATCCTTGAGGTCGTCGTTGATTATCTGGGAACGGCGATGATTGTTGAAGGTTGATGCGCTGTTGGATCTGGAAACAAGTTCTTGGATGAAGATAATGATGATGTTCATCGTTCTGGAGTTTTCTGGAGAGGTTGACGAAGGATGATGAACGTTAGGGTTCTGGATTGAAGGAGATGAGTATTCTTGAGGATCCTTTGAGGATTTCTGAGAGTTCTTGATGGAGCTCTATGAAGATCTAGGGATCTGGTGGTTCTACTGGAAAATCCTTGATGAACACATGAAGATGATGAACACATTTCTGGAATTTTCTTGAGGTTTCTGGTGAAGTCGATGAAGATGAAACAGATCGCTGATGATGATGATGAATATGGACTGGGAATCTGGTGGTTGAACGAAGGTTGAGATGGAGGATGATCGGAGGAAGATGACCGGAGAAGGAGGTTTAGGAAGATGAAGATGGATGGATGTTGGGAAGAAGATGTTGATGGTTAACGGAATCTGGGATTGTGATGGTTTTTCCGGCGAGGGACGGCTGCCGCCGGCCATGCAGGCCGGCCGGAGGTGTGTCTCAGGCGAGGCAGCGTGATGAAGCCACGTGGTGGTGGTTAGTGGGGGTGATCCATGCATGCGTGACGCGTGTGGTACGGCGTGGCACAGAGAGGGGATGGTGGGTGAAACGTGGAGGGAAGAGGGAGAGTCTGAAGGGGTGATGTGGCGTGATTTGGTGCAGCAATGTGGGGCCTTTTTTTTCTGCTACACGTGGCTGCGTCTGGGCTTTATACTTATGTGCTGCGCTGGAAGCTTCCAGAGTCTTCTGGTGTGTGCTGGAATCACCTGGAATTATCTGGACGTTGGGCTTATTTCCTGGACCTTTTTGCTGAATTATTTGGACGAATTGGGCTTGGACAAAAAAACATTCTGGGCCACGAAAATGAATTAAAAAACTCTAAAAAACTGCATTAACTCTAACTAATCCCTAATTAATCCTAAAAATCTAATTAACTCCTAATTAGAAATCTAGTAAGAATATCTATTAATCTTTTATTAAATTCTAAAAACAAACTATTCTATATTATTTAAAAATAGTAAAATCTATTTACTCTCTAATAAATTCTACATTACTCTATATTGTCTAAAAATGAAAAAAAATTCTTATTAAACTAATTAAAAGAGAATCTAAACCAAAGTAAAAATCTATAATATTCTAAAAAATGCCATTAAATTCTATTTAAAACTATTAAGAGAAAATGCTATTAAAAAATATCTAAAATGATTAAAAATCTATTTAAAAATTCTATTAAACCTAAAAAAATGATTTAAAAGCTAATAATATTCTATAAAATGCTATAAAATCCAGAAAAATCATAATAATTCCCAGAGGGACAAAATAAGCACCGAACGACACAAAAATAATCGGTAAAAATAAACGGGCACCGAAAAATCCCAAAAATCGATTCTACTGATTAAAAACACCTGAAACACGAGACGGGAGCTGTGATCCCTGATAAAATCAAAACAAATGAACAATGCAATGTATGCAATATGCAGATGCGAATGCGGTTATGCGTCGAAACATCGAGCCACATGCGAGACCCGGTTGGTCAAATTTTGGGGTGCAACATCACCCTCCCCCTTACTCCATGCATTTATCTAGAAATGATCCGCACGTTTGATCAGTCTTGTAAAAGTGATTTGTTTCTGCCTGATTTTCTTATCCCCCTTTGATAACATCAAAAAGAAAGAAGATAAAGGTAAATGAAAGACATATTATAATGAGATAAGAAAATTCACCAAATTTGCAACAGGATAGTCATTAACAAACATCCACATATAATGAAGTTAATGAAAGGATATAAACTGATAAATAGATAACTACACAAATGATCAAAAGAAATATGTACTATTACAAATTAACAATGATTCATGTCTTAATAAAACAAACAAACATAAGAAGAGATTAACACTAGAATGTGATGAACAATAAATGAAATGACATGCACAATGATATACAAGGACTCCTCGAGGACTTCTCCCCCTAAAGTAATGGCCTCTTCCATGAAATGGATATTCTTGAGGTGGAGGAAGTTGCTCATCAATCCGTTTTGTATACTCTAGGACAACTTGATTAAGGGTGTTAAAACTGGTAGTGAGAGAATGGTTTTGTCCTGCGGCAGTTTCAACCATGACATCAAACCTACCCATCACTATTGTTGCAAATGAGTTATTATTCATGTGAGCTTGAAGCTAGTTTTGCAAATGTGTGAACCGTTCATCTTGGGCAGTGATGAAGTTTTGTCGTTCGAGCTGCATACTCCTCGTCATTTTGAGGAGTTCGTCGTTGTTCTGTTGGGGATGCAGAGGTGATGGAGGCATGTAATTCCAATTTGGGGTCCCTTGATATTCCCAATTCATTGCTTGAGGCATGTATTTTTCACCTAATGTAGTCAAGCTCGTATGTTTCCAGGCACCCCATCCTTGGTTGTCATCATGTTCCAAGTGGGGTGATTGATCTAACCAACCACTGTTATCTTGTCCATCAGTTTCCATGTGATTTCCACCCTCTTCTCCTTCTTCTTCTTCTTCTTCTTCTTCTTTATTTTCATCTCTCATCAGAGTCTTGCAGATGAGAGCTTGTGGCCTTAATAATAAATCTGTAGCAAGTTTCGCTAGGATCCTAAATATACCCCATCATAGTTAGAGTCTTTTGGCAAAACTCCTGGTTGGTTATCAAGGTTGTGTAAGGAATAACAGGTACTGCCACATTTGCATTATTAAGAACAAATTGGATAAAAGAGCCATAAGACAATGTGGTTCCTCTACCAGAATATTTCAAAGAGTAGATTCTACTCGCAATATAGTGAGGCCAGCTAATCTTGATCTTATTTTTCAGAATGTAGACGAAGTGAGCCTCGGCTTGATCAACCCGAGAATAACCACCTTTCTTGGGTCGAAGAATGTGCGAAACAATCCACTGTAAAATTCTGTCAACAAGCTTCAACCTGCCAGGTGTGACTGGTTTCGAAAAAAGGTCACTAGCGACGATGTCGTTAGTATAAGATTTCTTCAGCATAGAGTTCAAGGCTTCCTGGAACTTATACCCATGTATAGTACGAGTATCCGTTACCTTAATCAGCGGCTCAGCAAATAGAGGAGACATGTTAAAAAGATTTTTCCAGACAGAGTCATTGACATATACCTTGTAATTACCAATCTTAGTACTGAATTCAAAACCCTTAAATTTTCCTTGAAGATCAGTCTAGAAAATTCTTACCAAGTCTTCATTGTATTTATTATCGCATTCCAAGAAGTTTTTGAAATTTTGCACATCCAGAATATCAAGCACTTCTTGAATGTGCATTCTCTTAGCAGCTTTTCGATAATAAACATATTGTTTGACTATGGATCTTTTACTTAGATTTTTCTCATAAAGATTAGTGTATTCAGGAGGTAAAAGAGAAATAGCGGTTATCAATAGAGCAGCTATAGAAGTACCAGCTTGAGCAGATGAGGCTCTGGTTGTTCTTTTCCCTGTTACTCTTCTTGTAGCCATTAGAGCAATTCTTTTAAGAGGATGCATAGTGAAAACATAGTTTTTTATATTGATTGGAGAGACTCACTATACTTCTTGACTAGATAGTGAAATTAGGTTTTGAAAGAGACTTTGGAAAGAGGAGATGCAGATAGTAGCCTTGAGTGGGTGCAAAGTACCAATGTAAATCCTAATGATGATGTTGTTTGAATGCATAACAAAAAAGTGAATGCACTAAATGGGTCAAGTAATTTGAATGATTGATCAAAACAGAGTTTTTTCAATAAAATCGCGCGACACATCAACTCATATAGGTTTTGCATCGATGCATACTGTGAAAGCAAACATAGTAAGAAATTTTCAAAGTTTGAGTCAACCAAAGGGTCGACTTGAGTGGACCCGCTTTTAAAACAAGAAAATTTGTTATTTTGTGAGTCAACCAGAGTCTTGTATAGGTCGACTCATCCAGTTAAAAATAACATAAATCATCAATTTGAAACATACAAGCATCAAAATGACATAAATAGATAGCATACTCAAATTTCAAACATCCAAAGGGGTGAAACATGCTTAATCATGCAATAAACATCAATAATAACACATAAATTGATACATCAACTTACACAAATGAGGTGAATATGAAAGTTTGATAATAAGGAAAGATAGTACCTCAACAACGATCGATGATAGATGCCCTCACATATGTCTTGGTTACTTCATTTTTTAGATAAAGATATAGACAAAGCACATATATAGAAAGCATGCAATAATGAACTCCTAAACACGATCCAAGATGTCGAGAACACCGAGTTCCCTACGGATGTGAAAGAAAGGCTCTGTAGCGAGTGGTTTTGTGAAAATATTCGCAAGTTGATTTTTGGTATCAACGTGCTCAAATACCCCATCACCTTTCTCCACATGATCCCTAAGGAAATGATGGTGTATTTCGATATGCTTGGTGCATGAATGTAATACAGGGTTCTTGGTTAGATTAATGGCACTATTGTTATCCCAAAAGATCGGAACACACTCAAGCTTTAGATTGAAGTCGAGTAATTGTTGCTTAAGCCATAAGACTTGAGCGCAACAACTGCCATCCGCAACGTATTCTGCTTCGGTTATTGACAAAGCAACAAAAACTTGCTTTTTGTTATGCCAACTCACCAAAGAATTTGAAAACAGATGACAAGTGCCACTTGTGCTTTTCCTATCCTATTTGAAACCGACAAAGTCGAAATCGGAAAATCCAACCAAGGAATAATCATTACCCTTGGAATACCAGAGCCCATACTTTGGAGTACCAGAGAGGTATCTAAGTATGCACTTTACGACTCTCAAGTGAGATTCCTCAGGACATGATTGATACCTTGCACACGTGCAAACACTAAACATTATGTCAGATCAATATGCGGTAAGATAGAGGAGAGAACTAATCATACCTATATACTTCTTCACCTCCACATCGTTACCATTCTCGTCTCGGTTGAGATTTTCACATGTAGGCATTAGAGTGTCAATTGCCTTGGAGTTAGCCATGTCAAAATGCTTAAGAAGCTCAAGGAAATATTTTGTCTGGCTCACAAATGTACCCTCTTTGAGTTGTTTAATTTGCAATCCGAGGAAATAATTGAGCTCCCCCATCATTCTCATCTCGAACTCGTCCTGCATTAATCTAGAAAACTCCTTGACCATATTCATGTTAGTTGATCCAAAAATGATATCATCAACATATATTTATACCAATATTAAGTGTTTTCCTTGATGTTTAATGAAGAAAATTATGTCAAACTCTCCTCTTGAGTACCCTTGATCAAGAAGAAATTTGCTAAGATGGTCATACCAAGCCCTAGGGGCTTGTTTGAGTCCGTACAAAGCTCGTTTTACCTTATAGACATGATCAGGATACTCATGGGATTCAAACCCAGGAGGTTGGGCTATATAAACCTCTTCATTTATATATTCATTGAGGAAAGCACTTTTTACATCCATCTGAAATAATTTGAAATCTTTCGCATAAGCGAAAGCAAGCAAAAGGCGTATAGCCTCGAGTCGGGCAACCAGCGCATAAGTTTCTTCACATTCAATTCCCTCCTCTTGGTCATACACTTGTGCGGATAAACGTGCCTTGTTGTGTGTTATAACTCCATTTTCGTCCAGTTTATTTTAAACACCCATTAGGTGCCAATTAATCGATGGTCCCGCAGAGAAGGGACAAGGTCCCAAACCTCATTTCTTTTAAACTGATTCAGTTCCTCTTGCGTTGATAGGAACCAATGTTTATCTAGTAATGCCTCTTTAAGGTTTTTAAACTCAACTTGAGAGACGAAAGCAAAGTGATAACAAAAGCTACTTAGCTTAGATCAAGTTGTCACTCCCTTCGAAATATCACCGAGAATGTTGTCGATAGGATGGTCTTTAGAAGATTTTTAAGATGGAGGAAAGCCATCGGTCTTAGTCGGATGAACCTCATCAATCTCCTCATATTGGTGATCTTTTTGCTCCTCAAAGTTCTTTGATTCAGGTTGGTAACTCCTTTCTCAGTGTCTTTGATTATGTCTTCAGAAGATACACCAGCACCATGAAACGAATACCTTTTCCGACACTTTTCGAATAAGTTTCATCAAAAGTGACATGAACAAATTCTTCATCTATAAGTAACCTCTTATTATATATTCTATATGATTTACTTGACTGAGAGTATCCGAGAAAGATACCTTCATCTGCCTTGGAGTTAAATTTACATAGACTCTCCTTACAGTTGTTTAACACAAAATGATTACAACCAAAAACATGAAGGTGAGACACATTTGGCTTCCTCCCTTTCAAAGTTTTATACAAAGTCTTGTTAAGAATAGGACAGATAAGCACCCTATTCAAAACATAATAAGTCGTACTAATGGCATCGGCCCAAAAATATTTAGGAAGTCCACTTTCATTGATTATAGTTCTTCCTAACTCTTCCAAAATTCGATTTTTATGTTCAACGACCCAGTTTGGTTGAGGGGTGTGCGGAGCGAAAAAATTATGATCAATTCCGTGTCTACCATAATATTCTTCATAAAGACGATTTTCAAACTCACTTCCATGATCACTTCTAATTGATATAATATTGGTGTTCAACTTGTTTTGAGAAAGTTTAGCAATTTTTTCAAAGGCGGAGAAAGTATCGCTCTTTCTAACCAAGAAGATAGTCCAACAAAACCTAGAGAAATCATCGACTATAACAAAGCCATAGTAGTTACCACCTAGAATCTTAATTCTAGATGGTCCAAAGAGGTCCATATGAAGAAGTTCAAGAGGTTTCATAGTTGACACAATCTTTTTAGATTTAAACGAGATCCTTGTCTGCTTCCCCATTTGGCACGCATCACATAAGTGATCCTTTGAAAACTTGATTTTGGGTAAGCCAATAACTAGGTCCTTAGAAACTATCTCATTTAGCAAGTCAAAATTGACATGCGCCAAACGTCTATGCCACAACCATGAGTCCTCACTCATAGTCACGAGACATTTATCGCTACTCAATGATACTTCACTCAAATCCAGCATATAAACATTACTTACCCTCAAGCCATTAAACACATCCCAATTTTTATCATTATTTTCAATCATGTAATAATATTTTGAAAAGGATACTTTGTATCCCTTGTCACATAATTGACTAATGCTTATGAGATTAGTTTAAGGCCCTCAACTAGCAATACATCAGAAATAGTAGTATACGAGGGATTATCTACACTACCTTTTCCAAGTATTGCTCTCTTGTTATTGTCTCCATAGGTTGCAAATCCCTTCTTCTTTGCCACAAAGTCAATGAAGAGAGATATGTCTCCTGTCATATGGCTTGAGCATCCACTATCGAGAACCCATCTTTTCTCCGTAGGCTCAAGACTTTGTACCTATAAAAATAATCAACGAAAATAGGTATCCAATTGTTTATTGGGTCCTTGGTTGTGAGTGAAATCTCGGTTGTATTTAGGCAACCATTGATAAACCCCTTTAGGAATTAAAAACCTCCTAAAGCGACATTTAGGAATGGTGTGACACCTTTTGCAACAATACAAGCAAGTGAGGTTAACCTTTGTATCACTTTTGTTACCTTGATTTTTGATCACATGTGTATATTTTTGATAAGGGTTAATCATGCTTTTTCTAAAATGTGATCTATCAATAGTAAACGTGATATTTGATTCTAGAGCCTTGTCAAGTTTGGCTTTAAGAGTTCTAACCTCTTTTTGCCAAATATGAAAAGTATCGCACCCAAAGTTTACCCATCTACTTCTTTCTTCCTCAACATCTACCTTTGTTACTTCCACCATGGATGCCTTTAGAGCCTCCAATTTCCTTTCGAAATTGGAGATCTTTTGCTCCAAATGAGTAAAAGTTTGTTTGTTTGAGGCCAACCATTTAAAGGCGTCCTTGGCTTCATGGTGTAAGGTATCAAAGGCAAGTTGTAATTCAGAATGAGACAATCTAGTAGAGTTTTCATATTTAGCATGTCGTACCTTTTTATTTTTCTTCTTTTGATGAGTGAAGATACAAAGGTTGACGAACTCTTCTTTGTCACTTGAACTATCATTCGCGGATGACTCACTATCGTTTTCCCAAGCGATGTAAGCTCTTCTAGGCTTACCTTGATTCTTTTGTGAGCTATTACTTTCCTTTCCTTTGTCCTTCTTCATCAATGGATAATCCGGCTTATAGTGTATGGCTTTTCCATAATTAAAGCATAACCCTCCTGCTTTACTCCCCTTATTACCTTCATTCTTGGAATACCTTGATTGTCTTCTAAAATTGACGAGATTCTTTTCGGAATGTTGGATACCATTCTTCTTTATATAGCCATTGTATCGCTTCACGAACAACCCCATATCTCCATTCGTTTCTTCATCATCATCATCACCGCTCGAGTCATAGTCACTTAGCTCTTTTACGGTGGACTTTGAACAAGAAGCTTTTAGAGCTATAAACTTCTTTTCTATAGTTTTGGTCTTTTCCTTATTTTCCTTTTTCTCAAATTGCTCGTGACTAAGAAGCACTTGCTAATGTTCTTATAGCTTTCCAAAAAGAGTTGTAAGGTCCAAAGTCATAAGATCATTTGCTTCCTTTATGGCCGTGACTTTTGGTTGCCACTCCCTGGTAAGACATCTTAAAACTTTGTTAGTAGCAACATCATTAGAAATTGGTCTACCAAGTGAATTTAGTCTATTGATTAAATGAGAAAATCTCTTTTGCATATCGGCAATGGTTTCTCCTTGCTCCATGTGAAAGAGATCAAACTCTTGAGTCAAAGTGTTGATTCTAGCTAGTTTCACATCATTAGCTCCCTCATGGGTAACTTGCAATGAGTCCCACATAACTTTAGCAGTCATACAATTTGAAACTCTATAATATTCATCAACTCCCAAGGAGGATATCAGAATATTTCTAGCCTTTCAATTGTAATTATACTTTTTCTCATCTTCATTATTCCATTGTCCTTCATGCTTAGGCACAACAACATTATTTTCATCGGTCATGGTAATTTCCATAGGACCGTTCAATATAACGTTCCATACCTTTCTGTCAATGGAATTTATATGCACGCGCATACAATCTTTCCAGTAACTATAGTTCTCACCGTTGAAAACAGGTGTTCTATTGTAAGCCCCTTTTGATTCGTTTTCCATATTCTAAGAAGTTATATGCGAAGCACATAATGAACTGGTGCTCTTGATACCACTTGTTAGACGATATCAGTGATCTAGAAAGAGGGTTGAATAGATTACTTATTAAAACCAAAGTTGGCGCTTATTAAGATTTGGATTTTAAAAAGTTTTAAGCGGAAGCGACCGAGGAACTATACTCGTCTAAACAAACTGTTACCAAAAAGATAGGATATACGCAAAGCCTATATGGAATACCGATAAAGACGATAATTAGAATCAATAGTTTGAACACAAATCAATCAGATTTTGTTCACTTAAAGTTAGACAGTTTCCAATGCGTGTGAAATATAAACCAATTGAAAAATAGTTCAAGTGTTTGTGTTCACGCAATTAGTCGAACACTTGGTGTGCGAAGCACCTCAAGTGAATTTTAATAGGTGAATGAAGTGCTATGATTTTCAATTACAATCAAAATATTGTAATGAAGTTTCTAAAAATGTTTCAGCACTAACACACACCAGAATTTTAATCAACTAATATATTTGCACGCAAACTCAAAATTCAGCAATGAAAATAATAAAAAGAGAGAACACCAGTTTGTTAAGGCAGTTCCCCCGTCATCCTCGCTCGGGGTACGTCTGCCCTCAATTCTAAAAATAGAATTGAGACCTGTATATATAACCTGTTGCAAATTGTTTTTACAAGAGAAGCAATAGAATTCAAACAATCAAACCCAAATGTTGATGTCGAGCCTATGCCTTCTCTTCCCTTAATTCACGATGAATCATGTCCTTCGAATGTGATGAGTAAAACTTTGATTATGACACCACCTTTGAACAACCCTCTGGTCTTCAAATTTTGCTCGGCTGATTTCAAACACCAAAAATTTGAACCCAAACCTTCCTACCACAATCCTCTAGTTAACACTACCAAATTGACAAAACCTCTCGTTCTTCAATTACCTTCACTCGGCTAAATCTGCGAAGGAACGCTTTATGCAAAACCCCCAAAATCCAAGATTCTTGAAGGACAAAACCCTCAAGGGTTTATTCAAGAAAAAACCACTGATTTCTCAACCCAAACCCGATACATCAATCCTAAGTTTGGACGTTATCACCTCGATGATGCAGAATACACAACAAAAATGATTATGTGTAGTTGTTGAGGAAATGTAAGAAAGATGATGAAGATGATGAGAACTAAATCAGTGTATATTTTCACTTTTCTTGTTGTTTTTGTTTAGAATGAACTAACTCAATATATATGAAAAGTTGAAACCAAGTAACCAGCATAACAATCACTTTGAATGTTAAGCATAACAAAAATTCTGCGAGAAACGCGCGAGCGGTCGACCTAAGCTCTTCCGAATTCAGGATTATGTAGGAAACAACTCTTTACATCGACCGAAAGAGATCCATGTATTGACCCAAAGCACCCCAATTTTGACAAGCATAAATGCATATAGTATGAGTCGACCGGAGGGTCGACGCGAGCTCTCCTGAGAGCAAGACATGAAAATTAAATTATGTATGAGTCGACCTAAGCATGCTATGAGTCGACTCAAAGACTCAGAACTTACAAAAATGCATATTTTCATATATTTAGCTACTTCTAAGAGATCCTAATGCATCTCTAACTTGACCAACATGGTCAAACTCATATAGAACACACATAATGCTCTTTCTACATGTACCTAGACATACTTTAACAAATGTTTGACATAAGAAAGATATTGTATGCATATGCGACTCGATGATACCGTCCAAAGTACATTTTTTAAACTATATATGTTTTGACTTCATTAAAACAAGTATAACCAAGTATGAGGCACTTTGCCCTCACACCTGTAGAGTACTACATATACTTAGGATGCTAACACATTTCCTAGGTATAACCAACCCTCGAACCTTAGATTTATAGCTGTGTTGTTACATAGTGCACTTAGAGTTTTATTCGATCCTTACTGTCGCAACTGCGAAAAGGCCCGGCGAAAACAAACAGAAGAGTTGCCACCGCACATTATTTATCCCAAAGAGAGGGAATGGAAACGATCGAAGAAAACCTAAGAGAAAAGAAAAGACAAGGTCATTGCAACTAAATCTTGGGTTCGGGAGTTGGTTACACAAGGGGAAGGTATGAGTACCCAACGGGATCCATGCTTGTTGTCTAAAAAAGGGGTAAGTTATCTAAAAGCTATTGCTAAATGGGGGTGAAAAGGAAAGAAGAGACTCGATAGGACATTGTCGCCCTATGCCTACGTATTCCCTCGTGCAATGGGAAAGTCAAAGTCAACGTAGTTCGGAAAACTACGGGTGATGGAGGGAAGGTTGCTCGCCAAGACAATGTCGTCTTGTGCCTACGTATCCTCATCTGGTATGAGAAATCAGAGCAAACGTAGTTCGGGAAACTACGGGACAAAGTTCTCGATCACATTGGGGCGAGAGAAAGGGTTCAGATTAACAGGTTGGTCTCGATCACGCTGAGGCGAGAAAAAAAAGGAAGTTAGTTGTTAGTGTGCTCGCCAAGGATAGGAATCCTCGTACCTACGTATCCTCATTAGGGAATAAGGAATTAGAGCAGCCGTAGTCCAGCCAACTACGGGAAAACAGAATCTCGATCGCACGGGGGCGAGAGAAAAGATCCTAGGCCTGAAACGCCTTAACAAAAGTGAATTGACTTTGTTCGAGATGCGTATCGCACTAATGTCTATGACATAGGAGGGAATACATCGCATATCACCCACGGGGCATACGCTAACACTCTATGAAGGTGAGAAAATACTTAGAAGGGGGGGTTGAATAAGGATTTTGAAAATATTATGGCAATAAAAACACAAAGATTTTTATCCTGGTTCGTTGAACTCAACTACTCCAGTCCACCCTATCAAGAGTGATTTGCCTTTCTCCACAAGGACTTAATCCACTATAATCAAACTGATTATAATATCAACCACTAAGAACAACTGTCTTAGTCTTCTCAAGAACTACTGACCACAACTTGGTCTTCTCAAGGAACTTTTACAATCAAATGTAAACTAAACAAGTGTTTGAAATGCTTCTAAGAAAACTACATCACAACTGTGATTTACACATAAGTTTAAGAACGTATGAAAACTATTCAGCAAAGAATAATAATTTGTATGAGAGCTTTGAGAGAGTTTTCAATGGATTTTTGTCAAAATACGTCAACTATAGAAAGTTGTTGGAGACTTGCTTTTATAGACAAAGAAGTCCAAGACGTTGCAAACTTGAAGACTGTGTACTGCAAAGTAGCTGTAGCCTTTTGTCTTCACATCACTTGACCTTTCCTAGAAGTAGAACGTTTAGAGAAATCCTTTTTGCCTGAGTTTTTGTGTCTATCATAAAAGAGGAAAGAGTCGTTTGGCATAACCAACGGATATAACTTTGAATAATCTTCTTCAACAAGTTTCTATTTCACAGCAATCAACATCAGAGTCTTGAGTGATCAGAGTCTTTGATGTCATCAGAGTTTGCTGTATTAGAGTGTTGCAGCAAGTGTGCTTCAGCGTGAAATTAATCAGAGCAGAGTTTGGAGATCAGATTCTCAGTACTTGCAGCGAACAGTACTATCAGAGTCTTCTGAAAAACAATGCTTGAAACTCTTCATACAAAGTCTTCAGTCTACGCTTCAGATGCTTTTGTAGCTTCTGCTTCAGATCCTTCTGTAGGCAACGCTCAGAGTCTTCTAATTAGATACTTCTGACGCTCAGAGCCTTGCGTAGTTCAACGTTCAGATCCATTTTTTCTTTCAGAAGAATATTAAATTTAATATCTGCAGCAAAAATACTTGAACAAATTTAGAGTATATAATTTCTTAATACAAAATTTCATAAGTGTTATCATCAAAATATAGAGATATAACTAAGAACCAATCTGTGTTTTAACACTCTAGACAAACGATGAAAAACTCCTCACTCATCATTTCCCATATACTTAAGGCTCATGGCGCACAATACTTATCGTATTCATTAAGTGTTTTGATTATTATTTTGAGAGAGAAAAGAAAGACGCACGCAAGGTCTAAGGGGAAACTGAATTCTAACTATTATCATACAAAGTGGACCTAAAATTCGGATTAGGAGGAAAGTCTACCTAATGTCGTCATACTTGGATTGAAAGCCTAATGTCTCTCCTACCTCTAACTTAATCGGAAATTAAGTCGAGTTAGGAATCCTAAGGGATCATGTGAATACAGGGGTAAACAACAAGTAAACACGAAGTACCGCAATCACGAACAACTTCAAGTATTGAAATTCAGATAAATACCCAAAGGAAAATATATACAAGTATCGTCAAAGAAATATTCACAAACGCACTCGAGAATTAATTGAAACTAAAACCAAAATTAAGAACAAAATTAATCAAATTAAAAGTTATTTAAGTCAAAATTAAATCAAAGTCTAATTAACTTAGTTCTAATTGAAAGTTAATCCTAAGTTAGATCAAGATTAATTTCTAATTTAATTCTAAAATTAAAACTAATTTTAAAATTAAATCTAATACTAATATTAATTAAAATAAACTAATTAAAATCTAATTAAATCCTAATTACCAAAGTTAGGTCCTAATCCTAAGATTAATATCTAATTAGTAAAACAAAACCTAATTAATTAACAAAAATAAATAATTAAAATCAATTAACTCAAATAAAAATAAAAATTAATAGAAACCAAATCCTAGTTAAAATTAAAAAAAAAAACTAATCTTAAAATGACTTACTATATTACTAATCCTAAAAACTGCCCATGTTAAGATAAATTACTAATCCTAAAAACAACAAAAGATACTGACTTGGACTTGGAAGAGAATTTTCATCCTATGCCCAAACGAATAACAAGGCGGGTCGGCTATGAGTCCATGGACCGACCTAGTTTGCACAAACCAACCAAACACAACTTCTAATTTCAAAAACTTGTGGTCAGTGAAACAAAACGTATTCCATGAGAACACGATCTGGAATAAGAAGAGTAACAAGTCGAAAAGCAAATCGATCGAGAAAAAAATGAAAGCCCTAACCGCATTCCTCTTGTAACCCATCTCTTGACCTTGTGGCCTCTCTTTTTTCTCACGAATTTCCTTCCATCTTCACTCTTGTGAGGTCCAGGTTCATGAATAGTTGTGAGGATTTGGTTTCTTGAAGAGCAGAGTAATATCAAAGCAATAGAGTTGAGTTATTCTTGTTTGAAGATTGAGGAAGAAAGGTTTGTTGTTGAAGGGAAATTGAAGATGGTTTGGGGTTTTACGCTTCCTGCGAGGTTGAAGGGAAGGTGGATGTGGTGGTGGGTTTTCGTGGCGGTTTACGACATCATTTGCATCATCTTATAAGGTGTGTATGGAAACAAATGGTGACGAGGGAGTAGAAGAAGCAAAGGGTGAAGGTTTGATGGTGACTGAGTGAGATTTTATGGAGGGTTCTTGAAGGTTCATTCACTCCTGTTACAATTTCTGTAGGATTTCCGAGCATGAACTTGTTTCATGGATGAGTTGGTGATAATTGTTTCCTCTTATTCCTTGCTATGAACCTGAATTTGTTATTGTTGATCGATGCAGGTGAATGATGAACTGTTGTTGTCGTTTTTTTTGTAGGTGGTTTATGGTTTAATAATTTGAAGATGATGAGAATGGCAGTGAAAACCGAAAGGTTTTTGTGAGGTATGCTTAAACTTCCTCCTCCTTATTTTTTTGATGCCTTCCCCCTTTTTAATCCAAAAAAAAACTTGTATGCTATGTTTAATGGTACATATTTGTCCTGTTGTTGCTGTGATGTGGTGTCTTTTGCAAGTTTTCCTGGGCGTGATTTGGCGCTGCATTATGCTTGTGAGTCGTTTTGTTTTTGTTTTGTTGTGTATTGCTGCTTTTTTCAATTTGTACAAGTCGCAGCAGGTTGATGCATAGTGGTAGCAGGGCAAAGCTTGGCAACTTTGTGTACAGGTTATGGTTTTAAATGTTATGCGTGAAAGCTACATCTTGTACCATCACTTTGTTGTCTTTATTTATTTAATCTCATTTCCTTGTATCCTTAAGAGAATGTATTGGACCTTGGATTAGATTTTTGTGTGGATCGTGTGGCTTTGTGTTTTTGTTGAAATTTTACACCTTATGACGGGCTTACAAAAATTATCTAATGAGCTTTTGGCCTTATTTTATTTTTCTTGTAATTGCAATGAATACAAATGGGCTTGTAATGGAAATTGATTCTTGTATTGGTTTTATTTTTATTTTTTGTGGAAATGACACTTTTATGAATAATAGAAACCTTGGTGACCCCTTTTTTTGAGATAATTTTTTAAATGTAAAATGGGTTTTATTTGTAGACAAATTGAATGGGCTTAGAAAATGGAATCGGTATGGGTATAAAAAGAGATAATTAAAAATTAAAAATGGTTAATGAATGGGTATGAAAATGGATATGGTGATGGACAGTGATTATTTAGAATGAGTTGTATATGACTATGCATTTTTTTTAAAAAGGATAATTGGACTTGGTTTAATGGATAAGATGGTTTAAAATTTTGGACATGCAATAATATGGAAATGAATAATGGATGTTAAATGGGAAAAGGTTTAGAGAGATGGATTGGATTGGTGATTTGGATCATTGGACGTTTGAAATCGAATTTGAACGACGAATGATGATGAATATTGCCCTAGTTACTTGAATCCCAAGAAAATTCTCTAAAGTATTCAACCAAAACCTGACAAATTTGAACTCCTGGAATCTCTTGAAAACCTCTCTTCTATGAATCCACACTGACTTCAAGTAACAAGTCATTAAGAGAACAACATTGCTTTGATCATAATATATGTCCATAATTCAATCTCTTGCACCATGATCTCATGTTGTACAATTCAATCCATAAGATATCTCGCCTTGATAGCCAATGATCTCAAAACAAGAACAATCCCCTGAAGAAACCTTGAAGATGAAGATAAGATGTGAAATGCAAAAATAAACATGACCAGCCAAAGGTCCTTCACATAAAAACCCTAATCCAATGAACCTCGACTGATAAAAGTCTACAAGCTCAACCATGAATCAGAAACCTCAATTCTCCCTGAGATATACAATGATGAAGATAGTATCCTGAGATGTTAAAAATGAAATAAAACCTTAATCCACAACCCTCCTTAATTATACCAATGAAGGAACCTTGATCATTTGACACTCTTGAGATCTCTTGCTTCAACTTGACTAAAGTAACCAAATAAATCACCTCTGAATAGTGAAAGCTCAGATCACGAGAAAAATGATTTGATCCCTGTCTTAGAAGCTCTTGTAGATGTATGATTATGAAGTATGAACTAAATAAGATGTAGATGAATGCAAAACAAAAGCCAGCAAAAGTTAGAAAAAGCTAGGGCAAATTTTGGGGTGCAACAGCTGCCCCTATTCAATCGACTTGGACCTGAAAGTATGAAAAGTAACTACTTTCAAACATTCAAGGTAGAAGGTGATTGAATACAAAAAAGAACCCTGGAATTTTCAAACTGCGATGATATTCACAAAGCAAAGATTTCCAGCCGAAGGTGGGCTTAAAAACAACGGGTACCAACCAAAAGTTGGGATAACCGACACGGTAACTGAGCAAGAAGATAACAATGGCTACTAACCAAAAGTCTTAATCACCAGAGAGTAATAACCAAAAGTTGTGAGAAAGAGGCTACTAACCAAGAGTTAGGATCACCCAGACACCGACCGAGGGTGAATACATAAATAACAAAGTCTACCAACCAAAAGTTGGGATCCGCAGGAAGTAGAATCAACCGACTCACCCCGAAAGGAAGATGATCCCACTGGGGAAACAAAAGAGGACTACCAACTAAAAGTTGAGATAACATCCACAAAACGACAGACTACCAACCAAAAGTTGGGATAGCATCCACAAAATGACCAAACTAGGGATTATAAGAAAATCAATAATATCCATTAAAGAGTTAACGGAAGGACAACCGCTTTAATCAGAGGGACACATCATCAAAGAGTTGATGGAAAAGAAGCTGACATCATCAAAGGGTTGACGGGGAGAAAACGTGGAACATCGTCATCAAACGGTTGATGGTAATAAAACTTCATTAGAGAGACACCTCGTCAAAGGTTTGACGGAAGGATAACATATGGAATGATGTCATCAAAGGATTGATGACAAGAAAAACTGACCTCGTCAAAGGGTTAACGGAAGAGAAAGACTTCACCGAAGAGACACATCGTCAAATAGTTGATGGAAAGAAAACCTGACTAAAGGAACACTTCGTCAAAGGGTTGATGGAGAGAATATTTTCTTGAAGAGGTACATCGTCAAAGAGTTGACGGGAAGAAAAACGTTTCTGAAGAAACACATAGTCAAAGAGTTGACGGGAAGAAAAACGTTTTTGAAGAAACACATCATCAAAGAGATGACGGGAAGAAAAATTTGCTTGGGGACATCGTCATCAAAGGGTTGATGGACAGGGCCTGATCAAGGGTAAGATCGACGTATGATCTAAGACCCAGAAGAAAGTAAGTAGATAAGTTGACTGAAATGTCTACTGGGGAATAGCTTGGCATTCTCTTTGAGGATATGTCACTGACTTGACTAAAAGTTGATTAGGGTTTCCACGGAAGGTGCCAAAACTGGCTTATGCTTCGCATGCAAATGTTTGAACATGGCGTAATACTCCATACGAAATGGAAATGCTACGCATTTGAGGATGTAATGCAAAAATGATAACTATATGCAGGAATGAAGATGCAGGCTCGGGTTGCTGGGGAAAGAAGGATATGCCAAGTATGATTGGACTTTGGAATAGAGGCCAATAGGAATTGGGATTTTCTTTGAAATGGATGCCAATGTGGATTGGACTTTGGTTTTTGTGAATGCCAATAGGGATTGGACTTTGGGGTAGGTCACGTACGACTTGTCGCGATGAGAATTGGATATCAAATTATTGATTGACTTGAATCTTAATTCATTGTTCACCACCGGTCTTTAATTTTTCCAAAGGAAGACAAAAAGATCGAATTACCCACAAGATGCAATGCAAATGCAAAGCTATAGAATCTATGATTCGGGGGTTGGTTAAAGTTAGGGAATGTTCTAGCATCCTAAGCATCTGTAGTACTCTATAGGAACCTCTTATTTTATCGTGTTATTGTTGTTTGCTAAGGGTAAAAGACCTAGGGGTTTATTTCTAAGTATACTCGCCAAGAAGTCGTATCTTATGCCTACGTATCCTGACGGAAGTGGAATCAGAGTATTCGTAGTTCCCCTAAAAGGAATTGAGGAACCATTGACTGTGGTCAAAGTTCCAGGGGGAGAACGTTTGTTGATTGATTCTAGGAGAAAAGACGAGTCGTCATCTTAAGGGAGAATACCCGACTTAACCACCATAACTTGTAGGAGATGGTCTTTGCATCACATTGAGGGAAGGGCTCAGAACTCAGATTTATCGCTAAGTATGCCACATAGCTCTCTCAAGTGGAAAAGATTCAGCATCTCACAATTGTATTATGGGGTAGGAGAATTACTTCTCAACTATTAAGATGAATCACGTCTAATTCTCTTGTGGGGAGAATAGATGATTAAGTTGTATTATAAGGTTTGTCTAAGTCGAAAGACTTAAAGGAGTCTATCTTATCTTAAGGTATAAGGGTTAAATCTTAAGCTGATCGACTTGAGAAATCAAGGATCAAGCGGGGGAACATGATGCAAATGCTAATGCATTGTATACGAATTATAAATTCATATACAGATTCTTTCGTTGGACATGCATATAAAATAATATCGAAGAAAATAGAGCGAAGTTACATCATGATTTAGCAGCGCAATTTAAAATTAACAATCATATTAGGAATTAATCATGCTTGAAATTAAAGCCCGTGGTTCCAAGAATCGTGATTCAAATGAAATTATCGGTCAAACACCACCATTACTGATCCCAATCTCGCAACAAATATAGTTGAAACTTAAATTAACATTATAGTTAACTTTAAATCAAATTAAAACAATTAAACAAATCTCAAATAGAAATATAATAATGATTGGATTTTGATCAAAATATTGAATAAAATTAATTGAGCCCCTCTTTTTTTAAAAGATTAATAACAAAATAAATAAAAAAATCAAATCAAAATTAGATTTTAGTCAATGATTGATTTGGATTTTAAAAAAGGGTTAGTCGATAATTGAACCCCTCGGAGCAACGTCTTTTTGTTACGATATGAGTGTATATATGGATTTATGAGTTCAATGATGTTTTTGGTTTTTGTTGAAGGCTCTCTTCTTTCGTCGTAATCCCTTTTGTTGTGATTCCAATCTCTTATATAGGATTGTAAGGACTGTTGTGAATTGATGAATAACGATGGTGCTTCCAATTCAGGCGGAACATGCTTGAACCGTTTTGGAAGGTAATGTTAACACTTGTCTCCTTGCTTCGAAACTTTTCATCTTCGTCTTATTGTATCGGGGTTATCTTTAATTCTTGCCAAAACTATCTTAAATTTATATTGAAGTCCATAAATATTTGTTGTTTAATATGACAATATCTCAAAGATGTTTGATTACACGCTGCAACTTATTTGGTTTTACTGAGAGAATGTTGTAATTGATCTACTTGGAATTCCTTGAACTCTAAATTCTTGAATCCAAGCTGAGATCATTAGCACAACACAAATTTAACCTGTAAATCAAACTGGACCATCTTAAGTTGTGTCTTAACTGTTGTTTTAGGTGAAACCTCGACCCACGTGTGGTTTTCAGAAGCTGGGGAATGTCGCAAAATTGAGGTATTTGGGGTGCTTCACGGAACTCCTTCCTGCAATGTATGCACGATCAACTGGTGCGAGTAATACACTCACCCCTTTGCAGACATGCAGATGTCCTGAGTTCCAAATCATCGTTGAAAAATAAGGTGCAGTCACTGATTTTGTGCGCAACGCTTAGTCCTGGTTGGTTTCTAAGGAAACGCGTCTTCTGGTATGAATTCTTTATTGCTTTTCCTGAATTCATTGAATTGAAGGTAGAAAGGATTGTTGTTCTCACGGTAATCTCCAAATTTCCATTGCAACCCGCCTGCAGTCTACTCTTGGAGAGAAACTTAGTCTGTTTTAAATATGGCTATTACTCTGGGATATTATTATTAACATGAAGCGACTCATCGCGTATTTTGTTGCAGGGTTCGCAGCTTGGCGATCGAGTGTGGGACAAACGTCTTCTTACGGTTTTCTCAATGATGACGTATACAGAGCTCTCGGCTTCATGATATAACTGAGATTCTCAAGAATGGAAACTTCGTTTTCACGGTTATATCTTTGTTGTAACTTCAATCTTCGTGTTTTTCTTTTTTAGGTTTGGCTTGGTCAACAATGGAGTGAACCAAAGAAGGAGGATGTACCGAAACTGACTGTGTTGGGGTTTGGAAGGGATACGAGTTGCCAAGTTCTGGTGTTTACTCCCTAGACTCTGACTCCACCGGGCACAGATGAATTGAGGCCATGTCGTGGATGTGGATCAACTTCATACTTGCTTTGCTACGATTCAACCTTGGAAAGAAGTATTGTCGTAGTGTCTTTGGTCTCTGATAATGCAAACAACCCTTTAATTTAGGATAGAAATAGAAACATCACCCATTTAATTTGTTTTTCCATCATGTGTATGCTTGCGACCATGTCGATCCTGCCTTGAAATCAAATTGATGAATTTGGTTTAATTGTAGGCGCACAACAGCTTGCTTGGGGACTATAAAGACCATGTTGTGTAGGATAGTAATTTTCTAATAAATCTTACGAAGACTTGTAATAAAATGAATTATGTACTATCTTGGAATAAACTAATGATGAATTGACAGGTGAGACCGATTTGCTTGTGAGGACTAGCAAAGGCGGGTTTCGTTAATCCCACTTGGGATTCTTTCATTATTAGAATTAAAAACTGCCACTTTAAAAAACGTCAAATAGTTACCACAATTTTGTCCTCTTGAATTGGAATCTTGTACTTCATTTGGAATGAATATTTGAGCACTTTGAGTTTCAGAATCGATTCTGACTTGGCCGTGAATTATCAATTTGAGCTTCCTGAATCTTAATATCGCTTGAATTCTTGTATTTTATCCTAAACTCTTGAATGTTGCCACTTGAATTCAATCAATTTGAATCTTCTTGAGTTTTGTTTTGAGAACTTCCGCTTTAGAATATGTTAATTACTAACAAATAAATGTAAATTCTTTTTAGAAGAAAACAAATGATCCAACTCCACGAGTAAGGACAAAGTCTCTCTTGCATTAAGCTTGACTTTTGTTACTCGTACTATTGAATATGAACTTGATATTGGAATCATGCCCTCAAGAATAATAGGTACCATTTACAACTCATTATAAAACTCTAATTGGTTCTCACACGATCATGCTCAACATCAATAAAAGGAAGACCCAAATTCTCCTTGGAATAAACACTAGGGCTTCTTAACGAAAGTGGACTTCATATACGATGGATCTTGAGGGAAGTAACCCAGTAAACTTAGAACCATTTTGGATCAGAATTAGCTGGTCATCTCTTGAAGAAATTGGCTGGGGAAATGAGCATTATCTCCACTTGAGCTAATGCACCTGCACAAATTGGTTAGTGATAAAGCACACGCACAAGGGCCTATGATGTTATGCATAAAGAAGTGGGGATCTTAGGGATAAAATTAGGGTGCGACACGACTAACATTAGAAAGTATCTTATCTGGATACAAGGTTGGAAAGTGTCTTGTCTAGATACAATGTTTATGGTCAGAAAGGTTAGGGAATGGTTAACATGACTTCCCAACATTCGTCTTGAAGTTGAAGGTTGACAGAACCTGCTTGAATAGCTCTGAGTAACTCTGAGGTATGGAGAAGAAATGTTCCTTTGTCTCTAATCCTACCCCAGCCTGTGGGATCTCTGTAAAAATCTTCCTCGAAAGGAGACCTGAAATCTCTATACCCTAATGGTCTAAGATGAACTGCCTTAGCATTTTGAACCTCGGAGAGGTGCTTAAGATTAATTACCTTCTAGATAAGGATAACTTCTTATGCTCTTGGGGTGGTCTGCCCCAGCCTTAAATTGATTTTGCCCCTGATTGGCTAATTGTAAAGAAATACCTCTAATCAAATTACCTTCGAGAGATTTAATGAATCTCGACCTGATTACCCCATATTAACTGAGTCTTGGATGGCTGACCCTCCTGACGAAATCATTTGATATGATTTTCCCCTGCTCAACGAAGTACTCAGGCGCTTTGCATCTTATCTTGACTAATCCTTACATTGCAGAAACTCTCCTGATGTCAAGTACTTACTCGCAAGTAAAACAAATCATTTTGAAAATGATGTTTTAATGCAATGCATATGACAGTTTTGAAATCCAAGTCTGTTCACTGGAAGAAAGTTGTGACATATAGTGAATGAATCACCTATCAGAATGTCAACATCAATACCAACATGGTAAGAAAATCCTTTTAGGAGTCAGTTTTGGCGTGATCTTTACTGAAGTATGCTTTCGAAACAAACCTGCTTCAATTAGGTCTTTTAAGGGTTGTAATGCGTCCTGGTTCACGGTTATAGAAAGAAAGGATATAAGGCTCAAAGTTTTGTTTTAACCCACCCATTATCCTTAATGTTCTCCAGTCCTATGTTCAGCTAACTCGACACAAGCTCTCACCTTTCAAAGATCATTGAATGGTAGGAGTGATGGTTATGGACCCCACAAGGTTTTCGGAGTGACAGTCACTCACTTTTCGTCTTTAGTTTCTGGAGTCATAAGACTTGTTCCCTTTTTATTTTTCATCATTTTTTCTTTTGATTTCCCTGCTTTTTCCTGGACTGACTCTTTTGAATTTTATGATTTTGAAGTACAGCGGGATGCCCTAATTTTTGCTTAAGTCACTTGTTTCCAAGTTATCGACTTAATGAGTTTTTTCTCTTTTTCTTTTTCAGAATAAATTGTGTGATCATCGCCTTGTCTGACTCGTTTGAAAGGGTTATGACTGCCTAACTCCTTGATTGGTGAGGGATAACCATTGTGGTTTTGTGAGGTACGACCTCTACAGATGTGATTGATCCACGAACGGGAACACTCCTTTTGCAACTAGGATGCTTGGTCAAATTAACTGACACCTACCTTACCCCAGGTTAAGATTGAGGGTTTTTTGTTTTAAGAAAGAAACTCCAACTACTAGGCTCAAAGGGGTTGATAAGGGATTATCTTCCTTATATCTCCGGTGTTTAGGGATTTGGAGCAATGCTTGCACATCATCAGCAAAGTTTATATTCAAAAGCATACGATCAGAAGTTTTGCGTCTTTCAATTTCATCATCCTCCCTCAGATTTTGCTTAAACAAGCATTTGACATCAGTAAAAAAAGTATGAGTGAACAAAAATGGATTTAATCAAAACATGCATATTCATTTTATTATCATTATCAATCGAAAACAGACAAGTTTTACAAATAATATTCGCACTTTAGTAGAAAAGAAACTACAAATGCAAAGAAATGACATGATATAAAAGACTACAAGCTTTGGGGAACCGGGCTTTCCAATCTTGGTTTGCTACTGATCTAGCCATATTCAAAATTGCTCGTCGAAGTCAGTATGATACTCTTCTGAACATCTACTCTCGGTGAATTCCTCCATAACATGGACTGATGAACCCACATGACTGGATGAAGAAGGATTATTGATCTGAATATCCCGAGGTGTGACTGAGAACCTATTGGAGTCAAGCAGAGTCTGAATCTTACTCTTAAGCACCTTACAGTCTTCGGTTGAATGCCCCTGTGCCCCAGCATGGTAATCACAGCGGGCATTGATATCAAAACCTGGTGGATATGGAGGAATCACTGGGTTAATCTCCTTCGGCACTATTAATCCACCTTTGATCAGATCTGGCAACATCCGACTGTACAACATTGGAAACTGAGTGAAATTCCTCCCTGACTTCCTAGGTCTTTGTCGAGCGTGCTGATGCGGCTGACGGTGGTATGACTGTTGACTCTGAGGAGGTCTCTGATTTGGAGAAGGGTATTGTCCATGTGAAGAGAATGGTAATTGATATGGAGACTAGAAGATTGCTGACTCCGAACAGTTGAAATATCTGAAGACTGAACCTGAGGTATCGGGTATTCCTGGGTGGAATTACTTTCTTTCTCTCATTCTTCTTGAGAACTGACAACTGATTCGCTTTCATAAACTGAAACTTCTGAGGTGTCTTGAATCTTTCCATTCTTGAGTCCACTCTCGATACGTTCCCCAATTATTATCAAGTCAGAAAAGTGTAATTCCCCATTACCAATCATCTTATCCAGGTATAAACCTTGCAAAGTACCCATGAATAGATCAACTAATTCCCTTTCTATAAGTGGTGGTTGAACACGAGCAACTAACTCTCTCCATCTCTGAACATACGCTCTGAAGGATTCATTGTCCGCTTGAGATAAGTCTTGCAACTTCATGCGACTGGGAGTCATGTTGAGATTGTAATTGTATTGCTTCAAAATTCAGTGTCTTAAACTTCGGAAGCATCACAAGGTATAAAACCAAACACATGCTTGAAGCATTCAGATTAAAAGTATCATGACCCGTTAGAGCGTCCAGCTTCTCCTCTAACAAACGATATCTTTTCATAAACTCAACAGTCTGTGGGTCCTTAGGTTTCATTCTTGGAAAAGCCCCTTGGAAGTCTGGCACAGAGAATATGAAACTCTGATAGTTTTTGTCATTGAGAGAAGAGGAACGTCTATCTCGGACAATGGTATGCTCTTGTATATCTTGATCTTCAACAGGAATCCGCACAGGCTGAGCTGAGCAACATTGTTCACTGAAGGTGGAATAACATTCTCATTAACTGGAGTCCTCTTAATATTGGTCTCTCCCCTTGTCATAGCTTTTATGGCTTCCATGAGTTGATCCAACCGATTCTTCATTAATTCAAACTCTGCCCTTATAACAACCTGATTCTGCTCTCTTGAGTTCATGATTCTTCCAAAAGCTAATTCAAGTCCAATACGAGTGTCGGGAAATCAACTGCAGGTTGGAAAAAAGATGGATGAACTCTCTGTTTCTGGATGAGGAAGGATATGCAAAAATGATGCACAAATGCTTATGCAATGCAATATGAAATGCAACATACATGGGATCAAAGCTTCCACAAAGCTCTGAATAACTGATGTGTTACTAATTGAATAAGCTCATAAGTTTGCTCTGAAGAAAATACCGGAGTACCAGAATACCAGAATATCGAAATAATCAGAATACCAGCCTGATAAATTCACACTGATAAGAAAACCAGAAAACCGGGTTGGTTGAAAGTCAAGTTTCCTGCAAAAACTCATTCCCTCTCACAGGTAGGTTTTAGTCTTGGATGGCATGGCAATCCTAATAGGTCATCAATATCACGGATTCTCAGGTCGAGAAACGATGATACGTTCACCATTTTTGGTTTGTGTTGCACCCCAAATTTGTCCTACCTTTACATAGTTTCTAGTGCCACTTTATTTTGAATGAATAAAATGACACAATTGGCAAGAGACCATGTGTAAGGAGTTGTGAGTGTGAGAGGCAAGAGACCATGTTTAAGTTGGGCTTTAAAGTGGGCATTAGGTTAGAGTTAACCCTAATTTGTTACCTATATAAACATGAGTTGCATTTGAGAAAAGGGGGAGAAGGAGACAAAAGAAAAAACAGCGGTCATTCTCACAACTTATCAGAAGAAAGGAGGAACCCACGAATCCAGAAGGAGAACAAAGGGACGGTTCTTCGAAGAAGAAGACGGAGCTTCCTTCGTTAATCATCATCATCGCGACTCAGAGAAGCTCAAGCTCTCACCATTGTCCTCCTTGTTCTGCAGGTACAACTACCCCATAGTACATACCTTTTGAGAAGGGTAGACCTTAACTCCATTCATTGTTCCTCTAACCTAGGACTTTGTTGTTTGTGTGTATTTGTGCATGGCATTCATAAAACATCATTCTTAGTTTCAAGGAATTCAATAGTCCTTTGCGAATTCAAAAGTCCTACATTTCAAAGTTTAAAACCGTTTCTAACTTTTCTAAAAAAGAAATGTTTGCAATTGACCGTTGAAGTTCTTGAAACTATTGCATTGCATTAGCATCATGTCTTGCATGGCATCTTTCCCCGAGTTTCTCATGTCCAGTTGTCTTTATCTTCCAGTGTTTCGTTGAGTCGTCAAGCTGATTCCTTGACACAAATATCAGACTAGAGCTAACTATAGACGCCAAATGTCAGAATAAGAGGAACATAATGCGGAGGTCCGAATGGAGATTGATGAGTTGAAAGCAGGCATGACCAAGCTTACCGAGATGCTTCAAGTGTTGATTGCTAGAGGAGAGCCACCTCAGAGGACTGTCATTCAGGAAGTTTCAAGTGCTGATCCACCTCTTGTTCCAGCGCCACCCTCTACTTGGCCGGAGTTTGGTTTACCTCATAACTACTCTCCACCTGTTGCATCTGCTGCTATGATTGGTCAGGCTGTCAGACCGATTTTTCAAGCTCCTGTCCTTACCGAGGCCCAACCTGTGGTCCACACGGTTAATCAGATTGTCCAAGCTCCCGTTGAGAATCCTCCTTATGAGTACAATGTTGCCGGTGTTCAAGAAGATTTTGTTGAGCCTGAGATCACCCGTGAACAGTTTCAGATCATAAATAAGAGACTCCAAGTTGTCGAGGGTACTGATTTCTTCAACATTGATGCCGATAATATGTGCCTAGTTTCTGGTCTTGTTTTGCCTGCCAAGTTCAAGACTCCTGAGTTCGTGAAGTATCAAGGTCATTCATATCCAGGAGCCCATCTAGTCATGTACTTCCAAAAGATGGCAGCTTACACCAACAATCAGAAGTTGCTTATCCATTGCTTTCAGGATAGTTTGAGTGGTGCTTCTCTTAAATGGTATATGAACTTAGAGCATAACAGTGTCCACTGCTTCCAAGATCTCGTCAACGCTTTTATGAAGCAATACAAATACAATTTGGATATGGCTCCCGATCGTCGCCAGCTTCAAAGTATGTCTCAGAAGGAAAAATAGTCATTCAAGGAGTATGCTCAGCGTTGGAGGGAGTTAGCTTCCCAAGTCGAACCCCATATAGCAGAGAAGGAACTGACAGGAATATTCATGGATACTTTGTCTCCTTTCTATTGGGAAAAGATGATTGGGAGTGTCTCTTCAAGCTTTACAGATCTGGTGACTATTGGCCAAAGGTTAGAAGAAGGTTTGAAAAATGGGAAGGTATCCAAAGCTGCCGAATCTTCTAATGGTGCAAAGAAATCCTATGGGAATTTCCATAAGAGGAAGGAAGAGCATACCAATGATGTCATGACTGAATCAAGAAAGCCTCGCCAGGGATCTCAACCTGTTGTTACTCCACAGCCAGCTCAGACCGCTCAACGTTCAGTTATTAGACAAGACCAGTCTCGAAATAGGAACCAATTTGATCCTATTCCCATGACTTACACAGAGCTATATCCGTACTTGGTTCAACGAGGGCTGATTACTACCAGGGCTTTACCACCTTCTAATCCTCTTCCAGCTGGATTCAGGGCTGATCTCCAGTGTGCTTTTCATGAGGGTGCTTTAGGCCACGACTTGGAACATTGTTTTGCACTGAAAGCTAGAGTGCGTGAGTTAATGAGGGATGGAATACTTGATTTTGCGGATAATCCTCCAAATGTCCAGAAGAATCCTTTGCCAGTGCATCAAAAGTGAAGCTTCCCAGCGGATTGTTTGTGTTTCAGACAGGACGGCTCATGGATTTAGTCATTAGACCTTTGTTTCTCGTTGTTTGTACTTTCCTTATTGTTACATTAACTGTTTGCTTTCGAATTATATTTGTACTTTTACATTAATGAACTGAGCATTGCAACTTTTGATTTAATTTATTTTATCTATTATTTGCATCTTTACACTTTATCTTTCAAATGTTTACTTCTTGTCCAAATTCTTGATATGCAAAGATTGGAGGGAGGATGACGAAAACGTTATACCCATAACTACTGTTAGTATGCTTTCAATCAAACTTTGTTGACGATGTAAGGCATTGTTTCAACTCCCAAACACTAGAGAAATAAGGAATTTATTCCCTTGTCACCCCCTTTGAGCCTAGAAGTTGGAGTTTCTTTCTTTACAAAAAAGAAATCGCAATCTTAACCTGGGGCATGGGTAGTTCTCAGTTAACTTGGTTGTGTGTTCATACAATACACCTTTCATACAAAGGTCGCACTCACAATTTTCCTTCGCACACAGCAAGTAAGTGTTGAAGATGTTTTTCAATCAGAAGTCGATGATGGTTCACCGTGATCATTAAGCTAGGCAGTCACTTCCTTTCAAAAAAAATCAAAAGAAAAGCCCGAGAAGTCAAAACCTATGAAGGAGACTTATGCAAAATTGGGGCATCCCGTTGACTATAATATTTGTAAGAAACAATTCAGGCAAAAGGTAAGGATAATAAAAAGAGGAGATCTTTAAATCCTTATCATGAAAATCCTCAATGTCAAAACAACCAAATGCTATAGGGAAGTGGTGGCTGCCTTTTCATAGGTCCCTTGACTTTTGAACCATCCCTGCTACCATCAGTGCAATTCTTAACCTATAGGAACCTGAATGCATAATATGAGTTAACTTAGCGTAAGACTGAAGATTATCACGTAGATTGGGTGGGAACAAACAAATTTGGAGCCTTTATCCTTTGTTTCATAAACCGTGAACCAGGCCACATTACAACCCTCAAAAGACCTAATTAAAACAAGGATATTTTGAAAGCATGCTACAGCAAGATTGCGTAAGCTGACTCCTAAAGATCTTTGTGAATCATTTATTTTGGCCGTATACTTGTATTAAACTTTGAGCGTCTTGGACCGCCGTGTTCTAACCGATGACTGATTTATTTTTCATTCTTCAAAAATAATTTTGATTTCAAAAGTTGCATGAACTTTGCATTACCATGTTCATATGAATATTTTTGTTTGCAAACTGGCTTTCCTCTAAGGAATTTTCAAACAATCGAGACTTGGTCAAGTGATCCTATCAGGGGCAAAGTCTTCTCAGATCTGGTTTATCCATGAGATTTTCAAGACTCGAACTGGGGCAAACCTTCCGAGGGTACAGTAAAACAGTCATTTTCAGAATTAGACAAGCTGAAGCAATTATCAGTTCATCTGTAATGGACAATTTAATCTGGGGCAGTTTACTTGAAAGATCTCCAAGCATCTTTCCATCCTTCCTACGAGGACCATTAACCTGATTACAATTTAGCAAGTGGCAGTGATCTCCGGGTTGAGGAATCAGTTTTCCAGTCTTGTCATCTTACCAGAAGAGTCGAGCCTTGTCGTTGACATCTGCATTTGCATTTGATCATATCTCATAACATAATTCATATACATATACATATCATACCTATACATAGCATGAGTGTTTCATCCTCATTTGCATTTTTTCCGAGGTCGTGTTTTATCCAGGTCTTACCTTGTGGTCGAAGTCCAACTTACTTGGCACCTACCAAACAACTTTGTGTCGTGTCCATCTGATGTTCTTCCAGATAGGACATTTTTCTTATCCGATGATTTTACGGATATGCCTGTTCCTTTTACGTCCAATACTATTCTCATATATTGTGTTTATACCTTTCATTCAAAGCCATTATTGGATGTCTGGTACCCTAATTTTAATGTCTTTTTCTGATGGTTTTCCAGATTGAGTCTCGTTGTTCTGATGTTCTTCCAGAACTTCGTTGTTACGTATCTGATGGTTTCCCAAATATTTTCCTTCGATTCTGATGGTTTTCCAGAATCTATTCGATGGTTTTCCGGATTTATTCCTCTTTCTGATGGTTTTCCAGATCGAGTCCTTTATCTGATGGTTTTCCAGATATTTTCCCTTGATTCTGATGGTTTTCCAGAATCTATCAGATGGTTTTCCGGATATGTTTCTCTTTCTGATGGTTTTCCAGATTGAGTAGCTTTTATCGGATGGTTTCCCAGATATTTTCCTTCAATTCTGATGGTTTTCCAGGATCTATTCGATGGTTTTCCGGATCTTTTTCTCTTTCTGACGGTTTTCCAGATTGAGTATCTCCTATCTGATGGTTTTCTAGATATTCTTTTACGATTCTGACGGTTTTCCAGAATCTTTCCGATGGTTTTCCGGATAAATTCCTCCTTCTGATGATTTTCCAGATCGAGTCTTTGTTCTGATGTTCTTTTAAAACTCTATCTGACGATTTTCCAGATACCCCTGTGATTTTGATGGTTTTCCAGAATCTTATCCGATGGTTTTCCGGATCTATTCTCCTTCTGATGGTTTTCCAGACTGAGTTTTTGTTCTGACGTTCTTCCAGAACCCCCTTGTTGCTTATCTGATGTTCTTCCAAATAGGTCTTCAAAACTTGCCCCGTACATTTATTGCTTTCCTAAATGTTTCGGATTTACCTTCAGAACTTGTCTTCATCTCATGCTCCTATAGATGTCGTCATTTTGTTTCTGGATATAGCTCAGGGTTTATTCGATGTTTTTCCGAGTATCTCTGGTATGTTTTAGAGTTCATTCGATGTTCTTCCGGATGTCCCTGAAATTTGTTTCTTTGACCCCGAGGTTATTCGATGGTTTTACCGAGTATCTCTGGTGTTTGTTTCTCTCTGTATAATTTCCGATGATTCCTGAAGATCCCGCTCGATCTCTTCGCTTAAAGGAATGACCCGGAAATTCCAGCACTTGTCGTTTACCTGATCCTACCGCCGTGTGGATCCTGTGTTACTGTTCGTTCTAAAGTGACGGTTGTCGCGCTATTCCACCAGTGTGTCGTATTCCCCAATGTAGTTACTCGTCGCGTCTGTCCCCTATGACGTCGTGTCGTCTGCATCCTTGCATTCATCATTCCATCATACGCATCATATTAGATACATGGCATTGCCAGCATTATAGTTCGTGTTATTTTGTCCATATCATTGCATATCACTGCATCTAGGGGCCAAATTTTCGATTATCTGTATTTAAAAAGGGGCATCTGTTGCACCCCAAATTTGTCCTACCTTTACATAGTTTCTAGTGCCACTTTATTTCGAATGAATAAAATGGCACAATTGGCAAGAGACCGTGTGTAAGGAGTTGTGAGTGTGAGAGGTTGAGAGTTCGAATTCCACCTTCTTCATTTTTTGTTTTGTTTCTTTTATTTTTATTCAAACCTTTCTATTTTCATTAAAAAAATATAGCAAAATAGTTTTTTTTTATTATTTAATTATTATTTTCGTATTTTATTTAAATTATTTTTTTAAAAAAATATTATTTTTTCACTTTTTTTCATATTACTCATAAAAACATCCAAAAATCATAAAATTAAAAATATTAGAAAAATATTTTATTCTTTTTATAATATTTTTAATGTTTAGTAAATAAATAGGGTTTTAAATTTGTTTTAATTTGTTTAAATTTTAGTTAGTTTTGACTAATTGTTTAAGTTGGGCTTTAAAGTGGGCATTAGGTTAGAGTTAACCCTAATTTGTTACCTATATAAACATGAGTTGCATTTGAGAAAAGGGGGAGAAGAAGACAAAAGAAAAAACGACGTTCGTTCTCACAACTTATCAGAAGAAAGGAGGAACCCACGAACCCAGAAGGAGAAAAAAGGGACGGTTCTTCGAAGAAGAAGACAGAGCTTCCTTCGTTAATCATCATCATCACGACTCAGAGAAGCTCAAGCTCTCACCATTGTCCTCCTTCCGGAACTGCTTCAAATCTCATCTCAAGAATTCGTCGCCGTTACCGTAAGTTTTTCCTAACTTTTTAGATTTAGTTAATATTAAAATGATTTTTTTTAATTAAAACTCCTCTTGAACCAAAATTCTTTTTTAGAGGTTAGTGCATTATTTTTAATTAAACCATTTAAAAAAAAGAAATACAACAAAAGAAACATAAAGCTAACATTAAGACCTTTTATTCAACATTAAAACTTTTTTTTGAACAAGATTTAAAACTCTTTTATTAAAGTTAAAACCTCTTTTAAAGTTTTTTTTCTTCCAAAATTAAAATCTTTTCTTAAAACTAAAACTTTTTTTTTTCTAAATTTAAACCACCTTTTTAAAATTTAAATCTAAGTTTGTAAATTAAAACCATTATTTAGTTAAAATTACTTCAAACCTTTTTAAATATATATATATATATATATATATATATATATATATATATATATATATATATATATATATATATATATATATATATATATATATATATATATATATATATATATATATATATATATATATATATATATATATATATATATATATATATATATATATATATATATATATATATATATATAAAACTTATAATTAAAAACCATTTTTATAACTTATAATTAGTTTAGTTTTTTAATAACTTGAAATTATATTTTTCTGATGACTAATAATTAAAAATATTTTAATAGCTTATAGTTAGTATTTCCTTTTTTTTATAATTTATAGTTAGTAACAGTTTTTTATGATTTATAGTTAATTTAGTTTTTAATAAATTGTAATTAAAAAAACATTTAGATTTCTAATCTATGACGTTCCTAACATTTTTTTTCCAGTTGTATAGTTTATTGATCCTTTATTTTTTGCACTCCAATTTATAGTTGTAATTTACGCGAGGCAATCGTCGCTCTTATTTCATTATTATTCTTGCATTTTCCATGGATGTAATTTACGCGAGGCCATGGTCGCGGTTTATTTTTTATTTCGCATTTTTTGGGGATTTGTAATTTACGCGAGTGATCGTCGCGACGCTTTTTCCGCTTTCTTTACTTTCCGCACTTTAATTTCCGCCATATAATAATTTGCCACGTTTTGCATGATTTACCGTTATGTTCATCTCCTAAGGAATTAGGTCTAGCCGTTTGACCGCCGAGTCAATAACCCTAACCTTTGACCATTTCCAAACCCTAATAGTCTAGGTGTCCCGCCGTGGACGAAAATGCCCTTTACCCTAGCTTTAGGTCAAAGGGTCGTCGTACTCTATTTTAGGGTTTTCCGCCGTGGAACATTTAGTCAACCCTAATTTAACCCTAATTTCATTTAACAAATTCAACGTAGAAATAGGAGTTTTAAGACTCCACGTAAGCGTGTCCTTAAGATACGTTTATTCCCCATTGAAACCTTGACCACAGTCAAGAAGTTTCTAACCTCCATTTCGAGGGGAACTACAATTACTCTGATTCCATTCCCGTCAGGATATGTAGGCACAAGATGCAACGTCTTGTCGAGTAAACTTAGGACTAACCCTTAGGTCTTTTAGGTCACTCTATCCCTTAGCAATATATTTCAAACAGATAATAAAATAAAAAAAACATCCAATAAACAAAAGGTTCCTGTAGAGTACTACAGAAGTTTAGGGTGCTAGTACCTTCCCTAAGCTTAACCAACCCCTTACCTAGATCTCTCCCCGCATTGTCTTTACGATGCAAAATTAGGTTTTCCTCTTTTGACCTTTTCCTTCGGATAAATCAAAGAGCGGTTGTGAACTAAAGATGCGATTCAAATTAATTAATAATTTGATATCATATTCTAACCGCAACAGTTTGGCATCATGGTCAATCAAGGAGGCCTCAACTGACTTCCCAATGAACGGTCTCCAGAGTCGTTAGTTTTCAGATCCAACACCTCCTCAACTCCTCTTGAACCAAAATTCTTTTTTAGAGGTTAGTGCATTATTTTTAATTAAACCATTTAAAAAAAAAGAAATACAACAAAAGAAACATAAAGCTAACATTAAGACCTTTTATTCAACATTACAACTTTTTTTTGAACAAGATTTAAAACTCTTTTATTAAAGTTAAAACCTCTTTTAAAGTTTTTTTTCTTCCAAAATTAAAATCTTTTCTTAAAACTAAAACTTTTTTTTTTCTAAATTTAAACCACCTTTTTAAAATTTAAATCTAAGTTTGTAAATTAAAACCATTATTTAGTTAAAATTACTTCAAACCTTTTTAAAAATCTATATATATCTATATCTATATATATATATATATATATATATATATATATATATATATATATATATATATATATATATATATATATATATATATATATATATATATATATATATATATATATATATATATATATATATAACTTATAATTAAAAACCATTTTTATAACTTATAATTAGTTTAGTTTTTTAATAACTTGAAATTATATTTTTCTGATGACTAATAATTAAAAATATTTTAATAGCTTATAGTTAGTATTTCCTTTTTTTTATAATTTATAGTTAGTAACAGTTTTTTATGATTTATAGTTAATTTAGTTTTTAATAAATTGTAATTAAAAAAACATTTAGATTTCTAATCTATGACGTTCCTAACATTTTTTTTCCAGTTGTATAGTTTATTGATCCTTTATTTTTTGCACTCCAATTTATAGTTGTAATTTACGCGAGGCAATCGTCGCTCTTATTTCATTATTATTCTTGCATTTTCCATGGATGTAATTTACGCGAGGCCATGGTCGCGGTTTATTTTTTATTTCGCATTTTTTGGGGATTTGTAATTTACGCGAGTGATCGTCGCGACGCTTTTTCCGCTTTCTTTACTTTCCGCACTTTAATTTCCGCCATATAATAATTTGCCACGTTTTGCATGATTTACCGTTATGTTCATCTCCTAAGGAATTAGGTCTAGCCGTTTGACCGCCGAGTCAATAACCCTAACCTTTGACCATTTCCAAACCCTAATAGTCTAGGTGTCCCGCCGTGGACGAAAATGCCCTTTACCCTAGCTTTAGGTCAAAGGGTCGTCGTACTCTATTTTAGGGTTTTCCGCCGTGGAACATTTAGTCAACCCTAATTTAACCCTAATTTCATTTAACAAATTCAACGTAGAAATAGGAGTTTTAAGACTCCACGTAAGCGTGTCCTTAAGATACGTTTATTCCCCATTGAAACCTTGACCACAGTCAAGAAGTTTCTAACCTCCATTTCGAGGGGAACTACAATTACTCTGATTCCATTCCCGTCAGGATATGTAGGCACAAGATGCAACGTCTTGTCGAGTAAACTTAGGACTAACCCTTAGGTCTTTTAGGTCACTCTATCCCTTAGCAATATATTTCAAACAGATAATAAAATAAAAAAAACATCCAATAAACAAAAGGTTCCTGTAGAGTACTACAGAAGTTTAGGGTGCTAGTACCTTCCCTAAGCTTAACCAACCCCTTACCTAGATCTCTCCCCGCATTGTCTTTACGATGCAAAATTAGGTTTTCCTCTTTTGACCTTTTCCTTCGGATAAATCAAAGAGCGGTTGTGAACTAAAGATGCGATTCAAATTAATTAATAATTTGATATCATATTCTAACCGCAATAGCTTGGCATCATGGTCAATCAAGGAGGCCTCAACTGACTTCCCAATGAGCGGTCTCCAGAGTCGTTAGTTTTCAGATCCAACACCTCCTCAACTGTCCAAGATGCACAAGATATGATGTCTTCAAAAAAACCCTCGTATGGACGCGAATTTCATGAGGGCTCGTGCATGCCAAACATGCAAGCCCACACTACTCTCCACACTAATACTAGGTGTGTATTCAAGCCTGGGTATTAGGCTTATCTCTCAGCGGAACAACCCACCCAACAGCAACAACAACAACAGTATAATATGATAACAATAATAAAGTGCGGAAAATAAAATGCAAATGCAATGACATACAAAAAAAATCATACAAATACAACATACATCCACACAAATATAAACACCCAAAGATACAAAGCAGACAAGCGCTAGGATTGGCTCGCATAGGGAAACAACTTCCCCAGAAGAGTCTCCAACTGTCGCAACTGCGAAAAGGGCCGGCAAAAACAAACAGAAGAGTCGTCATCTAATGGTATTTATCCCAAAGAGAGGGAATGGAAACAATAGAAGAAAACCTAAAAGAAAAGGAAAGACAAGGTAATCGCAACCAAATCTTGGGTTCGGGAGTCGGTTACACAAGGGAAAGGTATGAGCACCTCTCACGTCTGTTGTACCCAACGTGATCCATGCTTGTTGTCTAAAAAAGGGGTAAGTTATCTAAAATCTACTACTAAATGGGGGTGAAAAGGAAAGAAGAGACTTAATAGGACATCGTCGCCCTATGCCTACGTATTCCCTCATGCAATGGAAAAGTCAGAGTCAACGTAGTTCAGAAAACTACGGGTGATGAGGAGAAGGTTGCTCGCCAAGACATCATCGTTTTGTGCCTACGTATCCTCATCTGGTATGAGAAATCAGAGCAAACGTAGTTCGGGAATCTACGGGACAAAGGTCTCGATCGCACTGGGGCGAGAGAAAGGTTTCAGATTAACAGGTTGGTCTCGACTGCACTGAGGCGAGAGAAAAAAGGAAGTTAGTTGTTAGTGTGCTCGCCAAGGATAGGAACCTCGTACCTACGTATCCTCATTAGGGAATAACGAATCAGAGCAGCCGTAGTTCGGCCAACTACGGGAAAACGGAATCTCGATCGCACGGGGGCGAGAGAAAATATCCTAGGCCTGAAACGAGTTAACAAAAGTGAATTAACTTTGTTCGAGATGTGTATCACACTATAGTCTATGACATAGGAGCGAATGTGTCACATATCGCCCACGGGGCATATGCTAAACACTCTAGAAAAGCGATGACAAACTCCCCACTCATCATTTCTCATATACTTAAGGCTCGTGGCGCACAATACTCATTGTATTCATTAAGTGTTTTGATTATTGTTTTGAGAGAGAAAAGAAAGACGCACGCAAGGTCTAAGGGGAAACTGAATCCTAACTATTATCATACAAAGTGGAGCTATAATCCGGATTAGGAGGAAAGTCTACCTAATGTCGTCATACTTGGATTGAAAGCATAATATGTCTCATACCTCTAACTTAATTGGAAATTAAGTCGAGCTAGGAATTCTAAGGGATCATGTGAATACAGGGGTAAACAACAAGTAAACACGAAGCATCGAAATCACGAACAACGTTAAGTATTGAAATTTAGATAAATATCCAAAGGAAAATATATACAAGTATCATCAAAGAAATATTCCCAAACGCACTCGAGAATTAATTGAAACTAAAACCAAAATTAATCAAAGTCTAATTAACTAAGTTCTAATCAAAGTCTAATTAACTAAGTTCTAATTGAAAGTTGATCCTAAGTTAGATCAAGATTAGTTTCTAATATAGTTCTAAAATTAAAACAAATTCTAAAGTTAAATCTAATACTTATATTAATTAAAATAAACTAATTAAAATCTAATTAAATCCTAATTACTAAAATTAAATCCTAATTCTAAGATTAATATATAATTAGTAAAATAAAACATAATTAATTAACGAAAACAAATAATTAAAATCAATTAACTCAAATCAAAATAAAAATTAACAGAAACCAAATCCTAGTTAAAAATTTAAAGAAAAACCTAATCTTAAAATGAATTATTATATTACTAATCCTAAAAACTGCCCATGTTAAGATAAATTACTAATCCTAAAAACAACAAAAGATACTGACTTGGACTTGGAAGAGAATTTTCATCCTAGGCCCAAACGAATAACAAGGCGGGTCGACTATGGGTCCATGGACCGACCCAGTTTGCACAAACCAACCAAACACAACTTCTAATTTCAACAACCCGTGGCGAGTGAAACAAAATGCATTCCATGAGAACACAGTCTGGAATAAGAAGAGTAATAAGTCGAAAAGCAAATCGATCGAGAAAAAAACGAAAGCCCTAACCGCATTCCTTTTGTAACCCATCTCTTGACCTTGTGGCCTCTCTTTTTTCTCACGAATTTCCTTCCATCTTCACTCTTGTGAGGTCCAGGTTCGTGTCGGGTTTGTGAATAATTGTGAGGATTTGGTTTCTTGAAGAGCAGAGTAATATCAAAGCAATAGAGTTGAGTTATTGTTGTTTGAAGATTGAGGAAGAAAGGTTTGTTGCTGAAGGGAAATTGAAGATGGGTTGGGGTTGTACACTTTCCACGAGGTCGAAGGCAAGGTGGATGTGGTGGTGGGTATTCGTGGTGGTTTACGATATCGTTTACATCAGCTTATAAGGTGTGTATGGAAACAAATGGTGACGAGGGAGTAGAAGAAGCAAAGGGTGAAGGTTTGATGGTGACTGAGTGAGATTTTATGGAGGGTTCTTGAAGGTTCATTCGCTCTTGTTACAATTTCTGCAGGATTTCTGAGCATGAACTTGTTTCGTGGATGATTTGGTGATCATTGTTTCCTCTTATTTCTTACTGTGAACTTGAATTTGTTATTGTTGATTGATGCAGGTGAATGATGAACTGTTGTTGTTGTTTTTTGTATGCAGGTGGTTTGTGGTTTAAGAATTTGAAGATGATGAGAATGGCAGTGAAAACCGAAAGGTTTTTTGAGGTATGCTTCAACTTCCTCCTCCTTATTTTTCGATGCCTTCCCCCTTTTAATCCAAAAAAACTTGTATGCTAAGTTTAATGGTACATATTTGTTCTGTTGTTGCTGTGATGTGGTGTCTTTTGCAGGTTTTGCTGGGCGTGATTTGGCGCTGCATTATGCTTGTGAGTCGTTTTGTTTTTGTCTTGTTGTGTATTGCTGCTTTTTTCAATTTGTACAAGTCGCAGCAGGTTGATGCATAATGGTAGCAGGGCAAAGCTTGGCAACTTTGTGTACAGGTTATGGTTTTAAATGTTATGTGTGAAAGCTACATCCTGTACCATCACTTTGTTGTCTTTATTTCTTTAATCCCATTTCCTTGTATCTTTAAGAGCATGTATTGGACCTTGGATTGGATTTTTGTGTGGATCGTGTGGCTTTGTATTTTTGTTGAAATTTTACCTCTCATGACGGGCTTACAAAAATCATGTAATGAACTTTTGACCTTCTTTTATTTTTCTTATAATTGCAATGAATACAAATGGGCTTGTAATGGAAATTTATTCTTGTATTGTTTTTTTGGACAATAGAAACCTTGGTGACCCCTTTATGGACAATAGAAACCTTGGTGACCCCTTTTTTTGTGTGGTAATTTTTGAAATGTAAAATGGGTTTTATTTGTAGACAAATTGAATGGGCTTAGAAAATGGAATCGGTATGGATATAAAAAGAGATAATTAAAAATTAAAAATGGTTAATGAATGGGTATGAAAATGGACATGGTAATGGACAATGATTATTTAGAATGAGTTGTATATGACTATGGATTTTTAAAAAAAATGGATAATTGGACTTGGTTTAATGGATAAGATGGTTTGAAATTTTGGACATGTAATAATATGGAAATGAATAATGGATGTTAAATGGGAAAAGGTTTGGAGAGATGAATTGGATTGTTGATTTGGATCATTGGACGTTTGAAATCGAATTTGAACGACAAATGATGATGAATACTGCCCTAGTTACTTGAATCCTGTCACACCCTCATTTTCACCTTTAGCCTTTCATACCCTACATTCGTCATATCATACATCGTTATAGTGCATATCAAGCATGTGAGTTTACAAGGTAAGGATTGGGTCGGTTTGTTGCTTTCCATTTCAAATAAGAGAAATTGCCTATCATGGGTTACATTAAAGAGAAGTTCATCATCTAGGGTTTGGTTCAAGTTGGAAAGTCTACTCATGTAGATTCCTTCAAGGAGAAGTTACTTGAAAAATATTAGGATATTCAAGATCAATATTCCTAATGAACATGAAATGCAAGGCCTAATTCAAGATATCTTCATCCAACTTTGTTTCAAATTCTTGATCAAGTGGAGTTCAAATTTGTAAAGCATGAGTCAAGATTAAAAGTGCATAATTCAAGACTTCATTCATTCCAAATAATTGCATAAGGGAATCCATCACTCAAAGTTCAAGATTCATGAATTCAAGACTAGAATATTACAAAGACAAATTTCATGACATTACAAGAATGACATTTGTTACAAAATTTCCAACTCTAAGTAATGTTTAGAAATTAATCTATTTCTAATCTTCATTCAAGTTTCTAATCAAATTCATGCCAAGATCAAGACAATGCATGCTTTGCCATGGGTAACTTTAAGGTGATCCAAAACAGCCCCATGCAAGAAGTGACAATTTGCATTATATCACAAAACCATTACATGTCACAAGACCAAGGAAATGAACTCACAATGATGCATCTACATATTAAATATTAGAATTTTCAAAAATGCTGTCAAAAGGTAGTAGCATTGACCACAAGAGCTGTCCAAACACAAGCCAACAAATGGGTACAAGGTTTGAGGGCAATATAGAGTGCTGCAGAAAAAAGGCAGCATGGGCAAGTAGTGCAACAAAAATGCAGCATAGCAACTTGCATGGAAATGGAAAGAAAGAGAGTGACATGAGGAAAGTGGCAAAAGACATTACCCCATGAAAAAATCTGATATTTGAAAGTAGGGAAACCCTAATGTGCTGAGATAAAAAGAGGAGAGGGGATGCAAACAAGGAAAAAAAACATTCAACATTCACTACACATTGAGATAGAGAGATAGAGAGAGCAAGAAACCCTAAAAAACCAGAAAAATAGAGAGAACAAAAACTAGAAAAATAGAGAGAAAGAAAATCAGAAAAATCAAGAGAGTCAAGAGAACCATTGAGAAGCAGAACCATCAAAACATAGAGTGAAGAGTGAAAGGAACACCCAACCAAAATCAGTGGAGGTTTTGCAAGAAGGAGAACAACTCTTGGGTATCCATTTCTTCAAATTTTCTCTCTTTATATTTTGCATTTTTGTCATTTATTATCTCTGTTAAGTGTTTTTGTGTTGTGTACCTTGTGTAAAGTCCCAAGGGGGACTAAGAAACCATTGTAAGAACCACAAGAAAGAAAGAGAACAAAGGAAAAAAATTAGATTTTTCACCCAGCAGGGCTGACACGGGCCGTGTCAGCCCGCTGTTCAACCTTTTTTCGCGCGTACCTTCCAGGTGTCCTGACACGGGCGACCGTGTCAGCTCTCTGTTGCCTCAAAAACCCATGTTGTAGGTACTTCCTAACACTGGCCGTGTCAGACCCCTGTTTTTCACGTTTTTTGCTATTATACCTTAAAAAAAAATTTCAAGGATTTTTTGTGTGTGTTTTGATTCAAGCCGACTAACCCATTGTGTTTGTATGACCTTTGTGTGTGGATATTTTATTGTTGGTCATTTTTGACCTTTGGTTCCAAAAAACCCTTTTTAAGAAAACAAACTCTCGATTCTCATCGAGCCATTTTCACCTTTGTAAGTCGACCGCCTTGTGCATTCGCCATCGACCTTATTCGCATCACTTCAAACATTTTCACAAACAATAAAAACCTTGATACAACATCAAGTAGTACTTTTCTCATAAAAAAACCAAAATACAATAAATATACGATTAGGGTTATACATCATGGGCTTTAAAGTGGTGGAGAAGGAATGAGAATAGAACAATCCTACACTCATTCCGAATGTTTTGAATACAAGGCGCTCGACTTGGTTATTCAAAACATTCATCTCTATCCAAAGTTCTTTTTGTGTAATCCTAATTAAGAACAATTTCTTTTCAAAAAATTAAAAATAATATCAACTCATCAAACTTCTTTTTGCCTTAGGGCATCAATCTGAAAACCCTTTTTCAAGGTATAAAATCAACCAACAAACAACCATTTCACAAGCCTCTGAACTACGGAGCTCTGATTCTTCACTTCTTTTAAGTGAGGAAACGTAGGCACAAGGGCCACAATCCTTGGCGAGCATTAAAATAAAAACCAACCCCTCCTTTTATTTTAAGCAAGCACACTTTTAATAATAAAAACACCCATTCACGCTAAACAACCTAGAAGGTTCCCATCGAGTACGATGGATGCGAGGGGTGCTAATACCTTCCCTTTGCATAACCGACTCCCGAACCCTAAGACTTGATTGTGATGGTCATGCTCTTTCCTAAAGGTTTTATCGCTATTTCCCTTTCCCTCCTTGGGATAAATAAAATTTGGTGGCGACTCTGTGTCATTTTTTGCGTAGCGACAAATCCCAAGAAAATTCTCTAAAGTATTCAACCAAAACCTGACAAATTTGAACTCCTGGAATCTCTTGAAAACCTTACTTCTGTGAATCCACACTGACTTCAAGTAACAAGTAGTTAAGAGAACAACATTGCTTTGATCACAATATATGTCCATAATTTGATCTCTTGCACCATGATCTCATGCTGTACAATTCAATCCATAAGATATCTCGCCTTGATAGCCAATGATCTCAACACAAGAATAATCCCCTAAAGAAACCATTGAAGATGAAGATAAGATGTGAAGTGCAAAAAGAAACATGACCAGTCAAATGTCCTTCACATAAAAACCCTAATCCAATGAACCTCGACTGATAAAAGTCCACAAGCTCAACCATTAATCAGAAAACTCAATTATCCCTGAGATATACAATGATGAAGATAGTATCCTGAGATGTTAAAATTGAAACAAAACCTTAATCCACGTCCCTCCTTAATTATACAAACGAAGGAACCTTGAGCATTTGAAAATCTTGATATCTCTTGCTTCAACTTGACTAAAGTAACCAGATAAATCACCTCTGAATAGTGAAAGCTCAGATCACGAGAAAAATGATTTGATCCATGTCTTAGAAGCTCTTGCAGATGTATGATTACGAAGTATGAACTAAATAAGATGCAGATGAATACGAAACAAAATCCAGCAAAAGTTAGAAAAAACTAGGGCAAATTTTAGGGTGGAACACTTACCATTTCCTTTAGATAAATCAAAGTTCGGTGGTGAATTTAAAGTTTTGTGATTCAAGCTAATCAATATCTTAATATCCGGTTCTCACTGCAACAATTAGCCTTTTATTTTACAAATACCTTATCTTCGGATCACCATATTTTTAATCATATGTTTATATATAGACGGTAATCAACTTTATTTAGTGGTCTTACGTGTTCGTTAAATATCTTGTCTTTCTCCCTAATATGATATATTTGTCGGGCCGAAAAAGAAAGTCGATGTAGAGTAATAAACAATATAGAATAGAAAAGAAAAAAAATGAAAGAAAAAACTATTAATTATATATATTTAGATTTGGTTACAAAGTCGGATATCCTAATAAATGTTTTAATTTTGTATAACTAATTGTTAGAATTAGTGTAAGTTGGGAGTGTTTTATCGTATCCACAGGGATTGTCTAAGAATATTTGATGCTTGCCATTCAATATTTTAATGACTTAAGTAAAAGAGTTTTCAAATGGTTTCTTTTGGGTAACATAAGTTTGCAAGAAGTAAAACAAAGTAAAAGTTGATTCCTGTTTGATAAAAAGCATGCCAAGATTAGGTTTCACTAATTCATCTTAAACGTATCCAATCAATCGAATATGTGAACTTAGTTTCAACCAATATAATCGTGTATCCTCGCAAAACCATTTATCTCTAAATCGATTTCATGAATATTATTATTTCGACCGTTAAATGATCTCTCTAAATAACATCATGAATTAGAGGAATTAGTGAAATTCAACCAATATAATCGCGTATCTTTTTTTCACCACTTAGCATTTAATCAAAATTCAACAATTTTAACGCCCAAAAGGCCTTATGTTCCAACTCTACCGGCAAGTGACAGTTCTTACCATAGACAATCTTGAAAGGAGTAAGACCAATCGGAGCCTCAAAAGTCGTCCGATAAGTCCATAAAGCATTATCTAGCTTGCTCGACCAATCTTTTCTAGAAGCGGACACAGTTTTTTCCAATTTTTTTTTAATTTCTTGATTCGATACATCGGCTTGCCCATTAGCTTGTGGATGCTAGGGTGTTGCAACTTTGTGCTTAACACCATACTACTCCAACACTTTTTCAAGTTGAGTGTTGCAGAAGTGGAATCCTCCATCACTTATCAACACTCACGGAGTACCATATCAAGAGAAAATATTTCTCTTCAAAAATTTGATCACGGTTTTTCCGTCAGCCTTAGTATTTGTTATTGCTTCAACCCATTTCGAAACGTAATCAACCGCGACCAAGATGTATTCATTACCGAAAGACGGTGGAAATGGGCCAACAAAATCTATGCCCCAACAGTCAAATACTTCGAGTTCCAATATATTTTGTAACGACATTTCATTCCTTTGTGAAATTCCACCACTCCTTTGGCATTTGTCACAACTTTTAGTATGTGCATGCACATCTTTGAACAAAAAAGGCCAATAAAATCTCGATTAGAGGACTTTCGTTGCCGTTCTTGTATCATTGAAATGACCTCCATAAGGAGAGTTGTGACAATGCCAAAGTATGTCTTTGGCTTCTTCTTGAGACACACATCTCCTCAAAATGTTGTCAACACCAAGCTTAAACAAATGAGGCTCATTCCATACAAAATATTTGGCATCAGACAAAAATTTCTTTTTCTGGTTACTCGTTAGACCTTCTGGTATTAATCCGACAGCTTTGTGGTTAGCCATGTCAGCAAACCTCGGTCTAACTTGCACCATATACAACTTCTTATCAGGAAATTCTTCCTTCACCTTACTTTCATGTTTCGTCACCTCAACATTCACAAGACGGGATAAGTGATCCGCCACCAAATTCTCGGATCCCTTTTTGTCACAAATTTCCAAATCAAATTCTTGTAACAAAAGGACCCAACGAATTAGCCTTTGTTTTGAATTCGGTTTGGTGAGCAAATACTTAATTGTTGTATCGTCTGTGTAAACCACAACTTTAGACCCTATCAAGTATGACCAAATTTTTTCCAATGCATACACTATTGCAAGCAACACTTTCTCAGTTGTTGCATAGTTTATTTGAACTTCATTGAGAACTTTGCTCGCATAGTGTATAGCATGAAAAAAAATTGTTTTTCTTTGACCCAACACCGTGCCAACAACATAATCACTAGCATCACACATGAGTTCAAAATCAATTTTTCAATTTGGTGCTACAATTGTGGGCGCGGTGGTTAAGCTTTGCTTTAAAGAATTGAAAGTTGTCATACAAGACACATCGAAAATAAAAGACTTATCTTTGTTGAGCAAGTTGCTCAATGGCTTCGCGATCTTTGCATAATCTTTGATAAATCTCCGATAGAATCCCGCATGACCCAAAAAGCTTCTGATTCCTTTCACATTCAAAGATGGTGGTAGCTTCTCAATGACTTCTACTTTGGCACGATCAACTTCAAGCCCTTCCACTTTGGCTTCGTGAAGAAACTTCAAGACCTAAAAATTGCATTTTTCCCAGTGGAGTACTAAGTTAGTTTCCACACACCTCTCCAAAACAACATCTAAATTTTTCAAAAAAAGGTCAAATGACGGACCGAAAACTGAGAAGTCATCCATAAACACCTCAATAGTATTTTCGATCAAGTTCGAGAAAATAGTTTGCATACACCTTTGAAAAGTCGTTGGTGCATTACATAGGCCAACCGACATCCTCCTATAAGCAAAGATTCCGAAAGGGAAAGTGAAAGCCGTTTTTTCATGATCCTTTGGGTTGACAATGATTTGATTATAACCCGAGTATCCATCCAAAAAACAATAATACTCTTGACCGGAGAGCCTTTCGAGCATTTGATCCATGAAAGGAAGAGGGAAGTGATTTTTCCTTGTAGCTTGATTGAGCCTACGGTAGTCGATACACATCTTCCACCCCGTTACAGTTTTTGTTGGAATTAACTCATTTTTCTCATTACGGATAACTATCATTCCTCCCTTCTTCGGCACCACTTGTACCAGACTAACCCACGAACTGCAGAGATAGGATAAATCATTCCAGCGTCCAACATTTTTACCACTTCTTTCCTCACCACTTCTTTCATGGTAGGATTCAATCTTCTTTATGGTTGAGCCACCGACTTGAAATCTTCCTCCATGAAAATTCGGTGCATACAATATGATGGACTTATACCTTTCAAGTCAGAAAGAGTCTAACCCATTGCCTCTTAATTTTTCTTTAAAACACCAATTAATTTTGTCTATTCCTTCTTGGTTAGCTCTGAACTAATGATCACCGACTTGTTTCCTTCTTCATCAAGAAAGACATACTTAAGATGAGAGGATAACATTTTCAACTCAAGTTTAGTTTCCTCATTGGTTTCCTTTTTCAACATTTCCACCCTTTCATTCAAAGGGGGAATTTCTTCTAACTCTTCAAGCTCCTGCAAGCATTTTTTAATCTCTTTTTCTTTCTTTTCATTGACATTTAAAAGAGCATTGGTAAGAACTTATTGTAATGGTGTGAGAACTTGTAGTAACTCTTTAACTTCTTCGATCACCCTTTTCGTTGCATCGATTCTAAAACAATCGGTCTTGTCCTTCGAGTGCTTCATGTCTTCAAAAAGATTGAAACATATCTCCTCATCTTGAACTCTAACTTTCATTAGACCATCATCCATATCAATTTCCATGTGCGCGGTCTTCATAAAAGGTCGCTCAAGAATCAAGGGAGCATCCTCATCTTCTTCCATATCAATTACCACAAAGTCGATTGGAAACAAAAATTTGCCAACCTTTACCAACACGTCTTCTACTACACCATGAGGGCGAGTGGTAGATTTGTCGGCAAGTTACAATGTCATTTGAGTAGACCTCAACTCCATGGGTCCCAACCGCTTCACAATAGACAAGGGTATCAAATTTATACTAGATCCTAAATCGATCAACCCATTGCCAACATAAGTGTTTCCAATTGTAACTGGCAAAGTGACTCGTCCCGAATCAGTTTCTTTCCTCGAGAGAGTGCGTTGAATCATTGCGCTACAACTAGCATCCACCATGATGGTTTCTTGATCCGTATACGTCTTCTATTTTGTAAGTATATCCTTCATGAATTTTGCATACTTGGGCATTTGTTCCAATGCTTCAGAAGATGGAATATTGGTTTGCAATTGCTTGAATATATCCATGAACCGAGCATAGTGCCTCGCACTATCTTTTCTTGATGGAGCATATGGATATGACAAATTTTGAATCGGAATGCTTCTCACTTGTTCTTTTCCTTTCCTATACTTTTTTCACTTTTTCTTCTCTCTTATTTTTCTCTTCTTCCTCACTCTTTTTCACTCTTTCATTTTCAACTAATTATCCCTCAATATTTTTTTCTATTTCTTTCACAACATTTTCCTTTTCTTTTTCAACTACAACCTCTTCCTCTACTACCTCCTCACCTACACCCATGTCAATTTCTCTACCACTTCTTGTGAGAATCGCCTTGCAATACTCCTTAGGATTTGGGATAGCGGTAGCCGTAAATGGCCCTTTTTGTTGGTCGGCCAATTGTTTTAATAATTGACCCACTTGTGTCTCCAAATTCTTTATAGTCGCATCAGTATTCTTTTGATTTGACATTGACATTTGCATAAATTGAGTAAGAGTTTCTTCCATTTTTGAAATTGCACTTTGAGCTTGTGAAGGTTGATTGTAATTTTGGTATTGTTGGCGATTTGAAGTTTCGGCTTCTTGCAGCCTCCAAGGTTGTTGATACTCATGATTTGGTCTTTGATACCCTTGATTGGCTTGTTGGTAAGGCGGACTAGGTTGGTATCCCTGATTTTGATTTCCAGCATAGTTAACCTCTTCCACTACCGCAGGACAATACCTGGTAGGATGGTCACCTTTACACAATTCGCAACTTGCCACTTGAACTTTGGTAGGAACTTCTTACATCTCTTTAATTTGTTATAGAAGCTTCAACATTTGTTGAGTCAAAAGCTCCACTTGTTGTAATAGAAATTTGTTTTGAGCAAGAATAGCATCGTTGGTATCCAACTCTAGCACTCCGGGTTTTCTATGAGTTACTCCACGATTATGATTCCCTTGGTGGTCATTAAGTGCCATCTTGTCAATGATTGCAATTGCTTCTTCAACACTTTTAGACATCAAAGAACCACTCGCCGCAACATCCAACAAGGTTTTGTGAACCGAGAGGAGACCATTGCGGAAAATGTGAACTTGCGTAAGTTCATCAAAACCGTGTCCTTTACATTTTCTCAACATTGACTTGAATCTCTCCCAAGCCTTGTTGAGGGATTCATTTCGTCCTTGTGAAAATACAGTGATTGCCATCTTTGCTTCCATGAACCGGTTGTGTGGAAAAAACCGTTCAAGGAACTTTTCTTCCAACAAATTCCAGTCTGTCATTACTGTTGTAGCCTGATTAAGATACCATTCCTTCGCTTTCCTGATCAAATAATGAGGAAATAGTCTCCTAAATAGTGATTCTTCGTCAGCTTCTGGTGCTCCAGTTGCCCCCGCAATCTCATAGAATTTGGTAAAATTTGTAAACGGATCCTCATGATCTATCTCCATGAAAGGATTTTGATAAATGAGTGCAAGGATTCCCGTTTTCATCTCAGATTGCCTTCTGTTTTGGAGATTGTGTGCAAACTGAGCATTGTTCCTCAGACTATTTTACATGGAACTGAAGCTGGAGGTGGTGGTGGTGGTGGAGCTGCCATGATTGGTGTAACTGGTGGAATGGATGAAGAAGATTCCCCGTGCTCTTGTCTTTCCCTAGCTTGTTGCCGTCTCCGCCTTGTTCGACTGTTGAGTCAGCGAGCAGTTCTTTCAATCTCAGGATCAAAAAGAAGTTCTTCAAACCAAACTTGTCCTCGCATAAATGAATTCTGCACACAAGCTAAACAAATAAAAAAGTACAAAGAAAATTACAGAGATAAGAGATTCACAATACATAAATCTTAAAACCAATAAGCTATTGCAATGCTTGCAATATCCTACTAAACAATCCTCGGAAACGACGCCATTTTGTTAGAATTAGTGTAAGTCGGGAGTGTTTTATCGTATCCGCAAGGATTGTACGAGAATATTTGATGTTTTTCGTTCAATATTTTAGTGACTTAAGTAAAAGGGTTTTCAAATGGTTTCTATTTGGTAACATAAGTTTTCAAGAAGTAAAACAAAGTAAAAGTTGATTCCTGTTTGATAAAAAGCATGCCAAGATTAGGTTTCACTAATCCGTCTTAAACGTATCCAATCAATCGAATATGTGAACTTAGTTTCTACCAATATAATCGCGTATCCTCGCAAAAGCGTTTATCTCTAAAGTAATTTCGTGAATAATATTGTTTCGACCGTTAAATGATCTCTCTAAATAACACCCGAAACAATAACCGTTAAGATCAATACAAAGCAAATATCAACTTCCAAATATATGTCTAGAGTTTGTTAGTTGATAGATGAAGAAATTAGGTCAAGACTTGAAAAGTTTATGTCTAAAGCAATCCAAACCATAAATACAACAAAATATAGCAAATAACTTCATCTATATTGATCAAAGTTTTGTTCACATACAAAAGATTAAAAGAAATACATAAAATCAGAATTTGCTACCTCTAATCTTGACACAAAAAGGGTTTAGCCACCCATTTCCATGGTAGCTTGAGCAACAAGTTTCGGAAGAAGGTTAATTAACATCCAAGTCGAGAAATCGATATTGGATGGGAATCCACCTTCTTTTGGTGAAAGATGGCTAAGAGATGATGAAAAATGGAAGAACTAGAATTTTCTTACTGAAAAATACAAAGTTATGAAAAGGTATCAAAAAGTGGTTTTTGCTAAAAAGTGGCCTCAAGTACTTATAGCCATGCTACTGTGCTGTCACATTCGCACTGCGAGCCTTCTGTTCGCCTAGAGAACATCCAAATGTGGCACTTAAAGGTTTCAGTGTATAGTTAAACCGCCCTAAGCGAAGCCTTCACCGGCAATTTTGCCCAGCGACTTCTTATCCAAATACCTACTGCCTCAAGTCTGGGACCATTCGCTAACATTTCGCTACGTCTTCGCTCCAGTGAACCATTCACTAGCTTCTTCACACATCGAAATTTGGTCCATTTCTTCTCTGTATGACTAATGCCAATTTCTCAGAGGTCTTCGCTGGCAAGTTCGCTGTGCGAACTTGTTGATGATTTTTCTGGGGAAGTTCGCTAGGAGCTTTGCACGACGAACTTCATGATGTTTTGTTGTTGCCTTGGTTTCCTTGCCAATGTTCTTGTGTCTGACTCTTATTATTTTGTGCCTAATTCCTGCGCAATAGCACACAAATCAAAGCAACCAAGACATTTTCAAGCAATGAAGCATATCACCCAAAACATAAGTGATTCAAATCAATTTATCTACAAAAAGAATGAAAGATGCCAACATTTGATAGAGTGATAAAACAAAGTTTGGCATCTAACACTAATATTTTATGATTAATTTTTTATAAAAATAATAAATGTACTAAGAGATCATTAAAATAAAAATAATTATTGGACATCATAAAAATAAAAGATGAACACTTCGGTACTCTTAAATTTAGTTGGGTATTGATATCCTCAATCAATCAAATAATATGATTCAATGTTACTCAAAGACCTTTAAATTTTATTGGGTACTGATATCTAAGGGTGGCAGCCGGGTGGCCCGTCCCCTTTAGACCCGTCCCATTTAAGTCCGTCCAAAAGCGGGGTGGGGTGAGGCGGGCCAACTTAGGCGTACGAGCTCAAAAGTCAAGCCCGCCCCGTTTACTAATGAGTTAACGAGTTGGTGGGATGGTTTGCCAATTTTTTTTACAATTTGATTTACTACATAATTTACAAAATTGTTAATTATTACCAATGAGACCAACAAATTTTAACAATGCATAGTAAAACTTTAACAAATCTTAATGTAAATGTGATATTCTTCAAAATAAACAAAACGAGTAACTATAATACCAAAAACTTAAAACAAACACACTAAAACCCCCAAAATAATCCTTTTGGTTCAAAAAATCAACAAGCACATTCTAGTTAAGGACATCTAAGGACACAAATAAAAAAACAAATTAGCACAAGCTAAATAAAGACAACCAAGAACCAATAACAAAAAACAAATCTTAAAGACTCCGTGACAAACACTTTATCAATCAACATCTATGTCGTGAACATATAAAGCTTGAGATGATACTGTAACCATTGGATGAAACCTTCTACCATCTCTCTCTTTATAACCATCCACTATTTTATAATTATCTGTTAAATGTAATTCATTGTTTTGATTTAATTTGATATGATTAGATTTGATTTGAATATTTTGGGCCTTTTATGGTTTGAGCTTTTGTAAACCTAAAACTATAAATAGGGTGCCTTGCTTTGTATTCTATAACACAACAGTAGAACTGGATTCACAGTTGCAGTGTTAGCAAGTGAAGGTTCAATAAAATCAGAAATCCCACAGTTGTGGGTAACTCAATACTTTCTCATTCTTCTCTTTCTTGTGTGTTCTTCTTCTTTTCTTTGTTGTTCTTGATAATTACTTGTTATTACCATTACTATTATATTGTGGGTTTGTTCATCAATCTTGAGATCAAGATTGAAGAGAATTCTTCATAGGGTGTGAGGTGAATTTCCAACATCTGGTATCTAGAGCTCCGATTGAGAGATTCAAGGAAGGAAGATAGTGATGGCGATGAATTATCCGAACGACAACTTTCCGGCGACCCTGCCAATTCTCAAGAAAGACAATTATGAGAATTGGTGCAAGCAAATTAAGGTGATCTTCTGTTATCAAGATCTTTGGGATCTTGTGAAAGATGGAGTAACATCGCTTGGGGAGAACGCAACGGAGGCGGAAAAGGCAGCGCACAAAGAATTGAAGAAGAAGGATTATAAAGCACTCTTTATAATTCATCAATGTGTTGATCCTGATAACTTTGAAAAGGTTAGTGATGTTGATTCAGCAAAAGAAGCATGGGAGATTCTTGAAAAGTCGTTTGGAGGCGCAGAGAAGGTGAAAGAGGTGAGGTTACAAACTCACAAGAGAACCTATGAGTTGCTTCAGATGGAAGACAACGAAAGCATTACAGATTTCTTCACCAGAGTTACAAAGTTGGTGAATCAAATCAAAGTATGTGGAGAAGCGCTGACGACGAAAGCAGTTGTCTCAAAAATCTTGAGATCGTTGGCTCCAAAATTCGACCACGTGGTAATTGCCATAGAAGAGTCTAAAGATATGTCAGTGTTGACGAAGGAAGAGCTTCAAGGGACTCTTGAGTCTCATGAACAGAGGATGGCTGAGAGAGCTGCAGGAAAGTCGAAAGATATGGCTTTACATGCGCAGTCAGAAAAGGAAAGAAAAGGCAAAGGTAGCTGGAATGGCAACAAAGGAGGAAACCAATCGAATCAGAAGAAACCTTGGAACCAAGGCAACCAAAGAGGTGGTGCGGCAGATAAAGGAAGAGGTGGTGGTCGAAAGCCAGACAAAAGCCACATTCAGTGTTTCAATTGCCAGAAGTATGGTTATTATGCTAGTGATTGTCCAGAAAGGAAGAAAAATCAAGAGACTGATGCAAAGTTGGCGAAACATGAAGAAGAAGAAACGTTGCTAATGGTCACAACAAAAAATGAAGAAAGATTCCAAGATCAGTGGTACTTGGACTCAGGATGCTCATCACACATGACTGGAAGGAAAGGTTGGTTTGTGAACATGAAGCCCTCGTCGAAGAACACAATGAAGTTTGCAAATGACAACACTCTAGCAGTTGAAGGTGTTGGTGATGTTCTGATCATGAGGAAAGATGGCAAAAGGTCAACAATTTCCAATGTGTTGTACATACCAGGCATGAAGAGTAATTTGCTCAGTATAGGGCAGCTTGTCGAAAAGAACTACTAGGTAGTTGTCAAAGACAAGATGATGAGAATTCTCGACGCAAGTGGTAGATTAATCTTGAAGGCTCTAATGTCTCAGAATAAGACCTTCAAGATTGGACTCAATGTGATGAAGCACAAGTGTCTGGCAACTGCAACCAGCAGAGATGAGTGGTTATGGCATTTTCGACTAGGTCATCTCAACTTTAATGACATTAGAGAACTGAAGAGAAGAAATATGGTTTCAGGATTACCAGAAATCGACATTCCAAGTGAAGTCTGTGAGGAGTGTGTTCAGTCGAAACAACACAAGAATAGCTTCAGCAAGGATGCAGGAAGGAAGTCGAAGGCAATACTTGAAGTCATATACTCGGATGTATGTGGTCCAATCCAGGTGGATTCGATTGGTGGCAATAGATATTTTGTCACGTTTATAGATGATTACAGTCGAAAGCTGTGGACTTACCTCATCAAGAAGAAAAGTGATGTGATTGAGGTATTTTCCAGATTCAAGTCCATGGTCGAAAGACAGAGTGGTCGAAAGCTGAAAATTCTGAGGACTGATGGTGGTGGAGAGTATATGTCGAAAGAGTTCGATACACTATGTGTAAAAGAAGGGATTGTGCATGAGGTGGTGCCACCTTACACTCCACAGCAAAATGGGATTGCAGAATGCAAGAACAGAACCATCATGAATATGGTGAGAAGTATGTTGAATGGAAAGCATCTACCTAAAGAATTATGGAGAGAAGCAGTTTCGACAGCAACATATATATTGAACAAATGTCCGACGAAGAAGCTTGAAGGAATCACACCAGAAGAATGTTGGTCTGGTGTCAAGCCTAATCTCAGTCACTTGAAGGTGTTTAGATCTATAGCACATAGACATGTGCCAGATCAGTTGAGAAGGAAACTTGATGATAAGTCAAATCAGATGATCTTGATAGGATATCATTCGACAAGAGGGTACAAGTTGTTCGACCCGGTGAATAAGCAGGTAGTGATCAACAGGGACGTGATCATAGATGAGCTTAAAGAATGGGATTGGACTGAGAATGCCAAGAAGGATTCAGTGAGAATCTCTTGTGAAGAACCAACCACTGAAGTCGAAATAGAAGTTCGACCGGAACCAGTTGCAGATGAAGCACGTTCAAGCAGACCTCGACGAACAAGACATGTGTCTGCAAGGTTGCAAGAATGTGTAATTACATCAAATGATGTAGTCGATGAAGAGGGTGAGTTGGTACATTATGCTTTCTACGCAGATGTCGAACCAGTCAATGCAGCTGAGGCATTGAAAGATTCGAAGTGGATGAAAGCAATGATTGAAGAGTTCGAGTCCATCAAACCAGTCAATGCAGCTGAGCCCAGATTACAACTGTTGAAGGATTCATATGAAGATGATGTCGACCCAACCCAATACAGAAGACTTATTGGGTCACTTAGATACCTTTGTCACACAAGACCTGACTTAGCATACAATGTTGGTATGGTAAGTAGATTCATGCAGAAGTCAAAGGTATCACACCTAGCAGCGGCGAAGAGGATACTAAGGTATCTAAAAGGAACTCTCGACTATGACATTTTATTTCCAGCAACTGATGAAGGAAAAGAATGCAAGTTAGTGGAATACACAGACTCCAGTTGGTGTAGTGATGCTGAGGATCGAAAATCCACAGTTGGGTATGTGTTTATGTTAGGTGGTGCACCCGTTGCTTGGAATTCGAGAAAGGAATCAGTAGTGGCATTGTCATCATGCGAAGCAGAATATATAGCTCCTTTTATTGTGCATGTCAAGCAACTTGGATGGTGAACTTGGTCGAAGAAATCACAGGGAAGAATCATGGAGCAATTACCATGAAGATAGACATCATCTTCGAGAGCAGGTAGCAGAAGGGAAGATGAAGTTGGAACACTGTAGAACTGAGAATCAGATTGCAGACATCATGACGAAAGGAGTGCAGGTCGAAGCCTTCAGAAGACTAAGAGCCATGATGAATGTAGACAGTTTAGACACAATGAATTAGGTGGTGTGTTAAATGTAATCCATTGTTTTGATTTAATTTGATATGATTAAATTTGATTTGAATATTTTGGGCCTTTTATGGTTTGGGCTTTTGTAAACCTAAAACTATAAATAGGGGTGCCTTGCTTTGTATTCTATAACACAACAGTAGAACTGGATTCACAGTTGCAATGTTAGCAAGTGAAGGTTCAATAAAATCAGAAATCCCACAGTTGTGGGTAACTCAATACTTTCTCATTCTTCTCTTTCTTGTGTGTTCTTCTTCTTTTCTTTGTTGTTCTTGATAATTACTTGTTATTACCATTACTATTATATTGTGGGTTTGTTCATCAATCTTGAGATCAAGATTGAAGAGAATTCTTCATAGGGTGTGAGGTGAATTTCCAACATTATCAAGATCAACAACATCAAAATCAATAGTTTTATCAATGAAAACATCTCAAAAATAAAACAATTCAAGAAAAATCAAAGTTTCATTATTTAATAATTATAAATATAAATAATAAGCACTTAGTTGCGCATTTTGGTGTCAAAAAAATAAAATGAGAACTAAAATAGAACAAAGTACAAATCAAAATTTTATTATCCTAATGAAAAACAAACTCCTGGATGAAAAACTCACCTTATAGCTTTATAATTCGACTCTATGACAACGAGTAATAGAAAATATAAACAAATGTATTATCTATGTTTTGTAGTAAAGACTTTTTCTACTATGAATGAAAATAAAAGACAAAACCGAGACTAATTAATATCTTTAAAATGAGGTGTTTTTGGTTATGTCACTTTATTATTTTATTTTATTTTAAAATAAATTAAAATTTTATTTTAATTTAAGTATTCAAGAAAGAATCATGATACTAGACATTTATCTAAATAAAATTATTAAAGTAAAAATGAAAAAAAGAAAAAGAAAAAAAAGGCGTGACATGGAATTGGTAGCTTAATCTAATAAAAGAGAATAAATAAAAAACTTGCTTAGACTTTTTATTTTCATCGATTTACGCTTCTTTGAAAACCTAGAGAGAACCTGTTCTTGTCGCCCCCAATTAACGGTACTGTTCCATTTCCTCTACTCGATTTCCATTCGTTTTTACTTCTTCATCAATTCAATTCAATTGTTCTTCAAAATTAATTCAATCCTCGTTTCTAATTGTGTCAATTCGCCCAGATAAATCGAGGATGGTATTAAGTTTTGTATAATTCGTGTTAGAGAAAATCTTAGGGTTGTTGGATTTTCTTAAATTTGGGATCATTATAGATATATAGATATATGTTCCTGTGTATTAAGTCAGTATACATATTGAGTTTTTATTAATTTGGATGAATTTTCAATTTTTATTAATTTGGGTGAATTTTGAATTTTTATTATTTTGGGTGAATTTTGAATTTTTATTATTTTGGGTGAATTTGAATTTTTCCTGCAATCTTAGATCATCTTATATATATTACATAATTTTTTATGCTTAAGGGAAAATATGTTTGGTGTTAAATTAAATGATGATACTTGGGCACACATCTGCTTAGTTGATTGATATTATGTTTTTGTTAATATGGAAGTGCTGCGAAGTTTCTGAAAAATTGCGATTTTAGGAGTGAAATATAGGTTTATTTGTAATTGTTATCATTGTATGTTTATACCTATGATGTGTATTGTTTGTGTTATTTCTTTGTAGTGAATTTGGAAAAGCTTTAACTTGGGTAAGTTTGTACTTTCAGCATGCAATCTATTTGGTGTCAACCTAATAGTTTTCTTCTTTATGGTTTACATGTTCATCAAAACAAATTTGATAAACTATTTCATATTTTATCTAAATCTCTTATGAATTAAGTTTTAGGTTGACTGATTGTTTGAAAAATGGTTCCACACCTTAGCATCTATATGTTTCTAAATCTATATAGACTTGTTCAGCATGTAGACGCGTTCTCTTTTTTGTTTTGTTTTGTTTAATAGTGCTATTTTTCATTCAATCATGATATTGACGTGCCTTTTGGTTTACAAGGAATCCTATTCTCTTGGCTTCTTGCTTGAGGTTAATTGGGTTCATTAACTTGGACTGGTTAATTCGACACCATATAATAATGCTTCTCTTATGCAGTTTAAAATGGCAGACGAAGATGAGTACCGTTGTTTTGTTGGTGGCCTTGCATGGTCAACATCGGATAGAAAGTTAAAGGATACATTTGAAAAATTTGGCAAGCTTACGGAGGCAAAGGTGATAAATATCAAATTAATGTTGTCATTATCTTATTTAATGTTGGTACCTAGAAGTTGGTTTATGCTGCACAATGTAGTATGATCAAAAATAAAAAATTGTTTTGTAAACATTATATTTGATTTGGACGATGGAATTGGTAATATTTTCTTTAATTCATTTTGTAAATAGGTGGTTGTTGACAAATTCTCTGGACGTTCTCGTGGTTTTGGATTTGTCACATTTGATGAAAAGAAAGCAATGGAGGATGCTATTGATTCTATGAATGGGATAGATTTAGATGGCCGAACTATTACGGTCGACAAAGCTCAACCTCAACAAGGATCAGCTAGAGATGATGGTGATCGCTACCGAGAACGTGGTCGTGACCGTGGTGATCGTGACCGTGACCGAGGTGGTCGAGGATCCAGTGATGGAGGATGCTTTAATTGTGGTAAACCTGGCCATTTTGCTAGGGAGTGCCCTAGTGAAGGGGGAAGAGGAGGGAGGTATGGTGGTGGTAGAGAAAGTAGATACGGTGGAAGCGGTGGTGGTGGTCACTATGGTCCTGATAGAAACGGAGATCGTTATTCTGGAGGTCGTAGCAGGGACGCTGGTAGTCGTGGAGATTCTGGAAATGATCGTTACTCCCGTGATCGTGAACGTGATCGTGCTGGACCATATGAACGACGTGGATCTGGAGGCTTTCGTTGATATACTTTGGTCTTTTCATCGAGGTATGTAAAATGTGTATTGATCTCTCCTTTTTGCACTGTGTTTTCTTGATTCTAATGAAATTGTAATTATGTTTTTTTTGCAGCTTTGAAATCAAAGAGGTTGCTGTTGATGCCTAGCTTGCGCATTTATTCACAAAATGTTCTGGGATTGTTGTTGTTTGGATGGACCAATGATACCGGTGTTTTGACATGCAATACTTGGCACCTTTGTTAGACTTGTTAATGTTCCTATATGCTGATCTTTTGGTCTGTTGAAATCTAATGACATACCGTTGAATTCGATGTTGTGCTCTATGCTTTCAATAATTGCCGCCGGTTATCTTGTGATTTGTGACTTTCATGCATGTGGAGTTTTATGACATGTTTTCTGCGGGATTACCTGATTCTGTTTAACGAGGTATTGGAATGTTTTGTGGCTTTGGATGGATGCCGAATTGGGTATACTGTTTCTGGATCTATGGGAAAGTAGTCAAGCGGGTAAATTATTAAATGTTCACATTATATGCATACTTCATCATCACTAGATTTTCAGACTCAGTCGTTGCTTTATTAATGTTATTGACCTTTTGGCAGGATTCTTGGCTAAATGTGATCTTTTTGGGTTCATCATTGGGTTCCTTTGTTGCTAACTGGACATGCATGGTTTTTAAAACTAAAACAAATAAAATCTTTTCAGCTGCAACAGGCAATCTGCAATTGCTTGAACTCAATATGCGTTACCACCCTTGTTTTCTTCAAAGGGCTTAGATGAATTTGGTTACGTTTTCTATGATTGTGGCTCATTATGTGGACGATGATCTTGATGAGTTGAGCAACTGCAACCCATTTTTATATGCAATTGCTCTATTTGCTGGAAGATTGCTCTCATCAAACATTTTACCTCAGGGCATGTGATGCTTAGTTTGCAGTGATCTGGTTTGTCTCACTATAAAACGGTTGTCAACCTCGAGCTTGGTCCTAAATTTCCACTCTTGTACCACATGGTTGGGATCTCTAGTATCAGATTTGAGATTGCCGCCATACTAAATGTCCACACTATTCGTCTATCGTGGTGTGTTTCTATTCTGTTTCTGTTGTCATCATAGTATTTCCTAGCTCCTTTCAACCTGAATTTCATTTCTTTGTTTATCATGCTCAGTGGTAGTTTTGATTGATTTCAATACTTGTATTTTGATTTGATTCTAGAGCATAGAACAAACTGAATGTATGTGCTCAAGTACCCTCTTATCTTCGGCATAAAGTGTGTGTACTATATAGGGTGTAGCTATTTATTTCTCTGGAAGGGTGTAGCTATCATTTGCATTTAGGTGGGTGAAGTCGTGAGGATTTGTGGATGCACCTTTATTTGTGCACTAGAGGATTGTTCACTTAATCACTTCAAACAGCTTTATCCTTATTTAAGCTTCAAAATGTGATTTCTCAATTTGATGGTTGATGCAACTCTATTTATGTTCTAGAGATATTAGCTTTCGAGTCTAAATTTGCTTGGTTGGGTTTTTTTTTATTTGCTGATCTTAGTTTGTTGAAGTATCTTCTTTTGATAGAATGATTGTTTGATGAAGAAGCTAGTTTGATTTTCTCTCTTAATTATCACTTATGGGCCGGGCTGAATCCGTCTCAGTCAATTATCCAGTCCAATCAAATTTCATTAGTTTGGGATTTGACACTTCTTTTTTTTTTTTTTTTTTACGTCAACCCCTAACCGATTCAATCCGGTGATAACTGATTTGGTTCGAGTCTTTTTTAAATTGCGAAATGCGAGATATTGTTTTGTTCCACGTTCTTAACAACTATCAATTTTCTGAACAAATTAACCATTAATATATCTCATAATAGTCCATACTTTGAAAACCATAAAAAAAATTAAGTGCGTTTACTCTCTTTAAAAGCTATAAAAAACTAGTAATGTTAAAAATATCTACTGAAATTGAAATATTCAAATTTTATAAAAATTAAGAGCATATACACTATGATACAAATATAATTCTAATGAAGCAATTAACAATGATACAAATGTTTTTTATCCAACTCCCAAAACAACCCTAAAACTTCAACTAGACACCACGCATTTCATATACACATTTTAATCTATAGTTTAACAATCTACTGAAACGATTCTTTAGCACAACCCATTCAACCACGGTTCATATGAAAACAACATATTACCTTAATTTCTTATTTTCTTAGAAGCATCATATGCAAACTTCTTTGGTTCACCTCACCACCATCTTTCCATCAATTTGAATCGTTCGCTTTCTTCCGATACTTCCCCTTTTAAAAGCCCATATTTATTATTTACTAGAATTTTATACCACAACCCTTCCTTTTCACTCCTTAACCTCACACATCACTTTTATAAAAGGCTAAATAAATAAAAAATTTAAATTTCTCACATCTGAACTCCCCTCCCCCTTTTATTTAGATAAACACACTCTGTTTTAGTGAACTTCATGAACTTGACTAGTCTCTTCACTCTCGGTCTACAAAAAATAATTAAAAAATATCCTATTTAAAAATGATATTTGAAGAGCTTTGAAAAAAAAGAGAGAAAGTACATCGACAGAGGTTAAAAAGTGGAAAAGAGAATCTTATATCATATTCAAGAAGACAATCATTCTTTGATTCAATTAAAAACATAGTCTAAAAAAAAATCTAATTTAGGTGGGTTATCACAAATTTACAACCCCAAATATTTAGAGGATTTCTTTTTGCAACATATGGATTTTTTACACATTGGTGTGACTTATCTTATGCTTTTAGATTTTAAAGATATATCTTCGGACACATCATAATTTAATTGAACGTTAAAATATTTCGGAGACATATCTCCGAACACACAAAAACTCAAGTGAACGTTGAAATATTCTAAAGATATATCTTAAGAACAATTTGAAATATATTATCACGCCAAACTCTTCTCCTCCCACACTTTTTCATTTTCATTCACAAACCTCTTCATCTCTCTCATTCCCAAATATATTCAATTTCACCAAATTTGATTTCATCCATCCGAGACTCAAGTAGTTATCAAGCAGCATCCAGTACATTACTCAACATCTTCCAAGTCATATAATTTGAGTAAGTTTTTCGAATTTCCGATAAATATTCGATTATTCTTGTAAACGAGTTAGAATGCATTGTTAGGTGCAGAAATGTTTATAAATAAGCTGAAACATAGCTTAAAGCAAGTGTATATATTGTTTGTTAGTTCAAATGGACGACAGAGCTTCAAATTTCTCATTCTAAGGGGAGGAGGACGCCATTGTCGCGACCTTTGAGTTTCAGAAAATTTCGAAGATACATCTCCGGTAAAATTCAACGTTTCATGTACTCTGGGTAATTTTGGAGATACATCTGCAGAATGTTCTGTAGTTGTATCTCAAGAATCACCTAGAGTACATGAAACGTTGAATTTTTTCAGAGATGTATCTCTGAAATTTTCTTAGTCTATTTTTTTCTTCTTTATTTTGTTTTATAATTTTCTTGTTTGTGGTATTCATTTGCGTAAATTTATTGTACGGTTAATTATACCTTGCAGGCATAATGACTGATGATCATGATGCACTGGTGCCACCTCCGGAGGGTGATGTTGGTGATGCCGAGCCAAAGGCTTTCGGAGAGGGTCTATCTGATATGTCTCTGCTTCTTCTGTACCCAGACCACACTGTCAGACATATTTGGGATGGAGAGGTAACATTAATCACATTGTTACTATGTTTTTTTTTTACATTATTTAAATTGGTGACGTTGATTATTTCTAACATTAATTCTTATAGACATTGATTATTTTTGGAAATTCGCAGGTGCGTAATCCCTAGAAGTTTCTGAACTATGGCCAAAAGATTTTAGCATTGCCTCAGCTGGATGAGCAGTGGTTTCAGTCGATTCTGACAGCTTTTGGGTTGAGTGACCTATACTTGACCGGTTACAGTCTAGTCAATCACGAGATGCTTAATGCATTCGTGGAACGATGACACTCTAAGACCTTTTCGTTTCATCTCTCGCATGGTGATATGTCAATTACACTGGACGATGTCTTTTCTTTGTTGCATCTATCGACCAGAGGGAGACTCCTCCGTCATGGTAGGATGACCAAAGACGAGGAGGTCGATATGATGGTGAAACATCTGAGGGCTGATCTAGGGAAGCTGCTCAAGGAGGTGGATATGACCAGATGTGCTCATGTTAGGTTTTCGTTCTTGAAGAAGAGATTTGATGAGGCGCTTGTTGTTGCTGAGTAGGCTAATGGTGATGCCGAGGAGGTGGCCATACACAAGACTCAAGCTTTGAGGGCATATTATCTATTTTTAGTTGGCACTGTGATTTTTATGGATACGAGTGCCAACCTACACTGACGTTGCATACCTTTGGTACTTCTTGAATCTCACACGGATCCATGACTACAACTGGGGACGGCTTACCTTGCATATTTGTATTCAAATATGAGAGATGAATGTCGGTGGATGACGAAGCAGACCACAGGCAGCACTGCGCTACTAATGGTAATAAATTTTTATCCTTGAATGTTTTTTTTAATCTTTTTTATTTCATATTTGCGATAATTCTTGATCCCTGAATGCTTTTTATTTTCATTTCAGGCTTGGATCCTCCAGCACTTTTCGTGCATCGCTGGATGGGCGAGTTGGAATGATCATACCGAGGTGATGCCCTGTGCCTTTGCTTTTATCCCGCTGAGAGGGAACCAGGCGGTCGAGCCTTTCAGAGTCTATCTTGACCGCTTGATTTCTGAGGACACCCACTTCAACTGCTACGTTCATCATAGTCAGATGCGGCCTTTTGACGATATATCACTATACTCTGAATGGATGGCCTGAGGATCGCGTATCATTGCTCCTCATCTTCTCGAGCATGTCATGCGGCAGTTCAGGTACACTCATACCATCCCCAGACACCCTGTTGTCTCTGCTCTTCTAGCCCTGACTCGTATACAGAGTGACAAGATGTTTGCTAATTATCAGAGTCATCTGATACTGAATGAGGCCTGGGCTACCATATCGCTGAACGACTACAGCTATATAGACAAATACGTCAGGTGGTTCTTCACTGTCTCACATCCGTATATGATGCCGATTTCTTCAGGAGATCCACCAAGGCCAACTCATCAAGAGATTTTTAAGGAGCAGCAAGCTCAACTGGATCATACTGAGGATGTCTTGCCTCGTTGTCGTCACATAATAGAGATGGCGCAGACAGACATTTACGAAGGTATCTTCCCTAAGGGGTCTACTATCAGGCGAGTACTGAATGACATTATTTCTGAGGCACATGAGGCACTTTTGTACCGTAGACATCGTGCGAGGACATGAGGATCGATGACCAAGGAGGCATACCAGACAGAGGAGGCAAATGAGAGATTGTCAGGCACACCCAGTAGTTGTCTGTATTTATTTTGTTTCAGTACTATAGTTTATACATTTTTCCTAACATTGTTACTACATTTTGGATTTTCGTGACATATGACATCCTATTAGTATATTGTTATATTATTTTGGTATGTATGTTATTTTATAATTCATCTGCGAACAAATACACAATGATTTTTAAAAAAAACCTATTCTGATACACTTCGGAGATGTATCTCCGGTAATTTCTCGTAGATGCATCTCCAGAAATATTCAAATGGAAATGGGATGAGAGATATGCTGTGTCCATTTAAGGTTTAAATTGTTACAAAGATATATCTTCGAAAAATTTATAAAGTTTAGTGAGCCATGTGGCGCGTTCGAAGATATATCTCAAAAATCTGCATATGTGAAAAACCACACGGTGGAAAAGAAATGGGTGGGGTGCAATAAAAAAATTCCAATATTTAAAAGGAAGCACCATGACTTTACAACAGATGTTGTCTCATTTAATTAAGAAACATCAACATTGACGACCACCAAAAACACTTTTATGAAAATTTAACTTCGTCTTAGACAGGGGCGAATATATATATATATATATATATATATATATATATATATATATATATATATATATATATATATATATATATATATATATATATATATATATATATATATATATATATATATATATATATGGTTAAACATGAAAGAAATCATAAATTAAACTATATTAAAAATAAAAAATTATATTGTTTAAAGAACACTTTTATAATGAAAATCCTACCCTAAATACGAGGGATTAATAAATATAAAAGTGAGAGAGATTTGGGAGGTGGTGCTAGAAAGACTATATTAGACTGGTTAGTCGAATCGAGAATCAGAAAGATCATTGGTTTGATTTGATTGTTGGAACCACAAATAAGCTATTAAACAAGAGAAAGGCGGTTAGAATACATCAAAATGGTAAAAATTGGCGAACCGACGATTTTGAAAAATCAATGAATTAAATGCTTTTTTTCTCTCTAACAAAAAAAACGACATTGTTTTGATAATTAAAAAAATTAAATTAAAATATAAGTAGACTTTGTTCAAAATTTACTTGGAACAATTTTTCTTCTTTAGAATTGAATTTATTAGATTTATGTTACAATTAGATTTTGTTCAAAATTTATTTTGATTTGTATTTTTTACACTATTTTGTTATTTGTGAGGATTATGTTTAAATTTTAATTTAAAGAATGAACTTGTAAAATTATGATATTTTGGAATTTTGAAATTTGGTAGGAGTCATGATTTTTTTAAAGATCGAGTCACCTTGTTTGACTAATTTAATAAGTATGTAGTTTTGTTAGAGCGACCCATTTATTAAATTAATTTATCCGATTTATTAAATTGAATTATCCAATTTAATCCTGTTTAGTCATACGGTTCGACCAGTGACTCAATCATTCAACTAATAAATCAGTGACCCACTCTCATCAATTTGATGACCAATCCGATTTTTAAAACTTTTGAAAAAAATTGAGAATACACACACACACACACACATACAGGCACACAGACGTGCACACACACACACACGCACGCGCGCGCGCACACACACACACACGCGCGCGCGCACACACACACACACACATATAGTTGAAGGTTAATTCAATATTTTTAGCTGTTCCTACTTGTATATAAACAAGTGTAACTTTCAATATAATTGTAACCATTTACTATAACCGTTTTTTTTGCAAGAGTAGTAGAAGTTTGTTATTCAATTCTCTCTCTCTTCTTCCATCTTCATCTTTTTCATCTTGTACACCAACATTGGTATTTAGAGCTCTGGTTCAGATCCACAAGGAAACACATGGAAACACGAGTGAACAGTGAGACATTGTGTTATTGATTTTGTTTCTTGAATTTGTGTTGAATTTTTTATCGGAATCATAATAGAATCACATTTCTTGATTCTTGGGGATAGGGAAACACATGCCTTTGGTGAGATCTGAGTGAAACGCACAAGGTTAAAGATGAATGGAAACAATAATCTGAGTACTAAGCTTCCAGTTTTCAATGGAAAGAACTGGAATTGGTGGATGATTCAAATGCGTGTGTTGTTTGATGCTCAAGATGTTCTTTATCTTGTCAAAGACGGTTACGTTCCGGTTGCACTTCCGAAAAATGCAACAAATGTGTAGAGGAATGTTTAGCGTGATATGAGGAAGAAGGATCAAAAGGTGTTGTTCTACATCCATCAGTGTGTGGATACGAACGTGTTTGAGAATATCATTGATTCGACGACGATGAAGGCTGCATGGGACACATTGGTACGGTGCTACAACGGTGATGAATCAATGAAGAAGATGAGGCTTCAGTCTCTATGTAAGCTGTATGAGAATCTCAGCATGAAGAACAATGAAAAGGTACCTGACTACATCTCTAGAGTGATTCTGATCACAAATGAGATGAAGTCATGTGGAGAAACTCTAGCTGAAGAAAATATCATTGAGAAGGTACTTAAATTTATTACTCCTCAATTTGATTACATTATTATAGAAATTGAACATTCTAAGGATCTTAGAACCATGAGAATTGAAGAGCTGCAAATCTGTCTAGAGGCATAAGAGTTGCGTCTGACTGAGAGAAACTCTAAAATGGAGGTAGAGCAGCACGCTTTGAAAGTAGGTTTTGGTAATAAATATTAAAAGCAATCTTGGTCAGAAGCCAGAAAGATATCTGATGGTGTTCAGAAGTCAGAAACCTCAACTTCTGAAAGGCAGAAAAGTGCTCAAAAGGGGAAGGAGAAGTATGACAAGAGGGAAGTTCAGTGCTACTGTTGTAAGAAGTTTGGCCACTTCGCTGGTGATTGTTGGTCAATTAAGGAAAAGAAGTCAGAAGAAACAAACATTACCAGAGATGATTTTGATGATGAACCTGTGTTATTGATGGCTTCTAAGTCTGATAGTGTATGTTTGGAAGAGTGGTGGTACATGGACACTGGTTGTTCAAATAACCTTACTAGAAATAAGAAATCACTGGTTGAGTTTGACTCTGGCAAGAGGACCGAGATTAGATGTGTTGATGATAAGTATCTGAATGTTGAAGGTATGAGAAATGTCAAAGTAGTTCTAAATAATGGTAAAACTGCATTGATTCAAAATGTGTGGTATGTTCCTGGCATGAAAACCAATCTGATGAGTGTAGGTTAATTAATTGAAAAAGGATATTCAGTTACCTTGAAGGACAATCTTTTAAAATTGTATGACTATAATCAAAAGCTGATTATAAAGTAAGAACAAGGAAGGTATAGAAAATTCAAAGTGAATTTTAAAACTCCATACTCTGAATGTCTTAGTGCAACAAGTGTTGTGAAGGAAAATGAACCGTGGCACAAAAGTCTTGGTCATTTGAACTTCAAAAGCTTAGGGCATCTAAATCCAAAGAAGTTGGTACATGGAATTCTTGCAATTAAGAAGCTAGAGAAGTTATGCAATGTGTACATGAGAGGAAGTTAACCAAGAGTGTCATTTGCATATAAAATGCCTCCAAGAGAAAAGCATGCTTTGGAGGGAATAAATACTTTGCATCATTTGTGGATGAGTTTACAAGGATGACATGGGTATCCCTTATAAAGTTCAAACACGAGGTGTTTTCTGAATTTAAGAAATTCAGAATCATGGCTGAGAATCAGAATGGTCAGACTCTAAAGATTCTCAAAACTGATGGACGAGGTGAGTAACTCTACAAAATTTAAAAAGTATTATGAGGAGAATGAAATTGAACATGAGGTTACTGCTCCATACACTCCTCATCATGATGGTCTTGCTAAAAGAAGAAACATAACTTTGCTTGATATGAAAAAGAGCATGCTAAAGGAGAAGAAACTCCCTCACACCTTGTGGGGAGAAGTTGTTGCCATTGCAGCATATGTGCTCAACAGGTGTTCAACCAAGAAGTTAAAGGAAATTGTTCCTTTAGAGAAGTGGGATGGAGATAAGTAAAGTATGATCCAAATGGAAGTGTTTAAATCTGTTTGTTACAAACATGTCCAAATATTAAGATAAGCAAGTTGAATGACAGGAGAAAAGTCATGTTGCTTATAGGGTACCACATGCAGGTACTTATAAGATCTACTGTCCTGTCACTAACAAGGTTGAATTCAACAGAGATGTGATTGTGAAAGAATAAGAAGTGTGTGACTGGAACAAATTTCAATCCAACTCTGGTGTAGTGTTAACACCTGAGTTAACTTCTAAAGATTTTTCAGAGTCTGAAGAAGAACATGCTTCTGAAGGTGACTCAGAGGCTGGAAATGATTCAGAGTTTGAAAGTGACTTTGTTGCTGAAGACGAGTCTGACTCTGAATGTGAATCTGATTCTGATGGTAATTCAAACTCTCAGACTCTAGGAATAATCCAGACTTTAAAGGTGGTCATGCCTCTAAAGCCCGTACTTCTGGGGTTCTAGCATCTGATACTGTTCTAACGTCCGAAGAAGATTCTGAACATGTTCAGAGGCCACAAAGATTCATAAACATTCCAAGATGATTAGTAGAGTTTTACATGTTGTAAGTTACTAAAATGGATTCTGAAGTAGAAGTCATTCAGCGTGCCATGTTAGTAGACTCTGAACCAACGAGTACATAAGAAGATCTCAAGAAGAAAGTCTGGCTGAAGGCCATGAAAGAAGAACTCGAGGCTATAGAAAGAAATAAGATTTGGAAGTTGACTAAGATTTCAAAGAACAAGAAAGTCATCAGCATAAGATGGGTTTACAATCTGAATTTGAAGCTAGATGGATCAATTGGCAAACACAAATCAAGGTTAGTACCAAGAGATTTTCTACATAAACTTGAGTTAGATTACTCTGAGATGTTTGCTCTTGTAGCGAGACATGAGGCAATCAGACTGGTGATTGCGATAACTGCTAACATGAATTGGCCCCTAGTGCATTTAGATGTGAAATCTGCCTTTCTAAATGGTACATTAGAAGAAGAAGTTTATGTGTCACAATCTCATGGATTTATGAAAAAGAATCAGGAAGGGATAATGTACAGGTTACACAAAGTGTTGTATGGACTGAAACAAGCTCCTAGAGCCTAGAATCTGAAAATTGATTCATTTTTCAAGCTTCAAGAATTCAGAAAGTGTGAGATAGAGTATGATGTCTATGTTCAACATATTTCTAAAGACAATATGGTTCTTGTATGTTTGTATATTAATGACATATTTCTAATAGGGAGTTGTGATTATTAGATAGCTAAGTTTTAGAAGGTGCTGATGAATGAGTTTGAGATGAAAAATCTAGGAAATATGACATATTTTCTAGGGATAAAGATTATGTACTCTAAGAAAGATATAATTTTGCATCAGCTAAAGTAAGAACTTGAGCTTCTGAAGAGATTTGAGCTGCTGAATGTAATGATGCTATCACATCTTCAGAAACAAATTACAAATTGGATTCTGATCCTGAGGGTGATGATGTATATGCTACAACTTTTAAGAATATGGTTGGATATATGAGGTATTTGTGCAATACCAGACCTAATATTTGCTATGCAGTTGGAATGATTAGTAGGTTCATGGGTAAACTGAAGTGGTCTCATTACCAAGCTGCTGTCAGGATTTTGAGGTATATTAAGGAGACTTTGAAGTATCGAGTTTTGTTCCCTTTTGGTAAAAAAGATGATTCATAGATGATGTGTTACTTAGACTCTGATTGGTGTGAAGACAGAGTTGACAGAAGAAGTACTTTTGGATATTTCTTCAAGTATTTGAGAGGTCCTATTTCTAGGTGTTCTAAGAAGCAACCAGTTGTTGCCTTGTCAACCTGTAAAGCTGAATACATTGCAGGTGTTGTGGATGCATGTCAATCTGCTTGGCTTCTAAATTTACTACAGAATCTGAAGATCAAGGTAAATAAGCCTTTGAAGCTAAAACTGATGATTGATAACAAGTCTACAATCAATCTTGCCAAGAACAGAGTTCTGCGTGGGAGAAACAAGCATATTGAGACCAAATATCACTTTCTGAGAAGTCAAGTTCAGCATTGAGTGCTAAAAGTTATGCACCGTAGCACACATAAGCAGCTGACAAATGTCTTGATAAAAACAATCAAAACTGATCAATTTCTCTATTTGAGAGAAGAAATTGGTGTTGTTAGTTATGATTAGCGGAATCTGAATTAAGGGATGGTGTTGAAGGTTAATTCAGTATTTTTAATTGTTCCGACGTATATATAAACAAGTGTAGCTTTTAATAGAATTATAACCATTTAATATAACCGTTTTTTTCAAAAGTAGTAGAAGTTTTTTTTTCTTTCAATTCTCTCTCTTCTCTCCCTTCTTTTATATATATATATATATATATATATATATATATATATATATATATATATATATATATATATATATGAAAAAAGAAAAAAAATGATTTGGTTGTAGCCCAACACTCAACCTTAACATGAATATGTCCATATGGCTCCATATATCAACTCAAAAAGTAAAAGTAATGGACAACCCTAGAGATAGGTCACCAAAATTACGGTCGAGAACCTCAAATTTTTATTTATATATTTTTATAATTTTAATTAAAAATATATAATTTTTAAAATAAGTTTATATATCAGTTAAATAATAACACATACCTAAAATATATAATAATAGCAATCATTTATAATATGTATTATTTAATTTTTTAATTTAAAAATTATACACGTTCAAACACGATAAGAATTATTATTTTGTATTTAAAATGATTTAATATTCCAATTCAACCAAGTAGCCCGTCTACACGTAATCCAATTAACACAAATTAACTACGATAATATGGACACCGAACTCAACTACGCACGTCAACTACTAGAGAGAGATATGATTTTGTTAAATAATATTCCTGTTTTTGGTTTTATGTTTAAGTCTATGTGAGAGCTAGTGATTAATGATTAAATTAATGAAAATTTTATGGTAAGCTTAATTGTTTTAATTACACTGTAAATTTTCATTTTGGTAAAATTTTATGATTGTTATTACGATCTCACCATTTATGATTTTCCTATAGCTTAACAATCTTAGGTGGTATCTTGAATTTTACAAACATGGTTTGGAGTATCCACCAATTGATTATCTTTTATTGAATTTTTTGTAGATGCGATAATCGCGGTATTATTGTTTCACCGTTTTATTTTTATCTGTTTTCAAATATTATTTAATGTATTTTTATTTGACTGTAAATTTTATTAAAAATACAAATAAATAAGTATAAATATGATACTTAAATATTCATAACATACATGTACAAGTATAAACATTACTGTTTAGATAGATATTAATTTCGATATGAGAAAATTTTTAAACTCCGAAATTTGAAAATGAATAATATAAAACTCTATGTAAACTATCTTCATTATCACCTCTATTCCCACTCAACCACATTAAGAAGTTTAAGTAAAATAGTCGATTAAGAGCAACTTCAACGCATAGTTATTAAACCAAAATTTTGTATAGCTTACGTTAGTAATAAAGAATTTGCATTATAGTAGAGCTGACATGACATATGGGATGCTCTAAAACTAGTATACGTGCTCTACACAAGCAACGTACTCTAACTCATTATTTAACATAAATAATAGATTTTTATTAACCATTTAATACCAAGTTTGAATTCCTTATAAACAATCACTATTGAAGTAAAAACTTTTTAATTTAATTTTGGATTGCTTAAATCCTTCATGTCAATTTGGACCAACGTAAAATAATTTAATTCATCTAATTTAGTTGCTCCCATTAAAGATGCTCTAAGAGATATAATTGATTAGATAACTTCTTGAACCTAAGCAAAGGACCATAATGATGTGTAGTGAATATTTAGAGATAATCGATAAACTTGTCTCCATCCCCAATATTTATAATTGCATAAATATAACAATATCTTACTACTTGGCTCCATCCTCTAAACTACATTACCTCTTATGCTTCTAACTTAAAAATATAAACAATTCCACCGTAAATTGCTATGTTGCATCACTAGTTAGTTAAGTAAATTGCACCGTATTGGTGTAAAACTATATATTTAGGGGGAATTAATTTATAATGATACTCAACTTTTGATCCTTCTATAAATTGATACCATAAACTTCAAAGTGATCTTAAATTATGATTATTCTTCTAGCCAAACATTTTAATCGGCTTTTCATAACTCAATAAAGAGTTTATAAATTACACGATACAATCCTAAACTCTTATTTGTATCGAGTCAAAAAAATAATTGATTGATATTTGATATTTTCACCCTCCATCAAACTCTTCATTTAAATGCTTATTTTATATGCATTTTTATCTTTCTAGTTCTCATCAAGCCAAGTCATACAAATATTTTAATTGAATAATTATCTTTGTTAGCTGGCCTATAATAAAATATGAAACATCGATAATATTCTCTCTATACAAATGACATTATTTCTCATATATTATACTCACTATTTATTATTATTAATTTTTAGATTTAAATAGTCTTTTGATTTATATAAATTAATATATTTGTTATATAATTTTTTATAAAATTATTAAATGTTAAATTTCATTTGATTTTTAATCTCTAAAATTAAAATCAGCAACTTTTCTCAAATTTTTATATTGCAAATTTTAACTTTAAAAATTAAAACCAAAGAAATTTTAAAATTCTGAAATTATTTAAAGAAAAATACATAGAAGAAAATAAAAAACACTCAAAAACAAAAAAAAAGAAATATTTAAACCTAGTTGTTTTTTTATGTAAGAGATTCTATATTTTAACGTGTGAGTGTTCTATTTTCTATACATGTCTTTTCTATAACACAATCTTTTGTTATAGAAATTTGTTAAAAATAAGCACTTAATTAATAAGCGTTTATAGCATGAAGAGAGTGTGTCCATTACATCTAGAAGCAACTCTTTCCTCCTTTTCCTTTATGGCTTCACCTTGTAACTATAACAGTGAAACTAAAGACGTAGAGTCCAAACCGAACCATGTCGAAGAAACTGAAGAAAACAACAACATTGACTATTCTCAAAGAGCACAATGGCTAAGAGCTGCTTTACTAGGAGCAAACGACGGTTTGGTATCAATAACATCACTGATGTTAGGTGTTGGAGCTGTGAATGAAGACATCAAAACAATGCTTCTTGCTGGTTTTGCCGGACTAATCGCCGGTGCATGTAGTATGGGAATCGGAGAGTTTGTTTCTGTTTACACTCAACTGGACATAATAGTAGCTCAGATAAAAAGAGAGAATATAATCAGAAACAAAATTGATGAAGATGAAAGGGTATTACCAAATCCTTTTCAAGCTGCTATAGCATCAGCGATTGCTTTTTCTTTTGGTGCTACTGTTCCATTGCTAGGAGCAGCATTGGTTAGGGAGTATAAAATAAGGTTGGTGGTGGTTGTTGTTATGGCTAGTTTGGCATTGTTTGTGTTTGGTGGGGTAGGAGCAATGCTTGGTAAAACATCCATGAAATGGTCTTGTTTTAGGGTTGTGGTTGGTGGTTGGATGGCTATGGCTATTACTTTTGGCTTCACTAAATTAGTTGGATATAGTTCACTTTGAATGTGGTTAATTACTAGATATTTTCCTTTTACAAAAAATAACTTGTTTATTCCATAAGTCAAATTTTATCAGATTTTTCTTTTCTGTGATATAATATTGATTGATATATTTGATATCATGTGTGTAATTCATGTCAAGGTTTTAACAACTTTCAAGTAAATGAGCCTGAATTAAGGTCTGAACTAAACAGCTTAATTCACTTATTCTTTTCATCTTTACACTGAATTAAACAGCTTGACATTTAAAATATTTGGTTACAAAGAGGGTTGTGAGAGATTAGTTTAAAGATCATATCTTAATTTTCTCACAATAATTCCTCATTTTTATACAATAAGTTCAGTTCATATTAGTGGAAGACTTACTAAAGAAAGAGAAGCGACGGTGAATGATGTAATCCACCAAATGTTTCCTTAGCCATAAACCAACTGATACAACTACTCATAATATTCAATTCTATTATGTTATTTGGGATCTTATACCTAGTATTTGACAATCCTGTTGTTTTTCACTTCCAAATGTAATAGATTATTTGCTTAGGATAACAATCACAATCATTCAAATATAATTTTAACAATTAGATAAAAATAAAGTGAGGATAAAAACGTTTGATAAATGGATGAATAAAAATGGGTGGGATTTACCGCATTTATAACTTATAGATAATTTTTTAATAGGAAAGCATGATATAGCATTACTAAAAAAACAGATTTGGTAACGCATTTTCACTTCGGCCAAATTTTTCAACCGTGGGACAATGTCTTTTTTAAGGATTCATTTTGAATTTCAATGCATACAGTTTAGTTTTTTATTCATTTTTAAGACACTTTTGTTTTACAATATTTTCATTCATTTTTACTATCTTAAAAATTTTGGCGTTGAAAATCAATGTCAAGGTTCAAACATACCATTTATGTAAAATTTGACATTAATCTTCAAACCAACTTTTTCAATATACTGTTTTAGCATCTTCAAAACGTAAACCTTGAGGGCCAGTGATACAACAACACAACAAGAGTAGAAGATGAAGTTTGTAGGCGGAATAAGTTAGGTTAGTGAAAAGGTGAACGAATGTGTAGACAAATTTGTAAAACTTTTCCCCATGCACGGTTGGTAAAAGTAACTTCTAACATGAATAGTGGTGAATATCGAAAAATTTGAAAAGAAAGTAATTTTCAATAACCTAAGTTGTGATGGAATCATTCAATATTATACAATATGGACGTGGCATGGTGATGTGGATAAAACCAAACTATGATGTCACAAAGATATGAAGTTGATGTGGATATGGATGATTGACTAGAAGATATGATTCAGGATATTTGATAATATTATTTTAGAAAAGTTCATATGTATGATACTTTATATAGTGACAAGGATGATTCATTACATAAGGGGTGCACAAATTTTACACGATTGTCCATCGTGTTAAAACTATTTAATTTAAAGGAAAAATTTGGGTGAACGGATAAAAGTTTCACAAAATTACTTGGATTTTGAAAGAAATGCTTTTAGAAGGTAACAAGTTGTCGAGCCATAGTTATGAGGCCAAAAAGATATTGCATCCAATGGATTTGGATTATATCAAAATACATGCATACTGTAATGATTGGAAATTATACATTAAAGAGTATGAAAAATCGAATCAACGCCAAAGTGTGGGGAGTCACCCTACAAGGTGAAAGACAATAATGGTGATGACGATGATGATGATGTAAGAAACGAGCAACCTCACGGCAAAGTGTTATGGTACCTGCCAATAATTCCAAGGTTCAAGAGACTGTTTTTTAATAATAATGACGCAAACAATTTCAGATGGCATGCAAATGAAAGAAAATTTGATGGAAAATTTCGTCATATAGATGATTCTTTGTAATTGAAGAAAAATGATTTGTTGTAGTTGGATTTTGGCAATGAGTCATAAAACATTAGACTTGCATTTGGAACTGATGGAATGAACCCCTTTGGTAATCTAAGTACTGACCATACTTCGTGGCCTATTCTTCTCATGATTTACAGCCTATCTTTGTGGTTGTTTATGAAGTGCGAATATTTGCTATTATCTATGACGATTTTGGGACCAATAAAACATGGAAATGACATATATATATATATATATATATATATATATATATATATATATATATATATATATATATATATATATATATATATATATATATATATATATATATATATATATATATATATATATATATATATATATATATATATATATATATATATATATATATATATATATATATATATATATATATATATATATATATATATATATATATATATATATATATATATATATATATATATTTAAGTCAATTGATTTAATATTTTAGATTTTTGTGGGAGTAAGGTGTTGATGTTGATGATGCTTATTCGGTTGAAGAGTTTAAGATGCATGTCATGTTATTTTTCACAATCAATAACTCTTGTGCATATGATAATTTGTATTAATACAACATCAAAGGGCATAAAGTGTGTCATATATGTGAATCTAATACATGCTTCCACCAAATTCAGTATGAAAAAATGTTTGTTTACCTTGGACATCAGAAATTTCTAAAACCCAATCATCCATATCGTAGATGGCGGAAGGATTTTAATAGATAGTAGGAGTTTGGCGTCGCTCCTAAGACTTTAACCAGTGAGGAAGTTTATAAAAGGAAACAACACATTAGTGTTGTATTTGAAAAGAACCAAAAAGGGCCCGTTGAGAAAAATATATGGAAAATAGGTCGGTGTTCTTCGATCTTCTATATTGGTCTAGCCTCGACGTAAGACATTGTCATGATGTGATGCATGTAGAGAAAAATGTGTGTGATAGTTTGATTGGAAAAATTCTAAATATTCAAGGCAAGATAAAAGATGGTAATAATTTTCGTTTAGATATGGTGGTAATGGGTATACGACAAAAGTTTCCTCTAAAAAATTATATAAGTGGCTATCTGTGGCATCTTACCAAACAATATAAGGGTAACTATCACCAGATTGTGATTATTTTTTAATGCTATATATAATAAAGTATTTGACCCAAAAAATTAGATGAGTTGGAAGATGAGACTGTAATAATATTGTGTCAATTAGAGATGTATTTCCCGTCGTCATTTTTTGACATTGTGGTTCACTTAATATTCATCTACCCAAGGAAATCAAATTTTGTGGTCCAATTTATTTAAGACGAATGTATCCAATAGAACGATACATGAAGATATTTAAAGGGTATCCAAGAATCATCATTGTCCAAAAGTGCCGATTATTGAAAGGTACATCATAGAAGAAGTTATTGAGTTCTGTTCAAACTATTCTCCATAAGCAGACTTTATAGGAATTCCAAAGTCTCATCATGATGGAAGATTTGAAGGTAGAGATAGTCAAGGTTTAAATTTTAACTCAGTGCATCAGGATGTAGTTTTTCAAGCACATTTGTATATATTGGATAATATTGATGAAGTTCAACCTTGCTTATATGCTCACAAAAGACATATCAAGGAAAAATTCCTCCGGATGAGTGTGTTGTGGTATTTTATATGTGCAAATATACACAGTCCAATGGTAACAAGCGATATAAAAGTAAGAGCATCAATCCCACAAAGATTTTATTAACTTAAGATGATTCTAATTGTAAGACTTTGTGAATAGTCATGATCAAAGCATAATAATAATTGTTTGTTGTCACAGATTCAAATTGAGCAATAATTAATAAGAGTAACTAAGTTAAACAAATAGTGAGAGACATGTTGGACAATGATCCATTTAATGAGTTTTTATTTTGTGTGTGAATGATGATATATGTTGTGATAGATGAGGCAGAAAGTGAACTAGTGGTGCATGTCTACAACATCAAAGCATATGCATTAAGCTGGGGAACAAATGTCTAGGTCCCATGAAAATCAGAGCATATCCAAAGTAAACATATTCGTTCTTCTTAGCGAACTAGCTGTGAACATCAAAGCATATGCAAAGTGAACTAGTTTTGATTATCCATTAATTTGGCCCATGAAAATTAACATATTTCTTCTCCTTATCCTTTTGTACCAGTAGTAGATATAATATACAACACATGCAGGGGAAAAAGTGTCGTAATTAATACCTGGTATGTAGAGAGACAAGTTGCACGTTCATTTCAGTGCTGGGCAGCTTTTGCAGCTTTTTGTCTTGTAGTGTTCATTCTTATCAATTCATTCTTTTAGCTTAGCTAGTGCTCCTATCTTCAAGATCTTGCCACATTTAGCCTAATGTTGAGACCACTCACTCCTTACAATATCTTATCAGTCTAAGGCTTGATGGGAAGTGAGGTTACATTAATGCTGTATTCATGGCGTGACATAACTTGTCACCTGAGTACTCATACACAAGTAACAAACACATAAAACTCACAAAAGAGAGTACCAAGTGTGCTTCATGCTAAATAACCTAAAACAAAACCTACTTAATTCAACCTAATAATGCTTTTTAAAACAAAAATAAAATCAAGTAAAGAGCTTAAAGTATCATAAATAATGAGTTATCACACCCTCATACTTGAACAATTACCCGTCCTCAAGTGATGCGACATATGATATCATAATTAAATAATAATTAAACTAACTCTAGTTCAACATCACATTTCTTACAATCATAATATTTTTATATCAAACAACACTATCTCAACATTGGCATAACTCAATCTTTATCATATATTATCTCATTTGGTGTGTGCACATGTATGTGTGCGTGTATGTGTGTATACATGTGTGTGTGTGTGTGTGACCTATGACGCCATATGTCGTGCCATAAGTCTTCTTTAAAGATAATTATCCTAGATCCTAGTTTGGTTGCTTTATCCTATGGTCCCAGGGTTCATTTTTTAATTTTGGTAGGGGGATTAACTAACTTATGGTTGTGAGGCTTTTTAGTTCTTGTGAACTTGGGAATTCTATTTGCACTACTTTTCCAAGTCACTTTTTTCTAGGAATTTCACTTTTTCACCTAATGATATCTCACTTTTAATGATTCTAACCTATTACTCATAGTGAAAACATTTTCATTTATTTTTGCACAGTTTTGCATGTTTCTTTTTTTTAAAACATATATTAAGCATGAGCGAACATGATTCAAGAGTCAACTTCTAAAAGAAACCATCCCATCAGTCCAAAGCTAACCATTGCAAGGAGAAGTAAATTCCAAAATTCGAAAGATAGTTCAAAAGGCAGAAAACACAATTCCCCTCCTCAGAGTCCGGGTGGAGACTGAGGTAGTCACGCTCCATCCCTAGATTGCGGCGAACAATATCCGACCAGGGTGCAACTTAAGCATCCCTTATGTGCCTGGATATTAGAAAGATCCCCAAGTCAATTCAAAAGCCTTATAAGTTAGGAGAATACAATGGAAAAGGAGACCTCGATGAGGACGTCCAACTCTTCAATGACTAGAATAACTACTAAATTGTCGACAAAGCTTCCAAATGCAAGCTACTAACATTAAAAATCGTTGGACCATCTAGATTTTGGTACAATGCCCCCACCCCCCGTACGGTTGCATTGAATCATGAATGGACTATTGTGATAGGCTAACCGTTCACTTTAATTCCCCAAAGAGGCAACTAATTACTATAGCTGCCCTGAGTAACATCATGCAATGAGCGAAGGAGAGCATATGGTTATATATCGATCAATTCACTCAGGTTGAAGTTGAAGTAGAGGGAATCATGGAAACCCTCAAATGCTAGATTTTAGAAGTGGCCTCCTTCGCGACCATCTTTTCCATACAAAACTAGGAAAAAATAAGTTACAAATGACTCAAGAGATGTTGGACCTAGCTCAGTCGTACATAAAGTTATAAGAGAAGCTAAATACTCGCTTTGACATCTCGGCCTCGACCACTGACATAAGCTCCAACCGTCGATCTAGGAAGGAGACCCCTCAATAGAAATAAGACGCTAAGATGGGTATGTATGATTACAAATGGTACACACCTTTGAATAATTTCTGAGATAAGATTTACCAAGAATGCAATAACATTGAGTTTCAGAAAGTAGGAATCCGACCCCTTTTCCCTGTTTTGGATTCTTCCTGAATAGATAAATCAAAATACTATCACTTCTATAGAGGACACGACCATAAGATAGATGATTGCGTTCAACTTAAGGATGCGATTGAAGCACTAATTAAGAAGGGCTGATTGTCCGAGTATGTCAAGGGCAACAAGCGAGACCGATAAGAGTATCCTAAAATCAAGTCCCCTACAAAGGTTTCTGAAGATGATCCCAGTAGAAAAAATAGGGAAACCAGCATGGAAAAACGCCAATATATCGCTACCATTACAAGTGGTACACCCCAGGCAAATATCCTTTCCAAAGAGACGCTCAAAAGGAAAATTTTCGAGATTATGGTCGTTTACAAAAACGAAGGTGGCTCATCTTCCAAGATTCTAGGCCGACCTATGATAGGGTTTTGGGACTCCGAGAAGGTTGGGAGAATTTCTAATGAATTGTTTCCCCTGGTAATCATGGCACCCATAGGACATCTTAATGTATTTCAGGTTTTGCTCGACGAAGGAAGTTCATAAGATATCTTCTATTCTTCGTTGTTTGAAAATATATCCTAGATAAAGGAAGCCTAATACCATATGACGACTGAGATCTAGAAGCATTTAACATGATAACCATTTGTACCTGAGATATGTGGAACTAATGGCATCTGTAGGAGAGGAAAGAGACCTTAAATTGATCAACACTCAGTTTTTGTTGGATTTCGTAGCCTCGTCCTTGCACTTAAATCTCAAATACCATAGCCTTCATGGAGAAATATATGTCTTGCACGCCGAACTCAATGGGGAAAAAATATACATCATGCAACCTAGAGGGACAAGGGATAAGAGATAACTATGGAAATTAACATGGCCTCCATCACCTATCAGCATCAAAGCATGAACCTACGTATGCCAAGGAATAACTAAACAAAGAGGAGGCTTGCGGCAGAAATAAGAGGTGGAAAATCTGTTGGGTTATGGTGAAGGTGTGTAAAGTACACAAGAAGGGGAGTTGAATTGTGTTTTACGTTTTCTTTAATTTAACTTCTGATTAGAGTTTCAAAATAAAAACTGGTGTTCAAATTTTGTTTTAATTCGTTGGCAGCAGATATAACAGAAGTAAACAAATAACAGCAAAAGACACAAAAGATTTATCCTGGTTCCTTCCCTAACTAAGAGTACTCAAGTCCCCTTGCCTCACAAGAGATTTTTATTATAACCACTTCATGATTACAATAGCTTATGCTTCTGCATAAGTCTTTTACACTTGCTCAGACCAATTGTCTGAGACTTTCTTGCTTAGAACACACGTCTAAGAATTTCCTTACTCACACCCTTTGACCAAGCCAACTGCTCCAAAGGTCCTCTGGTTGAGACTTACCCTTGCTTAGAGCACATGTTTAAGACTTCTTGCTCACGCCCTTTGGCCGAGCCACCTGCTCCAAAGGTCATCTAGGCTGATACTTTTCCCTGCTCAATCAACCTAGTTGAATAAGACTTTCACAGCTCAAGCACTTAAGCAATGAGACTTACATGGCTTAAGCATCTGGGCTCAAAACTTGTTTCTTGAATCCCAATGATACAAGAATTTTGATCAAGCACGTAGAAAGAGACTTGATCTAAACTACTGAAGGCTCAGTAGAATACAGAACAAGGTTTATATGATACAAGCATCAGAGGTACGGGAAATCACCATAACAAAGACCTAAAGCTCTTAAGATTTCTAAGATATTCAATGATAAGAAATCTTAAGGATTTTACGATTACAACCTACAACAGAAAATCTGCATATTACAATAGAGTTGATAATTGCTTGATGTTGATACTCCTTCATCTGAAGAATCCTTGTTAAGATTCAAACTTGAATCTTCATCCATATTTATAGCCTTTGCAGAAACTAGCCGTTGAAGAGGTAACTTGATCAAATGTCTTTGCCTATACTCCATAGTACAAGAGACATTGATGATGGATGCATAATATATTCTGAGTCCAGTGTGTAACACATTTAACCTTTGAGTCTTCAATAGGTTCTCGTACTAATAGAGCCGTCAAAAGCAGATATCCATAGAGCATGCCAACCTTTCTTCATCCTTGCAATCTTGTAGACTCTAGCCGACAAGCTGATAAGACCATACAACTAGCTTTCTACAGTACGGACAACCACAACTTTATTACAAACTGTGAATGGTACCAGATGCTGATATACAATTGTCAAGTGTAGTAAATCGTCTGAATGCTGAGGCTTTCAGCTCAGAGTCTGTGCCTAGCCACAATAGCAATTATCCTCAGACTCTGCCATCAGAAACTAGCAATGAAGCAACCCTCAAGTGTGTCCATGTAACACAAGTTCTGATTATAGTCTAATAAAAATATTAATATTAAAATACCTATTACCATCGTTATTACTAGAAACCATTATTTGTGTGTATATGTGTGTGTGTGTGTGTGTGTGTTGTGTGTGTATATGTGTGCGTGTACATGTGCGCGTGTGTTTTTGTATGTGTGTGTGTGTTTCTTTATGACTATATACATTAATGATGAAATCATGGTGCAACTGACACAATTGAGGTCTGTGATAAATATTTCAAGGGAGCTGTCGAAGATACTTTGCATGTCTGACTATAACAATCAATTCTCCCTAGAGGAGAGTACACTTAAATATGTCAGGGGAGCTTTTAGAGACACTCTACACGTCCAAATATAACAATCAATTCTCGCTAGCAGTGAACACGATTAAAGATTTCAGGGGAGCTGTCAAAGACACTTTGTATGTCCAACTACAATAATCAATTCCCACACGGGTGCTGTCGGAGATACTTTGTACGTTCTACTACATTAATAAATTCCCCCTAGTCAAAGATTACACGAGTTTCTGCGTAGCTACCGCACCCTTCCTTCATATCTAGCCCATCTAAGAAACGTGAGAGGTGGTGTCCGGAGACGTCCACCTCGATTCGAGTTATACCTCAGAGCGCAGTTCAAAGCAAAACCGCGTCTAGCCGGTCTCTTGCCATATTATTATAAGTGCGACTCGAAGCACAAATGCATCTAGTTGGTCTCATGCCATAATATTATTAGTGAGACTCAGAGCACAATCACATCTATCGGGTCTCATACCATATTATTATAAGTGTGACTCAAAGCACAACCGCATCTATCCGATCTCATGCCATATAGTTATTAACATGATCTAACACACAACTATACCAAGCCGGAACATCATCTTACCAATAAAGAGCGTAGATATTAACAAAAAATGCTTGTATATAAAGTATCCAAACACGACCTCACGAAGTACTTAAGGTTATTTACACTCTAAGCAAAACATTATTTAACGCCCTTTGCGGTAGGTAATCTTTATGAACTATAGGGATAAAATCAAACCCCGACGCTCCTCCGACTCGCAAATAACACGAAGGAGACGAGTGAAAGTAATAAAACGTATATGGTAAAATAAAATAAATGCACCTTATACAGGTAATAAGATGAATTTTGTTAAAACAACAAATATAATAGTTACATACAAATATTTTCCCATATCTTAACGCTTTTCATGCAGTGCACAAGAAGGGTGAGATACAAAGGCCTACTCAAGAATAAAGACGACCCTCTCATCTTGGAGTATCTGACTTGACCTAATCTGCTCTCTCGAATAAACTAATGAACAGTGAAAATGATCCACATGTTGTACCTCATTCTCAAAACACTTTTTAACCCCCCAAAGCTCGAAGAATTATATTCTTTCAATTTTTGAGTTAGGGAACAATTTTGGATACAAAGAAACTCCAACTTCTTATGGGCAGAATCAAGAGCCTCGATCTTCCTCTCTATTATCCTCACCAGGTGGCAGTGGCGGAACTAGACTATAAAGCTTGAGGTCGCCACGAAATTAATCTATAATTTATAAATCAAATATTTATACTATAATGTATATAAAATATCTAAATTATAATAAACACATAGTTGAACATGAAATGATTAAAGAGTATTACATAAAAATACCTTAAAATAATGCTCTACGGTTTTTGAGTAGCTTGAAATCATCAATAATAGTCTCGGAATCAATACTTGTAGCAATTTCTCTTTCAATATTAATCGTCATGCTATCTCTTAGAAAATAAGCTTCCGTTTTGTTTCTCAATCTTGTCTTGATAATTTTCATTACCGAAAAAGATCTTTCCATAGTAACTATAGATACAGGCAGAGTCATGATAAGGCAGAGCAATCTATCGATCAAATAATAACTTTCCTTCTTTTCAGTTGCAACCAAAGATGAACATAACTCTTGAATAGTCGACAAATTATTCAAACTCGATGATTGACGAGTGTCAATAATGAAATGCCGAAGTTGAAATTTCAAATTAATCTTCTCTTACTTATTGAAGTCCATAGGATAATATTTTTCAACTAGAGTGCAAATGATATCAAGGTTAAAAGCCTTGTAATTATCCTTGGGAGTCAAAGCACCACTTATACTTAACAAATAAATTGCTTGCTCACTAAATCTTCTATTCAACTCTTGCAGTTGTTTGTCAATGACAATGAAAAATATTTCAACTCTAAAATAATGCTCAATGGTTACCTGGTTATCTTCAAGATGATAACGACCAAATCTTATTGTTGAATGAACATCATTAAGATCATGAATCTCAATATCATGTTTTTCACAAAAAGACTTCATAGAAGCAAACAATTCATTCCAACCAATTTCTCTTAATTCTTGAATAAGAGTTTTTGTTGTACTAACCAAATGCATAATATTAACTACATCTTGAGATTGTTGTTGTAAAGCTTGACAAAGCATATTTGTGATCCCCATAATTTCTTTCATCAAATGAAATATGAATATGAAATCAAATGACTTCAAATAATTATAAGCACTATCAACATCTCGACCTGAAGCATAACTTAATCCTTCCTTTGCAAATTTTCTTGAAACATGACAAGTTGCTTCATACATATTCATTAAGCTAGAAATAGAAGAAAAGTGTGATCCCCAACGAGTATCCCTAACTCGCTTTAAAGTATCAATTTGATTTTCACCTTCACTAGTTACAATCTCCCCAATCTCTAATAAGTGTTCATTTTCATCTAATTGAGAAGCTTGTAACTTGTCGTGATGCTTTGTAGAAGAATAAACAACATTGACAATTAAAGTAAGCTTCTCAAAGAATTGATGAATTGGTTTAACTTCTCTTGATGCAGTAACCAAAGCAAGTTGCAACCGATGAGTAAAACAATAAACATAATATGCATAAGGACAATCCTTCATAAAGAGTTCTTATAAATCATTCCATTCTCCTCTCATATTGCTAGCACTATCATATCCCTGACCACGAATGTTGGAGACATCAAGGTTATGCAGAGAAAGTATATCACAAACTTTTTGCTTAAGAGTTAAAGATGTTGTCACTAACACGTGCAAGACCAAAAAATATCTCTTGTATAGAACCATCTTTATCAACAAATCTCAAAACGAGAGACATTTTCTCTTTTTTGGATTCATCACGTGCTTTATCTACAATTATACAAAACTTAGAATCACCAATTTCTTCACGGATATACTTTTTCACCCTACTTGAAAGAATCTGCTAGATCTCTTTTTAAATTAGATGTGAAGTATACTTGCTATTAGATGGAGCATTTTCCAACACAACTTTTGCAACTTCATCATTGTAACCTGCTAAGAGTTTTATCAATTCAAGAAAATTTCCTTGGTTTAATGATTCTGTACTTTCATCATGACCTCTAAAAGCACACGCTTGAAAAGTTAACCAACGAACAGTGTCAATTGAAGTCTTGAGACATAGTCGATTCTTCATAATTTTAATTGAACTTTGAGCTTGAATAATATTCCTAATGTGACCATCTTGATTCAACAAGTCTTGACAAGATTTTATAGCATTGTTATGTGGAGAACAAGGATCTTTCCCTATGTGTTTAAGAAATGCACACTTCTTTCCATTTCTAATTTTCTTCCAACCTCTAAAACCTGTAAAAATGAAAACATCGGAACCAAGACGCCCACTTGGTCTTTTGCTAAAAAGATAACATGGTAAGCAATAAGCAGCACCTTCTGAAGGTACATATTCTAACCATGAAGGAAAAAGACTACATATTCTTTGATGGTCTTCTTTACCAGACAATGGATACTGCTCTAAATTCATTTGATATGGACCCCATTTTAAATAAGCTCTTCGTATTTCATCCATTTGATTTACTGGATATTCCCACATTGAAGGACGTTTTCAAGGATCACGTTCTAAAGAATTCTCAATGTCATTCGAACAAACTCTATTAATGTTTTCTCCAATTCTTGGATTCTCAATAACTCTTGTAGGTTCAGACATATATGTTAAATTCTCTTCATCTCTTTCTTTCCTCTTGAAAAAAAAAATCAAATTTTCCACTCTTCATTATCACTTTTGGGCTGCATAAGCAATTAAATAAATTAAAACAACACAATAAAATTTCAACATAATTCAATTTTACAAATATAAATAAGCTAGTAACTTAGTAATAATTAGTAACAAACATCCAACATAATTCAACATTTCAAACTTAATTCTACATTATGCTACATTAGCAATTTTTATACAAGAGAAATGCTACAACAAATTAAAATAAGTGAATATTAATTTAATGACAATAATCTACAACAATTAAAATAAGTGAATAATGTAACGCCCCGATTTCGACTATTCCTTTTTCGTTGAGTCCTTTTTGGTTTAATTGGGCGAATATTATTTGAATGTGGAATTTGTGTGGAAATATGTTAAGTTTGCATATTATTCTATTTTAACTGATTTTGGGAGTTTTCGGAGAAAATAGTTTGAAGGGTATTTTGGACATTTCCTATTTAATGTTAAGTGAGATATTTTATGAGATATGGAATTAGTTGATGTTTTGGAAAATAATGAGAAAGATATAAAAGAGGAAATAGAAAGGAAAGAAAAGGAAAAAGAAAGAAAAAGAGGAGAAAGAGAAGAGAAAGAAGAGAAAACCTAGATTCTTCAAGATCAACTAAAGCTTGCGATTAATTAGGTAAGGGTGAAAAGTTCTATCATCTTAATAATGTATAAGATCATATATGTACTAGATTTGAATTTGTTTGGTAGTTTCTACACTTTCCATTTTTAGGTCGAAATTGGATTAATCGATAGAAATCGTTGTTTAACGGTTAGAATCGTGTTTAGATGATGTAGATTAGTCGATATATGTTAGACTAAGGCTACTGGAATGACATTGGATTTAATCGGGTGATTTTGGTGAGTTTGGAAGTGCTAGGACAAAACTGAATGTTGCTGTTCGCAGGCGACTCGCTAGCAGCTCGCTAGGCGAGCAGGCCGCGAGCACTCGCTAGCAGCTCGCTAGGCGAGTGCGTAGCGAATGGTCCCAGACTTAGGACAATAAGGTTTTGGCATTCTTCGCTGGAGGCGAAGGGAGTGGCGAATGACTCGCTGATGGTTCGCTGTGGCGAACGAGGTAGCGAACGAAGTCTGGAGCTTCTGTTTGTGCTCGCTAGCAGTTCGCTAGGCGAGCAGGTAGCGAACGCTTGCTAGCAGCTCGCTAGGCGAGCGTGTAGCGAACGTAGCAGGATGAGCCTTCCCTGTTGCTTCGTGCTGTTTTGGCTTGGGGTTTCGGTTGCGATCGACCTCTTCTTGATTTGAGTAGCTTGTATGCTAGTTATGATGTGTTGTGGGTAGCCGTATGGCGTGAATCCTAGTTTATGAATTGTGAAGTGTGGAATGTGGCCGTTTGGCATTTTGGTGCATTACTTGAATGTAATAGAAATGCATGATGAGATTATATGATGAATGTATGTATGTATTGTGATATGTATATATAGTGGATGCATAATGAATATATGCAATGAATGCGAAGAATGCATGAGCATGTTCGCAAACGTGGTTGCATTTCAAGAAGTGTATGAAGTACATTCTTGTGCTGTTGACTCTTAGGAGAGTCTGATGAGTGGTGTGACTCTTAGGAGAGTCTGATGAATGAAGTGATTCCTAGGAGAATCTGATGAACAAATTGATTCCTCGGAGAATCTGATGAAAGATGTGATTCCTCGGAGAATCTGCTAAATGACTTGATTCCTCGGAGAATCTGATGAACAGTGTGATTCCTCGGAGAATCTGATGAACGGTGTGATTCCTCGGAGAATCTGATGAACGGTGTGATTCCTCGGAGAATCTGATGAACGGTGTGATTCCTTGGAGAATCTGATGAATGGTGTGATTCCTCGGAGAATCTGATGAATGGTGTGATTCCTAGGAGAGTCTGATGAGTGTTGTGATTTCTAGGAAGATCTGATGAGTTATAGGATACCCATGAGAGGTGGGAGTGAATTGATTCTTAGGAGAATCTGACGGACGATTAAGTCGATAATGTGTTGCATTTGCGTAGAGTAGCGAGTTGGCCTCTATGGTTTGCGTGTTGACATCTGTGCATGATGTATGGCGAAATAAGCATGTTGTGTATGTTTATTAGAATAATGTGAAAGGTGTGAATGACATAATGAAATGCTTGAAGATATATATATATGTATGAATGAATATATGTATATATGTATATGTGTGTAACATGTATGAATGTTCCTGAATGGATATAAACCTTAATGATGCATATTGTTTATGCTTGATGTTCTATTTGTAAATAGACTTTAGTGGATACATTGCGATGTACGATGTGAGTCGTGGTGAGAAAGCGTAAGATGCATGATTGTGGATATGATGTATATATATATGCCTTTATGCATTATTTGTTATGATATTGTTTCTCACCCTTCTGCTGTTTTATAATGCTCTATGAGGCATTGCAGATTAGATTGCTGGAGATCTTTTGTGAGGCGTGGCTTCATCCTTTAGTTGGTCAGCTCTGATATGTAGCACCGGGTAGCTAGGAGTTGTTTTGTTTCTTTTGTGATGCATGTGTCTATGTATCTGCTGATGAAAGTTATGTAACCATGTTGGTTGATGATTTGTATATATGAATACATGTGTTAGAGAATTATAAAATATTTGGATGTTCCGCCTTTGTTCTAGATATTTTCTCGTGGGTGTTACCTCCGTTGTTGCATATCATTATATATGAGCAGGTTTTTTATATGTGTGATTTTCGGATAATGTGGTATCTCCCTTTTATACCGTTTTATAAACTTACTCTGATGAAATTTTGAATTTGTGCCTAAATGATTAATTGTATTATTTGGGGGTATAGAAAGGGGGTGTTACAAATAACATTAGTAAGAACAGTTCACAAGTAACACATTATGCCAAACTATAGTGTTTTCTTTTCATAACAAATTGATTATGCAGTAGATTACTCTTTGTGAGAAAACTCAAAGAAACTTGTAAACTAATAAGTAATAATAAAATAAAATCTAAATTAATCATAATGAAAACAAGAATTTTATATATTATGTGGATTTGGAGCAATTTATTTTGAAGAATTTTAGATGAAGAAGATCAAGATGAGCGAAACAAACTCACGGCGGTCTCTGGTGGCGGCGTTGGTGGTTGGCCGAACGAGTCTCGTACCGGTACTAGCCACGTAGTGACGTGGATTTTTTAGAATTTGTTTTTATGAAACGTGAATTGAACGAGAAAGAGAGGCTGCATCTTTTGGAATGAGATAAATTAAGGTTTGTTTGATTAATAGTAAAATGGCAAAATTGTTATTTTTTATTATAAGTAAGGCTATTTTAGTATTTTCACTATATATAAAAAAAAAATTAAAAAAACGTTTGGGGTGGCCGTGGGCCCCCCTGTCCCAAGCATATTCCGCCACTGCCAGGTGGATCACTTGACCGTTTCTACTGCCAGGGAAGTCGAACAAAGCTAGATCTTTGCTTACCTCTTTCAAAGAGATGGAAGCCTTTTGCAGATCTCTTAAGTACATATCTCGTTGAAGATTCGAGTTGTTAACATTCCTCACCAATCAATGCTTCTCGTTACACCCATTCGTTCGAAAGAGCTTCCCAGTAGCTCGACTCGCCTAGAGTTTGAGCAACAAAAGCTTGCTTAGCAAATCACGCCAGGATTTTCACCTCTTCCCCTGGAGTCTATTAAGAAAGATTGGCAAAAAAGACCACATTCATAAGGGATTCCGAAGAAAGTGAATATTCTATTGCAGTTCCAAATGGATGTAATCCCCTCTTCAAAATCTGGACCTTAACTTCTTCATTTATCACATCTACACGGAAACATATTCGTTATCCAAACAAGCACCAAAAGGGGGAAATCAATATCGAAAGAATTGAGTAAATTTCAAACATACCAAATACAATCCGACGATCGTCGTGAGAATCGTCCCCCATCAACCATAGAATGTCAATCAAACACTTCAAACGTTTCTTATCGGCCTTAGCTAAGGGGACTCCGCCTCCAAGACAACCCAAGCTATTAACAAAGCATAACAGTCTTTTATTTTGATACGAGTCCTCATTAGAATAATCCCACTCTTTATAAACATATGTGCCTTTCTCTGTGAGGAAATGACTTACCGAATAACAATGAGGAAACAATGGCTTACATTTACCCCCTACTAGTGGCTCGGCCCCACAAATGTCCGCATGAGCCAAAGGATCAAGGGGAGTGGCCTGGAAGAACCAATTAACAAAGGGAGATAACTCTGGAAAGTCTTCAAATACTCGCATCGTCAACACCAGGGAAACTAACTCCCATTCTCTTGGTCGGATCGAGGAACTACAGTGGTAGTGGAAAATATGAAAAAAAAAACAAGGTGATGGAAGGTTTCCCATTTAGATATTCACACAAGTATTGGGAAGCCCTTACATATGCCCAACTCGATGGGTGAAGTTGTGAAGAAGTCATCACCAAGTGATTAAAAAGGCCAACCTCAAAAGTAGTAAATGGTAAATGAGCACCTAGGGTTGAGAAGAAATATTCATAAAGAGAGACGATGCATTTGTCATACTCTCTACATATTCTATCCTCCTTAGTAAGGGTTGTAAAACCCTAGATGCGATGGTTCCCCCATTTCATGAAAAACTTTATTCAGGTTTCCCCTCCTTGGAAAAAATAGACACGATGGAAAAATAAATAGAACTGTCCCATGGAAATGTCGAAGTAAGGGTGATCGGTCGTCGAGGGTAAAATTCTCTAAACCTTCACCTTGCTTACTCAATCATAAGATCTTAGGGGGGCAACTGTTCTGGACCAATCATATTTACCTTGGAGCGACTAGCTTAAGATAACCCGTTCTAGGCCAAAGCCTCTTGACCGACTACATGGTTGTGTTTCTAGAATCGTCTTCTTACTTTAGGACTATCCTATACCTACCTACAAGAGATTACACATCACACATATCTAACAGTCCTCCGCTTTCGACACCCGAAAGATAGCAAGATCGTTATTTCTCTCCCCTTTATATAAGGAATGGTGCCAAATCAGTTAACGAATTTTAAACACAATTTCAATACTATCTACTCTTTCATATACTGACTTAAGCTTTAGAATTCTAATCTTGCAGGTATACCCTCTCTCACATGCATCAGAAGCTCTACTCCATCGCAGCTTCTGCACCTCTATCTATTTCTAGTTCTAGAACAGAACAAGCTCAATGATTCAATTTTAGAGCTTCTAGTTTTCTCTCACTCTTCTCTACTTCCTTCCTTATTCTTCTATTCCTTTGTTCTTCTTTTCCTCTCTTCCATGGCAAATCGAGTTTTCTAACATGATATCTTGAGCCATTGCGATTTACCTATAATCATGCTTCCTCATTTAGCTTCAATTGATACATAAATGGCTCAAAGAAGTCCTTATTATGTTCATCCTAGTGATGAACTTTCAACTGTCAATATTACACCGATTCTTGAAGGTTCCTATTATCATTCTTGGGCCAGATTAATGCATCACACACTAGGTGGTAAAATGAAGCTTGAGTTCATGGATGGGTCTATAGCAGTTTCAGAAGATCAATGTGATTCTTCACTTCGTGCATGGAATATATGTAATATGTTAGTTCACTCTTGACTACTTAACTCAATTTATGAATTGATTGCACAATCTATTGTGTTTATGGAAAATGCGATTGATGTTTGGAATGATCTCAAAAAGATCATATTAGAGTTTCATAATTGCAGCAAGAAATCTATCTTCATTCCAAAACTATCATTGAATTTTATTCAAATTTAAAAGTTCTTTAGAAAAAAATTGAAGATTTACATACTAATTCACAACCGCACATGCCACATTCGATGTCCTTGCAAAGCTATGAGACAAGCAAGAAAGAATCATAACTTATTTATCTAACTTAAATGAGAATTTTGCTGTAATTAAGTCATAAACAAGATTTTCGTCTTTCAACATGAAAGACAAGAAAAATTCATAATTTTTAATGACTCTCAAGTATTGATCAACACATTTGTATACAAGAAATTCAATTTCAAACAAGCTACTTCTCAGCATAATACTTCCTCGAGTTCTAGACTTTAGATCAGTTGATTGATTGCATTTGCCGGGTGTTTGAGTTTCAATGCGACACTTTTTTTTATGTCCTCTCCGTTGCCTTTTCCTCTTTTGTGGAATGTTGGACTTTTTTTCTACTTTTTGTAAAGAAATAGTATGCTAAAAAGTTGTCGAGAAAGTAATAATTAGGTCACCATGAGGAAATTTTTTTACTAATTGCTAAGTTTTGGATGTCTTTGCTTTGTGCGCAACTCGTGGCTTTCGTGTGGATACCACACTCCCTTCAATTTATTAATACTCACTTTGGTTTCCACTAGTCTTGTGGCGTGCACACTCCATCAAATATTATATGCATATGCATGCACACTCTTTCTCTCAATATTTGACATTAATATTATATATATATATATATATATATATATATATATATATATATATATATATATATATATATATATATCAAATGCTCCAGTGTTTAGGTTCCCACTATCTCTCATTTTTTTAATTCCTGTTATATATTGGATTTCTTTTTTCATGTTTATTTTACAGTTTCTTCAAAAATAAGATTTCTATTTCAATTTGTTATTGTGAATATTTAATTAGTAAGATGATAACGTCCAATACCGCTTTGGCTTTGAGAGATTTTTTTGGTTTGAAGTGTAATAAAGATGGTACATGCAAAACAGTTTCACGTTCAAGTTTGTGAATTAATAAGATAAAGGATAATGTTTCTAAGTTTTTAAGAGTGTGTGGCTTGGTTTTGGGGTTATGGTGTTTGTCTGAGGTTTTAGCTTATTTGAAAGAACAAAAATTCTCAATTTTGTTTCACAGCAACTTTTATTTAGATGTACTGAAGTCTTCAATGAAATTTTGTTTTTTTTTGATACCACTTGAATTGTTAACTCTAGCAATATACCAAACAATACGAATTTGAACCTACAATCCAAAAATTTCACAAATATTAACAACAAATGAACCTCTTTTATAATAGATCTCACACTTCCTACAAATGGAGAAGCAACCAAAAACATGGTAATGTTCAATCCAAAATTGTGAAAATGTATACTTTGAAATCTTAAACAAAATTTTGAACAGCCTTTAAAGTTACGCTGATGATCATATATTTTGAAAAAATGACATAAATGATTTATATATGTGTCTGAGATAGAGCATGAAAAATGAATAAAATCACTATTTTAATTCGAGTCAAGAACATTGAATGTGATTCGAGTCAAAAGAAAAACTAATTTGAATCAAGAACTTCAAACCAAGAATTTGGCCATTTGGTTCAAATCAATTATCCGAGTCAAGAAATCATGTGATTCGAATCAAGCTGACAAAAGCAAATTATAAGATTTTAAGTGAAATATTGATTCGAGTCAACCTTTTAGTTTGATTCGAATCAAGCTTGATCTGATTAGAATTAGGGGACTGTGATTTAAATTACAGTGAATGTGGCAAAATTTAATTTTCACATTTATTTATTGATTAAAATCTTGTATAAACTTGATTCAAATCACACTTCAAAAAATTTGTATTTAAAAAAAAATGTAGTGTTTGATCGAATATAAAGTTAGTATGATAGGAATCATTCTATCATGTCTTTCTTGACCCAAACATTCAACTAATTTGACTTGAACCACTTTCTATCGATTTTTACCAAAATGTTTAATTTAATGCATGCAAAATACATTTTGATACAAAACACGATTTAATAAATTGCACTCAATTCTAAAATAGGTACACAATCTAACTTAAAAGAGATTTATTTAATTAAATGATAAATGTTAAAAGATAATAAACGAGACAAGTAATAAAACCAAAACCCAAAAAGGCATAGCAACTAAAAAATTTGAGTTTTAATCTTAATTGGTGTTTTATTTACTTATATGTGTCAATTATGTGTCATCAATGATTTTAAGCAACTTTTAATTTTTAATAAATTCTTACGAGTCTAAAATTTGAATTTACGAGTTGATTTTATAAACCCTTCACGAGTATACATAAACTCTCGAGTATGACAACCTTTGTTGAACGTTTTAACCGTGAAGGAGATTAGGATTTATGTAGACCATGTCTGATGTTTTTGAGTATTGGCGATGTGCTCGTCGCACTATTAAAAAAAATTAAATTTAAAGAAGATAGTTTTCCGTCAATAATGGATTAAACTTCTGTCACAAAATACTTTAGTGATGAAATTTGTGACGCACTAATATTCCTATCAAATTTCAATGTCGCAAAAAATATTAGTGAGAGATTTTAAATTCCATCACAAGTTGCCACGAAACAAATCTGTCACTATCATTTCCGTCCGTGCCCTTTGATGTCCTGTAAATTTTGTTCATGAGTGAATTTAGGCTGTTTCAACTCAAACTAAATGTCAGTTTTTTTACAAAATGAGCAACATCTACCCTTGAACCACCAATAGGAAGTCTTTATATAAGTTGTTAGTATCCTTATTTTCTACTATATTCTTAAAAACTTTGTGTTATAGGGAGGAACCTTTGGTTGTTGGGGCGGCGATTTGGAGACAAAGACGAAGCGATAGTCCATCTTGAGATTGTTAAACATAAAATGTATCGTGTGCCCTCCTGTTGTATTATTTCTCTCTCTCTCTCTCTCTCTCTCTCTCTCTCTCTCTCTATATATATATATATATATATATATATATATATATATATATATATATATATATATAGTGTATACAATCTATTTTCATAATTAAGGAGATGCTAATAATAAATACATAATTACAACTAATAATAACTAATATTATGCTAATAATCTCAGAGCATGCTGCAGACATGACGCGATATTCTGATTCAGTGGATGACTTGGGAACCGAGTCTTGTTTCTTGCATTTCCATGAAATTGGTGCATTGCCTAAAAACACACACCAACCAGTAGTAGATTTCCTAGTGTCTCGACATCCAGCCTAATCAACATCGCTGTATGCTTGAAGTTGTGGAGATGCACCAACGGGGAAGAATAAACCACAATTTGAGGTGCCGATGAGGTATCTAATAATACGATGGACTGCTGAAAGATGCAAGTGTCGAGGAGATTGCATGAATTTGCTTACTGTGTGAACATCAAAAGAGATGTCGGGTCGTGTAATGGTTAGGTAGATAAAACTTCCCACAAGTTTTCTATAAATAGTCGGGTCTTGTAAAAGTTCACCTTCATCCCGTCGATATTTCACATTTACTTCCATAGGGTTGTCAACTGTAGTTGCATTGGCAAAAACAACAAGCTTAATTAGATCATGAACATATTTGTGTTGTTAACAAAAATGCCTTCTTGTTGATAATGTATTTGTAATCCCAAGAACTAAGTTAGTTGGCCAAGATCTTTCATGTAAAAAGTGGACTACAACAAATTCTTGATTGATGAGATAGACTTTTCATTAAATCTAGTAACTACAATATCATCCACATATTCAAGGAGTAACACAATTTTCTTGGAGGTTTTTTGTATAAATAGGGAGGGATCATACTGACTTTATGTGAATGAAAAGCCAAGGAGTGTTGTTCAAAATTTTTCAAACCATACTCTTGGGGCCTGTTTCAATCCATATAAAGAACGCTTCAGTTTGCAAACAATATTAGGCACTAAACAAGGCAATACCTGTAGAGAGTTTGATGTAAACTTCTTTCTTGAGGTCACCGTGTAGAAACACGTTCTTTACATCCATCTGGTGTAGGTGTCAAGATTTGAATGCAACAATGGCAAGAATAATGTGCACAATAGTCATCTTAGTCACAGGTGCAAAAGTCTCCTCATAGTCAAGACCAAATTCTTGCTTATTTCCAAGAACAACCAACCTAACCTTGTATCAATCTATTGATCCATATGAACGAAGCTTTATAGTGAACCCAAATTTACTGCCAAGAGGTTTAACAGATGGAGGACAAAAAACAACATTCCGTATCTGATTTTCTTCTAGTGAGAGTGGGAGAGAGGTCATAAGTTTCATGCGAATGTGAATGTTGCTCGTTTGTATTTTCATAATCATATATGGGTTGAGTGAAAAACATTTCTTACAAACAACACTAAATGATAAGGGATGTTCTTTTCCTTTAATTGTTGCTAATGATAATGTTGTTGACAAACTCATGTATAATTGCCCTTCATAAATACACTATGTGGAGGGATATACTAAAAACACTTCGACGATCATAAGGGTGAGATTTATGATTTTAAAATTGTGTGTACTTGAGTGAGAAGTTCAAATGCCCTAGAAACTTTTGTAGATACAAATGTCTTTAAGGTCTTAACTCATAAGATCTAGCTATTTAAGGTCTTAACTCATAAGATCTAGCTATTTTTATCACCCGATGGTGCTCATGCGTTTAATTGAACTTGATCTGGCATGATATTAGAGCATGACCACCTTATGACTCCAAAGTTCTATATCTTTTTTAAAGATTAGTTGTCTCGTAGATAATCTAAAAGTTTTTATGACATGACAATTCTTATAAAGTCCAATCTTGTTGTTTATCCTATCTCTTTAAGCCTGATAATCTGATACTATGTTGCTTGGGTCTTGACCCGAACCGAATCAATCATATTTATGTTCTTCCTAAAATTCAAATAGTCCATAAAATATAAAACGTAAAAGTTGTACGATATTATATTCTATATTTATTAAGATGAAATATCTGAGACTAGGATCCACTTTTAGGTAATGAATTCTTAAATACGTGCCAAAATTATTGCTTAATTAAAAAATTGTCACCAACTTGTAGAGATAGTGCCACCCTCACTACCTCCTCAGATCAATATTAATTTATGTAACGATTAATATAAACTCTATCTATAAATACCTTTCATTAGAAACATGAGTTCTCCACAAGCTCTTAATATCATATTCTAATTTCCTTTTATTTTCTATACCCACAATATTGTACCTTAACTTGTCATTCATGGCCTTCCAACTTGGAGCAAGAGTTAATGGAATCTCACCAAACAGTTTGGAGATTGACATTCCTATGCATGCTAATAGTACTCTCAAAACTGAAAAAGAGAGCAACAACATTGATTACTTTCAAAGAGCACAGTGGCTTAGAGCAGCCATGTTAGGAGCCAATGATGGATTAATCACTGTTGCCTCATTGATGATTGGTGTAGGAGCTATAAAAGAAGACATCAGTGTGATGCTTCTTGCAGGTTTTGCTGGTTTGGTAGCTGGTGCTTGTAGCATGGCGATCGGTGAGTTTGTGTCAGTTTATACTCAATATGACATAGAGGTAGCTCAGATGAAAAGAGAAAGAGAAGCTAATAATAATACTAATGGAGTAGTTGATGATGGAAGTACTGAAAGGGAGAAATTGCCGAATCCGTTTCAAGCAGCCTTGGCATCAGCCCTAGCGTTTTCTGTTGGTGCTGTTATGCCATTGCTAGCAGCTGCATTTATAAAGGATCATAGGGTTAGGATGGGTGTTGTTGCTGCTGTTGTCAGCTTGGCATTGTTGGTGTTTGGAGGAGTTGGAGCATTGGTTGGGAAAACACCAGTGATGAGGTCTTGTGTTAGGGTTCTTATTGGTGGTTGGATGGCTATGGCCATTACTTTTGGTTTCACCAAACTGATTGGCACTACTGGTCTTTGACTTTAGTTAGTAAATGTTTTCGATTTTCTATTGTTCTTAATTAGTACTCTTTATATGTCTGAACATGCATGGAATATTAATCCAAGTAAGATTATCATTAGTATTATTTAAATATCAACAATGAGTCCAATCGTTTACTATAAAGATAACAACCACTAATCATCCATGTGCACTATTGGGAAACATGAAACAAACTTGCGTGATTTCTATTTATCTTATATTGATTAACATCTATATAATATAACTCTTATGACTCAAAAAACCGTTGCTAATTTTTTAAAGAAGGTATTTGAGTTGGACAATTTTGTACCTGCACCAAATGAAATAGAATCTGATGACGATTCAAATTTATGACAATTTTTTATGTATGTTAACTTCATCACTATTTGAGAACAAGAAAGTTGTTTCCTGATCTTTTATTGCTATTAAACATTGGAATTGAACTTTTCTTCATTCCATCACTGTTATTACAACCATGCCTAGATTTATCCATTAAGCTTCATACATACAACATTTTGAATATACATCAACACAAAAAAACCGTTGCAAAATCCAAAAAAACCGTTGCCTTTACATATGAGAACGGTTTTCAGGACATTCTAAACCAAGGCATTGTTTTAGCCTTTAGGAACGGTTATTTAGCCAACGCCAACGCCTTGTTCAGAGCCGTTGCTGTAATTTTATTTAAACCGTTGCAATTGTTGTTTACTAGAAAACGACTCTTTTATGGAATATAACAATGCATCTTAGCCGTAGCCTATTCTAAACCGTTCTAATAGAGGCTTAAGTTCATTTTTTTTCATAGGTTATAGCAACGCTTTCTTTACTACAGACACACTTTATAACTGTTGCAAAAAAAATTATTTTATTTTATAAACTAAATAAATTTTTTTTTAATAAAATAAAATTTTATTTTATTTTATAAACCTGATAATAACATCATTCACAATTTTTTTATATAATAATATTCAAATACAAATTTTAAAATGATCTTGCATTTAAAAAAAATACATGACATAATCCATAAAATGAAGAAAAGTTCAATTCCAATGTTTAATAGTAACAAAAGATCAGGAAACAACTTTCTTGTTCTCAAATAGTGATGAAGTTAACATACATAAAAAATTGTCATAAATTTGAATCGTCATCAGATTCTATTACATTTGGTGCAGGTACAAAATTATCAACAATTGTGGGTGGAATGTCATTCCTAACAAATTCAACTTCACAAATTTCATCACTCGAAGCTAGATTCACTGCATGATTTGATAGATCATAATTATACGGCTGATGGGGATTTGAATTTGATTGTTCATTCATGTTAAAAAATTCCCTCGGAATAGACTTTATAACATAGTGTTTATTTGCATCAAAAGGATCTTGAATGTAGAAGCATTGGTGGACTTGAGAAGCCAAGACAAAAGGATCATCCACATATTACGTGGCTCATCAGCAAATTCAGAGTGACATTTATCAAATTCTTTCCATGCTTCTGCGTCTACAGGATGCCTCAACTTTCCATCTTTCGAACGCTCTTCATCATGCCACCTTAATGAGCTAGCTGTCTTTGAACACATAAACAGTCTTTGAAGTCTAGGAATCAACGGAAAGTGCCTCAAAACCTTTGAAGGAACTTTATGAGACTTATGATTTTTTTTCAACATGATCATTTCCTTTGACATCTTCATTCCATCGTGGAGCACCGCAAATATGGCAAGAAGTATCGTTCTCGTGATCTTTCCAATATATCATGCAATTATTAGGGCAAGCATCGATCTTCTTATAATCTAGCCCTAAGTCCCTTATCATGCCTTTAGTTTTGTTGAACGTATCAGGGATGTTTAATGAAGGCATAACTTCTCTCAACAACTCTAATAGAGCATCAAATGATACATTGCTCCAACCATAGACATTTCAATAAATAAAGACGGATGGTGAATGACAATTTAGAGAAGTTTTTGCAACCGAGATACAAATCTTGTTTGGCTTCTTCGACTAGATTATAGAACTTTTTTGCATCTTCATTGAGGCTTACATTTACATCATTTTCTTCTTGTACAACATCTCTAAATCTTTCATGCAATAGTCCATCAATATCGCCAATTTGATCCTCGTCTTGATTCATATGATTATCATTAAGATCACCGAGTTTCAGTTTCTTCTCACCATGTCGAACCCAAACGCCATATCCCTTTTGAAATCCAAATGCATTTAAATGATTTCGTACTTCATTCCTTGTAAACCAATTGCTATTGTAACAATTAGCACAAGGACACAAAATCTCTTTCCTGCGGGGTTTTCCTTTGGTGTATGAATAATCTAGAAAAGAATCAAGACCATTTTGGTACTCTTTACTCGCGGGGTTTTTCTTTGTCCATTCCTTGTCCATCGGGTTTACGGGGATACTACCATTTATGGAAAAAATGTATAAGAAAAACAAGCAGAAAAGAAACACAGTAGAGCAACCCAAAGTGTTCAATTTGTCATATAAAAACTAGCCTACCAATGTGTCACCATATATTATTTAAGCACTTCTAGCAGTCAAGTTAACAGTTAGATTCATTATGTCAAATGATTATGGACTAAAATTGTTGCTAGATTAGTGTAGATATACAGTGTGATAATCGTTTAACATTACAGTGGTTTCAAAGTAAAAGTATGTGCAAATTCCAATTATGAATTTCTTGCTAAAACACATGTTGACAATGAATAATAAGCTAAATACATACAAGATAAAATATTAAGTGTATAGCAGAATCAATATTAAGTCATACAGATAAAATACATACAAGATTTTCTAATGAAAATAAACTTTTAATTTTTGAAACAGTAAAATGCAACTTTATATAAAAATAAAAACACATGTACATATGGCCTTTGTATATTAATGGATGAAAAACTAAATTATGGCTATGGTGAATCTAGAATTGTCTGCTTTGTCAGTTTCTTCTTTTAATGTAATAAAACTCCTTAAGCTAGCTAATATTGCGTGACATAGAATAAGTTATATTTAACTTAATTTCTTCATTATCATGAATTTTAGTTAAAAATTTTAAATGAACTTTAGCCACATGCTTCTGTTATATTAATTATGTGCTCGTTTTAACTCTATTAAGTTAAGAGTTAAAACTATATAATACAAGTTTCACTAGTGCAAAACTATATGATACATAAACAAACATCTATATAAAGGAAGCTTAGCCAAAAAAACACAACAAATGAGAAGCTTCTAAATCTTCAATATAATATAATAGCTATTATGTTTATTTTTCTACAAAATTGTTTTCTCAAACTTTTGGTTCTGATATATGGATTCATGTTGCAGCAATGGTTAAAATATTGATTTTTCATTCATTATTAGTGCTAAGTTAATGCCGGTAACGTTTCCAATGACGGTTGCTCCTCATTATTGATGGTCAATGCAAGCTTCTTATTTCTACATCCATTCATTACCCTCAAAGGGTTCCTGCTATCAATAACTACTACTTTACTATTAACACAGAACATGCTCGTCTAGTGCAACAAGTAACATAAACTAGGAATTCACATCAAATTCAGAAATATCAGAAAAACAGTCCAACAAATTTTATAGATGGATGTCGATACAAACTGATATAATGTCAGATGGGCAGAAATAGTTGTAACTTCAGTCTGTAGGGTCTGAACTTCTCCTGATACTTCGGATCTTCGGTACTTAAGATAGAACAATGAATCTAGTTGTTCTGTGACATAATCAGCCAAAATAATTCCAGAAGATAAAAAAAGAAATCAGAAACTAGTACAAAGTAGTCGGTCGGTATAAAGCAGTTTGAGTTAATTAACTATCTCTAACTCAATGACCCACCAAAATAACACAGGGCTACAAATTATATTCAAATTAATAGCATGCTCACAAATTTCATAAAAATCAACATGGATGTAAAAAACTCCAATCATGTTCACTGTCCAAAAGCTATAAATTAAAATTATAAAAGAATTATTCAAAAGCAACATGTATGTAAAACACTCCAATCATGTACACAAACACATATTGGAGGATAATGATATTAGCTTCTCTATCTACTGCTGCAAGTAATGCTCAATGATATTGTATTGTTCTGATACTTCTCTCTAAAAAAATAAGTGTTAAACTAATAAGCTTGATGGAGTAATTATGATAATTTCAATACACAAGCTAAAGGTTCCAAATGCCCATGTCTAACACAACATATTAAAGTTGGCACATTAAAAATGACAACAGTAAAGTTGTTACTTAATTAGTTCTTAATAAACTCATCTAAATATAACGAAAGACAAGCAAATTAACTTGAAATTAAAAACATGATTCAAAATATTTTGGTAAACATACAATTAGTCCTAAAGTTCACAGAATCATTTTTAAACTTGATAGTAAAACTTTTAAAAACTTCATAAATATTTTAGTATGACTATTATACTAATCACCAGGCTTAAAACTTTCTAAGAAACAATTTTGAGTTCTGTTTAGAATAAAATATTACCTTTTTACTAGGATGAACCGAAAACTCGCACACCGCTCAAAACTCGCGCACTATTACGTTTGAAAATTGAGACCTATGAAAACAAAACCGTTAGATTTGTCGGCAGAGAATAGAGAAAGTTGAAGGAGAACATTTACACACACACAAGTTGAATGAGAGTCTATAGTTGAAGGAAACTCTTGATAGGGCGCAGAAACCTACAACGAAGAAAACTCTTGATAGGACGCAGAAACCTACAACGAAGAAGAAGGAGAAGCTTTTGTGTTGAATAGAGTTGGGTTTGGGAGAAGCTCGTACGATGAAGAAAGGATTAGGGTTACATATGGGATGAAGAACAAAATGTTAGGGTTACAAAATTGATATCGGATTTGGAATGAATGTTTATTCTCTCTCCGTGCGTTAGAATTAATTTGCGAGGGAACATTGAAAATTTTACGCTGTTTGGGAGGGACAATGAAAAGTCAGTGAGGCAAAAGTGAAAATTAACCGCTATGTGAAAAAAAATTACCTCTGTTTCCCGCTAGAGACAATTTTTATTAAAAAAATTAGATAGATAATACATATGAGAACGGTGTTAGTAAATAATATTTTATTAAAATAATTAAAAATTATATAAGAACGGGTCTAACCGTTGCTAATAGGAGCCGTTCTCATTGTCCTCTACAAGAACGATTTTGCATCATTGTATAAAATTTACAAAAAATTATATAAGCTACCGCAACAAATTATATAATTAGTTGCCTATTACTCTCTACGAGAACAATTTTTTACTTCCTGAAAATTAGGCGTTGCTATAGAGTAAAAATGTTGTAGTGCTGGTTCGACAGGAATTAAGCATGAGATCGAAGTATGTTCGCATGCTTCTATTGGAGTGATGCGTGTTATAGTTGAAGTTTGTTCTAACATACATTAGTCAATATTGCTAGGGTTGTTAGCATGTTGAATTGGGTTTTGCTTGTAAGCCCAATTGTTTAAGTTAGCTTGTAATGGGTAATGGTTAAAAAGCCCATTAGGTTAGTGTGCTATTTTTCTTATAAATAGGATGCTAGTTTCTCAATCTTTGCATAAGGAAAAATAGGAAGATAAAATCCTAATTTCAAGAGAGAGAGAGAGAGAGAGGTTATTTTATTATTCTTGTATACTTGTAATCTTGTTCTAAGAGTAAGGAAAGAATAACAGTTTATAACCGATATTTGTTGTTCCTTGTTGTTTTACCTTGTTATCTTTGTTTAAAGACATCCTTGTGCGTTCCTTGATCATAAAGAAACTGTTTTATAATTTGTTTAAAGACATCCGATTCACAACAAATTGATGCAGTGAGCATGGAGAAGATGCCTTCAATAAAGTATGAGATTGAAAAGTTCACTGGAGTGAACGACTTCGGTCTGTGGCGCTTGAAGATGAAAGTCGTACTGGTTTAGCAGAGTTGTTTGGAAGCATTGAAGGGAGAGGAAGCCATGGATGTTGCGTTAACGGCATAAAAAAGACGGGCATGATTGAGAAAGCCCATAATGAAATATTGTTGAGCCTTGGTGATAAGGTTTGTATTCATTCAAGATGAGTGAAGACAAAGTGTTGGCTAAGGAATTGGATATGTTCAACAAGCTAATTTTTGATCTTGAAAATATTGATGTGAAGATCGATGATGAAGATCAAACACTGTTGCTGTTGTATGCTTTGACCAGAACACATGCTCACTTCAAAGAAACTCTCTTGTATGGAAGGGAGCCCATGACCTTCGAAGAAGTTCAATCAGCCTTGTATTCTAATGACTTGAACAAACGAAAGGTACATAAACCTTCGACGGTGGGCAACAGTTTGGCCGTTAAGGGAAAATTCTTGCGAAAGGATGGTAAGTTCGACAAGAAGAAAGGTAAAAGTCAACTTAAGTTTTATAGTGGAGAAACATCAGTTATTCAATGTTATCACTGTAAGAAGGAGAGTCACACAAGAAAGGTGTGCCCTGAACACCTAAAAGATCATAGAGGTAATGGCAACGCAACCATTGTTCAAGATGACTTCAACTCATCTGATGTTCTTGTGGTTTCAAGTGGCGACTCGAGAAAAGAGTAGACCATGGATTCATGTTGCACTTGGCACATGACTCTAAATAGAGAATTGTTTGAGGAGCTATGTGATCAAGATGGTGGATCTGTGTTGCTGGGAAACAACAAATGTTGCAATATTGCAGGTATTGGATATGTGAGATTCAAGCTCCATGATGAGTCAATAAGGTTATTGACTGAAGTCAGGTATGTACCTGACTTGAAGAGAAATTTGATTTCTCGGTAAATTCGACATAAAAGAATATGTTTTTCAAGGAGAGAAAAGTATCCTAAGATTCATGAAGGGGTTGAAGGAAGTCTTGAGAGACGTGAAGAAACAAGGCTTATATACCCTTGAGGTTGAGGTTGTAAGTGGTTCGATAAATGTTGCATCCATGAAACCTGTGTCGAAGATAGAATTACGGCACATGAGATTGGGCCATGTCAGCGAAAAAGGCCTAGTCGAATTGGGGAAGCAGAACCTGCTAGGAGGTGACAAAGTCGAAAAGTTAGAGTTTTGTGAATCTTGTGTATTTGGTAAATCCTATAGGCGATGTTTCACAAAGGCAAGCAAAGAACACATGGATCCCTAGATTACATTCATGCTGATCTTTGGGGGCCTGCAAGGAATCCTTCACACTCAGGCGCAAGATATTTTCTATCAATCGCTGATGAATATTCCAAAAAGCTATGGGTATTCATTCAGAAGACGAAGGATGAAACTTTTGAGAATTTCAAAAGTTGGAAGATTCTGCTCGAAACTCAAACAGGCAGAAAGGTTAAGAGGTTGAAAACCGACAATGGCCTTTAGTTCTGCGAAGAAGCGTTCGACAATTACTGTGTTGAGTCTGGGATTGCAAGGCATAATAATGTAGCAGGTACTCCTCAACAAAATGGCTTAGCCGAGAGATTCAATTGAACAATCCTTGAAAGGGTTAGATGCATGTTGGTTTGTGCTGGATTGAAGAAGGTGTTTTGGGCGGAAGCTGTTTCGGCAGCAGCTTACCTGATGAATAGATGTCCCTCGACTGCCTTGGGAATGAAGACACCTGAGAAGTTTGGTCGGGACATCCACCTAGTCACGATAGACTGAGAGTATTTGGTTGTGTGGCCTATACCCATATTAGGCAAGACAAGGTCGAACATAGAGCTCTGAAATACATGTTTGATGGGATACCTTGAAGGAGTCAAAGCTTATAGGCAATGATGCATAAAGCCAGGTCACAGTAGGTGTGTCACCAGTTGAGATATAGTTTTCAATGAAGCATAAATGGCTTTCAAGAAAACTGATGATGCTGACGAAGATTTGGAATAGGTAGAGGTTCCTGTTGAGGTGGAACATGTTGATGATGCATTGCGTGCCCTAGATGAAGTCGAAGAAGATGTAAAAGATGTTGTCGTAGATGAGGAGACTGATAATGACTACCTTCTAGTAAGAGACAGGTCGAGGAGAGTCATCAAGCCACCTCAGAGACTTAGGTATGCAGATCTTATAGCTTATGCCTTAATCTCTGCAAGTGAGGTTCTATACGAAGAACCTAGAGACTATAAGGAAGTTATGAGGAGTCGAAAGAAGACTGAATGGCTGAAGGCCATGGGTGATAAGATGAAATCTCTTCATGATAACAATACCTGTGAACTGATCAAGAAACCTGCTAGAGCTAGGTTAGTCAGCTATAAATGGATTTTAAAGGTTAAGGAAGGAATCAAAGGAGTGGCAACGATGAGATACAAGGCAAGATTGGTTACTGGGGTTTTCACTCAGAAAGAAGGTGTCGACTTCAATGATGTGTCTCTTATTGTGAAGCACAAATCCATTCGAATGTTGCTTGCCACCGTGGCACAGTTCGACCATGAATTGGAACATATGGATGTGAAGACTACGTTCTTGTATGGTGATTTAAATGAAACAATCCTGATGAGGCAACCTGAAGGGTATGTAGAAAAAGAGAAGGAATATTATGTGTGCAAGCTGAATAGATCCTTATATGGACTAAAACAATCTCCTCGACAATGGAATATGAGATTCGACAAGTTCATGGCACGCATAAGTTTCATCAGAAGTGAGTTCGACCACTGTGTTTACTTCAGATTTCGACCGGGTAATTCATTTGTTATTTTGTTGCTCTATATGGATGATATTCTAATAGCAAGCAACAATGTCGAAGATGTACTGTTGGTGAAGGCTAAACTCAATAAGGAGTTCGACATGAAAGATCTGTGAGCTACGTCTAGGATTCTTGGGATTGACATCCGAAGAGATAGAAAGCAGTCGAAATTATACTTATCTCAAGAGGCATACCTACGAAAGGTTCTCGAAAATTTTAGTATGTCAAATTCAAAGCCTGTTGTGACTCCGAAAACCCTTAATTCAAGCTGAGTAAAGATCTGTGTCCTAGCACTGATATTGAAAGAACTTATATGAATATCATTCCATATGCTAATATAATGTGTTCTTTGATGTATTCTATGGACTGTACTAGAGCCGACATATCATATGCAGTAAGTCTTGTAAGCAGGTACATGTCGAATCCTGGAAAGGCTCACTGCAAGCATTGAAGTGGATTCTAAGGTACATAAATGAGTCTCTGAATAGAGTCCTAATTTATGGTGGAACCTTGGGTGAAGATAGTAAAGCAGCAATCAAAAGATATGTTGACTCTAATAATGCATGTTGTATGGATTCCAGAAAATCTATTTCTGAATATGCGTTCACTATGTTTGGGACAACAATCAGTTGGAAAGCAACACTTCAGAAGGTCATTGCCTTATCAACCACTGAAGTGGAATATATTGCCCTAACTGAAGCTGCGAAGGAAGCATTGTGGTTTGATGGTTTTGTAAAGGAGCTAAAACTTCAAGGTCGAGTTATCACTGTTAAATGTGATAGTCAAAGTGAAATACACCTGTCAAAGAATTCAGCCTATCATGAGCGAACCATGCACATTGATGTGAGGCTGCATTTTGTCAGAGGGGTAATCAAGCATGGAGAAGTCCAAGTGCTGAAGGTTTTGACAGATTATACTGTTGCTGATATAATCACCAAGATGTTGCCCAGTTGCAAGTTTTTCTACTTTATGCAGTTGATTAAGCTGCATGAAGAAAGCTAGTTTCTTGATGTTATAGAGTTAGATCCAAGGTGGAGATTTGTGATATGTTGGATCGAACTCCAGTATGGTCGAAGGGTAGCTTCTAGTTCGACAGGAATTAAGCATGAGATCGAAGTATGTTCACATGCTGTTGTCGAAGTAATGCGTGTTGCAGTCGAAGTTTATTCTAACATGCATTAGTCAATATTGCTAGGATTGTTAGCATGTTGAATTGGGCCTTGCTTGTAAGCCCAATTGTTTAAGTTAGCTTGTATCCTAAGTTAGCTTGTAATGGATAATTGTTAAAAAGCGCATTAGGTTAGTGTGTTATTTTTCTTATAAATAGGATGCTAGTTTCTAAATCTTGGCATAAGGAAAAATAGGAAGATAAAATCCTAATTTCAAGAGAGAGAGGTTATTTTATTATTCTTGTATACTTGTAATCTTGTTCTAAGAGTAAGGAAAGAATATCAATTTATAACCAATCCTTGTTGTTCTTTACTATTTTACCTTGTTATCTTTGTTAACCCATAACCTTATGTGTTTCTTGATCATAAAGAAACTGTTTTATACTTTGTTTAAAGACATCTGATTCACAACAATAGTTATACAGGACATATTGTTTGGCTGAAAAGAAAAATAAAAAGGAAAACATTCATTAAGCATAGTTCAAGGATAATCATGTTTACAATATCTATTCAAAATCGATAGTATATGTATTCTGTTCAAGAACTGAAAATGGATGGTAGGTTGAAAACAACCACTATGTAAAAACTTCTACCACGGTGGTAAATATCTGCCATAATGGTATATATATTATATTATATTATGTTATTTATATATTTTTCTCAAAATGTTATTATATTATATATATATTTTTAGATATTTAAATGTTTATTATATATATTATATATATGTTTATAAAAATGTTTAAAGAAAATGTTATATATGAACTATATATAATTTTTTTATATATCTAAACAAAATGTTATATATGTTTTTGAACAAATTGTTATTTAAACAAAATATACATATAATAAACTTATATATATATATATATATATATATATATATATATATATATATATATATATATATATATATATATATATATATATATATATATATATATATATATATATATATATATATATATATATATATATATATATATATATATATATATATATATATATATATATATATATATATATATATATATATATATATATATATATATATATATATATATATATATATAAATGTCATATATGTCTTATATATAAGTTTATATATATTTAAACAAAATGTTTATTATATAAGTTTATAAAAAAAAAGTTATATTATATGTTATGTATTATATGCTATGTTATATTTTATGTTATGTTATATGAGTGAAGATCTACTTATTACAAGAGTAAATTTTTTCAACTTACTTCAAATCATAGTCTTTGAATTGAATCTAGTCTTTGAATTAAGTAAAAGACTAATTTAACCATTAGATTATATTTAATTCAAAGACTAATTTAACCATTAGATTAGATTTAATTCAAAGACTATGATTTAGAGTAAGTTAAAAAACTTATTCTTGAACTAAGTTAATCCTCAACCATGTTATATTATATGTTATGTTATATTATATGTTTACTAATTATATGTATTATATGTTATGTTATATGTTTATTAAATGTTTAGTTATAAGAAAAACAAAATATTTATGTTTATCTTAAAGAATTTATTATTTAAGTTTATAAAAAATAAAATAGTATGAAATTTGTTTGTAGTTATATATATTAAGAATAATTAAAAAATAGTAGAAAATTTGTTTGTATGAAAAGTAGTTTCTATTTAATATAAGTTTAGGTTTAAGAATAATATTAAGTTAGTTAATACTTGTAGTTAATGTTTTATCAAAATTTTCAAAATTGATTGATATATTAAAATCTTATTTGTAATTAAAAAAGACAATGATTGTATAAATGTGCAGTATGCAATATTATTGGTACTATCGTAGTTGGATGCATGACAGGTTGTATCGAGGAAGACGCGAACTTAAATTAAATTTTGGGGAAGGAGTCAAAAGGTTTATCACATGGGCATTTTCTCAGGAATGTTGTCAAAGGGAAGGAGGAGTTAGAAGTCCTTGTCTTAAATGTGAATGCATACCTATAATTAGTGACCCAGAGGAAGTAGAACGTCATTTGAAGACAAGGGGTTTCATTGAAAATTATTGGGTTTGGACATATAATGGAGAAGAACTGCCGAGTAGCGTACCAGAGACCAGTAATATATATGCTTCAAGTAGTCGATCACCGATGGAACATGGGGAAAAATTTAATCTGATCGGTGAGAAGGTGGGAGATGCTTTTGGTGTGAATGTGACCTATGATGAACTTGAAGATTTTGATGGGAAAGAGTTGCCGAATGAGGAAGCGCAAAGATTTTATCAGTTGTTGAATGAGATGAATACATCATTGTTTGAGGGGCCGTCAGACTCAAAATTATCAATGTGAGTGATATTATTGGCCGCCAAGTCAAATTGGAATGTTCCTGATTAGTTTTTGGAATTCTTCAAAAAAATTATGCTCGACGCGACTCCTATGACAAAAAACTTGCCTACAAGTTTTCATGATGCAAAGAAGTTGGTGTCAGAGTTGGGTTTAGAAGTAAGAAAGATTGATTGTTGTATTAGTGGTTGCACGTTATTTTGTGACAATGAGTTTGGTACTAGTGATGGAGCGTTGGAGGAACGTAAGTTTTTTAAGAGTTCAAGATATCAAGTTCGCGGAAAAGCCATTAACCTTAAGCAAAAACGTGTAGCAATGAAGTCCATGTTTTATCTTCCGATAATGCCAAGGTTAAAAAGAATGTTTGCTTCAATGCACAATGCAAGTTAAATGACATGGTATCATACAAACAAAACAAGTTCAGGCACTATGCGACATCCATCTGATGACAAGGCATGGAAGTACTTTGATCACATACATAATGATTTTTCCGCAGAACCTAGAAATGTCAGGCTTGGATTATGCTCTGATGGTTTTACTCCATATGTCCAAGCGCCTGGAAGTGGATATTCTTGTGGGCCAGTTATTGTAACCCGTTACAAACTCCCTCCTAAGATGTGCATGACAAAACCATACATGTTTTTGACCTGCCTCATTCCAGGACCTTCGAGTCCAAAAGCCGGAATCGATGTGTACTTATAACCTTTAATTGATGATTTGAAGAGGTTGTGGATTGGAGATTGGACTTATGATATATCATGCAAACAAAACTGATCTGACCTGATCAGGAGGGATCACGGACTGGCCACACTTCGCTGGACGGTTATCTGTTCGCCGGGGTAAGAAAGAGGAGGGGGGTGTACCTGCAAAGCACTCCGACGCCCAAGTAAGAAGTTGGACAGAGAGGAAGCGATAGTACAGAAAAAGGGGCAAGAAGAGTTACCTGACCCTCTTGAAGAAGAGGGTATTTATAGAGAGACCCCAGCGCTGGGCCAACAGTCATTCGAGGTGGGCCGGACGACCAGGCCCAACCCTAATGACTGCTAGGGCTTACGTGGCGTAGTGAAGACCAGGACGTGGTCTTCGCCCTAGTTCAACCGCTCCTAGGTCTCCGGAAAGTGGGTTTGACCTGCTCTTTCGGAGGTGGGCGGTTGGCCGATGACGTGTCCCCGCGGAGGGGAGCACGTGGAGAACGTGCGCCGAGCACGTTATTCTCCCCGCGGAGGGGAGCCCGGGTAGTCCTGCTCGTCCGGCGTGACGGGCGACAAAAGGGGACGCGGAGCGGTAGCTTGTGCCCGGCGGCCAGTCCTGCTCGTTCGAAGGGGCGCGTGCCAGGCGTGCCCAGTTCGCTTGTTGGGCCGCATTTGGTATTGGGCCTGCCGAGGTGAGGCCCACACCGGAACAGGAGCCCCCCCAAGTCGAAGCTCTGGGGAAGAGCGAGGACTTAAGGTCGTCATGTCTGGAGCGGGGATTCGCACGAAGGGCTCCGGTCGTCGGTAGAACGGGGAGGAGGCAGATGAAGGGACGCGTCTGTCAGGTTGCCTCCACGTGTCTTGTGTTAAGCGGTCGTAGGGGCGGCTAACCTATGTCATTAATGAGCCTAGAGTCGCTTCGAGTCTCGCGCCGGGTTATAAATATGGCGGTCCCCGCTCATTCTGTTACTTTTCTCCCTGCTAATCTTTCATCGTCTCTGCTCGTCCGCCGCTTGCCGCCGATCAACGCCGTGCCATTTGCTTTTTTCTTCCGTCCGCCGCCGTTACAAGTGAGTTCCTCTTTTCCCTCTCTTTTTATTTCCGTCGTCTAACTGGAACGTGTGGTCGGGGCGCGATGAACGCCCCGAGGAGGGATGCGAGTTCCGCCGCGTCTGGCGAGTTTTCCGATGAATGTCCCGGGGACGGTAGGCTAGTTCCGATGAATGCCCCGAGGACAGGAGCTTTTTCTGACGAATGCCCCGAGGACAGGGGCTTTTCTCCGATGAATGCCCCGAGGACGGGGGCTTTTCTCCGATGAATGCTCCGTGGAGAAGTACCTTCTCCGACGGCCGTCCCGAAGGGGGTGAGGGGTCGTTCTTCGACCCCCGAGGAGGGCAGACGGGGAGTGAATGTCTGCTCGTCGCTCCTCGGCCTTTGTCGCCCTTTCACTTGACTTGCGGTGGAAGGGTGGATTTGATCCTGGCTATCGAATTCACCGATGTCCTCTGCTTTCAGGTGTAGATGTCGGCTCTGGTGCCGGGGATAATGGTTGAAGATACTGAACCCGAGGTCCCGGAGTATGACGACGAGCGTATCGCCCCGCCCGAGGAGTGGGCGGCCGAGGAGCCACTTTCCATCCCCTCTTGCTTTGTGGTCGACCCGTCCGACGTGTATGCCACGGTCGAGGACACGCCGCTAGGAGAAACGCAACACTGGCAGGTGTATCGCCCGAAAGAGCACCACCGGATCTGTTCTCGCTATGGGCGGAAGATGTTCCCGATGTACGAATTTTATTTTAAAGAAGCTCGGCTCCGGTTACCGTTTTCCGCCTTCCATCTGGGGCTTTTTGACTGGCTGCGTCTTGCCCCGTCTCAGCTGCACCCAAACGCTTTGGCTTTCATCCGGGCTTTCGAGGTGGTGTGTTTCTACCTCTCGGTGGAGCCGACGGTGCCGTTATTCTTCCGCATCTTTCATTTGCAGCGGCAGACGGTGCGAGGTCGTCACGGATGGGTCTCTTTCAAACAATCGACCAAAATTTTCAAAGCGTATAGCGATTCTGTCAAAGACTTCAAGGGTCGGTTCTACCTCGTCAAACCGATCACGCAGCACGGCTCGGACACTCTCTTTGACGAGGGCGAGCGCACGGTAGATGGCCAGCGGTTCCGCGCGTGGCTTCCTAAGATACATCTACTGTGGACCTCGGAGCATTTCAGTCGAGGGACGGATAGGTATATCGTCCGGGCGGGGACCCTCGAGGAGAAGGACATGGCCGCTTATTTGAAAATAATTGCTTTTGTGCGGTCACTCCCCCCGTCGAAGCTGGTGACGCCCGACGGTCGGTACATCCTCGACGCCCAGGGGAACATACGCACCAAGAAGCGTGTGATAAATACCAAGACTTTGCTCGGCTGCGCGACCGGGGCGGCCGCTCTGGATTATCTAGGTAGGGATGTTCGTTTTCCCTCGTGGTCGGGTTTTTTGATCGTCACTAACCTATTTCTTTGTTTTTGCAGCGAATATGTCTACTGTCGACGAGCGGGTGAAGCAGTTGCGCGCTGCCAGGAATGCCGTGGCCCCGAGGACGAGGGTGAGTCAGCTGGTCAGTCAGGAGGTCGCGACGCAGGGGGGTCAAACTTCGTCCTCGTCGCCTCAAGAGAGCCAATCCCCTGTGTCTCAAGGAGTGTCGAAGAGGCAAAGGTCCGAGGAGCCTCGGGTGGTGGATCTGACGGTCGGCGCCGTCGAGGAAGGTTACGTCGTCCCTCCCTGCCACCAGCACCCGGGATATTTTCATGATGCCCGTTCCCCCACTGTTTCCGCCGGGGAGGTGAAGGCTGTTCGCCAGGCTGATCGGGAGACCCGTCGACGTGTCCTGGCTGAGGACTTGGCCGCGATGATGCGGACGTTTACGACGGCTCTCGTGCTGAACGAGGAGGGCTGCTCCGCTGCTGAGCTGTCCAAACTGCAGGGGGATCTCTCTTTCACGCAGTCGCGGTTGGCCAAGCTCACTGAGGAGTTGGAGAAGAGCCAGAAGGATTCTGCCGAGCAGCGGAAACGGGCAGAGGGTGCTGAGGGGAAGGTGACTTCGCTGGAGGAGAAGCTGGGGACAGCGACGGCCGAGGTGCAGGCGCTGAAGGTTCGTACGGAGGTTTTGGACAGCGCTGTTCGTCCGGCCGAGGACGAGACTGATGGGGATCGGCGGCTAATCACCCGTGCTGACTTGATTGCCCGTATCCGGGTGTTGGAGAGCGATTGTCTGGAGGCCGTTGAGGTCGGGTTCAAGAATGCGGTCGAGCAGATTCAGGTCGCCAACCCTGATGTCGAGCTGGTCGTGGACGGGATAGGGCCGTACCACGAGATTGTTGATGGGAGGGTGATCGATCCTTATCTTGTTACCCCCGAGGAGGAAACCGTGGCTGCTGACCGAGCGGACGAGGAAGCATAGGTTGTCGGGCCTGCGTGCTCGTTGTTTTTGTGGCCTGCGTGCCGGTGTTTATCTTTTGCTTTGGGCCTGCGTGCTCGTTTTTGTACTATTGACTACTGGGCTGGTGCCCGTTTTGTTAAATATATTTATCATGGATTTTCTAAGTGTGCGCTCGTTATTTGCATGTTGTTTTATGCTCGTTTTTCGTATTTGTTCGAATGCCTTTGATGTGTATGACATTTCTTGTAGATTTTCTAAGTGTGCGCTCGGTGTGTTTAGCTCGACAATTTGTTACCGGTAGTGTAGGGAACTGGCCGGTTTGGCCGGGGATGCAGCCGGGCCGTTTCGGGGGTAGTTTTCCCCGGGGCGTGGACGGCCCATCGCGAGCTGGGTGTCCTGCCTGTTTTGGTACGGCGGCGAGGAGCCTCGGTCGAGGTATTCCCTGCCGAGCAAGGCCTTCTGCCCGCGCACACGAGAGGCAGGGCTTGCTTTTCTTTGGTCGCTGGTGGACGCGGGGGTGTGCGGTGGTACCAAGTCGCCCCCCCAGTGGTCGGGACGATGGGTCGTCGCGGGCAATGTGTTAACTGTAGTACCGCTTAAGTTTCGCGGCGTTCCATGGTCGAGCTAATTGTTCACCGTGCAGGTTTTCGAGGTAATAGGCCCCATGCTCCGTTTTGTCCCGGACTCGGTACGGGCCTTCCCAGTTCGCCGCCAGTTTGCCCTCGTGGGAGTCTTTCTGGTTTCTGCGTAGAACTAAGTCGCCAGTTTGAAAATCGCGTTTTATGACTTTGTTGTTATGGCGAAGTGTGACTTGTTGCTTCAGCCGGGCTTCCCGGAGAGCTGCTCCTGCGCGGATTTCTTCGACGAGGTCGAGCTCTTCTCGGAGGGAGCCATCGTTGTCGTCGGTGTCCAGGGGAGCTTCCGTTCGTCTGGACGGTTCGCGGATTTCGACCGGTATCACGGCCTCTGTTCCGTACGTGAGGCGAAATGGGGTCTCCCCTGTGGTTGAGTGAGGAGTAGTACGGTATGCCCAGAGGACGCTGTGGAGTTCTTCGACCCATGCTCGTTTCGCGTCTCCGAGGCGTCGTCTGAGTCCTCTGAGTATAACTCTGTTCGCCGACTCCGCCTGGCCGTTCGTCTGAGGATGTTCGACCGAGGCGAAGTGATGTTTGGTCCCGAGGTTGGTGACGAAGTCGCGGAAGTTTTTGTCTGTAAATTGTGTGCCGTTATCGGTGACGATGGCGAGTGGTACCCCGAATCTGGCGAGGATGTTGCGTTTGTAGAATCGGAGTATGTTGTGGGCGGTGATTTTGGCCAGAGCTTCAGCCTCGATCCACTTGGTGAAGTAGTCGACTCCCACGATGAGGTACTTGTTCTGGTATGAACCGAGGGGGAAGGGTCCGAGGATGTCCAGCCCCCACCAGGCGAACGGCCATGGAGATGAGAGGGAGGTGAGGTCGGTTGGGGGGGCGAGGTGCATGTCTCCGTGTCGTTGACACTTATCGCACCGTTTGACATGTTCTTTCGCGTCGGACTGCATTGACGGCCAGTAGTAGCCCGCGCGTAGGGCCTTGCGCGCTAGGGATCTGCTGCCGAGGTGCTGCGCGTTGATACCTTCGTGGATTTCTTCTAGAACGGCTGTACTCTGGGATTTATCTATGCATTTGAGGAGTGGGATTGCGAAGCCTCGGCGGTACAGTCTTCCCTCGAGGAGGACGTACGAGCAGGCCCGTCGTTTCGTTGCGTTGGCCTCGCTAGAGCTGGCCGGCAGACGGCCGGTGCTGAGATAGGTGTGGAGGGGGGTCATCCAGCAGTCCGCGTCTCCAATGGCGTTGACGTCGAGGGGTGTGGTGGTCGGGCTGGTACTTGGTTGGGACAAGATTTCTTGAATGACCGATTTGTGACCGCCTCGTTTCTTGATGCTTGCTAGTTTGGAGAGGATGTCGGCGCGGGTGTTCTGCTCCCGAGGAACGTGCTGAATTTATGCTGAGTCGAACCCTCTTAGTTTTTCATTGATGAGCGCGAGGTATCCGGCGAGGGTGTCATTTTTTGCTTGGTATTCGCCTCGGACTTGCGAAGCGACCAGCTGGGAATCCGTGTAGATTCGGATGTCCCTGGCTCCCAGGTCGGATGCTAGGCGAAGGCCGGCGAGAAATGCTTCGTATTCGGCCTGGTTGTTAGTCGTTGGAAAAGCTAGCGTGAGGGAGACTTCGATGACCGTACCCTCGTCGTTATCGAGGACGATGCCGGCGCCGCTCCCCGTGGAGTTGGAGGAGCCGTCCACAAAGATGGTCCAGAGGTGGTTCCCGGTGGTAGGGTCGGGGGGCGCGGCCATCTCGGCGACGAAGTCGGCCAAAGCTTGAGCCTTGATGGCGTGCCGGCTCTCGTATGTGATGTCGAACTCGGAGAGCTCTAGCGACCATTTCAGCATGCGCCCAGCCATGTCGGGGCGGCCGAGTAGCTGGCGGATGGGTTGGTCGGTGCGGAGGACGATGGTGTGCGCTAGAAAATAGTGTCGGAGTCGGCGTGCCGCTGTTACGAGGGCCAGGGCGACTTTCTCGATCAGCTGGTATCGGGCCTCCGGGCCGTGGAGGGCTTTGCTAGTGAAGTAAATGGGCTTTTGTCCTTCCCCGGCTTCGCTCACGAGGACGGCGCTGACGGCTTCGTTAGAGACGGCCAGATACAAATACAGGGTTTCGCCCGTCGCGGGGCGCGTCAGGACTGGTGGTTCGGAGAGGACGCGTTTGAGGTGGCGAAGGGCTTTCTCACACTCGTCCGTCCATTCGAACTTGGTCTCTTTCCTGAGCAATTTGAAGAACGGGAGGGCGTGTTGGGCCGATCTCGCGATGAATCGCGAGAGGGAGGCTAGCACGCCGTTGAGGGACTGGATGGCACGCTTCGTGGTCGGTGTGGTTATATTGGAGAAGGCGTGGCATTTGTCCGGATTGGCTTCGATCCCCCGTTCGGTCAGGTAGTAGCCGAGGAATTTGCCGGCGCAGACGCCGAAGGTGCATTTCTCCGGGTTAAAACGCATGCGACATGATCTCGCGGTCTTGAAGACCTTCTGGAGGTGTGCCGCGTGGTCGTCTTCCGCGCCGGATTTGACGATCATGTCGTCCATGTATACTTCGAGCATGTCCCCGATCTCGTCGCGGAAGACGTGGTTCATCATCCGTTGGTATGTGGCCCCGGCGTTTTTAAGGCCGAAGGGCATCACGTTGTAATAGTAATTGCCCGATGCTGTCATGAAGGCCGTGGCCTGTTTGTCGTGTTCGGCCATCGGGATCTGGTTGTATCCCGAGTATGCGTCCATGAAGGATAAGAGTTTGTAGCCCGCCGAGTTGTCGACGAGCTTGTCGATATTGGGGAGGGGGTAGGCGTCCTTAGGACATGCCCGGTTGAGGTCAGTGTAGTCAACACACATGCGCCATTTTCCATTATTCTTTTTAACAAGTACAACGTTGGACAGCCAGGTGGAATACCGGGCTTCCGAAATAAAATTTGCCTCTAAGAGGTCTTTTACAGCTTGTTCGGCTGCTGCCGATTTCTCGGGGGACTGGCGGCGTCGGCGTTGTACCACGGCCTTTGCGGTTGGGTTGATGGACAGCTGGTGGCAGGCGACCTCAGGGTCGAGTCCCGGCATTTCCGCGGCGCTCCAGGCGAAGAGGTCGGCATTCTCGCGGAGGCAGGCTTGGAGCTGTCGTTTCGCGAGGTCGGGGAGTCCCGCGCCTATCCTCACGGTTCTGGTTGTGTCTTCCCCGAGGGGAATGAGCTCGAATTCGCCATCCGGGATGGGGCGCGCTGGGTGCGGGGGCTGCTCGTTGGCTTCGTCAGTCTTTTTATTGTCGAATTCGTCGGTGAAGCGACTGTCGAGCTCAACTGATCCGACCAGCTCTGTAGGTTTGTCCTTTGGCGTAACGCTTGGTGCTTTCTTTTTGACCGGTGGAGCGATGGAGTCGAGGCCTTTCAGCGCGGCTTCGAAACACCTTCGGGCAGCTTCGATGTCGCCGTTGAGGGTGACCACGGCTCCCCTTCTCGTGTAATATTTCATCTTCAGGTGGACGGTGGAGGGTACCGCGGTGAGTTCTGCTATCGTCGTCCTGCCCAGGATGCAGTTGTACAGGGACGGGCATTCGATGACTAAGAAGCGGACGTTGATGTCTCTGGCCGTTTCCTCTTCCCCAAAGGTGACTGTCAGTTCCACGTATCCCCAGGGCCTTGTCGTCGTCCCGTTGAACCCCTGGAGGTCGGAACCAACGTAGGGGGAGAGGTTGGATTCGTTGAGCTGGAGAGTTGTGAACAAATGTGAGTACATTATGTCAACCGAGCTCCCACCGTCGATGAGGAGGCGCCTGACGTCGAAGTTTGCCATTCGTGCACGTATGAGCAAGGGTATGTTGGAATTGGGAGATCCCCCGGGCAGTTCTTCGAGGTAGAATGTGATCGGGTTGGAGCGGCCTCGGAATCTGTCGAGCGTGCTCATCTTGCCGGAGTTGCCCGCGATGAGCTCGTCGAATTTCCTTTTCACAGATCCTATGGATAGACTCCTCGTAGCTCCATCAGAGATGACCATGGCTCTGGGGAAGTATTCCCATCGGCTGGTCGGTCGGATTGGCTCGTCGACTAGGCTGGGCCCTTCGGGGCTGCCGAATCCTCTGCTCGCGAATCAATCCTCGGGGCGGCTGACGCACAGCGCGACCTGGAGTCTCTCGCCGTCCTCTGGGGAGGGGAGTTCCTCGATTTTCTTAGCTTCTGGAGCCTCCGACCTGGGTGGTTCACCTCCTCGGGTGTATCGCTTTAGGTGTCCGTCTTTGATTAGGATTTCGATCTCATCTTTGAGATGAATGCAGTCTTCCGTTACATGCCCGTGGGTCCTGTGGAACCGGCAGTACTTTGACTTGTCCACGTTGGGTTTGGGCGGCGTTGGTCGTGGAAAACGGACACCTCCCTGCACAAACTCGGTTTTAGCGCATTCGGCCAGTATGCGTTCTGTTGTGTTGCACCCCAAAATTTGACCAACAAGTATTTATTCATTAAGTGTTTGAAAGTGGATACCTTCATCAGAAAGTTCAAGAGATCCCCAGAGAAGTGGTTTGAAACCAGGGTTGTGTGCTTCACAGTTTGAAAGTTGTGGGTGCCCCTCAGATGATTCTGAGACTTTGAGAATGGACTAGATGTTTTGAGAAAGCTTATGAGATGTCTTGATAGCCATCATGAAGCCCAGAGAAGTCATTATGCAAGAGTTCAGAAGATTCAACCATGAATGGTAGAATTAGGGTTTTGACTGGGTCAACCCTAGATCAACTGAAAATTTGGAGAAGGTTGAGACTTAATCCAAGAGCCATGAGATCATGGAATGATGTATAGAGATGTTATAAGGATGATTCCTAGACCAACTCATCATGATTGAGGAGTTTGAGAAGTTTTGAGTTAGGGTTGCTGAGGATTGTCAGTGATAAAACCCTAATTTGATCCCTATCTTCCAGGCAGTTTTAGCTCAAGATGTGATTGATATCTCATCTTCCCCATAACATGAAGGTTGTGGAGCTTGGTCTTAGCTTTAATTTGAGTGGTGGAAGTCCTTGATAGGAGTTACAGAGCTCAAGTTATGGTTTTGACAAGTTACAGGTCAGCAGAGGTGTGTGAATCTGGGTCCTTGAAAGTCACCCAACTTGCAGACAACTTTTGCCCTAGTAGGATGATTCCTATGGTTTCTTGGTCAACATGAATGTTGAAGAGGATCTTCTTAGCTTTAATTTGAGTGGTAGAAGTCCTTGATTGGATTTGTGGAACTCAACTTATGGTTTGAACAAGGCAGGGGTATTTTGGTCATTTGTCAGTTATAGGTCATTTTAGCCAATGCCTAAAACTCCTATTTCCAAGCCTCAAATGGAAAAACTCAAAACATGAAAGTTGCTCAAAATGTGATTTTAAGTCTAGAAAGAAGGTCACAAATTGTTGGAAAAGCTCATGGCACAAGATTACATGATTGGTCAAAAATGAACTAAAAAAGGCTTATAACTTTGAAAAGTTGAATTTGGAAAGTGATTTGGAAGATCCACAAATCCAAAATAGGTCATCCAATATATCATTTTGATTGGAAAAACCCTTTTGAGAACATTGGTTTAGCTAGAATTTTCATTTGAGGTCTAAAAATGGGTGATGCTTTGAAAAGTCATTACTTGAAAAAGAAGGCAATGTTGAAAAACCCTACACAAGCCAAAAATGAACTTGTTTTTCACTCATCCCTTCTCAATATCTCACATAAGGACATTTTAAGGCAAAATTGCAAGGCATAACATGTGAGATATGAGATAACCAACTTGTCACAACATGAGAATTTCAAGAAGTTTCCATCACATTCTAGATGAATCTAGAAACATCCAATGATCATTATATAAAGAATGCCATGAAGAGAGTTCAGAGGTTGGTGAAACTTGAGTCAAGTCAGAGGAGAGAGAGAGAGAGATAGCCATTAAAGCTCTTGCTTCAAGTTCAAGCAATCCAAGATATCTTGCACTACCAGCCATCTCCTTCACAACCATTGCAAACAGAAGATTGGTGATCATCCAAGGATCATCTAGAAGCAATTCCAAGGCTTGAATCGTGCTCTACATCACTCCACCATAACCCCTTGACAGGTTTCTTCTTCACTCTCTATCTCTTAAATTATGCAGTTTTAGTTAGTTTCTTAGGCATAGAAATGATTCACTAGGGTAGAGGATTCTTTCCCTTGAATTAGGGCACGATCCATGATGGTTTGTGACAGGTGTAGGAATCTTTAATCTTCAAGAATTAGCTGTTTAGGGCGTTTTAATCAGCATGAATTAGGTTAGAATGACCAGGATAACATCAAGAATATCTGTAAGCCATTAGACTGAAGTTTAATGAAGGTTGATCTCAGTTGATTTCATTTGAACCATGATCTTTAATCCCTCTGTTAGAGCAACCTAGGTAGAATTAATGAAAAGTGTACGTGTGGCTGTGTTCCTCGTGAGTAGTAGATGATTTTTTGTTTTGGAGTCGTGTGAAACCGTGGCGTGTGGAGAGAGATAGAGGAGCTCGAAGATTCGGGCATGGATGAGGGGTTTGCAGGTTAGGGTTTGGTCCAAGGTTGAAGAAGGGTTCGTGGCCGTTAGATGGAAGTCAATGGATTGACTGGGGAATGATCGTGTGGCCACGGATAAGTCTGAGAATTGGAGGGAAGATTTCAAATAATTGAAACGCAGCCGTTTCATTAAACCAGCGCTGGGCCTCAACGCGCTATCCCCACCCCCCTTTTTTCTGGCCCAATTAATTGAACTGGCGCCTATTGCTTTTCATACCCCCCCTCCCTTTATTTCATTTAATTATTTTATTTTCTTCTTTTATTTTTCTGTTTTGATTAATTCATTAAAAATTGATAAAAAATGATTTTTTTAATTCTTCTTTTTTCTATGATTAGATGAAAATGTGTAGAAAATTATAAAAATAAAAATGGGATTTTATTTTTTAGTATAGTATTTTTAATAGATTTTCCTTTTAAATAGCTTTTATATTGTTTAATTTGGTATTTGATTTTGTAGGAATTATTTTAGAACCTTCCCTTAGGGTTTTTAATCCATTCTTTTTTGTGCAATTAGATGATGAATCATAGTTCCCCATAGGATTTTTTCTAGGATTTTAGAATTAAATCTTGATTAGTTTAATTAGGGTAGATGTAGGGTATCCTAATTAGGGTTTAGATTGTGTTTAGGTGATGAATCCCTTTCTTTGATTGAGTTTTGTCTTGATTCTTGGGTAGAGTCCCATGTAGATGTTATGAGTAGGTGTTGAGGACCCTTGTGAATAATTGTTAGATTTTTCCCCATTAGTTTAGTATTTTTAGGTATTTTCTGAAGTTGCCTATTGATTTTGTCTCCCCTGTGGTTATCTGTTCATCTTTGGGGTTCATTGAGGGGAATCTGTTGTGGGGCTTGTGTTGCCTTGAAGACCTTGATGGAGAGCATCATGGAGTGAAGATTGTAGGTCAATATTCAGAGACCTAGAGCTGGGTTTGTTCCCTGTCTGTGAGGTTTGAGATCCTGAAGTTTGAAGGAAGTTCCTGGTACTTTCCTAAGGAAGGCACTATGAATAACTTTCATTCTTTCTTCTCACCTCTTTCTTAAGTATCCAATGATGTTGGAGCCAACTTGTGAGTTTAATTTCTCCTGAGGAGGAATGTAAACTGATCACAGTTGTTGAGCCACATAGGATACAACTCCTAAGTGGAAGCCTCCTAGTACTTTCCTGAGGAAGGTCCTATGGGTCTATTCACTTAGTTCCCTTAGTTTATCTAGGATTTCTCAAGTATCCAATGATGTTGGAGCCAACTTGTGAGTTTAATTTCTCCTAAGGAGGAATGTAAACTGATCACATGTTGTTGAGCCACATGGGATACAACTCCTAAGTGGAAGCCTCCTAGTACTTTCCTGAGGAAGGTCTTATGGGTCTATTCACTTAGTTCCACTAGTTCAGATAGGATTTCCTAAGTATCCGGTGATGTTGGAGCCTGCTTGTGAGTTTAATTTCTCCTGAGGAGGAATGCAAACTGATCACAGTGGTTGAGCCACATAGGGTATGACTCCTGAGTATACACCTCCTGGTGCTTTCCTGAGGAAGACACTATGAGTCTGCTTACTTAGCTCCCTGTCTTTGGTAAGCTTGTTCTGAAGCTTGAAGGCTGGGATTGATTTCTTTTGGTTAGGTTTTGCTTGAGAGCTTTGCTTAGATTTGATTCAGATTTTGTGTTAGGGTTAGGATTAGAGAGTAGATTCTTTCTTTCTCAAGCATGTGTGTTTTGCTTACCTGATGGTACTTCCCTTCTTTGTCTGTTCATTGCTTGATAGCATGTTGCTTATCTTCAGTATGATTACTGTTATTTCATGACTGGCTTGAGGTCGAGACGAGCTTGTGGAGGCTGAAGCCCCACACACATTTCCTCCCTCACTTGCATTGCATGCATTTTACTATTAAAGTTGATGCTTTTGTCTGTTTTGGTGTATCATTGACATGATCCCTTAGGACTCTCATTTCCTCTGATGAGGATCTGATGATAGACTTTTAGGTTGAAACCTATGCATGACAACATCTAGGAGTTCCCTGTTCAAACCTCAACCATAGGATGAATCCATGGCATGATAACAGTAGGACTTGATAGTCTCCCTCCTAGTTGAGCCATTTATCCCGTAGTTTCCCGAACTACGTTTGCTCTGATCTTTCATACCAGATGAAAGTACGTAGGCATGGGATGCGATATCCTAGCGAGCAACCTTCCCCACCTTTCCCCCGTAGTTAGCCGAACTACGTTGACTCTGATTTCTCATTCTCTGATGAGAATACGTAGGCATAAAGCGCGACGCTTTGCCGAGTCATTTTTCTTTTCTTTTTCAGCCAGCCTTGATAGGTAGATAGATTATAACCAACCCGTCCAAGTAAACAAACAAGCGAGGATCCCGTCGAGTACGACGGACGTGAGGGGTGCTAATACCTTCCCCTTGCGTAACCGACTCCCGAACCCAAACAATGGTTGCGACGACCTTGTCTTACCCTTATTCGTCAGGTTTTTCCGATCGTTTCCTTTCCCGCTCTGAGGGATAAATAACGAAAGGTGGCGACTCTTCTGTTTTGCCGGAACCTTATTTTCGCGCAAGCGACAGCTGGCGACTCTGCTGGGGACTTATAGCATCTAGGGACTTTTCCCATCCCTTATGCTGGGACCGTTTCCCATCCCCTACGCGAGTCAATCCTATCGTTTGTGTGTTTGCTTGTTGGGTTGCGTTTAGTTATCACATTTTTACTTCTCGCATCTTTACTTCCCGCACTTTATTTCCCGCATTTTATTTCCAGTTTGATATGATTATCTGTGCTGCTGTGGGAGAGGGATGTTACTGTGAGTGAAAAGCCGGACCTGGGCTTGAGTACACACCTAGACATAGTTGCGGAGAAGTAGTAGACGAACCTGTCTGCTGAGCAGGCACCGTTCCCTACGAAAATCTGCGCTCAGACGAGATTCTTGCAGAGGTGCTCCTTTCCGGTCCTGAGGATCTGAGGGGAGTCCAGACGTGAGGATTGTCGACTCTGGGGACCGATCATTTGGAAGTCAGCTAAGAGAGGCCTCTTCATGACTTGACGATGCCACTCCTTCTGGGAATCGTATTGTCACTCATGAAAGTCTGTGACGCTGACGACCGCATAGGATGCCGTACCTTTGTCCGTGGATTAGGTCCATCATACCTGTGAGTGGGGTCGGGATATTGCAGGAAACTTTGACCTCCAGACTACCTGGTTTTCTCGACAGTGAATCAGTCATGTTGGGTTCTCAGTTGCAGATATGTTCTTGATAGAGCAAGGGTTTGATCAAGAGGATCTTATCATCGGGTGTTTGTTTTGTTCTTGATAGAGCAGGCTTTGATCAGTGTATTGTTATCAGAGGTTTGTTCTGGATGGAGCAGATTTTTGAGTGGGGTCTGAGGATCTCGTCAGCAGTTGTTGTTTGTTCTTGATAGGGCAGATTTTGAGTGGGGTTTGAAGATCTCATCAGCAGCTGTGTATTTGTTCTTGAGAGGGCAGATTTGTGATTTGGGGTCTGAAGACTTCATCAACATATATTCCTTGATCTTGCATCTGGGGTCTTTATTATCAGGCCTTCGTTCTTGTCAGAGCAGAATGTTGATCTCGATCCCACCAGATGGTTATTCACAACAGATCAGATCAGTAGGTTTACACCGGGGTTTCCTTCTCATCAGCGACTGTTGACATCGAATCTCCGCAGCAGCCTTGGATATATTGTTGCATACCTGCATTTTGCATTAGCTTGCATAATCATTCCATTAGCGTGTGTCTGTGACAGGTACCGTTTCCCCGATCCAGGATCTCTCACCTCTTATTGTGTTACTGCAGCCGTTCTCAGAAAGACTGATGCGTATGAGTTCTCGATCCTTGATATGTCGAATCTGACTATTGCTATGTGAGGTTACTGTTTCCATGATTGGGCCTGGATTCCTCTCCTTATTATTGTCAGCAGATGCCAGGATCGGGGGAAATTTCTCAAGCACACAGACACACGCATGCATCTGCATAAAGCATTTTTGCATGACATACATTCTGCTGCTTTTCCTAACCTTTGATGTTGACAGGTTTTTCAGGTACTCAGGTTCCGAGCTGCTTTCGATCTCCAGGATTGATCAAAGATTCATCCACCGCTACTCAACTCGCGCCAATCAAACGAGAATCATGGACCAAGTACAGTCAGATGTTCAGGAGCTTCGTGAAAGGATGGATCGTTTTATGGAGCTGATGCAAGTAGTTGCGAATGGGCAAGACCAGCTCCGTACTTTGGTTCAACCTCTCATCTCCAGGGTTGATAGTAATGGAATACTTCACGGCGGGGCCGTACCTACTCCTCCTCAAGGGGATACTCCACAGAACGTTGTTCCTGCTGCCGGGGGCAACGGTAGTGCTAACGGCAATCTCATGACTAATCTCGGACTTAATGCGGCGGGCGCCGTCAATGGTGGTTTGGGAGCCAATGTTAACGTGGGGCCGGTCAACGGCAATGTTGGTGCAGGAAATATGATGGTGCCTCAACCGTGGCTGGAGGACCATCAGGATGACATTTTCTCTCAGAGAGGTGTAGAGGCTGAGTTGACTGCTGAGGCTCGACTCAGGTTCAAGGCGCTGGAAGATAAAATGAGAGATATAGAAAATCAGAACACATTGGGCGTTGACATGTCCAAACTCGGGTTGATTGCTGACTTTAAAGTACCTCACAAGTTTAAGGTGCCTATCTTTGAGAAGTATAGGGGCACTACTTGTCCCCGTGTTCACCTCCGATCTTATTTCAGAAAGATGTCCGCTTATTCTGATGATGAGAAGTTGCTGATGCACTTTTTTCAGGATAGTCTTTCTGGTCCATCGCTAGAATGGTATATGGGTTTGGAACCCGCTGCTGTGCGCACGTGGAAAGATCTCGCTGAAGCGTTTGTTCTCCACTATCAATATAATAGCGACTTGGCTCCCAACCGAGTTCAGCTTCAGAATCTCTCGCAGCGGAGCAATGAAAGCTTCAAAGAGTACGCCCAGCGGTGGCGTGAATTGGCTGCTCGGGTTCAACCGCCGATGGTTGAGCGTGAGTTGGTACAAATGTTCGTGGCTACCCTTCCCGGAGTCTATTATGAGAAGCTGATTAGTGGCATGTCCGGAACATTCTCGGCCCTCATCACTTTGGGCGAGCATGTTGAAAATGGTATAAAGATTGGAAAGATTCAGGGCGAATCATCCTCATCTGGAGGAGCTAGCAAGAAACCCTATACTGGCAAGCGTCGAGAGGGCGATGCCAGTGTTGTCACTAATGCTAGGAGGAAGGGCAAGGGCCCTCAGTCTCAGATCGCTAGCATAAACATCCCAGCTGCTCCCCCACAGCCGCAGCAGCAGCCTCAGCAACAGAATAACACGGGATATAAGAGATATCAGAATCGGGGACCCCTGGCAAACCGTCATTTGGAAACTCCTCCTATGTCATATGCCCAGCTTCTGCAGACGCTGCTTCAGCTCCAATTAGTTCAGAAAAGGACGTTGGCTCCCTTGACAGGGGCACCACCACCGGGGTACGATGCTAATGCTACTTGTGAATTTCATTCTGGGGCACCTGGCCATACAGTTGAGAATTGCAAAGCTTTTAAGCATAAAGTCCAGGACTTGGTGGACGCCAAGGTGATCAACTTTTCTGACAGCGTGCCCAACGTCACCAAAAATCCAATGCCTCATCATAGGGGGGGCGGAGTGAATGCTGTTATCACTGAAGAGAATTCAGGCTTGCTGACTGATGTCAAAGATCTGAAGACGCCGTTGAGTCTTGTTAAAGCTAAGTTGCTAAAGAAAGGCTTCTTTCCCGGGTGTGGAGAGTTTTGTATGGCATGTGCTACACTTCCTGATGGGTGTGAGCAGTTGAGTGAAGGTATCCAAAGTCTGATGACCGAGGGTATTTTGCAGTTCAGTCGAAGCATTGAGAATGCGTCAGGGGAAGTCGTGCTGAAGCAGGCGGACGAAGTTGCTACTATTACCATTCCTCGCCACCCTATCACTATTTCTGCACCTCGTCCGCCTACTATTACCATCACCAGGGCCGGACCAATCCCGTTCGAGAGCACTAATGCCGTCCCATGGCATTATGGCGCCGAGGTTTATTGTAATGGTCAGAAGGTAGAGCTTGAGCCGTCCAGATCGACTGCGCAGAATCTTGCTGAAGTCAGTGGTATCACCAGAAGTGGTAGAGTGTTCGCGCCGGCAGAGGTTGCGGCAGAGAAGGTAGTCCGGGCTGACGCTGTGGACAAGGGCAAAGGTAAAGCTGTTGAAGAGGTTCCTGCAAGGGCAGAGAAAGACTTGCTGGTTAAAGATGCTGAAGAGTTCATGCGACTAATCAGGAAAAGTGACTACAAGATTGTAGATCATCTTCACCAGACTCCGTCGAAGATCTAGATTCTTAACCTGTTGCTGTGTTCTGAAGCGCACCGCAACGCGTTGCTGAAGGTATTGAATGCAGCATACGTGCCGCAGGAGATATCAGTTAATCAACTTGAGGAAGTAGTAGCCCATGTCAATGCTGGTAATGGGCTGGGATTTACAGATCTGGAGCTGACTCCCAAGGGAAGAGATCACAACAATGCCTTGCACGTCTCGATAGAGTGCAGAGGCACGATTATGTCACATGTCCTAGTAGATACGGGTTCCTCGCTTAACGTGCTTCCGAAGAAGGCACTGATGAAGTTGGATACCCGTGGACTGCTGTGCACGCCCAGTGATCTGGTCGTGAAAGCCTTTGACGGAACCAAGCGCCACGTCTTCGGAGAATTGACCCTGCCAATTCAGGTTGGTCCAGAGACGTTTAATGCGGTGTTCTATATTATGGATATCATGCCCGCCTATAGTTGCCTCTTAGGTCGGCCGTGGATTCATTCTGCTGGTGCCGTGACGTCCACGCTGCATCAGAAGCTTAAGTATGCTGTTGGGGGCAGCATAGTGACAGTCTGTGGAGAGGAGGACATCATGGTAAGTCACCTGTCGTCCTTTAAATATGTCGAAATGGATGGTGAGATCCATGAGACTCTTTGCCAGGCGTTTGAAACCGTCAGGGTGAAGGAGGTAGCTCCCGTTGTTGCAGAGAAGCAAGAGGTGAACCTCTCCTCGTTCAAGGAGGCTAGAGCCGTTGTCGAAGCCGGTTCCACCCCAGGCTGGGGGCATGTCTTGGATATACCATTCAAACAGGATAAGTTTGGATTGGGATATTCTCCGGAAGCTGAAGCTTCATCTTCTTCTGGTAGCTCGTCTCGTGGGAAAGGGCCGATCTTATTCACCAAGGGAGGAGTAATCTTCGAGAGTATCAACGCTACGTCGGAGGACAGCGGGGACAGTGATTGTGATCTTGATGCCTGGATTCAACCGAGCAAGCCAGGCGAGCGCCTCCACAATTGGACCATCAAGGAGATTATCGAACTGACGAGTGAAGAGTAATGATTTGCTTTTTACAATCTTTGTACAACCCTATGTCCTGCCCGGGGCATAGTGGTTTTACTGTCAGGGGCCTTATTGGATTATGTGTATGCATTTTGTTAATAAATAAAAGGCGTTTTCTTCGTAATCAAATATTGTGTTCTCTGTTATTCATGTTTTATGTTTGTTTTGAAAAACAACAAAATGGCAACGAGGTTCGTGCTAACCTGCATATTCTTGCTTTAAACTTAACCCTTGTTATTGCAGGATCCACGTAACAGATGACATCGACTCTGGACCCTCTACGGCTCACTACGACTTCGATTGCCCGATCTATCAAGCCGAGGATGAGATTGATGAAGACGAAGACCTTCCGGAAGAGTTGGCCCGCTTGTTGAGACAAGAGGAGAAGGTTATTCTGCCTCACGAGGAGGATATTGAGATCATAAATCTGGGTTCTGAGGAGCTTATCAGGAATGTCAGAGTTGGGGCTGCGCTGCAGAATGATGTCAAGCATAGACTGGTCGAGATGCTTTGAGAGTATAGTGACGTCTTTGCTTGGTCATATGAGGATATGCCCGGACTTGACACAGATATCGTGGTTCATCGCTTGCCGTTGCGAGAAGATTGCCCTCCAGTCAAGCAGAAGCTCAGGAGGACGAGACCAGACATGGCTGTAAAAATCAAAGAAGAAGTCCAGAAGCAGTTGGACGCAGGATTTCTAGCCGTTACCACTTACCCTCCGTGGGTCGCCAACATAGTGCTTGTACCGAAGAAGGACGGTAAGGTACGCATGTGCGTCGATTATCGGGATTTGAACAGGGCAAGCCCTAAGGATGATTTCCCGTTGCCTCATATCGATGTGTTGGTCGACAATACAGCCCAGTTTTCCGTGTTTTCATTCATGGATGGCTTCTCCGGTTACAATCAGATTAAGATGGCGCCGGAGGACATGGAGAAAACGACGTTTATTACCCCCTGGGGCACGTTTTGCTACAAGGTAATGCCCTTCGGTCTGAAGAACGCAGGGGCCACTTACCAGCGAGCAATGGTTACTTTGTTTCATGATATGATTCATCATGAGATCGAGGTCTATGTTGATGACATGATCGCGAAGTCCCAAATGGAGGAGGAGCATCTGGTCAATTTGCTGAAGCTGTTTGAAAGGCTTAGGAAGTTCAGGCTGAGGCTGAATCCTAACAAGTGCACTTTCGGAGTGAGGTCCGGAAAGTTATTGGGGTTTATCGTTAGTGAACGAGGTATTGAAGTTGATCCTGCGAAAATAAAAGCTATCCAAGAGATGCCAACGCCGAAAACAGAGAAAGAAGTTCGTGGTTTCCTGGGCCGAATAAACTACATTGCAAGGTTTATCTCTCAGCTCACGGCCACTTGTGAACCGATGTTCAAGTTGTTAAAGAAAAATCAGGCGATTACTTGGAACGAGGATTGCCAGAAGGCATTCGATAAGATAAAGCAGTATCTTCAAGAACCTCCAATCTTGATACCCCCAGTGGCTGGACGACCATTAATCATGTACTTGACAGTTCTGGAGAATAGTATGGGGTGTGTTCTCGGTCAGCACGACGAGACGGGCAGAAAGGAGCATGCCATTTATTATTTGAGTAAAAAGTTCACTGAGTGTGAATCTCGATACTCGATGCTGGAGAATACGTGTTGTGCATTAGCCTGGGCTGCCAAACGTTTACGACAGTATATGCTCAATCACACCACTATGCTGATTTCGAAGATGGATCCGATCAAGTACGTCTTCGAGAAGCAGGCTCTTTCGGGCAGGATTGCCAGATGGCAGATGGTGTTAACAGAATACGATATTCAGTACGTCTCTCAGAAAGCCATCAAGGGAAGCGTATTGTCTGATTACCTTGCCGAACAGCCAATCGAAGACTATCAGCCGATGAAGTTCGAGTTCCCTGACGAGGACATTATGTTTCTCAAAGCGAAGGATTGCGATGAGCCATTGCCCGATGAGGGGCCAGATAGGAAGTCTCAGTGGAAGTTGATATTCGACGGAGCGGTTAATTCCTATGGAAGTGGTATCGGGGCTATCATCACGACTCCTCACGGATCCCACATCCCATTTACTGCAAGACTGGCGTTTTCAGTTACCAACAACGAAGCCGAGTATGAAGCGTGTATTATGGGTCTAGAAGAGGCAATTGATTTGAGAATCAAGAATCTGGACATATATGGTGACTCAGCGCTTGTAATCAATCAGATCAAAGGGGAGTGGGAGACTCGTCAACCGAATCTAGTGTCGTACATGAATTATGCCAGGAGGCTGCTTCCATTCTTTGACCGAGTAGAACTTCATCATGTGCCCCGGGCTGAAAATCAAATGGCTGATGCTTTAGCCACCCTGGCTTCAATGTATAAGGTCAATCTTTGGAATGAAGCTCCAAGCATTGTTCTTTCGCGTCTTGACAGACCAGCATATGTGTTCGCAATCGAGGATGCCACCGACGGCAAGCCATGGTTCCACGACATTCAGACCTTCCTTATGACTAAGGAGTATCCTGCGGGTGCGTCAACCCAGGATAAGAAGACTCTGAGGAGGCTATCTGGAAATTTTTACCTCAATCCTGATGGAGTGCTGTATAAGAGAAACCACGATCTCGTGCTACTCAGATGTGTAGATGAGAAAGAAGCAAGTATGCTCATGGAGGAAGTCCATGAGGGCACATTTGGTACGCACGCCGGCGGGCACGCCATGACGAGAAAGATCCTGAGAGCAGGATATTACTGGTTGACTATGGAGTCGGATTGCTTCAGATTCGCGAAGAAATGTCACAAATGCCAGATTTATGCTGATAAAGTTCATGTGCCGCCGTGCCCATTGAATGTCATGTCCTCCCCTTGGCCGTTCTCCATGTGGGGCATCGACATGATAGGCAAGATCGAGCCCACCGCATCCAATGGTCATCGTTTCATTCTGGTAGCTATCGACTACTTCACCAAGTGGGTGGAGGCAGCCTCGTACGCTAATGTGACCAAGCAGGTGGTTGCTAAATTCATAAAGAGGGACATCATCTGTCGCTATGGAATTCCCGAGCGGATCATTACTGATAATGGTTCGAATTTGAATAATAAGATGATGAAGGAGCTGTGCCAGAGCTTCAAGATTGAACACCACAACTCATCTCCTTATCGGCCGAAGATGAATGGCGCCGTTGAAGCGGCCAACAAGAACATCAAGAGGATTGTTCAGAAGATGGTTGTGACGTATAAAGATTGGCACGAGATGCTGCCGTTTGCCTTGCACGGTTATCGTACAACGGTGCGTACGTCGACCGGGGCAACTCCTTTCTCCTTGGTGTACGGTATGGAAGCTGTCCTACCGCTAGAAGTGGAGATTCCCTCTTTGCGAGTTTTGGTTGATGTGAAACTTGATGAGGCAGAATGGGTTACGAACCGCTTGAACCAGCTCAGCCTGATGGACGAGAAGAGGTTAGCATCAATTGCATTTGGTCGCCTATACCAAAGCCGAATGAAGAAAGCTTATGATAAGAAGGTGCGTCCTCGAAGCTTTCAGACGGGTGATCTCGTCCTGAAGAAGATTCTTCCGCCACACTCCGATCACCGGGGCAAGTGGACTCCGAATTACGAAGGGCCGTATGTCGTCAGCAAGGTCTTCTCGGGAGGAGCTTTGTTGTTATCCACGATGGATGGTGAAGATTTTGCATCCCCGGTGAACGCGGACGCAGTTAAAAAATACTTTGCTTGAAAGCGACCCGCTGGACAAAAAAAAGAGAGTCCAGGCAAAAAAGGGGCATCCCGGCGAACCAAAAACAGAATAAAAGGTTCGGGCAAAAATTAGGGATATATTGAAAAAATGTACACCCGCGAAGTCGAAAACCTACACTGGGCGGCTTCGGCAAAAAAGGGTATCCCGGTGAACTGAAAACCCGTGAAGGGCGGTTCACGCAAAAGTTAGGGATTTGAATAAGCAAATGACTGCGTTCCGCGTATGGACTTTCATTGTTTAGTGGTTCGGAAGACCTGAGGGCCGTATATCTGAATCAATCTCTTCCAAAGCTGAAGCATCGGAGAAGTATCGAAGTCGAGTGGGTCTTAGAGGGATCAACTCATGGTGTTCGTCTACGCCTCGATTGCCGACATTTGTATATACTGATGTATATTTATGTTTTCTTTTGCGCGGCTTCCTCATCCCAGGAGCTTGCCTCTGTTGTAAAACATTTTTGCCCATTCAGGGGTTCATCATCAATAAAATGCACATTATTCAGCAATTCTACTTGTCTGTTTAGCATTTATCTGTTTTGTTTGCGAATGAGAACGCCGATGTATTTTTTTTGATAAAATGCGCATACATAAACTTGTGGGCCTAAGCCCATTGATTGTTGAAACAATTAACTAACTGAACATTGTCACAAGATAATAACCCGGATAGGCCCCTTTGAGGAGGGTATCTTGTCTGTTTGTTTGTGTTGTTGCAGGTGTAGCACCTCGCCAGAGGATGTGCCGTGCGTATCCCCGAAGCAGGATGAGTCCTCCTTCTCCAGCAGAGTTCAGTAGTCTCTCCTCCGCAGAATCAGAATCAGAATAGTGAGCATTGATATGTCTTCCCCAGGTAGAGGTGATTCTCTTCCCCAAGCAGACGCATCCTGAAGGAATGTCACCTCATCGGCTGAGTCAAGCGCCGAAGAATGATTGAGTACTGTAGCTCATCTCTCCCCAGCACCGGGTCACAAGTGCAGACTTCGTAGAAATGTTCGGGTGCCGAAGCTCGTGTTTTCCCCAGTAAAGTCACTGAAGCAGGTGTCTCCCCCGCACCGGGTCACAAGTGCAGGTTTCGCAGGAGGCTGTTCGTATGCCGAAGGATGCAGTAACTGATGGTGCCAGACTAAGGTCCCCAGCGGAATTGAGATTCCCCACCAGATCCGTATTCTCTCCTGAAGTTGGACGAGTCCCTCTTCCCCAGTAGAATGTTGATACAGCTGATGTTGTATTCCCCTGCAGAGTTGTACTCTCCCCCAAAGGCAAATGATTCTTTCTTCCCCGGTGGAATCGAATTCCCCATCAGAGTCGCACTCTCCAGTGAAGTAGAATGATTTCTATCCCCGGCTGAGTCCGCAGAAAAGAAGAATCCATGGAAGTTGATCAGATCATGATCAATTTTCCCCAGCAGAGCGTGGGGCAGCTAATGCTGTGTTTCCCCAGAGTCGCACTCTCTCCATCGAAGCAGAATGATTTCTCCTCCCTCAGCCGAGTTTGCAGATGTCCAAGAGATCCAAATCCTTGGAAGTTGATCAGATCATGATTGGTTCTTCCCCCAGTGGAGTGTTGAGCAGCTGAAGTTGGTTCCCCACAGAGTGGTCATCCCCAGAAGAGTAGCCGAGACGGCCGCGTAGTTCATTCTCGCGATTGATATCGGCAGATCCAAGTTCTCGTAGAGCTTCGTCCCCCGCAGCAGTCAGCTGAAGTTGTTCCCCTGCAGCAGTTCGCGGAAGATCAATTTCCCAGACAGAGCCTGATTGATATTGGCGTGTTCACGTTCTCCTCAGCAGGATGATTCCTCTACCGGAGTGGTTCTTTCTCCTTGACAGGAAGATTTCCCCTTTCGGCATTTATTTTGCTGATGGGATCGCATCATTGTGCATGATTGCCTGTCATTGTGCATGACTGCATAGCATTTAAACGTTGCATAGCATTGTGCAGGATTGCATGGCATGTAGCATAAACACGTATCATTCCCACTGTATGGGGCGTAGTGCAGAAGCATACGCGTCTTAAGCATAATCTAGGTCATTATCATCCTTGTTGAACAGGTGTACCACCAAAAGACCAGTTGCTCAGGACGATTCCTGAAGTTCTCCCTAGCAAGGTTGTTTTCTTAGATGATTCTAAAGACCCCGGTGTGATCCCCGCCGTCGCTCGCTCAAGATGATTTTTGAGATCCCCAGCAAAGTCTTCGGTTCGAGATGATTCTCAAATCCCTCAGCGGGGCCAGTTGCTTAAGACGATTCTTAAGACCTCAGTACAGCTTCCCGAGTGGTTCGTCTAGTATGATACTTGAGTTCCCCAGTAGCGTCCTCCAGCAAGAGTTGCCCAGGAAGATTCCTGGAATTCCCAACAGAATGTTTGCTCCAGAAAGGTTATTAGTTCAGGACGATTCTTGAAGATGCCCGATGGATCTGTTTGGTCAAGTTGATTCTTGAAGCCCAGAGCAGCATGATATGTCTGCTCCAGCAATGATGTCTAATCTGAAGATGGATTTCGTAAGCGCCCGACGGCGATATCAGAAGGTTCCGGTGAGTCCAGATTTCCGTGTTGAAGAATCAACAGGTAGCTGAAGACAAGGTTCCAGGGTTGTAGATACAACAGAGTGGTTCGTGTGAGTCTGAAGACCAAGTCAGTTGTCCTGAGGAGATGATTGATTGCGATCAAGTGAATAGTATTTCTTCTGACTGAAGTCAAAGATGTTTCTCCAGCCGAAGCGGAGTTTTGCCTGAAGGCAAAGTGTCTGAATCCCCGTAGAGTCATGAATGGCTCAGGATACCATTTCTCTGACTGAAGTCACAGATTTCCTAAGCTGAAGCGAAGGTGCCTAAGGGCAAGGTTATCCCCCAAGGTCATGAAGGACCTAGGATTCGTTTTTCGGACTGAAGGCCGAAGTATATCCCTGACTGAAGTCACGGATGCTCTTAACAGAGGCGGAGTTGCCTGAAGGTAGATCCATGTATCCTTGAAGGCCAAGGACCATTTCTTCAGACTGAAGTCAAAGATACCTCCTGCAGAGTTGCCATCCTTGAAGGCCAAGGATGCTTATCTTCAGAAGTACTTGAAGATCTTTTCTAGCTGAAGCTGGAAGTGGCCAGGGGCCAGGGTTTCATATAGTTCTAATGTTGAAGTTCTACGGCGGGCAGTGTGCAGCAGTATTCCGATGTTCGTTATGGTTCTAAGGGTGAACCCCAGATCAGAGTGTGCTCGGTTAAGTCTCTCATTCCCAGCAGAGTAGTTTCAAATACGCAAGTGTACCTTTTGTTCCATTTACCAGGGGTGAACCCCAGGTCAGAGATGTTTAAGATCATCATTTGTTCGGCGGCGAAGTTGAATGTTTGTTTGACGGCGAGGTCAGGCTCTTTAAATCCCCAGTAGAGATGATGTTTGTACGACGGCAATGTCGGGTGTCTCTTAGAGCGATGTTTGTTTCCGGCGGCAATGTCAGAAGAATTTAATATGGATGACTGACGGTGATGTCAGATCAGTATTTCTCCAGCTAGTTGTTGAGCAGCTAGTGTTGCAGTATTCAAAGATTTGTTCCCCGCAGAGTACCGTGTGCTCGTGCAGTTGGCAAATTTTCGGGTTTACCGATATTCAACCGTCTCGTACCTTGATTGGTTGAGAGCCGTTCGCTTCTCACCCAGTCAGGTTCAAGCCGTTTGAATAGGGGCAGCTGTTGCACCCCAAAATTTGACCAACAAGTATTTATTCATTAAGTGTTTGAAAGTGGATACCTTCATCAGAAAGTTCAAGAGATCCCCAGAGAAGTGGTTTGAAACCAGGGTTGTGTGCTTCACAGTTTGAAAGTTGTGGGTGCCCCTCAGATGATTCTGAGACTTTGAGAATGGACTAGATGTTTTGAGAAAGCTTATGAGATGTCTTGATAGCCATCATGAAGCCCAGAGAAGTCATTATGCAAGAGTTCAGAAGATTCAACCATGAATGGTAGAATTAGGGTTTTGACTGGGTCAACCCTAGATCAACTGAAAATTTGGAGAAGGTTGAGACTTAATCCAAGAGCCATGAGATCATGGAATGATGTATAGAGATGTTATAAGGATGATTCCTAGACCAACTCATCATGATTGAGGAGTTTGAGAAGTTTTGAGTTAGGGTTGCTGAGGATTGTCAGTGATAAAACCCTAATTTGATCCCTATCTTCCAGGCAGTTTTAGCTCAAGATGTGATTGATATCTCATCTTCCCCATAACATGAAGGTTGTGGAGCTTGGTCTTAGCTTTAATTTGAGTGGTGGAAGTCCTTGATAGGAGTTACAGAGCTCAAGTTATGGTTTTGACAAGTTACAGGTCAGCAGAGGTGTGTGAATCTGGGTCCTTGAAAGTCACCCAACTTGCAGACAACTTTTGCCCTAGTAGGATGATTCCTATGGTTTCTTGGTCAACATGAATGTTGAAGAGGATCTTCTTATCTTTAATTTGAGTGGTAGAAGTCCTTGATTGGATTTGTGGAACTCAACTTATGGTTTGAACAAGGCAGGGGTATTTTGGTCATTTGTCAGTTATAGGTCATTTTAGCCAATGCCTAAAACTCCTATTTCCAAGCCTCAAATGGAAAAACTCAAAACATGAAAGTTGCTCAAAATGTGATTTTAAGTCTAGAAAGAAGGTCACAAATTGTTGGAAAAGCTCATGGCACAAGATTACATGATTGGTCAAAAATGAACTAAAAAAGGCTTATAACTTTGAAAAGTTGAATTTGGAAAGTGATTTGGAAGATCCACAAATCCAAAATAGGTCATCCAATATATCATTTTGATTGGAAAAACCCTTTTGAGAACATTGGTTTAGCTAGAATTTTCATTTGAGGTCTAAAAATGGGTGATGCTTTGAAAAGTCATTACTTGAAAAAGAAGGCAATGTTGAAAAACCCTACACAAGCCAAAAATGAACTTGTTTTTCACTCATCCCTTCTCAATATCTCACATAAGGACATTTTAAGGCAAAATTGCAAGGCATAACATGTGAGATATGAGATAACCAACTTGTCACAACATGAGAATTTCAAGAAGTTTCCATCACATTCTAGATGAATCTAGAAACATCCAATGATCATTATATAAAGAATGCCATGAAGAGAGTTCAGAGGTTGGTGAAACTTGAGTCAAGTCAGAGGAGAGAGAGAGAGAGAGATAGCCATTAAAGCTCTTGCTTCAAGTTCAAGCAATCCAAGATATCTTGCACTACCAGCCATCTCCTTCACAACCATTGCAAACAGAAGATTGGTGATCATCCAAGGATCATCTAGAAGCAATTCCAAGGCTTGAATCGTGCTCTACATCACTCCACCATAACCCCTTGACAGGTTTCTTCTTCACTCTCTATCTCTTAAATTATGCAGTTTTAGTTAGTTTCTTAGGCATAGAAATGATTCACTAGGGTAGAGGATTCTTTCCCTTGAATTAGGGCACGATCCATGATGGTTTGTGACAGGTGTAGGAATCTTTAATCTTCAAGAATTAGCTGTTTAGGGCGTTTTAATCAGCATGAATTAGGTTAGAATGACCAGGATAACATCAAGAATATCTGTAAGCCATTAGACTGAAGTTTAATGAAGGTTGATCTCAGTTGATTTCATTTGAACCATGATCTTTAATCCCTCTGTTAGAGCAACCTAGGTAGAATTAATGAAAAGTGTACGTGTGGCTGTGTTCCTCGTGAGTAGTAGATGATTTTTTGTTTTGGAGTCGTGTGAAACCGTGGCGTGTGGAGAGAGATAGAGGAGCTCGAAGATTCGGGCATGGATGAGGGGTTTGCAGGTTAGGGTTTGGTCCAAGGTTGAAGAAGGGTTCGTGGCCGTTAGATGGAAGTCAATGGATTGACTGGGGAATGATCGTGTGGCCACGGATAAGTCTGAGAATTGGAGGGAAGATTTCAAATAATTGAAACGCAGCCGTTTCATTAAACCAGCGCTGGGCCTCAACGCGCTATCCCCACCCCCCTTTTTTCTGGCCCAATTAATTGAACTGGCGCCTATTGCTTTTCATACCCCCCCTCCCTTTATTTCATTTAATTATTTTATTTTCTTCTTTTATTTTTCTGTTTTGATTAATTCATTAAAAATTGATAAAAAATGATTTTTTTAATTCTTCTTTTTTCTATGATTAGATGAAAATGTGTAGAAAATTATAAAAATAAAAATGGGATTTTATTTTTTAGTATAGTATTTTTAATAGATTTTCCTTTTAAATAGCTTTTATATTGTTTAATTTGGTATTTGATTTTGTAGGAATTATTTTAGAACCTTCCCTTAGGGTTTTTAATCCATTCTTTTTTGTGCAATTAGATGATGAATCATAGTTCCCCATAGGATTTTTTCTAGGATTTTAGAATTAAATCTTGATTAGTTTAATTAGGGTAGATGTAGGGTATCCTAATTAGGGTTTAGATTGTGTTTAGGTGATGAATCCCTTTCTTTGATTGAGTTTTGTCTTGATTCTTGGGTAGAGTCCCATGTAGATGTTATGAGTAGGTGTTGAGGACCCTTGTGAATAATTGTTAGATTTTTCCCCATTAGTTTAGTATTTTTAGGTATTTTCTGAAGTTGCCTATTGATTTTGTCTCCCCTGTGGTTATCTGTTCATCTTTGGGGTTCATTGAGGGGAATCTGTTGTGGGGCTTGTGTTGCCTTGAAGACCTTGATGGAGAGCATCATGGAGTGAAGATTGTAGATCAATATTCAGAGACCTAGAGCTGGGTTTGTTCCCTGTCTGTGAGGTTTGAGATCCTGAAGTTTGAAGGAAGTTCCTGGTACTTTCCTGAGGAAGGCACTATGAATAACTTTCATTCTTTCTTCTCACCTCTTTCTTAAGTATCCAATGATGTTGGAGCCAACTTGTGAGTTTAATTTCTCCTGAGGAGGAATGTAAACTGATCACAGTTGTTGAGCCACATAGGATACAACTCCTAAGTGGAAGCCTCCTAGTACTTTCCTGAGGAAGGTCCTATGGGTCTATTCACTTAATTCCCTTAGTTTATCTAGGATTTCTCAAGTATCCAATGATGTTGGAGCCAACTTGTGAGTTTAATTTCTCCTGAGGAGGAATGTAAACTGATCACATGTTGTTGAGCCACATGGGATACAACTCCTAAGTGGAAGCCTCCTAGTACTTTCCTGAGGAAGGTCTTATGGGTCTATTCACTTAGTTCCACTAGTTCAGATAGGATTTCCTAAGTATCCGGTGATGTTGGAGCCTGCTTGTGAGTTTAATTTCTCCTGAGGAGGAATGCAAACTGATCACAGTGGTTGAGCCACATAGGGTATGACTCCTGAGTATACACCTCCTGGTGCTTTCCTGAGGAAGACACTATGAGTCTGCTTACTTAGCTCCCTGTCTTTGGTAAGCTTGTTCTGAAGCTTGAAGGCTGGGATTGATTTCTTTTGGTTAGGTTTTGCTTGAGAGCTTTGCTTAGATTTGATTCAGATTTTGTGTTAGGGTTAGGATTAGAGAGTAGATTCTTTCTTTCTCAAGCATGTGTGTTTTGCTTACCTGATGGTACTTCCCTTCTTTGTCTGTTCATTGCTTGATAGCATGTTGCTTATCTTCAGTATGATTACTGTTATTTCATGACTGGCTTGAGGTCGAGACGAGCTTGTGGAGGCTGAAGCCCCACACACATTTCCTCCCTCACTTGCATTGCATGCATTTTACTATTAAAGTTGATGCTTTTGTCTGTTTTGGTGTATCATTGACATGATCCCTTAGGACTCTCATTTCCTCTGATGAGGATCTGATGATAGACTTTTAGGTTGAAACCTATGCATGACAACATCTAGGAGTTCCCTGTTCAAACCTCAACCATAGGATGAATCCATGGCATGATAACAGTAGGACTTGATAGTCTCCCTCCTAGTTGAGCCATTTATCCCGTAGTTTCCCGAACTACGTTTGCTCTGATCTTTCATACCAGATGAAAGTACGTAGGCATGGGATGCGATATCCTAGCGAGCAACCTTCCCCACCTTTCCCCCGTAGTTAGCCGAACTACGTTGACTCTGATTTCTCATTCTCTGATGAGAATACGTAGGCATAAAGCGCGACGCTTTGCCGAGTCATTTTTCTTTTCTTTTTCAGCCAGCCTTGATAGGTAGATAGATTATAACCAACCCGTCCAAGTAAACAAACAAGCGAGGATCCCGTCGAGTACGACGGACGTGAGGGGTGCTAATACCTTCCCCTTGCGTAACCGACTCCCGAACCCAAACAATGGTTGCGACGACCTTGTCTTACCCTTATTCGTCTGGTTTTTCCGATCGTTTCCTTTCCCGCTCTGAGGGATAAATAACGAAAGGTGGCGACTCTTCTGTTTTGCCGGCACCTTATTTTCGCGCAAGCGACATGTTGCACCCCAAAATTTGCCCTCACAATACAAGACTTTGTGTTCTAAGAAGGTTCACAAGGTTCACAAGTTCTCCAACAACTTGCATAACCTTTCATGAAGTTCATAAAGTCCACAAGCCACTTTATGAAGGTTCACAAGGTTCACAAGTCCCACAGTGCTTTCAATACCTTTCATGAGGTTCATGAAGCCCATAGGTTGCTTCTTGAAGGTTCACAAGGTTCACAAACTTCTCAACATCTACAAGACCTTTCATGAGGTTCATGAAGTCCATAGGTTGCTTCTTGAAGGTTCACAAGGTTCACAAGATTCACAATGTTTACAAAGCTTTCCTAAGGGTCATGAGGTCTACAAAGCCACTTCATGATGTTCACAAGGTTCACAAGCTTCACAATACCTCCCATGAGTATCACAAGATATCTTATGAAGATTCACAAGGTTCACAAAGTTCACAATTGGTCAGAAGAGTTGACAATTCCCTCAGACAATGCACCTCCTAAGCAGTGCATCCAAAACTAGGGTTTTGACTTTAATCAGGCTAAATGGACTTCCAAGACTTCAAGTGAGCTTCATAACATCTTATATGTGTATAAGAACCCCCATGTCAAGTTTCAAGACTTTTCTCAAAAGTTTGCTCAGTCAGATGATCAGATAAGTCAAAAGCAGTCAATGCAGTTAAAAAATCAAACTGAGGTCAACTGTGGTCAAACCAAAGTCAAACTTCATGATTTTTTGCCAACATCAAGTATATGAAGTAAAATTCATCATTTTATCAAGGGTTGATCATGATTCATCAAGGAGATTCCAGATCATCAATAATCAGGAGTTTCTAAATTAGGGTTTCCTCAGTAAAAGTCAACTAAACTTTGACCAGGCATAACTTTCACATACTTCATCAACAAGTCTCCATCCAAATCTCATTTTGAAGGAAATTGAATTCTCTACAACTTTGATGTTGAAGGTTAAGCCCAAAAATGCTTTATTTGAAAGATATGATCTAAGACATTATAGGTCATTTCAAAAGTCAACAAAAAGTCAACAACTTCAAAAGGGCATAACTTGAGATTGGTAAATGATATGGACCTGAAACCAATGGGGTTGTTTAGAGGACTCTTCAAGCTTTCCAAAAAGTCCAAGAACACCATCATACCTTTAAAATTGAGAGAAATGTGCCCTTGCAAAGTTGGGCAATTTTGTGATGGTTTATGTTGAAAATGGAGGCTTAGAAGTATTTCTTTCCAAATGGGCTGCCTAATTTATGACCCAATCCATCTCATAACATGGTGCACGACCCAATTGACCAAAATTCATCATTTTTATTATTTTTTATTTATTTATTATTGATTTAATTCATAAAAATCATTTTAAATAAATAAAAAATATAAAAATCTATTTTTGGGTGAAGATTTTGTTTCTAGAAATTCATAATCATTGATTGAATTAGAATGAGAAGGAAATCATGTGATCTCTCCCAAATTATTATTTTTTATTTATTTATTATTGATTTAATTCATAAAAATCATTTTAAATAAATAAAAAATATAAAAATCTATTTTTGGGTGAAGATTTTGTTTCTAGAAATTCATAATCATTGATTGAATTAGAATGAGAAGGAAATCATGTGATCTCTCCCAAAATAGCAAGCACTCATGATCAAATATTTGAAATTTATACAATGATCTTTTTGAATATTTTTTGGATCAAATATCCACACAACACATCAATGATTCTGACCTAAATCCATCACACATATATACTAAGCACAAACATAACCCTAGGGACGAATTTGCAGCAGCCTAAAGGTAAGATCAAAAACACAAAAATCTTTCAAAAAGTCATATTCGGGTTCTCAAATTCAGAGCATTGCAAGGTATTTGGAAGACATAGCAAGCTTCCTTGGACTCTTCTGATCATAAATCATCATCCATATGCATCATATACACACCCAATTGCTCAACCCGAGTTCATCTTGACCTTGAATATTTTGTTTTCGAATCCATTGATTTATCATGTTTAAACTGTTTTTGATTGTTGTAGGATGTTTAGAATGAACTCTAGAACGATTCTGGGTGGTTCAATTGGATTTTCATTGCAGGAACAAGAATTCACCATGATTAGGGTTTTCGGCCCTCTTTAGGGTTTCACGATTTTCAAATGATAAATGGATTTGAAAAACATAGGACGATTGAAAAACTCAGTAGCAATACAATGGTGCAATCAATTTTGTGAATTTTTGCCGTTTGGATGAAGTTTGTGTTTCGCAGGGTGGAAGAACTCGTAACAATATTCGTAGGAGAAAACGTTGCAAAATCCGCAGCCTGATGGTTGTTGTGCTTCCTGGAAATCAAGCTGGCCTGGGTTCAAACCTCAGCCAGGTAAGTTTCCGCTTTTTTTTCTTTCCTTTTATTTGATTTAAATATTATAATATTAAAAATTAAATATATTATGTATATTTCTCAATAATAAATAAATAATAATAAAATATGTCTGTTTTCTTTAATTTTAACAAATATGTTTTTTTTTCACAAATTTTGTTTCTATATTTTATGTCTAAATTGTAATATGTATAAATTAGAAAATTTTTGTATATAACTAAATCCTATTTTTTTTTATATATAAACCCTAAAAATTTATTTCTCATATAAACCCTAATTTCATAAAACTCTAAAAATATTTTTTAATACAAATCTAATCCTATTTTTTTTTAATGTTATTTTCTAATATAATTATTATGTATGTATGTTTACTATAATTCTTACGAATTTTTGTAAATATACTTATAAATATTTTTTACATAACTTTAGTTTATAAATAATTGTGCTTATAATAATTAAATTTTTTGTAGTAACTTCATGATTAAAATATAATTTAATAATTTGTAAATTAAAACAATTGTTTATTCATATTTGTTTTTTAGTTGATTATATTAAAAAATTGTTAATTTCTTATTATTATAATATTTGGATTAATTTTGTTTATTCTTATTTACTAACCCATTTATATTCTAATCATGCTTATTATTTTGTTAAATATTGCTTACTAACCCCCTTTATTATTTATTATTGCTTATTTATATTTTATTTATCTTTGCTATTTAATTATTTTGCTTATTATTTTGTAATTGTTTCTGGGATGTAAAGTTGTTTAATTATTTAATTATCATTATGGTTAGTAATTAGGGAGTGTAACAACATGTATGTAATATTAAAATAAATTTAGATCGCTTTTAAAGATAATTAAAATAAACACGTCACACACGTAAGTCGATTTTAATCGTCGTCTCACTTCCTAAGGATATCCCTCAAGTTGCCTACGAATAATGGTTAAGTGGGGTGTATAAAGCAAGTCCCTCAAAAAGAAAATCATCAAAGTCCCTTATGGTTGCCTTTACGAATCGAGTCCCTTTCGAAAAATGATGATGGTCCCTTATATGTGCTTATTACATCCCACAATGGCCTTCAAAGTCAAATTGTCTCTCACATATCCCTTAACATCCAAAGTAAGGACTACCTACTCCATTATAGTAGGGATAGTCTTACTAAAGGAAAGAATGAAGAATAAGAAAGACCTTTAAACATTAGGGTAGGTTACTCCTAGGTGCTTGCTCACTTCAAAACTGTTTCACACTTAAACAAATTTTCAACAAGTTTTCAAACAAGTTCTTAACACATCCTTACATGGATTATTTATTAACTATTCTGAAAATTTTCTATTCACACACTACACTTTCAAAACAATTCAAAAGTGAGCTTAAGTACCTAAGAGCCCATGGATAACCATGGATGAAAAGGGTGCTAACACCTTCCCTTTTCATAACCTACCCCCCGGACCCAAAATATTCTCTAAGGTCTTTCCTGTTCTTTTATAACCTTTCCTTATGGATAAAATAAAAGTCGGTGGCGACTCTTGCTATCCGCAACATTGTTTAAAGTCAGTTCTCCACCGTGTTACAGAACTGGCGACTCTGCTGGGGATCTATTTAAGAGGGGTACCCTTAGGAATTAAGATCACTTTAAATTGTTTGCCTTGTTTGCTTTATTATTATATTGTTGGGGTGCTCTTATGTGTGAAAGGTCCTAACCCGGATCTAGTGTACCTTAGGTAAATGGCAATAGACCAAGGAAACTGTACGACGTATATCGATACGGTTGATCTGGTGGCCATAGTTAGTGCGACTTCTTGGTTGGTGCTTATATTCCTTAAGTCAAGTTGAGGATAATATTGAGGCTGCCATATGTTGTCAATGCACTAACTGACTTTTAGAACCCTAGTTAACTCATCTTGGCCTTTAGAAAGTAGTGAGGTAACCGGCTTTGGTGCAGACTGAAGTTGGTTGACACTCGATACTACGCTCATTGAGATCTTAAACTTGGAGGGTTTTGGTTGGCAAGTAAGTTGCCTTCTGAACAACCACCCTTGTGAAGGATCAATGATATTGAGATCCCTTAGAACCTGGTTACTTTTGTAGGACAGGATGAACCATCTAACTTCAGGGGATGGTACTTGCCTTTGAACCTCATGCAAGCCTTTAAACCTAGGGCTATGGTGTGACTTGTTTGTGTGTGCCACATGTTTGGGATTGAGCATGACATCATGACATCATCATGCATCATAAGCATATCATTTTCCCTAACCATTTCAAGGACCAAAGGATTTATCTTTGTTCTTTGTTGCAGGTCATGGCTTCTGCTCGTAGAAACACCATCAGGATCAACTTTGTAGGGATACCTGCTAAGCTCAAGGAGTTGGTTTCCCTAGTGCCTGATCATTCCCAGTTCAACAAGAGACATGGTCACTTATTGGATCTAGTTACTTCAGGGTTCAGTGAAGACATGATGAGTGTGCTGTTTCAGTTCTTTGACCCTAAGCACCATTGCTTTACATTTCCTGATTATCAGCTGGTTCCAACCATGGAGGAGTTCTCTAAACTTCTGGGTATACCTGTTCTTGATCAGAAGCCATTCACAGGCTTAGAGAAGGAGCTTAAACCAGAAGTTATTGCTGTAGCTCTACATCTGAAGAAGTCTGACATTGTTCTAGAGACGAGAAGTGGAGTTAAAGGTATTCTTGCCAAGGTATTAGTGGATAAAGCTCAAATGTTCTTGAAGGCTATGAGCTACGATGCTTTTGAGGAGATCTTAGCCTTATTGATTTATGGCTTAGTGTTGTTCCCCAATCCTGATCAGTTCATAGACGTTCATGCCATCAACATATTCCTGAGTCACAATCCAGTGCCTACCTTACTTGGAGACATCCTACATTCTCTTCACACCCGTACTACAAGGGCAAGAGGAACTTTGATGTGCTGCATACCTTTACTTTCTAGGTGGTTTATTTCTCACCTTCCTCGCTCAGTAATGAAGAATGAGCAAGGGTTCAGATGGTCCAAGAGGATCATGTCACTTTCTCACTCAGACATCCATTGGTGCTCCAGATCTATGGAGAATGTCACCATCATTGACCGTTGTGGGGAGTTTCCTAATGTGCCACTTCTAGGCATAAGAGGAGGCATCACCTACAACCCATCTCTAGCTTTACGACAGTTTGGTTACGCCCGGAGCGATGGTCCACATGACACGTTGATTCAGGGCATTGTGTTTGACTACGACAACGATCTTCAGGGTTACCGTCAGAGATTCATACGAGCTTGGGGAAAGGTAAACAGGATTGACAGCAAGACACTGGAGCCTAAGTACAGCATTCCTATGGAGGCTTATCTCAGATGGGTACGATCTCGTGCTCAGACACTCATGATGCCATATCCTGCCGTCCTACCAGTTACCATGGAACCTGTTGCTGAAGGAGACACAGCTTATACCATCCTTCACCCAGACATGCCTACTGATATGGAAGACTTGCAGAGATCATGGATCCAACTGAAAGAGCAAAGGGATACTTTCGAGGCTCATTACAAAGCAAGCCAAGCAAGGATCCTAGAGCTAACAAAGCTACTTCATGAGGAACGAAACCTCAACTCATACCTCAACACAAAGAGGAAACGTCCATGGGAGACTTAAAACCCCATCTTTTGTACTTATTTCGTTTTCATTTTTTTTGTAAGCCTAAAAGGCAAAACAAGTTATTACTAATAAAAGTTACTTTCTTGTTTGTTTAAGCAAATTTAAATCCTGCGGTCCTTGAAAACATTGCATATGCATTCCCATATCATTGCATCACAGGTTTATAATTGTGCACAGGTTTCTCATCTCCTCGCTGTTTATTTCAGCAATGGCTCTTGAACAATCAGTTAAGGATCTCCAGGCACAGAATGCACAGTTCCAAGAGCTGATCCTGAACCTATCCAAGGGGTAGGATGAATTGAAAACACTGCTGGCCAAGAAGACTAAGAAAGCTAGAAGGTCTGCTGGGTTGCTCAACATGGGAAGAAGATTCAAAGGTCCTGACAAGACCAAGGAACAGGTTGAAGACTATGAATCTGAAGAGTCTGAGCAGGAGAGAGGCAGTCTCCACAACACTATGGGGGACTCTGATTCTGAGGCTAACTACTACCATGAGCCTAACGAAGACAAATTCAAGATGCTGGTGGATAGAATGGATGCTATGGATGGCTCCTCTGATCATTACCACTCCTGGTCCTATTCCTTATACATCTGACAAAGCTGTACCTTGGCACTATGGGTCTGACGTTTACATCCATGGTGTTAAGCAAGAGCCTTTACCTGATGTGCCTGTTGACATTGATAATATTGCTGGATCTAGCAAGATCACTCGTAGTGGAAGAGTCTTCTCTCCTCCAGTTACTTCTAAGAGTGCAGTTACTCCTGATGCTACTTCCACCACTGATGCTCGGGGCAAGGGTCCTGTTATTGAGCCTGTATCTACTGATGTGCCAGCTGCTGATGACCTCTCTAAGCAGATGGAAGAAGTATTGAAAATCATTCGCAAAAGTGATTATGATATTGTTGATCAGCTGGGGCATACTCCCTCAAAGATTTCTATGCTCTCCCTGTTATTATGTTCTGAGGCTCATGCCAAGTCATTGATCAAGTTTCTAAAGATGGCTCATGTACCCAGTGCAATTTCTGTGGACCAGTTTGAGAATTGTGTTGCTCACCTGACCTATGACAACGGGTTAGGATTTTCTGATGCTGACTTGACCCCTGCCAAGAGGGATCATAACAGGGCCTTGCATATTTCAATTGAATGCAGGGGCACTACCCTGTCTCATGTGCTGATAGACAATGGTTCCTCTCTGAATGTGTTGCCTAAGGAAGTCCTGAACAAGCTGAGTCCTGAAGATACGGTATTGAAGCCCAGTAATATTGTGGTAAAGGCTTTTGATGGTTCTAGAAGAGTAGTGCATGGGGAAATTGATCTTCCAATCAAGGTTGGTTCTCAGGTGTTCACTGCTACATTCTATGTGATGGATATTCGTCCTTCGTACTCATGTCTGCTTGGTCGTCCCTGGATCCAGGGGGCAGGTGCGGTGACCTCCACATTACATCAAAAGTTGAGATATCCGGTGAATGGAAAAGTTGTTACTGTCTTTGGAGAGGAAGAATACTTTGTCAGCCATGTAAACACTTTCAAGTATCTGGAAGTAGAAGGTGAATACATTGAAACTCCATGTCAGTCATTTGAAGTGGTTCCCTGGGCTGTTAAGGATTGTGTGACTCCTCCTGCTGTGAAGAAGGTTCCTGTGGTCATCAGAAACCCTCCAACAATGGCAATGGCCTCCCTCAATGATGCAAAAGCTATGGTGGAAGAAGAGTCCCAGAAGGCTGTCCGTCGTGCCCGTGCTGTTCGTATCACCAATCAAGGGGTTATCAATGCCGTGGGAGATCAAGATGAAGACTACAACTTGGAGGCATGGATTCTTCCTACTGTGGGTGCTGGACTCAATAATTGGACAGCTGAAGATGTTATCCCTATCTCCTTTAGTCAGGAGTAAATACTATTACTGTGTTATGTTTTTAAATTTATAATTTCTGGAACAATTAAAACTTTCAAGCCATGTGCCTTACCCGGGGCACAATGGTGTGCTTGTTACGGGTTGTCATCTCATTTGCATACTTCATTCGATAAAATCAGTGGACGTTTCGTTTTCGTAAATATTGTGTTCCTTGTCTTTCTTTTTCTTTTATTTTTGCTTTATCAGCTATGTGTTCTTACACACACCCACGTCACTAAAATGCCGATCCTCATCCACTCTGGATCCAATTGATAACAGTTCTACTATTGCCAATTACAATTTCGAGAATCCGATCTATCAAACTGAAGACGGAAACGAGGACGATTGTGAAATATCTGTAGGGCTTGCTAGGTTGTTACAACAAGAAGAGAAAGCTATACAGCCACATGAAGAGCCAGTCGAAGTTGTGAATCTGGGAACTGAAGAAAACAGAAAAGAGGTCCAGATAGGGGCTGATTTAGACAACACTACTCAGCATAAGAATGCAGAGGCAACATATCAGCGTGCTATGGTGGCTTTGTTTCATGATATGATTCATCATGAGATAGAGGTATATGTGGATGATATGATAGCCAGGTCTCAGAATGAAGAACAACATCTTGATCATCTGCACAAGTTGTTTGAGAGGTTGAAGAAATACAGGTTGAGATTAAATCCAAACAAGTGTACTTTTGGAGTTAGATCTGGAAAGCTCCTGGGTTTCATTGTCAGTGGAAAAGGTATTGAAGTGGATCCTGCAAAAGTGAAAGCTATACGAGAGATGCCAGCTCCCCGTACTGAGAAGGAGGTTAGAGGTTTCTTGGGACTACATTGCAAGATTTATTTCCCAATTAACTACCATCTGTGAGCCAATCTTCAAGTTGTTGAAGAAAGATCAGGTGATGGAATGGAATGATGAGTGCCAGACTGCCTTTGATGAAATCAAGAGATATTTGCTAGAACCTCCAATTTTAATGCCACCAGTTGATGGAAGACCCTTGATTATGTATTTAACAGTATTAGACAACTCAATGGGGTGTGTATTGGGGCAACATGACGAGTCTGGTCGAAAAGAGCAGGCAATATACTACCTTAGCAAAAAGTTTACCGACTGTGAAACAAAATACTCACTGCTCGAGAAAACTTGCTGCGCTTTGGCACGGGCTGCTCGCCGACTAAGACAGTATATGTTGACCCATACTACCTTGTTGATTTCAAAGATGAATGGGGCAGTTGAAGCTGCTAATAAGAACATTAAGAAGATTGTACAGAAGATAACTGTTACTTACAAGGATTGGCACGAGATGTTACCATTTGCTCTGCATGGTTATCGTACTACAATACGTACTTCAACCGGGGCAACCCCATTCTCCTTGGTCTATGGTATGGAAGCAGTTCTGCCTATTGAAGTTCAGATCCCCTCCTTGAGAATTATGAAGGATGCAGGCTTGGATGAAGATGAGTGGATTCAGACTCGACTTGACCAGATAAATTTGATTGATGAGAAAAGGTTAGCAGCAGTTTGTCATGGTCAGATGTACCAGAAACGGATGATCAAAGCTTTTAACAAGAAGGTTAAGCCAAAGGTATATCAGGCTGGTGACTTGGTAATCAAGCGTATCATATTACCACAGGGTGATCCTAGGGGCAAGTGGACTCCAACATATGAGGGACCATTTGTAGTCAAGACAGTGTTCTCAGGAGGTGCCATGATATTGACTACAATGGATGGTGAAGACTTCCCACAACCTGTAAATGCAGACATAGTTAAAAAATACTACGCATAAAAAGAGACCCGCTAGGTTGACAGGCCTAGGCAAAAATAAGGGCATCCCGGCAAACCAAAAGGGTTTGGGCAAAAATTAGGGATATATATATAAAAAGATGTACACCCGGCAAGTCGAAAACCTGAAAAGGCGGCTTGGGCAAAAAAGGGTATCCCGGTGGATTGAAAACCTGAAAGGGCAATCCAGGCAAAAGTTAGGGATTAAAGCGTATGACTATGTCTCGTTTGGATCACTCATGAAACTGCAACCAGTTGTACTACTTACTCAAGCTCAAACAGATAAAGCTCAATCCAATCGTTTCCGTCTCAACAGCAAGAAGATGAGATACTTGAGGGGCAATAGTAGAATTGAAACTCAATAGGATTATTTCCCACATAGCTGATTCTTTTTGTAAAACTTCATGACAAAATTCTCTTACTAGGGTTTATGTCTCCTTGTACAAACTTACCCGTGTATGGATCACTTTTGATATAAATAAATTCCATCTTTTGAATCCAGATTTACTTTTACCCTATTTACATAAGCGAAACGTCCATTGGTTGTGTTTGAATGTATGTATGCCTTTGAATATGATTGATGTTTACCAGAAATGCATGTATGCTTTTAATATGATTGATGTTTACCAGAAATGCATGAAAATGCAGTAATAGTATTTACTAAGGACGAACGAGGGAAGGATTTCAACGAAGCTTCGCCGGTTCATCTTTACAAGACAGTTACAAACCATCAGTAGGACTAATCCATTTTCACAAAGTCTAATCTCCCCTGGAATTTATATCCATCTCTTTTATCCTCATACGGATATACGGGAAATTACTTTCCAATAAGGGCACGATGAACGAAGACGGGATGTTATACTTATCCTACTATCAAACGAAAACGAAGGTTATCTATACCCTACTATCCCCAACAACGGGAGGTTATCTATACCTTGTTATCCCCAACAACGGGAGGTTATCTATACCTTGTTATCCCCAGCAGACGGAGGGTTATATATTCTTCAACAACAAATCGGGATTTATTTTCCTTGGCCAGCAGTTGTTATACAAGGATATCCAGACACTTCCAACAGTGTCATAGCATACATACATCATTTACATCATACCATAACATATATGTCTATAGTACATTACCTAAGTGCATCATGTCATACATGCATACATAAAGCATAAACTAATGTTGTTATACAGAATGCTACCTTGTTTTCAGGTTAATTATCCAACAAACAATCTTATGATCTTTGGGACTGCTTTATTGTAACCTCAGGGTTACTTTATCCTCCTGATGAGCTTCTTATTACTTTGGGACTGCTTTATTGTAACCTCAGGGTTATTTTATCCTCCTGATAGCCTCTCATGACTTCAAGACTGCTTTAGAGCTACTGATTGCTCTATCCTCCTGAAATCATCCTATTACTTCAAGACTGCTTTAGAGCTATTCATTGCTCTATCCTCATGAGGTCATATTACTACTTCAAGACTGCTTTAGAGCTATTCATTGCTCTATCCTCCTGAAGCCATCTAATTATTTCAAGACTGCTTTAGAGTTATCCATTGCTCTATCCTCCTGAAATTACATTATTATTTCAAGACTGCTTTAGAGCTATCCATTGCTCTATCCTCCTGAAATCATTACTTCAAGACTGCTTTAGAGCTATTGATGGCTCTATCCTCCTGAAGACATATTACATTATTACTTCAAGACTGCTTTAGAGCTGTTGATTGCTCTATCCTACTGAAGCCATTCTATTACTTCAAGACTGCTTTAGAGCTATTGATTGCTCTATCCTCCTGAAGCCATTATTACTTCAAGACTGCTTTAGAGCTATTGCTTGCTCTATCCTCCTGAGGTCAGATTTATCACTTCAAGACTGCTTTAGGGTTATCATTATTGATTGCTCTATCCTCATGAAGACATGCTGTTACATCAGTATTATTCCAGACTCCTGACAGCTTTCATCATACACCCATATTTTGAACTGCTCCCCCCCTAGTGGCATCTTTAAGCCCACTCAATCATATTCAACTAGCCATCTGTACCACTCTAGTGCACTGGTGAGTGCAAATTTTTGGGCTTTGTGTTCAATCCCCTTCAACCTTCCAGGTTACGACTGGCAAATATACCAATCTAACCCCTCAGGTTTCAGAAAATTGAACAGGGGCAGCTGTTGCACCCCAAAATTTGCCCTCACAATACAAGACTTTGTGTTCTAAGAAGGTTCACAAGGTTCACAAGTTCTCCAACAACTTGCATAACCTTTCATGAAGTTCATAAAGTCCACAAGCCACTTTATGAAGGTTCACAAGGTTCACAAGTCCCACAGTGCTTTCAATACCTTTCATGAGGTTCATGAAGCCCATAGGTTGCTTCTTGAAGGTTCACAAGGTTCACAAACTTCTCAACATCTACAAGACCTTTCATGAGGTTCATGAAGTCCATAGGTTGCTTCTTGAAGGTTCACAAGGTTCACAAGATTCACAATGTTTACAAAGCTTTCCTAAGGGTCATGAGGTCTACAAAGCCACTTCATGATGTTCACAAGGTTCACAAGCTTCACAATACCTCCCATGAGTATCACAAGATATCTTATGAAGATTCACAAGGTTCACAAAGTTCAAAATTGGTCAGAAGAGTTGACAATTCCCTCAGACAATGCACCTCCTAAGCAGTGCATCCAAAACTAGGGTTTTGACTTTAATCAGGCTAAATGGACTTCCAAGACTTCAAGTGAGCTTCATAACATCTTATATGTGTATAAGAACCCCCATGTCAAGTTTCAAGACTTTTCTCAAAAGTTTGCTCAGTCAGATGATCAGATAAGTCAAAAGCAGTCAATGCAGTTAAAAAATCAAACTGAGGTCAACTGTGGTCAAACCAAAGTCAAACTTCATGATTTTTTGCCAACATCAAGTATATGAAGTAAAATTCATCATTTTATCAAGGGTTGATCATGATTCATCAAGGAGATTCCAGATCATCAATAATCAGGAGTTTCTAAATTAGGGTTTCCTCAGTAAAAGTCAACTGAACTTTGACCAGGCATAACGTTCACATACTTCATCACCAAGTCTCCATCCAAAGCTCATTTTGAAGGAAATTGAATTCTCTACAACTTTGATGTTGAAGGTTAAGCCCAAAAATGCTTTATTTGAAAGATATGATCTAAGACATTATAGGTCATTTCAAAAGTCAACAAAAAGTCAACAACTTCAAAAGGGCATAACTTGAGATTGGTAAATGATATGGACCTGAAACCAATGGGGTTGTTTAGAGGACTCTTCAAGATTTCCAAAAAGTCCAAGAACACCATCATACCTTTAAAATTGAGAGAAATGTGCCCTTGCAAAGTTGGGCAATTTTGTGATGGTTTATGTTGAAAATGGAGGCTTAGAAGTATTTCTTTCCAAATGGGCTGCCTAATTTATGACCCAATCCATCTCATAACATGGTGCACGACCCAATTGACCAAAATTCATCATTTTTATTATTTTTTATTTATTTATTATTGATTTAATTCATAAAAATCATTTTAAATAAATAAAAAAATATAAAAATCTATTTTTGGGTGAAGATTTTGTTTCTAGAAATTCATAATCATTGATTGAATTAGAATGAGAAGGAAATCATGTGATCTCTCCCAAATTATTATTTTTTATTTATTTATTATTGATTTAATTCATAAAAATCATTTTAAATAAATAAAAAATATAAAAATCTATTTTTGGGTGAAGATTTTGTTTCTAGAAATTCATAATCATTGATTGAATTAGAATGAGAAGGAAATCATGTGATCTCTCCCAAAATAGAAAGCACTCATGATCAAATATTTGAAATTTATACAATGATCTTTTTGAATATTTTTTGGATCAAATATCCACACAACACATCAATGATTCTGACCTAAATCCATCACACATATATACTAAGCACAAACATAACCCTAGGGACGAATTTGCAGCAGCCTAAAGGTAAGATCAAAAACACAAAAATCTTTCAAAAAGTCATATTCGGGTTCTCAAATTCAGAGCATTGCAAGGTATTTGGAAGACATAGCAAGCTTCCTTGGACTCTTCTGATCATAAATCATCATCCATATGCATCATATACACACCCAATTGCTCAACCCGAGTTCATCTTGACCTTGAATATTTTGTTTTCGAATCCATTGATTTATCATGTTTAAACTGTTTTTGATTGTTGTAGGATGTTTAGAATGAACTCTAGAACGATTCTGGGTGGTTCAATTGGATTTTCATTGCAGGAACAAGAATTCACCATGATTAGGGTTTTCGGCCCTCTTTAGGGTTTCACGATTTTCAAATGATAAATGGATTTGAAAAACATAGGACGATTGAAAAACTCAGTAGCAATACAATGGTGCAATCAATTTTGTGAATTTTTGCCGTTTGGATGAAGTTTGTGTTTCGCAGGGTGGAAGAACTCGTAACAATATTCGTAGGAGAAAACGTTGCAAAATCCGCAGCCTGATGGTTGTTGTGCTTCCTGGAAATCAAGCTGGCCTGGGTTCAAACCTCAGCCAGGTAAGTTTCCGCTTTTTTTTCTTTCCTTTTATTTGATTTAAATATTATAATATTAAAAATTAAATATATTATGTATATTTCTCAATAATAAATAAATAATAATAAAATATGTCTGTTTTCTTTAATTTTAACAAATATGTTTTTTTTCACAAATTTTGTTTCTATATTTTATGTCTAAATTGTAATATGTATAAATTAGAAAATTTGTGTATATAACTAAATCCTATTTTTTTTTATATATAAACCCTAAAAATTTATTTCTCATATAAACCCTAATTTCATAAAACTCTAAAAATATTTTTTAATACAAATCTAATCCTATTTTTTTTTAATGTTATTTTCTAATATAATTATTATGTATGTATGTTTACTATAATTCTTACGAATTTTTGTAAATATACTTATAAATATTTTTTACATAACTTTAGTTTATAAATAATTGTGCTTATAATAATTAAATTTTTTGTAGTAACTTCATGATTAAAATATAATTTAATAATTTGTAAATTAAAACAATTGTTTATTCATATTTGTTTTTTAGTTGATTATATTAAAAAATTGTTAATTTCTTATTATTATAATATTTGGATTAATTTTGTTTATTCTTATTTACTAACCCATTTATATTCTAATCATGCTTATTATTTTGTTAAATATTGCTTACTAACCCCCTTTATTATTTATTATTGCTTATTTATATTTTATTTATCTTTGCTATTTAATTATTTTGCTTATTATTTTGTAATTGTTTCTGGGATGTAAAGTTGTTTAATTATTTAATTATCATTATGGTTAGTAATTAGGGAGTGTAACAACATGTATGTAATATTAAAATAAATTTAGATCGCTTTTAAAGATAATTAAAATAAACACGTCACACACGTAAGTCGATTTTAATCGCCGTCTCACTTCCTAAGGATATCCCTCAAGTTGCCTACGAATAATGGTTAAGTGGGGTGTATAAAGCAACTCCCTCAAAAAGAAAATCATCAAAGTCCCTTATGGTTGCCTTTACGAATCGAGTCCCTTTCGAAAAATGATGATGGTCCCTTATATGTGCTTATTACATCCCACAATGGCCTTCAAAGTCAAATTGTCCCTCACATATCCCTTAACATCCAAAGTAAGGACTACCTACTCCATTATAGTAGGGATAGTCTTACTAAAGGAAAGAATGAAGAATAAGAAAGACCTTTAAACATTAGGGTAGGTTACTCCTAGGTGCTTGCTCACTTCAAAACTGTTTCACACTTAAACAAATTTTCAACAAGTTTTCAAACAAGTTCTTAACACATCCTTACATGGATTATTTATTAACTATTCTGAAAATTTTCTATTCACACACTACACTTTCAAAACAATTCAAAAGTGAGCTTAAGTACCTAAGAGCCCATGGATAACCATGGATGAAAAGGGTGCTAACACCTTCCCTTTTCATAACCTACCCCCCGGACCCAAAATATTCTCTAAGGTCTTTCCTGTTCTTTTATAACCTTTCCTTATGGATAAAATAAAAGTCGGTGGCGACTCTTGCTATCCGCAACATTGTTTAAAGTCAGTTCTCCACCGTGTTACACGTTCGCGTGAAGCGACCAAGGCGGTGTATTCGGTGAACCTTCCTGCCGGGCCGCGTGGCTCGCGCTGTTCGCGGGGTTCGCGGTGGCGGTCATCCCGACGGCGGTCCCCTCCTCGTCGGTGGCTCGAAGCTCCGTCGTCTCGGTGCCCGCGGGGGGCTTCTCTGTCTCGGGTGTCGCGAGCGGAGTTGGCCGCTTGTGTTTCCTCGAACCGGATGTAATGTGCGGCCCTGTCGAGGAAGTCTTGGAGGGACGTGGGCCTGTGTATGCCTACGGCCTCGTAAAATTTGGAGTCATGGCGCAGGCCTTGTTCCATTAAGTAGCGTTTCATTTCGTCGGAAGTCGTCACCTGTACGGCTTCCCGAGTAAACCTTTCGATGTATTTCCGGAGAGGTTCGTCGGGGCCTTGGATGATCGCCCCGAGGACTGCTTTCGTCTTCGGGTGACGACGGGACGCCGTGAAGTGTTTGGAGAATAGGTCCTTCAAGACCCTCCACGACGTAACTGATTCGGGCTCCAGACTTTTGTACCAGGTCATAGCGCCTTTCCTCAGAGTCGTCGGGAAGAGTCTGCATTTAATAGCTCCCCGGACATTTCGGTAGTCGAGCATAGCCTCGATATCTTCCAGATGATCGTCCGGGTCGGAGGTGCCGTCGTACGTTGACAGCGTCGGTGGTTTCTCCATTCCTTGGGGTATGGGGGCTGCCATGATCTCCCGGGACAGTGGGGTGCGGTAGTCATCCTCGTCGCTGTGCGCCGGGGATCTCAGGGGAGACGAGCCGTTCGCGGTGTGTCCCGGGTTTCGGGTCCTTGATCTTCGGCCTGGGTTCCCGCCTCGGGGTTCCTCGGTTGGGATTGTCGCGGCGTTCTGGTTCCTCCCGCGACCATGCCTCGCCGGGGATCTGGTGCGCTCCCGTGTCGCTTGCGGGCGGTGTCTCTCCAGCCGTGGTCGGCGGTTCCTGAGTCGAGGTGAGGGGCTCCTCGAACCTCCGTTCTGGTCTTCCCGCTGGGGGTACCTCGGGGAGCCGCCGCGTTCCAATGCTCCAATTCTAGCGTTCTGTTGGGACAGCAGCTGGTTCGTCTGGTTGATGGCTGCAAAGAGAGCGGCTACCGTTGGGTCTGCTCCCGCCGGGATGGGAACGGGGTGGAATGCTGGCGGGCTCGGGGGGCGATGGTCGGCCTGTAGGGGCCGTTCCTCGGATGATGGTGAAGCAGTTCGCCCGTCCCTTTCGTCGGCTTCCGTCAGGTGTGCCGTTCCTATCTGCTTCCCGTTGGTGGCGGTGTTGAGCGCAAGCTCGTGCGGAGTGTCATCGCGGCGTGGGCTGGCCATGACCGTGGAGGTTTGGTGAAACTTTTGGTTTTTCTGCTCGGAGTAACGGGGAAGTTTCAGATTCCCACAGACGACGCCACTGATCTGACCTGATCAGGAGGGATCACGGACTGGCCACACTTCGCTGGACGGTTATCTGTTCGCCGGGGTAAGAAAGAGGAGGGGGGTGTACCTGCAAAGCACTCCGACGCCCAAGTAAGAAGTTGGACAGAGAGGAAGCGATAGTACAGAAAAAGGGGCAAGAAGAGTTACCTGACCCTCTTGAAGAAGAGGGTATTTATAGAGAGACCCCAGCGCTGGGCCAACGGTCATTCGAGGTGGGCCGGACGACCAGGCCCAACCCTAATGACTGCTAGGGCTTACGTGGCGTAGTGAAGACCAGGACGTGGTCTTCGCCCTAGTTCAACCGCTCCTAGGTCTCCGGAAAGTGGGTTTGACCTGCTCTTTCGGAGGTGGGCGGTTGGCCGATGACGTGTCCCCGCGGAGGGGAGCACGTGGAGAACGTGCGCCGAGCACGTTATTCTCCCCGCGGAGGGGAGCCCGGGTAGTCCTGCTCGTCCGGCGTGACGGGCGACAAAAGGGGACGCGGAGCGGTAGCTTGTGCCCGGCGGCCAGTCCTGCTCGTTCGAAGGGGCGCGTGCCAGGCGTGCCCAGTTCGCTTGTTGGGCCGCATTTGGTATTGGGCCTGCCGAGGTGAGGCCCACACCGGAACAAAAACTTTACTATGCGGGCTGCCTTGATGTGGACTATTAACGAATTTCCAGCATATGGAATATTGTCTGAATGAGATACGCATGGAAAAATGGGATGTCTGCATTGCATGGCGAACACCAAGGCGGAAAAAATCGTTAAGTTAGACCAAAATATTCCAGTAATTCTCTGTAAGTTGGAACAAGTATTCCCGTCTGGTTTTTTTGACTCTACGGAACATCTACTTGTGCATCTTGCATATGAAGCTTATGTTGGTGGCCCTGTTCAGTATAGGTGGATGTATCCATTTGAAAGGTTCATGGATGATTCAAAGCGATCGATGAAAAATAAAGCTAAAGTTGAAGGATCAATATGTGCACATTACTTGCATCGGGAAACATCTCATTTTTGCAGTCACTATTTCAATCACTTGGTGTTAACTCCAAGAATCATAAAAATTCCCGTAAATGTTAATAAAAGAAGTCAATTTACATTATCAATCTTCGGGCTTCCAGGCCGTCCCTCTAGAAAGATGGGTGTGCATTGGCTGACCCAAAAATAAATGCAATCTGCACATGTTCATGTCTTGATTAACTACGTTGAAGTTAAACCATATCTTAAGTAAGTATACCCCAACTGTTTATTTTTCTCTACAAAGTGAATATAAAACTTATTACCTTGAAACTTATAGTGTGTTTCTTTTTAGGGAATTTAACACCTCATATTTTCATAACACCATTGTACAAGCAACCTCCAGTCACACACATGCTCATTTTCTAGCATAGTTCAAGGAGAAATTTTCATGCATTATTATACCGACTCAAGAAATACTCCATTTGAGAAACTTGTCTGAAGACCCTATTCAATACGCAAATGAATGACACACGTACTTCATGAACAAATATATATTTCACACTGAGACATGGTCTGAAGGGAAAAACCATAAATAATGGTGTATTTGTAAAAGGAGTTATAGATGGTGGTGAAGATGACTTCTATGGCTTTGTTAAACATATCTACAAGTTTGTATACAATAACTTGGACTCGGAAAATAAAGTTGTCTTGTTTTATTGTGACTGGTACGATCCATCTGCTAGAGGTACAAAAATAGATAAGACATATGGTACTATTGAGATTCGAATGGACCGAAGGTACAAACAGTCTGGCCCTTTCATAATGTCACATATTGTTAGGCAATTTTACCATGTTCCTTATCCTTCAATTGTGCCACATAAACGAGGGTGGTGTGTTGTAATCAAAACATAATCATTAGATCATATTGAAACTGACAATCTAGCGAAAGATGTTTCTTACCAAGTTGATGAAGTTCAACAAATTAATGATGTGATTGCAGTTGAACAAATTATAAGTTTGTCTGATACAATGGTTGAGGGGCATCAAGTTGATGTTTCTATATTGTTGGTAGAAAGTAATGTGGATGAAGAGCATGAAGAATTTGGATCTTAGGACAATATCACATCAGATGATGAGAATGATATGGATGAAGAGCATGCAGATTTTGAATAAATTGTTTTTGTAATTTTACTTGATGAAACCTTGTATTGAATGTGTTAATGAATATATATTGATGAGAATGTGTTTTTCATATTTATTATTTGTGCTGATGAATATATATTAAATGTGTATTCTCTATAAATAGGTAAAATGTCACCCTGATCTGATAAGGGTAAGGGTAGTGATAGCGGTAAGAAGTATGTCAGACACCTCAGTCGGCCATGTGTGTTCCCCCGCAGAGTCAGGAAAATCATATATCCATGGCCAATTCTCAGCCTCTTATGACATTACTCTTCCCTCATGAGTATCCAACTTTTATTAGCCCATATGAGACTCTAGCTTTTATTAGCTCATATGGGGCTCTAACTTTTATTAATCCATCTAGGAGACCTAGTTATGCATACCAGCAGTCTGGGGGACCTAAATATCTATACCAACAGGTACCCTCATCCTTCATGCAGTTTAGGGGATCTATCTTTCCACCTCCCTCATAGGTACCCTCATCCTTCATACAGTTTGGGGGATCTAACTTTCCACCTCCCCCACATGTACCCTTATCCTTCACGCAGTCTAGGGGATCCCGCACCGCACATCCCACACAGGTACCTTCATCCTTCATTCAATCTGGGGTGTCCTGCACTGCACATCCCACACAGGTACCCTTACCATCCACACATATACTTGCGCGCGAGGATGATCATGAGAAGCCAGATGAGGACGATCATGAGGTGAATGATGAGGACGACGATCATGAAGAGGAGGCTGACAATCATTAGGGGGTTCATATCATTGAAGGAAGATATTATATTTGCCCCAACGGAAATTCGTAAGTTATAAATTTTTATTTAAGTATACATGTTGCCTTTTTTATATAAACTTATATTTAATACTAATTTAAATTATTGATGTTTAGTTTCGAGCCGAGTCGAACTGCTGTCCAGTATAAGTTATGTAATTAAGCAAAAGTATAAAAAAGCTTGGAAGAGATTTAAAGATGTTGATGGAGAAGAAAAAGAAGCTTTGTTTAAGTTATTTAAGGTATAATTAATTTATTTTTGTTAAGTTATTTAATTTATTATTAATTTATTTATTTGTTAAGTTATGTTTGTTTAAATTAATATTTTATTATAATTATCTAACTATTTATTTGAATGTCATACAACATTGCAGAAAAAGTGTACGTGGAAAAAATGAATGTAAAAGAGGTTAAAAAAATTATTTTGGCAGAACATCAGATCGACTTTCTGACATGCTATGGCGTGCTAGAAAGCGTTAAGAAAGAGAAAATATCCGTCCCAACTGAATAGACAAAGAAATATTTGATGAACTTCATATCTATTGGGATACAACTGGTTTTAAGGAAAGATCTGAAAAAACAAAATAATAAAAGCATTTGAAAAAGGGGTAACATTGAAAAAGTTTTTTATTTCTAGTAATCTAAATAATCCAACAAACTATTAACTACACCGAGTTTTGAAGTTGAGTTAACTTATTCCTTAAACTAGAGTTGAAAATGAAAAATATTTCTTATCAAAGAGCTCACTTATGAAATACAACGTTGTATGTTAATTTTCTCTCCATCACACTAGAACTCGCTCCACCAATTCAAGTTCTCATCTCGCCCTTTCACTGATTATTTCTTATTCTCATTTCTTATTCTCAAACGAATTAAGTATAATTCAATTTTTAATAATCGAGTCTTAATTAAAATATAAATAATTTATATATTATTTTAAACATTCCTCCTTATCACGAGGGAGGATGTCATATATCTTTTATAATGATTAAATATCAATGTAATCTTGAATAGTTTTAATTCTCTACCATCGAGCACCTAATAAAGTGGTTCACGGTCAAATATTCCAATCTATTAATATAAATGAAACAAATGGAGGATACCATGAGTAGTATATATTTAACTAAAAAGCTTAAGAGAAAGCAAAAATTAGGTGAATATGAGAGGAAAATGCTTAATAAATTGTAACAAGATTAGACTGAAGTCCTAATTTTGGCTATGTGCGCTTCACGGAAAGTGCGCAACGCGTGGCTATCGTGTGGATACCACACTCCCTTCAATTTATTAATACTCACTTTGGTTGCCAATAGCTTGTGGCGTGCACACTCCATAAATATTAAATGCATTTCTAAAATATATGACTCAATTATCAAATGCTCAATGCCGAATGCCTCGTGTTTGTGCTTGGATATACTCCCACTATCTCGCATTCTTTTTAAGTGCTGTATTTTTAAATTGATTTAAGTTTTAAGTCGAACATGATTACATGTATTATTATTATTCTTTTTTTTCGGCAATATAGAAATGTCATATTTTAAGTTGATTGTGCTCGCATGGACCATGATTGCATGAATCCATTTTTTTGAAGCATCGATGCTTTTTGACTATGAGACACACTCCTCAATCTTTACTTTGATAAATATCATTTTTTTTTTATAAAAATTTCTTACGTGATGTCTTTATCCAGAAAAATAAGAGGTATACCATCTACTTAATATCAAAAGAAATGTAACACGTTAAAGTGTTAGAAATACTGGGAAAATTGAATAGAGTCAAGACTGAATTGTGAATTATGTCATTTAAAAAAAAATTATAAACATTCTCTTGTATGTTTTAAAGTTAGAACGTAGAAATATTCAGAATAATTCAACTTTATATTGAATTTGCGTAAGACTGACGGAAACTCAATTTGTAGCAAAGAATGTTTGAAATTTGTACAAAAGGATTTTTGGTTTGTGATATAATTTTCTGAATTTCAAAATGAAGTATTTATAGGTTATGTATGTGTTGTTTCACAAGGTTGCGACCCTTGATGAAACAACACCTTTTAACCAAAAGTTGCATTATTTCTAAGCATTGCTTATGTTCATTCCACAACAACACTACACGAAGTGTTGTCTCTCTTCGAATTTCTAATCATTTATTGACATTTACTCACTTCCAATTTTCTTATCATTTTGGAACACACCCATGAACATTTATTGTTCATAAATTACAACAATCCCCCACTTGTTCTAATAATGACAAGACCAATTCCAATAAAGAGAAACAAAGAATGTTAGTACAGTTAGATATCTTTCGATTTAAAACTTAACCTTAGTAAAGACAACACAAAGTCTAATCAGAATGTTTGGTAGAAATACTTTTAAATCATTAATCCATGTGTTAGTTCCTAAATTCGACGCCTCAGCTAAAGAGAAGGTGTCCAAAGAAAAAGGGTGGAGAATACCTTGAAAATGGTCGAAAAGAGGAAGAAGCTAAGTCGAAGGACTCACCCCAAGGGTTCGACCGCCTGCCAATAACGAATGGTGCGTCGAAGTATTTGAAATTTGAATGTTGGAGGGAACGGTTTTGCTTGTGGAAAATGGAGGGAGACGCGTGTCACCTTGTGAATAATGGATCCATGCATTTAAGACAAGTGGCGGAAGGAGATTATGGTGGAAGTTATTAGAGGTTATTTTTTGTTACTATAAATAGAGTGTCTTAGACATATCCAAAGTGTGTTGTAATTTACTATTGTACAAGTTACTCTTGAAATTACTCCAAGTATCTGAGTGTAGAGAAAGCGAGTATTGTAAGAGAATGTACGTGATGTAAACACACCATCTTTTAAACTTAATGCAATTTATTTGTTTTTACTTTAAGTTTTACAAAGTCTTTTATTGCCTTTATTGTCCTTACCCTTTTTACTCTTTACCTTACTTCTCTTCTCCCTACGCAATTCTTTTCTCTTCGCCCTTAAACTAAATTTACCTTTACCAACAAACTTTCTTCTCTTTTACTAGAAGCCTTACTTTACCTTCAAATTAACCCGCAGTCGGATAGATGTTCTTTTAGGATTCTGTTTATCCCAACCCTATTCGAGTGTGGAACTTGGATAAATTCTTAGAACCGAAAAATAAATCTTTTAGCACATGTCCTAGGATCAATCTGATCGATCCTGTGAGTCACCAAAGTTAGATTTGGAAGATCATCGGTTGTTTTCCGATGGGACAGTGCTAGAAAATCTATTTTATAAAACTAAACTTATAAAGGATTCTGCAGTCTTACTGGTCCTTTTTCGTGAGAAGGTACACTTTTATGTTACTGAGAAGTGGTAAAATTACCGCTATAAACGAAGAGACGCGGTCAAGACGAAGCAGTAAGAACATGGCTACGGATACAAACCAGCCAGATAACTCCAACCAACAAGGAGACAATTCCATCGAAGGAATAAGAGACGAGGGAGTTCCCCCTCCGATACCGTCGACCGGAGAACAAACGGTGCTTCCTGTGAGGCCAGTGTCGACGCCTTCAGCACTTGGAGTGGGATCGACAGTGATAAGACCTTATACTCAACCAGTGTTGGAATACATTAGTCACCAGACATCGAATCCTTAGATTATGTTAGGGGGGAGTTCGACGTCTAGGCAGTTTGTGCCTCCTGGTTTTTCACAGTCACCTAGAAACCCCTCATATGGGATGCCCACTGCTATGATGCAAGGGCTCCAAAGTGCACCCCCTATATTTTCAGATCAGGCGATGGCTTCGCCACTGCAAGGGTCGGGGTCAGGTGTGAACATGAGTCGAAACCCCCAGAGTTTAGGGTATTCGACACAAGGCCCCAATTTGACCAACACGTGAGTTGCGTGTTTGAGACAGCAGATGGATGAAAGTAACCTGCAGATGATTCAGACTTTGTCACAAACCATGGGTGAAATATTTCAGCCATTAATCCAAAATACAACCTAGACCAACCAACAATTGGCGGTACAATTAACGAGATTGGCTGAATTCATGGAGGTACCTCCCTTAGCCAGAAACCAAGCCGCAGTAGCGAACACCCCGCGAGATAACCTGACGAATGTGATAGAAGTCGACGTAGGAAACCAAGGAAGGGTAGTCCCTCCGGTAGTCGAAGAGCTTAGGAAAGAGCCGTTGCAAAACCAACCCCGTGGCTTGGGAGAAAGAAATCCAGGAGTGGTGGTTGTGAATCGAAACCAAGATTCAGATAATGTAGTCCAGCGTGTTCGTCGAAACAACATAGCCGTAGACAATAATCTAGCGGCCATGGTCGAAAGAATTATGGCCAGAAATGGGTTAAACACCAGTTTTACTAGGCCAAATTACACTTCACCTATAGTAGACTATATCCTTCAGGTAGAGTTACCTCCTAGGACGAAAGTACTTAAATTCACTAAGTTCTCAGGAGATACGACGAAATCCACCGTCGAGCATGTGGCTCGTTACTTAATTGAGGCTGGAGAGATAGCGAACGGCGAAAGCCTTAGGATAAAATACTTCCCAAGTTCTCTTACTAAGAACGCCTTCACCTGGTTCACGACGCTTACCCCTAACACGATATGTAACTAGACCCAGTTAGAGCGTTTGTTTCATGAACAATTCTATATGGGTCAGACTAAAATTAGCTTGAAGGAGCTAGCTAGTGTGAAACGTAAATTCTCTGAACCAATAGAGGAGTACCTTAATAGGTTCCACTTGCTCAAGGCCAGATGCTTCACGCAGGTCCCTGAACATGAGTTGGTCAAAATGGCTGCTGGTGGTCTCGACTACTCTATTAGGAAAAAGTTGGACACCCAGTACCTAAGGGACATGGCCCAATTAGCCGATCGGGTTCGACAACTCGAAAGACTCAAAGACGAAAAGGCTAAATTTAATAAAAATAAAAAGATAGCTTTTGTCGAATTTAATGATAACGTCGAAGGTCTGGGTGACGAGTCCATGAGTTTCGACGATGGTGAAGTGGATCTTGTTGAACTCAAGAAAGGGCCACCTTACTTATGCAAAGTATTAGCTCCCCCACAAGGGAAGAGTTATGTCGAATCTGAAAAGAATGATAGGTTCCCAAAGAAAACATATACCTTTGACATCACAAAATGTGATGAAATCTTCGATTTGTTAGTTAAGGATGGACAAATGATAGTGCTTCCTGGCGCCAAAATGCCATCCCTAGAGCAAAGGAAGAAAAGAGGGTTTTGTAAATATCATAATTTCTTGGGTCATAAAACATCTCAACGTTTTCTTTTCAGGGACCTCGTTCAGAATGCGATCCAAGAGGGACGTCTAAAGTTTGGGGAGAAAGCTGGTGGCCAAATGAGGGTCGAGTCAGATCCTCTACAAACGGAAGACGCAAATTACACAGAGCCAGTCGAGGCTAACATGATCGAAGTTGTCAGCGGTTACGACTTCTCAATTGAAGTAACAGAGGCTGCTGTCAATCCCATAGACAAAGCGGTGATGGCGAAAGTTACCATCAGTTTCGGACATGAGAGTTGTGTCGAAATGGAAGTTGATAGCTGTGACCAGAGGGGTGAAACCAAAGGCCCAAGCAACAAGAACAATCTGGGTTGGGAGATAGTGACCAAGGAAACAGCTGATGACTTCGTTAAGATCGATGAAGCTACCAAAGGTGTGGAGTTAAGCTTGAAACAGCTTAACCTGGCCAAAGAAATTGAGATTAATATGGTTCAAATCACTCAGCATGAGGAGGTAGCGGATAGTGAGTCAAACTACCAGGAAACACACACAAGGGAAGCCTACCCAGAACAGGAGGAATCCATCGTTTCTTTCCTTCACCGCTGCCAGCAAAAGGGTTCTAGTGTGATGCTCTGTCTCCGATGCATCGCCATATTCGACAAGAAGGCTGCACAAAAGTTGGAGGGGACACGAAGGTTGAAGCAAGAAAGCAAAAGGCCAAGATTCGACCCTCGAAGAGGCCTCCGACAGAGATCTGACCCTCGCATAAGACCTCCGATGAACAAGCCCACTAGCTTCAAGCCCAATGCTGAGGCCACTGATGGAAAGTGGACGAAGCCTAATGAGAACAAGCAGCAAGGGTAGAAGAGATGGAAGAATTTCGAAGTACAAAGGGGATCTTCGTTAATCTATCGAAAAGAATTTCAGTCTTCGAAGGCTGCTCATATATCAAAAAATTACAAAGGGAAAAATCTCATGTCTCGATCCCAATGGAGACGTGAGCAGAGAAGAAGGAAAACACATAGAGAAGGTGCACACAAAGACCAACCACAGTCCAACACCAATATTCCCACAAAGCAGGAAGGCCGAACGGAGGCTCTTGGGAAGACACCTGTAGGAAGAAAGTTGTTTCCAACACGGATTGAAGAACAAATAAAGTCGGTCGACGATGAAATGACTAATAACTTTGATGAAGATTCTGATGATACGTTGGATATTCTGGTCAACATAATGTCAGTGATGCCCAGGGAGTTCGACAGAGTTTCAGTAGTCGAGAACTCAGACGCCTATACGGACTGGGAAATAACGGCTCATAAGCCGGTGTGCTATTATGTAATGAACAACGGCTGCGTCGAGGAGCAAAATGCTTTCTTTGAACGGCCAACAGAGGCGATGAAAAACCATATGAAGCCTCTTTATATCACAACACAAATAGAGAAGGTCCCAGTCAACAAAATATTAGTGGACTGCGGCGCTATCGTGAACTTGATGCCGCATTTCTTGCTAAATAAAATTGAGAAAAGTGAGTCAGGCACCAAGCCATACAACATGGTGTTATCAAATTATGAAGGGAAGGTAGGTTCGACTATGGGGGTCATTCAGGTAAATGTTACGGTCGGAACCATCACCCGTCCGACTGTCTTCATGGGGGTAGAGACCACCGCCAATTATAATCTATTACTTGGAAGAGAATGAATCCACGGAGTGGGGGCAGTACCATCGTCGATGTATCAGAGGATTGCTATCTGGAGACCAGATGGTATTGTCGAAAACATCGAAGCGGATCAGGGATACTTTAAAGCACCTATAAATCAAATTAATAGAGGACAGTTTGACAAACATTTGGCCAGTATAGGGCCATGTGAACCTGCAGACTTCGACTTTACACCTAATGACGAAGTGTATTGTTCGTTGTATCTGCATCCTGTCGAAGGTTTTCGATGGGACAAGGAGGTTCTAGGCGAAAGGTTACCATACCTTGGCTAACTCCCCGTAGACCCCACTGGCTGGGGAAGTGAGTTCGATGATAATGACTGAAGCCGTAGCGCTTCAAAAGATTTCGGCCTACGTGGCCGAGACAAAACTTCAGACGGCCTTGGAGGCCGCTAATAGTAAAATGGCTGAAGAAGCCAATGAAAAATCCAACCAAGCAGGTCCAGTTGGGTATTTTGACCCTAAGATTCAATACGAGGGGCAAAGACTCGACGCCATATACGACGATGAGCCTTTGGGTTTCGAAAAGGATCCCTTGGCCAACGATGTCAAAATGTTGGCGCAAGATCCACTGGAGGAAGTTGACCTAGGAGATGGAGCAATCACAAGGCCAACTTATATTAGCGCCAACCTCGACCCCCAACTTAGGGTTGAAATCATTCAGTTACTACGAGAGTACAGAGATTGTTTTGCTTGGGACTACGACGAAATGCCAGGTCTAAAAAGAGATATAGTCGAGCATAGGCTACCAATCAAGTCTGACAAAAAACCAGTCAAGCAGAATCCAAGACGCTTCGCCCCAGAGATCCTCTCAAAAATAAAGGAGGAAATCGAAAGACTCCTCCGATGCAAATTCATCCGTACAACCAGGTATGTCGAATGGCTAGCAAATATTGTGCCAGTCATAAAGAAAAACGGATCGTTAAGGGTCTGTATAGACTTTAGGGATCTGAATTCAGCAACCCCTAAAGATGAGTATTCGATGCCAGTGGCAGAAATGTTAGTCGATTCAGCTGCTGGCCACGAATACCTTAGCATGCAGGATGTATATTCTAGTTACAACCAGATTTTCATAGCTGAGGATGATGTTCCTAAAACAGCGTTCCGTTGCCCAGGGGCCTTAGGCACTTACGAATGGGTAGTGATGCCTTTTGGCCTAAAGAATGCTGGGGCAACGTACCAGCGGGTAATGAATTCGATTTTTCATGACTACATTGAGTCCTTTATGCAAATTTACATTGATGACATTGTGATAAAATCTGTGTCAGGAAAGGCTCATGTGGAACACCTGCACAAATACTTCTTAAGAATGAGGAAATTTGGACTCAAGATGAATCCCCTCAAGTGTGCATTCTGTGTGCAAGCAGGAGATTTTTTGGGCTTCGTAGTCCACAAGAAGGGGATCGAAATCAACCAAAACAAAACGAAGGCCATCATGGAAGTGAAAGCGCCATCCAACAAGAAGGAACTTCAGTCCTTGCTGGGTAAAATAAATTTCCTAAGAAGGTTCATATCGAATCTCAGTGGAAAAACACAAGCTTTTTGCCATTACTTCGAGCTACCAAGGAGAAGTTCGAATGGACGAAAGATCAGCAAGAGGCCTTCGATAAGATCAAAGACTACCTGACTCATCCTCCAGTCCTTACACCTCCGTGTCGAACCAAAACATGAGATTGTACATATCAGCATCAGACAAAACTCTAGGGAGCATGCTTGCTTAAGAGGATGAGAGTGGCGTCGAAAGGGTCATTTACTACCTTAGTAGAGTTTTAAATGATGCAGAAACTAGGTATAGTGAAATAGAGAAATTATGCTTATGTTTGTATTTCTCATGTATGAAGTTGAAGCAGTATATAAAACCAGTTGATGTTTATGTGTCTTCACATTTTGATGTTATTAAGCACATGTTGTCCAAACCTATTTTGCATAGTCGAATCGGTAAATGGGCATTAGCATTAACTGAGTATTCATTGACATATAGACCGTTGAAAGCGGTCAAAGGACAAATAGTGGCAGACTTTATTGTCGACCATTCTATAAACGAAAATACCCTGAACTTTGTTGAACTAGAGCCTTGGAAGCTATATTTTGATGGGTCTAGTCACAAGAACGGGACAGGTATAGGTCTATTGATCATTTCGCCCGACAAAATTCCAACAAAATTCAAGTATAGGGTCGAGGGCTTATGTTCTAATAATGAGGCTGAATACGAAGCTTTGATCGCCGGACTTGAAATTTTGTTAGAATTGGGGACAACCCGAGTCAAAATAATGGGAGATTCGGAGTTGGTTGTAAAACAGCTAACAAAGGAATATAAATGCGTCAAAGAAAATCTCATCATGTATTTCGTAATAGCTAACAGACTGCTCAAAAAATTTGAATTCTGTACCATTCGACACATACCGCGAATACACAATCAGATAGCCAACGACCTGACGCAAGTTGCCTCAGGATACAGGGTCTCGAAGGAGAACTTACAGGAGGCAATTGAGGCCAGAGCAAGGTGGTGTCCGTGGGCTTAAGACCATCAGACTTGGAGATCACGAAATTTGGCTACGCCGACGAGGAAACCTTTGAGATTTTTATAGTCGAGGGTTTGTCAGACAAAGACTGGAGGAGACCTCTAGTCGAATACCTTCAGAACCCTTCATCGACTACAGAGCGAAAGATAAGATACCAAGCATTAAGCTACGTCCTGTTGGGAAACGAGTTGTTTAAGAAAACTTCTGAGGGAGTTTTACTCAAATGCCTCAGTGAATCTGAAGCATACTTAGCATTGTCCTCAGTCCATGGTGGGACATGCAGAGCGCACCAAGTGGGCCATAAGATGAAATGGTTGCTGTTTCGCCAGGGGATGTACTGGCCTACAATGCTGAAAGATTGCATTGAGTTCGCCAAAGGTTGTCAGGAATCCCAAATTCATGCTGGCATACAACATGTCCCAGCAAGCGAGTTGCATTCCATAGTCAAGCCATGGCCATTTAGAGGTTGGACTTTAGACCTTATAGGAGAGATTCGACCAGCATCCTCCAAAAATCAGAAATACATTCTGGTAGGGATAGACTACTTTACCAAGTGGATCGAGGCTATACCTCTGCCGAAGGTAGACCAAGAAGATGTTATCGAATTCATTCAGAAGTATATCATATACAGGTTTGGCCTACCAGAGACAATAACGACAGATCAAGGGTCAGTATTTATGGGTTGGAAGATGCAGGAGTTTGCTAAAGAAATGGGATTTAAACTCCTTACCTCATCACCTTACTATGCCCAGGCTAATGGCCAGGTCGAAGCGGAAAACAAAGTAATAATTGGCATGATAAAGAAACAGATTGGAAGCAAGCCTAGGAATTGGCATAAGACATTGGATCAAGTCCTATGGGCATGTTGAACATCCCCGAAGGAAGCAACCAATACTTCCCCTTATCGACTTACTTTCGGACATGACGCATTGTTGCCAGTCGAGATACATATACAGTCAGTAAGAATTCAAAGATATCATGAAATCCCTCGAGAGGTTTACTGGGACATGATGCTTGATGAGTTAGTTAATTTAGACGAAGAGAGAATAAAAGCTCTAGAACTCTTGAGAAGACAAAAGAGGAAAGTGGAAAAATCATATAACAAGAAGGTCAAAGCGAAGACTTTCCTGGTTGGAGATTTGGTATGGAGGGTAATCCTGCCTATGGATCGAAAGGTGAAATCCCTAGGTAAATGGTCCCCGAAGTGGGAAGGACCATTCCAGGTATCGAAGGTATTCTTCAATGGGGCATATGAAGTGACAGAGCTGAGCAAGGATGAGAGAGTATTAAAAGTGAATGGCAAATATCTAAAGAAGTATAAGCCTGCACTTCGAGAGGTGAAAATATCAACAGAGTAATTATAAAAGATAAAGCGAAGCCATAAATGGTAATTTAAATATGCCAAAATGGCCCAATGTCTTACAAACAAGAGAAATGGCTCGTAAAGGCCAGTATAATCTACTCTATTACAAAAGCCCAACAAATCAAAAAGGAAGATTCGCCTTCATCTTAAGGTAAGTCGACTTTTGAAGTTCGAGGCGGCTGTGGCATTGAGCTTTATCTGCCCTTAGCTGGGCAACTTCAGATTCTAAACAACGGGCTTCCTCAGCATAGGTGACGGCGTGTTCAAGCTCAGCTATTAAGGAGGCATTGTCGAAAGAAGATAACTCAGTATTCCTTTTCTTAGCCTTCGCTATCTTACTACGGAGCTTTTTAATTTTCCGTTCCCAACAGGCGATGTTCGCCTCATTTGTCAGAACCTCTTGTTTATTATTTACCTTGGTTTCTTCCAACTCAGCAATTTTCTCCTCAGAATCTACAACGGCGCTCCAAGCGGCAGCTTCGCTGCCAGCCTTCATTTTAATCTCACCCTCAATCTGGGGCAGCAGTCGATAGTCTTTGTAAACTTGGTCGATCAGGGTATCAACCTCTCGAATAACGCTTGCAGCCTCAGGAGTAAGGGATTTAATGTCCACTTTCTGAAGGAGAGCTTTGAGGGAAAGATGGCTGGCAAGGCCCATCTACAGGAGGGTAAAGAGATCCCCTTTGAAGATTTTTTGTTTGACCTTCTCGAGGGCACTGTCAGTTGGGGGCTTCGAGGTTTGCCCTTCAGAAGTCGAAGTACTGAGCGTACGGCTGGAAGAACGGATTCTCCTACTCAACAAGAGCCTGATATATTGTCGAGGGTTGGAAATCTTCAGCACATCTAATTCAGCGGGAGTCAGTTGAGTTTCGTCTGGGAAAGAGCTTGTTGGAATATCTTTTGGGATAGGAGGAACGGGAGTCCTTACTGCTTCAACAGTTTCAGGTTCTTTGAAAGAAGTATCCACAATTGGCGATTCTTTATCTTTGCTGTCCTTGATCTTATCAACATCCTCCTCCATGGCATCCCCAGTGCCTTTGTCATGAGATTCATGCAATTCAGGCTAGGGCTTAGCCTGATCCTCAATGGCTTGACTACCTTCGACAACTGTTTCATCCATAGCTACTGTCTCACCCAAAGGGGAGTTGGTCGTATCAGCCGGAGTTGTTTTCTCCTCTGAAGCATCAACCTCATCGTCCACCGTGATAGGATCAACCTGAGAATGGTCATCTTCATGATCAGACCCGTCAGTCTGAGACTGCTGGCTAGTAGTCTTTGCAGGAGATGGAGGGGCTGTGAAAGAATCAGGTTTATTAATTTCGCCAAGTGAACTCACACCAGAACCCAAATCAGAAGTGTGATGATAGGTAGGCTCACCTTGGCTATTCAAGGAGTATAGAGATAGAGGGATCGCAATGGGATTAGATCTTGAAGTGCCAGCATCATCCTAGAAAAGGTAGAATTTAGACAAAGATTCAATGCAAAGACCCAAGGAAAGGTGGATGAGTGACATACCTTGATAGTTTCGTCAGCAGGACTCGAATTATCACTTTCCATAGGGACAGCCGCTTGAAGCGAAGCATCCCCTACGGGAGCAGGAGTAGGTTCTGGAGGAGGATTGGTAGGTTGAAGTGTGTTGGTCACAACAAGAGCAGTAGGAGTAGGTGGAGCATCAGGAGTATCTACATCATGAATAATATTTCTTTTTCATTTCACTTGAAGACTCTCACGAGGAGACTCGTCTTCGTCATCAGAATCAAGAATAATTTGGGGAGAAGCCCTTTTCAATCTCCTTTGAGGAGTAAGTGGTTTTCGACTAGCCTGAAAACAACATGAAATGGTGAGATCGAGTAAGGAGATCAGGATAGTAAAAGTTGCGGAAGGTTACCTTTTGACCTTCGTCCTTGACTTCAGTCCTGGTCGTTGGGGCAACACGTTTTGGGGCAGCTGAAAAATAGATGATACTTAAAACAGTTAGCAGCAATAAAGCTCAGAGAGGGAAGTCCAAATCGAAGGGGGATGAACCTTCAAGAATGTCGGATTCGATGCGAACATCTTTGATACTGACATGAAGGTGCCCTTTAAACGTATCGAGTGTATGTTTAGTCAGAACCACCCGCTGTGCCTTGGGCTTAGACTGCCGTCGAAGAATTTTTATAGCATCCCCACAAATAAACCAATCTGGAAATGGAGGGGCAAGATCCATACCAAAACCAGCGGTGGGAAATCGAGGGATTTTTGGGGGAAAGAGTTTAAAGGCAACCTCATACCGTTTCTCACGAGGAACAGAAGAGGGAATCTTAAAACTATCCAGTTTTTTGGAAAATTTTTCTTTTAAGGTGACAGCAGCCTCGCGGATGGTTCGACTAACATCATCTGGTCGATAGGCAGTTTCGAAATATTTCTGGAAGGCTTGGATCTCTTTGATATGAGTGGACGTACCTTTCTTGACCTTCTCCTGCACATGAATAAAAGCTTGGTCAATCAAGCGAATAAAACCTGGAGCATCGAGAAATTCTGAAGCATAATGCTTCGACCACCAGTCATAGAAATCTTGAGAACAAAAATAAGAGGGTTTAAAGTGAACATGTGTGAGGTAGGACTTGTGAGCATGGCGTGCCAGTTGCGTCAAACAATCCAGAGGAGACATCACAGTAAAAGGAAGGATGACGTGTGACTTCTTATCGTACAAACATTTGGGCAAGGTTTGAATCAACCCAAATTGTCTAGAAACCAAGTTAGGCTGATAGACCAACAAGCTGGAGTGACCTTTTACGAGGTTTAGTTTGTGGATCAGTAGGCGGGGAATGAGGAACCTCTCCCAGATCAGCTTCGACTCCTTCTCATGTTTCTTTAAGGGAGCGGGGAAGGGTCTAGTAAACCATTCTGGCCCACATTTTCGTTCTGCGAAAGGAGCCATGTTCGCGGTAAACTCATGCCGTTTTGTGAAAATATGAACGAAGCTAGACATGTTGGATCAAAGGGAATGACTTTCCTCACTAGGAGTAAGTTAAGCCAGGCGAGGCCACTCGACTTCCCTCTCAGCAACTGCAGGCGAATGTTCATCAACTTCACCTTTGTTGGGGAGACTGTGCTCGAACGTGGCATTAAGCCACAGTTGAAGAAGCCAGAAGGGGCCCGACAACAGCAAGTTGCCATGACTGTCAAGATCTTTCAGTTTACCTGCACCTTCGCTTAAAGCTTCATAGAGACTAGCCAAGATCATTTCACTGAGACAAATGCCTCTCTTCAGGTGCAGTTGGTTGTCCAGGACCAGATACTTTCTCGCCACCTGCAAAGATTTGATACAAAATACACAGTGGGATAACCACATGGCCAAGAAGGCTATGTGTTCTTCGTCCTCAACAGAGGTACTAGTTTTGTTGTGGTAGTGTTGGACAAAAGCTGTATAGGTGTGTTTAGTATTGGCAAAACCAATAGTGTCATGACTATCGATCTCGGGATCATAAACGAGGCCATAGGGTTTTAGGCCTACAATGGCAGCTACGTCGAGTAAAGTAGGTGTCATCATCCCACAAGGAAGGTGAAAGTGTTGTGTGTCCTATCCCATAAGAATAAGGAAGAGGCCAACATGAGAGGGCAGTACGAAGGGCCTACCTTCGACATCATAATCAGATCGTAAATCCCAGTTTCCTTCCATTCCTGGGATTTTACCTTCTTTATTTTCGTCAGCCAGTTAAGATAGAGTTCAGAATCTTTGAAATAAGGGGTGGCCCTAAACAATCTGGCCCCGTCTTGAAGATACCTAAAGTCCACGTCGAAGAGGCTCAGGTTATCAGGACCATCAGTGGAAGCTTTGTTGAAGTTTCTTTGCCCTAGGGGTTTAGTGGTTCTGTAAGAAGGGAAGAAATCTTTGATGGAGGAATAGTCGAGACCGGGAGGGGGTAAAGGTCCAGACATGGCTAAAGGCCTCCCTGCAACATTAACATCGATGATTACCTGAGATTCGTAGATGTGTCGTTTTTCCTCCGTCAGGGGCTCGCAGATTAATTGTTGATTTTTTACCGCCTGAGGGCCGCTCAAACTAGCAAAGGGAGGAAGTACGGGTGCAGAAGTTTGTCCCTTAGGTTGCACTTTCTTTTTCTGATGGTCGACCATTGTTGAAAGAAATAAGAGTTGGTTGGTTGAGAGCAGAGAATTAGAGAAAAAGTAAGGAAAGTTATGGGAAGTTAGAGAAGTTGTAAAAAATGAAAACAACAAAGGAAATTACTTATGTAGTGAGTGGAAGACTGAAAGTTTCCATCATTGAGGGGCTAGAGGTAGTGGGCCACGTGTACGCCTGGATGTGGAATGGCAGAGATAGTAGCTGCAAATCACGTCCCCGAGGATGGTAGGGTGATGATGGCCCACGATTTTGTTGAGTCCCGAGAAAATAGCCATGATGATAATGACGTCATAAAACGTGCATCAAGGCGGCAGAACAGTAGCTTGCGTGTTCATAGCTATTTTTATTTTTCTCTTTCATTCTCTTTCAACTTCTAAGGCTTACATTGGTGGAAAGAATACAAGATGACACTCACAAGGGCAAAACGGCGTCGAAGGTCAAATGTTGTCAAAAAATGTGCTTTTCCACGGTCGAAGTTGAAAAGACATTTTTGGGGGACAATTTGTTAGCTCCTAAATTCGACGCCTCAGCTAAAGAGAAGGTGTCCAAAGAAAAAGGGTGGAGAATACCTTGAAAATGGTCGAAAAGAGGAAGAAGCTAAGTCGAAGGACTCACCCCAAGGGTTCGACCGCCTGCCAATAACGAATGGTGCGTCGAAGTATTTGAAATTTGAATGTTGGAGGGAATGGTTTTGCTTGTGGAAAATGGAGGGAGACACGTGTCACCTTGTGAATAATGGATCCATGCATTTAAGATAAGTGGCGGAAGGAGATTATGGTGGAAGTTATTAGAGGTTATTTTTTATTACTATAAATAGAGTGTCTTAGACATATCCAAAGTGTGTTGTAATTTACTATTGTACAAGTTACTCTTGAAATTACTCCAAGTATCCGAGTGTAGAGAAAGCGAGTATTGTAAGAGAATGTACGTGATGTAAACACACCATCTTTTAAACTTAATGCAATTTATTTGTTTTTACTTTAAGTTTTACAAAGTCTTTTATTGCCTTTATTGTCCTTACCCTTTTTACTCTTTACCTTACTTCTCTTCTCCCTACGCAATTCTTTTCTCTTCGCCCTCAAACTAAAATCACCTTTACCAACAAACTTTCTTCTCTTTTACTAGAAGCCTTATTTTACCTTCAAATTAACCCGTAGTCAAATAGATGTTCTTTTAGGATTCTGTTTATCCCAACCCTATTCGAGTGTGGAACTTGGATAAATTCTTAGAACCGAAAAATAAATCTTTTAGCACATGTCCTAGGATCAATCTGATCGATCCTGTGAGTCACCAAAGTTAGATTTGGAAGATCAGCGGTTGTTTTCCGATTTTCAAGGGAAACACCATGTGAATAGAACAACATTACCTCACACACATTCTTTAAGGTGCTTCGCCTACATTTCTCTCCTAGTACTTATTTATGGCCATATGCTTTCTTGTTTCATGAATTTTTCGTGAGAGAAACTCCAATTCTCACTTTGAGATGACACAATCTCGAAATTCACATAGGTGAAGTTCATATTATATCCTTTTCCATGAGACACATACCCTTGGTATTGAACATCATTAAGAGTTTAAATAAAAACTCAACCCTCATTTTAAAGGTCAACATTATCACGAAATGTTCGACAAACATCCAAATCAACGACTTGTTATTACGCATTGAATCTTGAGGTTAATATTTTGTTAACATAAGATTGACTTGTTGCCGCTGTCAGAACTCTTACTCAAGGAGTTTGAACCCCATGCCTCTTGAGGTTGCTTTTACTAAGTTTCTGGCCAGTGGCTTAGTAAATGGATCAGCCAAAATATACCTTGTTCGTATATAGGTGAGTGAAATGATGTCATCTTTAATCAATTTTCTCACAAAGGAATTTCTAAGTCCTATGTGTCTACACTTTCCATTATACATTTTGTTGAATGCTCTAGCTAAAGTAGCTTGACTATCGTAGTGTATCAACACCTTTGAAACATTGTCTTTTGCTAATGGAACTTCTAATAGAAGGTCCCTCAATAATTCCGCTTCTTGACCAGCGAAAGCAAGAGGCACAAACTCTAATTCCATAGTTGAAAGAGTAATGCATGTTTGTTTCTTACTCTTCCAAGAAATTGCTCCTCCAGCTAGTGTAAATATCCACCCAACTGTAGATTTATGACCTCCAACATTCGATATCCAACTTACGTCGATATATCCTTCTAGTATGGCGGAAACCTGCCATAATGAAGGCCAAGATTTTTGGTCTTTTGTAGATAGTCGAAAATCCTTGTGATTGCATTCCAATGTTCTTTATTTGGATTACTAGTAAATCTACTCATTTTACTAATTGCAAATGATATGTCGGATACTGTACATTGCATTAAGTATATAAGACACCCTATTGCACTTGAATACTCCAATTGAGCCATTGTTCTTCCATTGTTCTTTTGAAGTTTGACGACATGATCAACTGGAGTGGTTACTTCCTTAAAGTTTAGGTGTTTAAACTTATCAAGTATTTTTTTATAATATAATGCGTTTGACTAAGTTCGTAACCCTCAATATTTCTCTTTACTTTGATCCCTAAAATTATGTTTACTAATCCAAGATCTTTCATCTTGAATGTGGAAGTTAGAAACCTTTTTGTCTCTAAAACTCCATCCATGTTGTTGCTAATTATCAGCATGTCATCAACGTATAGACAAAGGAATATCACAATATTTTTCCGTACCTTTGTGTATAAACACTTGTCACAAGAATTGGGAGTAAATCCATTTGAAAGTATGACAAAATCAAAATTTTGATGCCATTGTTTTGGTGCTTGTTTTAGTCCATATAGGAATTTGACAATCTTACACACCTTTTGTTCATTTCTAGGAAGCATGTAGCCTTCTGGTTGTTCCATGTAGATTTTCTCATCAAGATCTTCATTTAAGAATGATATTTTAACATCTATTTGATGAACTATAAGGTCATTCAATGAGGCTAAGGCGAAAAGTACTCTTACTGTTATTGTTCTTGCCACTAGTGCGTATGTGTCAAATTAATCAACACCCTCTTTTTTTATAAATTCTTTCGCTAATAATCTTGCTTTATATGTGTTTAATGTACCGTCACTATTATACTTTTTTTTAAACACCCATTTGCATCCAATGAGCCTTGATCCCTTTGATAAATCAACAATTTCCCAAGTGTGATTTGAAGTGATTGAATCCATTTCATCTTGGATAACATTCTTCTAAAATGAAGAGCCCCTTGAAGCCACTGCTTCCTTGTAAGTTTTAGGATAATCTTCTACTTGAAAAATAATGAGAATATTTTGAACATAACTCTCATAGTTTTCTTCAACTAGATCCTTTGTTTTTCGGACTCTCTTGCTTATCTTAGGCTCTGGTTGTGTTTCAATGATCCGAGAAATACTTTCGGGTTGTATCTCGATACTCTAAGAAAAATCTTTTTCACGAAATTCTTTGTTTGCGGGAGACTCAGATTCTTTATCCTTAGTAATAAGGTTTTCAAAGAATTCTACATCTCGAAATTCAACAATTATATTAGACTCTAAATTTAAAAGTCTATATGTTTTACTATTTAGTGCATATCCTATAAAGATACATTTTATTTCTCGAGGACCTTTAAACTAAATTGATATATATATATATATATATATATATATATATATATATATATATATATATATATATATATATATATATATATATATATATATATATATATATATATATATATATATATATATATATATATATATATTTTCAAGAATACATTTGAATCCTATGCGATCTATCACCCCCACACCCTAGTTGCCCCCCCACAACGGTTATGAATTAGCCATAGCCATTCTAATCTTTGAAAGTCTTGTGTTGATGGTTTGATGGGCTTAGCCTAAGTTTCCCAATTTTTGTAATGGTGAAGAACAAGAATCACCTTAATAGTATAGACTATATTAAGGTGAAAAGTTTGAGATATGGACCCATTGTGGGTTATAAATTTTTAAATGATAAACTAGAGTGATTAATCACTAAAATTGTCACTAACTTAGAGCTAGTGACTTGGTTACAACCTCCCTCTCCTTTATCAATATCATATTCCAATATACACTTGTCTAAAGTGGATTAATCGATATCTCCTCTAGCTATAAATACCTTTGATTAGAAGCATGAGTTCTCCACAAGCTCTTAATATCATATTCCAATTTCCTCTCTTTTTTACACCAACACTTCTGTTCCTTAATTTTTCTTTCAGTATGGCCTCCAACCTTGAAGCAAAAACTAATGGAATCTCAGCGAACAATTTTGATATTGAGATACCTGTCCATGCAACTAAAGAAAGAAATGAAAACGAGAGTAATATTAATTACTTTCAAAGGGCACAGTGGCTTAGAGCAGCCATGTTGGGAGCCAACGACGGATTAATCACTGTTGCCTCAATGATGATTGGTATCGGAGCAGTAAAAGAAGACATCAGTGTAATGATCCTTACTGGTTTTGCCGGTTTGGTAGCTGGTGCTTGTAGCATGGGTATTGGCGAGTTTGTCTCTGTGTATACTCAATACGACATAGAGATGGCTCAAATGAAAAGAGAAAGAGAAGCTAATAATAACAATAATGGAGTAGTTGATGATGGAAGTACGGAAGGAGAGAAATTGCCGAACCCGTTTCAAGCCGCGTTGGCATCGGCACTGGCATTTTCTGTTGGTGCTGTTATGCCATTGCTAGCAGCTTCATTTATAAGGAATCATAAGATGAGGATGGGTGTTGTTGGTGCTGTTGTTAGCATGGCACTGTTGGTGTTTGGAGGAGTTGGAGCATTGGTTGGAAAAACACCAGTGATGAGGTCTTGTGTTAGGGTTCTTATTGGTGGTTGGATGGCTATGGCCATTACATTTGGTTTCACCAAATTGATTGGCAGAACTGGACTTTGAGTCTACTCATATGTTTCCATTTTACTACGTGACAAATGTTGGTCTTTAGTTTTGTTAATTTCAATGGTGGTTGTTGAACTCTCGTGACTTTCTGGTGACTCCAATCTATACCTATTACTCCATCAAATAATCATTCATCACTCGTTAACATGTAGTATTATCAGTTAGTACTGTCTTTGTGTTTGATGTGGCTACTTTGTATTATGTTATTGCCAAAGATTTTATGTTGTATTTCTCTTCATGTTTGTTGGTTTACCATGTCTCCTATATTTTCCCAGTAAAATCGTACTTCTTGGTTTGTAGGAAATTTTTATTATTATTTTGAATCACAAAAATTATAGATAGTATCAATTTGATACTAGTGCACGCCTTGAGAGTGTGCAAAGAGGCTCACAAGGTAGGACCTTAAATAATTAGAGCTTCAATTTTGTGTTGCGCTAAATAGAAATATAATGAAATAGATTATATATAATTTTTGTTTCATATTAGAATCATAAATAGTTGAACTAGGTAGTGCGAAATCTCGAGTGAGTAGTGCTGATCTCTAATACGGCGGCGTGGATGTGAACTTGCAAGATTTTCACTTTAACATCCAAGTCAGTTCAAGATTTAAGATGATTGTAATGAAAAGTGGAGATCATAAAAATGTATCTTGCTTTTAGTGTAAGATTGATTTTATACCTTGTGTCGAGTGGAGTGAATTTAAGTTGATTTGAGTCTTAACCATTTAGGCCTTTGATTGGTTCAGAACATATTCCTCCAAAACTTATTGGAGGCTTATGGAGTCGGGAAAGCCTTTAGTGGTCGCGGGCGGCCTCTTAGGATTGGTCCTTTTGGAATTGACTCCATTATGCAAAACAACATGGAGGTTGCTCAAACTGGTTCTGGTGCAAAAGGGAAACATGTTGAACACGATGTTCCAACATGTGTACTGCAACGTTTGGTCTCTGGAAACAGACAAATGGTATTTCAGTTTGGTTCAAAATTATTCTATACAAGACTCTCTCTACAAAGAAGATTTACCAGTAATGGAGAAGGGTGAATTTGGATGGACTAGTGCAACATGTGGAACAAGATATTCCAGCATGCAGAATGCAACATCTGGACTTGTCAGTAGGTCATGAGAGATGTTGTTAGGTGTAAATTTTCTGATTGGATTTTAATCAAATTTGTTAGCAATGTGTGGTTGATTTGTTTGATAACTGTTGAAGATCAAAATCAAATTTAAATGGAGATTCAAATTTGAATTTGAATGTAACAAATTATATCTTTTGAATATTTTTATAGAGCAATCAATTTCAATAAGATTCTCTATTATTCTTGACGAATTTAAGTCAGAGATTCATAAGAAAAAAATCTCAAAAGACATTTCTATATAAGGAGACTCAATTCTCATATTTTACTTGGGGGTTTGTATTGAAGATTAAGTTCTTTGTGTATAGGATATTTGAGTCTTGTATTCCACGTTAATGCCATAATAAAGATTAGCGTTGAATCTTTGTGTGCCCCACACTATAGTTTAGTAACTTAACATAGTTTCTGATTTGTCTTAGTTGAGTTGTAAATTCAACATTTTTGTGTACACCACTCTATGTTTTAGTAACTCGGCATAGTTGTTGGTTTGTTTTAGTTGAGTTGTAAATTCAACAATCATTGTATTAATGATTAAGTTGATCACTAGAAGTTACTGATTGAAGAAAGGGAGAGGTGTTCTCTTTATTTCTTTTCTGCTTCATCATCTTGCATATGTTAAGATATTATACATTGTTATCATACTAATATATCACGTTGGACCAGTTATCCCAACATCGTGTCCAACATTTGTCCTTTCAGGAACAAAATTGTAGTTGGTATCAGAGCATGCACCGTATTTAGTTTGGGTAAGTTCCAGAGTTCTTATTTTGTTCAAGATGGATAATTTAAATGAAGCATGATTTGTTCATCAACCAAAGATGTGTTATGCTTCTAGGAATCCTCCAAAGAGTGTTGTCAGTTATGGAGATTGTGAAGACTAAGTAGAATGTAATTCTGAAGAAAATTTCATACTTGTTAAGTTCTTTAGTAACGCCATGAGACAACTTGACAAGGGATCTAAGAATAATGTTCCTAGAAATGTCAAAAACATTCAACATAAGAAAAGGATGGTGAAAAGAAAAATCTCAAGTATTCCTGCAGGTAGAATGAGATACAATGTCTTAAATGCAAATATTTTGGACATATTCGAGCTGAATGCTCAGGCTTTCCAAGGAAACAAAGAAGAATCTACAATGTCACAAATGACGAAGAAGGTGAATCTAATCAAGAAAACAATTTTGTAGCCATCAGAGACATAAAAAGAGGTTTTGTAGATTGATGAGACATCAAATTCAAAGAAAAGATGTATTACTCATATTCAGACAACATAATGCAGAATGTTAGGTAACATGTATCAACATCTGTTCAAACATGATTACTATATCATTAATTGTTTCACCTCCATTCCCATGTACCACTGTAAATGTATGGTAGTCAACCACACCATCAATTGTAGTATCCTGAGTGGAATGAGAAGTATCAAAGGTAACATCGACAATTTTGGCTTAAAATGCCTAATATCCTTGTTGCATGTTTCTCCTACGAGGAGTTTTCTTGTGAAGATTGGTATATTAGATAGAGGTTAGAAGAAAGGAACTTTGTCGCACCTTGTGATAGCCATAAGAGAAAGAAATTTGTAAGGATGAAGATGGTGGCTGCTACTGTAGAGCAAACTTTTAAAGATCATGTTTCAGACATCATGGAAGACATGCTAAAACTGAAACTAAGCCTTGGTACACAAAGCTTGGGGTTGTTGTATAGAAATTTGTCATATGTGTACGAACTCAAAATTGAAGAAGGAAATACCTATGAAGGTTGTCAACTTGAGAAGCAAATTAAGATGTATTACAAGATGTTTCAACATCTTACTCAAGCTTATGAATTACCACTTATGGACTTTATGAGACTCAAGCAAGGAGTTTTCATTAAAGGGAAGGTTGGTGGTCAGACTGGAGGTCCCCCCCCCCCCCCCCCCCCCCCCCCCCCCCCGCCCCCGCGCCAACTTTGAACATCCAACAGTGGTTCAAAAGAAGACGCTAAAGAAGAATAATGATTATGTCATAATTATTCCTATTAGAATTTCTTCTAATATATATGGAGATTTGAATAACCAAAACCATAATATTGGGTTTGGTGAAGCTGGAGTTGATGTTAGTCTTGGTGTATTGAAGTCCAGCTATAGGTTATATGTCAAGAAATATGTACCACATGTTGATGAGTCTGATCTAGCTATTGGTGAAAATGTGATTGATGTCCCACTCTTATATGGGTCAATCATCTTCTCTCTCAAAAATATTTTGGTGAGGAGACCCAAGAAACCAATATGGAAAATCAAGATGATGATAAAGACGTGTCAGACATCCTGTCCAACATGATGACATAGTCTCAAACACATAAGAAGAATGAGGATCATGTCCATGAAGATGTTGAGGTTGATACTGTTATAACTAGTGATGGTGATGTTAATAACCATGGTCACACAGTAGAAGATGTGGAGACATTGTGTGAAGATGTCATAATTAAGGATGAAAGCTTACTTCTATTTTGTGATATTAATAGCAGTGGATATAAATTTCTTACCAATGGAACAAACTCTATAGATGATGTGACTCTCCATGAATAAAAATATGAAGATTTTAATCCCATTGGTCTCGATGTTGATCAAGTTGTTATTGACAAATCAAGTATCACTATGCTACACGCTGAAGAAGATGGAAGTTTTTGTGATTTTGAAACTTTTAATCCTATTGCCCATCTTGGAGCCACATATTGTTACTAAGATTGTCATGTATTCTGAAGTTCAAACTCTATTAGATGAATGTGAAAAGTGCCTCTCATAGTAGGTACTTGAACGTAGAAGTTAATCAGGATGTTAGTAATTATGCAACTGACAAGGATGGTGTCATTGAGAAGGGTGATTATGTGGAAGTTGAAGACTTTCCTTTTTTCAACATAATGAAGAGATTCATGGATAATTTAACCAAGTTTCATGACAAGGCTACTCAAGTAAATGATCATGTGGTGAATAATGTGAGTGACAACATTGATGATGTTGTAAATGATTATGTCAATGCTGATGAGGGTTCTATCCCTATGAATAATATTAACGATGGGTATAAACCAATCAATGAAGGTGTTACTAAAGATGTTGGTCTTTGTAAAAGGTCTGACAAAAAGTCAAAGAAAATAGTTGATGGCAATAAGATTTTCATAAATGTTTCTATTGCTTCCTTATACAACATGTCTTTCCATTATGAGGAAAGTGTGTTGAAGTGGAAGTATTTGTATTAAAAGTGGATAGCCCTTGAAAGGACGTTGTCAAAAGAAGCTTTGGCATTTAAAGAGGTTGTTTAGCTACTAAAGGATGTCATTTTTAAAGACAATGTGAATATTAAAGAACCTAGGAATAGTATTCAACACAAAATTATCCATCAAAGAATGAACCACAAAAATACTAAAGATGTGAGACAGCAATTTGAAAGGTCTCAACCTTGAACCTAGAAAAACATCTCAAGATCTCCCACCTGCCATACAATTGGTTGAAGGGTATTGATTAATGGATACCCTTGGGGTCTTGTGCTTAATCCCTTGTTAAATACTCACCTTCTTAGTAGGGTATGCATTAACCAAGACAGAAAGACTCTTGAAAATCACCCTGGCACAAATCTATGTATGTTGCCTTTGGTTAAACCTAAGTCTCATAAGTTTATAGTGCAATAAATTCTAATTAAAAGTATCGTATGCCTTTTCAAAATTCACTTTAAACAAATGACACATATTTTACTTCTTCTCGACAAAGTTTAAGATCTTGTTTAGAATCACCACCCCTTCAACCAATTGTATGCCTTTAATAAAGACTGAATGATTAAAGATGATAACGTTATCCATCATCAGGGATATCATCACAACAAGAGCTTTAGCCAACAAATTATACATAGGTGTTGTGAATCAGTTACCTTTAAACAAAGTATAAACGGTTTCTTAGCAAGAAACACACAAGGGTTAGGGTTAATAAAGAAGAAAACAACAAGGATTGGTTATTAAACTGCTATTTTTTCCTTTCTCTTAGAACAAGATTACAAGTATACAAGAATAACAAAATAACTCTCTCTCTTGAAATTAGGATTTTATCTTCCCATTTTTTCTTATTTTCAAGATTGAGAAACTAGCATCCTATTTATAATAAAATAGCACACTAACCTAATGGGCTTTTTAACAATTACCCATTACAAGCTAACTTAAACAATCGGGCTTACAAGCAAGGCCCAATTCAACATGCTAACAACCCTAGCAATATTTACTAATGCATGTTAAAACAGACTTCGACTACAACATGCACTACTCGCGAACAGACTTCGACCATACTAGAGTTCGATCCAACATCTCACAAATCTCCACCTTGGATCTAACTATATAACATCAAGAAACTAACTTTCTTCATGCAGCTTTATTAACTGCATACAGTGGAAAAACTTGCAACTAGGCAACATCTTGGTGATCATATCAGCAACATTATGATTTGTTGAAACCTTCAGCACTTGGACTTCTCCACGCTCGATTACCCCTCTGATGAAATGCTGCCTCACATCAATGTGCTTGGTTTGCTCATGATAGGCTGAATTCTTCGACATGTGTATTGCACTTTGACTATCACATTTAACAGTGATAACTCGACCTTGAAGTTTTAGCTCCTTTGCAAAACCTTCAAGCCACAATGCTTCCTTCACAGCTTCAGTTAGGGAAATATACTCCACTTCAGTGGTTGATAAGGCAACGACCTTCTGAAGTGTTGCTTTCCAACTGATTGCTGTCCCAAACATAGTGAACATATATCCAAAGATAGATTTTCTGGAATTCATACAACCTGCATAATCAGAGTCGACATATCCTTCGATTGCTGCTTTACTATCTTCACCCAAGGCTCCACCATAAATTAGAACTCTATTTAGAGACCCATTTATGTACCTTAAAATCCACTTCAATGCTTACCAGTGAGCCTTTTCAGGATTCGCCATGTACCTGCTTACCAGACTTACTGCATATGCTATGTCGGGTCTAGTACAGACCATATCATACATCAAAGAACCTACTATGTTAGCATATGGAATGCTATTCATATAAGTTCTTTCAACATCAGTGCTGGGACACTGATCTATACTCAGCTTGAATTGAGGGTTTGTCGGAGTCACAACAGGCTTTGAATTCGACATACCAAACTTTTCGAGAACCTTCTGTAGGTATGCCTCTTGAGATAAGCATAATTCCGATTGCTTTCTATCTCTCCGGATGTCAATCCCAAGAATCCTGGACGCAACTCCCAGATCCTTCATGTCGAACTCTTTATTGAGTTCAACCTTCACCCTCGTTACCTCTTCGACATTGTTGCTTGCTATTAGAATATCATACACATAGAGCAACAAAATAAAAAATGAATTACCCGGTCGAAATCTGAAGTAAACACAGTGGTCGTACTGCCTTCTGATGAAACTTATGTGTGCCATGAACTTGTCGAATCTCCTATTCCACTGTCGAGGATATTGTTTCAGTCCATATAAAGATCTATTCAGTTTTCACACATAATCTTCCTTCCCCCTTTCGACATACCCTTCAGGTTGCCTCATCAGGATTGTTTCATCTAGATCACCTTACAAGAACGCAGTCTTCACGTCCATCTGTTCCAGTTCAAGGTCGAACTGGGCCACCATGGCAAGCAACATTTGAATGGATCTGTGCTTCACAACAGGAGAGAACACATCATTGAAGTCGATACCTTCTTTCTGAGTGAACCCCCTAGCAACCAATCTTGCCTTGTATCTCTTCGACGTCACTCCCTCGATTCATTTCTTAACTTTGAAAATCCATTTACAACTGACTAACCTGGCTCCAGCAGGTTTCTTGATCAGTTCCCAGGTGTTGTTATCATGAAGAGATTTCATCTCATCATTCATGGCCTTCAGCCATTCAGTCTTCTTTCGACTCCTCATAACTTCCTTATAGTCTCTAGGTTCTTCATCTAGAACCTCACTAGCAGAGATTAAGGCATAAGCTATAAGATTTGCATACCTAAGTCTCTGAGGTGGCTTGATGACTCTCCTCGACCTGTCTCTTGCTAGCAGGTAGTCATTATCAGTCTCCTCATCTTCGACAGCATCTTCTGCATCTTCTTCGACTTCATCTGGGGTACGCAATTCAGCATCAACATGCTCCACCTCAACAAGGATTTCTCCCTGTTCCAGCTCTTCGTCAACATCATTAGTTTTCTTGAAATCCATTTCTGCTTCATTGAAAACTGCATCTCGACTGGTGATACACTTCCTGTGACCTGGTGTCGCTTGCGCGAAAATAAGGTGCCGGCATGACAGAAGAGTCGCCACCTTTCGTTATTTATCCCTCAGAGCGGGAAAGGAAACGATCGGAAAAACCTGACGAAAAAGGGTAAGACAAGGTCATCGCAACCATTGTCTGGGTTCGGGAGTCGGTTACGCAAGGGGAAGGTATTAACACCCCTCACGTCCGTCGTACTCGACGGGATCCACGCTTGTTTGCTTACTTGGATGGGTTGGTTTTATTCTATCTACCTATCAAGGCTGGCTGAAAAAGAAAGGAAAAATGACTCGGCAAAGCATCGCACTTTATGCCTACGTATTCTCATCAGAGAATGAGAAATCAGAGTCAACGTAGTTCGGCCTTCGAAGGGTTATGGGGAAAGGTAGCTCGCCAAGACTTCGCCATCTTGTGCCTACGTACTCTCAACAGGCATGAGAGATCAGAGCTCACGTAGTTCGGGAAACTACGGTTTATTTCCTGAAAGAAGTGTTTTTTATTGTGTTTGCGATTTCAACCGCACTAGAGACTATGACCTGAGAGTGAATGCATCGCACGTCACCCAAAGGGTACCATACTAAACATCCATCCTCAGATGGCTTAAGGCTCGTAACGTACGAAAGAAATCATTCATGATTACTGTATCTTAAACTGCTTTGAGGTGAGAAGAGAACAGGCCCAACTAGGAGGGAGACTATCAAGTCCTACTGTTATCATGTCATGGATTCATCCTATGGTCGAGGTTTGAACAGGGAACTCCTAGATGTTGTCATGCATAGGTTTCAACCTAAAAGTCTATCATCAAATCCTTATCAAAGGAAATGAAAGTCCTAAGGGATCATGTCAATGATACACCAAAACAGACAAAAGCATCAGCTTTGACAGTAAAATGCATGCAATGCAAGTGAGGGAGGAAATGTGTGTGGGGCTTCAGCCTCCACAAGCTCGTCTCGACCTCAAGCCAGTCATGAAATAACAGTAATCATACTGAAAAATAAACAACATGCTATCAAGCAATAAACAGCAAAAGAAATGAAGTGCCATCAGGCAAACAAACCACATGCTTGAGAAAGAAAGAATCTACATCTAATCTCTAATCCTAACCCTGAAACAGAACTCTAATCAGAAGAAAGCAAAGCCCTAAAGCAAAACCCTAAACAAGAGAAAACAATCCCAGTCTTCAAGCTTCAAAACAAGCTTACCAAAGAAAGGGAGCTAAGTAAGCAGACTCATAGTGTCTTCCTCAGGAAAGCACTAGGAGGTGTATACTCAGGAATCATATCCTACGTGGCTCAACCACTGTGATCAGTTTACATTCCTCCTCAGGAGAAATTAAACTCACAAGCAGGCTCCAACATCACTGGATATTTAGGAAATCTTACCTGAACTAGTGGAACTAAGTGAATAGACCCATAGGACCTTCCTCAGGAAAGTACTAGGAGGCTTCCACTTAGGAGTTGTATCCCATGTGGTTCAACAACATGTGATCAGTTTACATTCCTCCTCAGGAGAAATTAAACTCACAAGTTGGCTCCTACATCATTGGATACTTAAGAAATCCTAGATAAACTAAGGGAGCTAAGTGAATAGACCCATAGGACCTTCCTCGGGAAAGTACTAGGAGGCTTCCACTTAGGAATTGTATCCCATGTGGCTCAACAACTGTGATCAGTTTACATTCCTCCTCAGGAGAAATTAAACTCATAAGTTGGCTCCAACATCATTGGATACTTAAGAAAGAGGTGAGAAGAAAGAATGAAAGTCATTCATAGTGCCTTCCTCAGGAAAGTACCATGAACTTCCTTCAAACTTCAGGATCTCAAACCTCACAGACAGGGAGTAATCCCCAAGCTCTGGGTCTCTGAGTCTTGATCTACAATCTTCTCTTCCATCATGCTCTTCAACAAGATCTTCAAAACAAACTAAGCCCCACAACAAATTCCCCAAAATAAACCCCAGAGACAGATGAATAACCACAGAACAGTCAAAATCATCAGTTAACTTCAGAAAATACCTAAAAATACTAACACAAAGGGAAAAATTCTACAATTATTCACAAGGGTCTACAACATCTACCCCTAACATCCCTATATACCCATACCCAAAAATCAAGACAAAACTCTCTAAAGAAAATGAATTATTTCACCTATGCATAACCTAACCCTAATTAGGATACCCTAATGCTAACCTAATTAAACTAATCAAAATTTAATCTAAAAATCAAGAATTAAATCCTATGGGGAACTATGGTTCAATATCTAATCACACCAAAAAGAAAGAATTAAAAAGACTAAGGGAAGGTCCTAAAATAAATTCTACAAAATTGGATACAATATTAATCCTATTTAAAAGCTATTTAAAAGGAAAATATTCTAAAAATACTAAACTAAAAATAAAATGGAATTTTTATTTTTATTAATTTTCTAGACAAGTTTATTAACCTATAGAAAAAACAAGAATTAAAAAATATCCATTTTTGGATTTTTTATGAATTTATCAATATGCAAGAAAATTAAAGGAAATTAAAAAATAAAAGGAATTGATTAAAGGGGAGGGGGTGCTAACAGCAGGGCGCCCTAGTTCATTTCCAGTTGGGCTGAGTGAGGGGGGGGGGGGGTGTAGATAGAAACTGGGTTAAGCCCATGCGTGTTTCAGCAAAACAAATGAAAAATTAAAAAGAAAAATGGAACGCCCACGGTGCAAATAGCATCAAAATGCAGTGTTATTCTGATTGGGCCGCTGGTGTGGGGTGTCAATAGCGCAAATTCATTGAGCCCAGAATTATTCATTAAACCAAACGGCAGCGTTTTGGCTTAGAGATTTCCCTCCGTTTCTTTTTTAAATCCCAGCCGTTAGATCCATTTCCAGTCAACGGGTCTTGGCTTCATCCAACGATGGTGAGGTCGTTTCCTACCTTGAGACTTAGGGTTTCCATGGATGCAGATTTCATGCACCTCACTTCAACTCCCTCATTCTCCTTCCTTCTTCAATGAAATTCAATTCTGTAAACGGCAAACCTGCTCCATTTCTCGAGGAGAATACAACCATGGTCATAGTTTTTATCAAAGCTTCCCCAAACGTCAAACCCGATACCCCCAACTCCATTAATACTCCAACCTCGAACTCAATATTTCTCATATTTCTTGATACTAAATTAATCTACTCATGGTGCTGATGATTCTAAGCTAATGATCTTGTGTTAATATCCACTACAACCCGAGTTCTTGCTCATTAAAGAATTGATGCTCAATGTTCAATCTTCATAGAATGATCCTAAACTTCCCAGACTTGATCCCTAAGGGTCTCTAATCATGCCTATCCTAACCACATGCTCTAACATTGGATAATTAAGGAGATACAAGTGCTTTTGCAAACCTGTTGCTTGATGATGGCAGGGGTAGTTACACTCCAATCCAGCTCTTGCCACTTGCCAAGCTTGCTCTACAATGGATGCTAAGACTCCTGGGAGCAGTGGTTCTTGATCAAACCCTTTGATTCACTCTAGCCAATCCTTCATGCAATTTGGATGGAAGCTTTGAATCACATGCACCAATCACCAAATCTGATCACTCTTGCATGCTTCTTACTCCATGATGATGGTAGATGATGATGATGAAAAGAATTATGATGATTGATGGAGTTTTAATGGAGTTTTAAAGCAAAATGCAATTTGGAGTGATGGGATCAAAATAGGTATTGCAAGCTTAATGAATCACCAACCAGGGCATGGATCATCTCTAGGGCATATATAGGGAAGGATGGAAATGTGTAGAAGCTTGTAGAAGGTTCCAAGAAGTTTCTAGAATGTATCATGCAATGAGAAATTGAATCTTCCATCTTGAGTGAATCTCATGCAATCTCATGATAAACCATGCAATCCTACTTAATTTCTCCCCATATGATATTATGACATGAAAACAAGGCCTTACAAACCCTTATGTAGCATTTTCTCCTTTTTCCTTTTGGTGCCTTAAGATGCAAGAATGAAAATTACAAAGCAACCTCAATTTTTAAGCCTAAACTCAAAACTGTGGCTAAACCATTGTTTTTAAAATGATGTTTGGAGTCAAAATGACATATTGGATGACCCATTTTGGATTTGTAGATCTCTCAAACCAAAATTCCATTTCAACTTTTTCAACTTATAAGCCATTTTAGGTCATTTTCACCCAATCATGAAAATCCTTGCTACAAGCTTTTTCAATAACTCATGACCACTTTTCTAAGCTTAAAATCCCATTTTGAACAACTTTGATGTTTTGAGTTTTTCCATTTGAGGCTTGGAAATAGGAGATATGGCCTTTGCTTAAAATGACCTATAACTGCCAAATGACCAAAATACCCCTGTCTTGTTCAAACCATAAGTTGAGTTCTACAAATCCTATCAAGGACTTATAGTACTCTCTAGAAAGCTAAGAAGATTCTCTTCAACATTCATGTTGACCAAGAGATCATAGGAATCATCCTACTAGGGCAAAAGTTGTCTGCAAGTTGGGTGACTTTCAAGGACCCAGATTCACACACCTCAGCTGACCTGTAATTTGTCAAAACCATAACTTGAGCTCTGCAACTCCTATCAAGGACTTCTACCACTCAAATTAAAGCTAAGAACAAGCTCTACAACATTCATGTTGTGGGGAAGATGAGATATCAATCACATATTGAGCTAAAACTGCCTGGAAGATAGGGATCAAATTAGGGTTTTTTCACTGTCAATCCTGGGAAACCCTAACTCAAAACTTCTCAAACTCCTCATTAATGATGAGTTGGTATAGGAATCATCTTTATAACATCTCCATACATCATTCCATGATCTCATGGCCCTTGGATTAGGTCTCAACCTTCTCCAAATCTTCAGTTGACTTAGGGTTGACCCAGTCAAAACCCTAATTTCACCACTCATGGCTGAATCTTCTGAATTCTTGCACAATGACCTCTCTGGGCTTCATGATGGCTTTCAAGACATCTCATAGGCTTTTTCAAATCTCCAAGTTCATTCTCAAAGTCTCTGAATCATCTGAGGAGTTCCCCACAACTCTCAAGCTATGAGTCACACATCCTTGGTTTCACCCCATTCCTCTGAGGATCTCTTGAGCTTTCTGATGAAGGTATCAACCTTCAAACACTTAATGAGTAAATAATTGTTAGTCAAATTTTGGGGTGCAACAGCTGCCCCTATTCAAACGGCTTGAACCTGACTGGGTGAGAAGCGAACGACTCTCAGCCAATCAAGGTACGAGACAGTTGAATACCGGTAAACCCAAAAATTTGCCAACTGCTCAACTTGTCGAACACTGGAATAATAGCTGCACGGCACCTATCTGGAGAAATACTGATCTGACATCGCCGTCGGAAACAAACAATACATCCAACATCGCCGCTGGAAAACTAAATCTGACCTCGCCGTCGGACAATCAACATACCCCGCATCGCCGTTGGAGAAAATACAATACTGAACAAAATATCCCGCATCGCTGCTGGAGAACTACATCTGACATCACCGTCGGACAATCAACATACCCCACATCGCCGCTGGAGAACTACATCTGACATCGCCGTCGGACAATCAACATACCCCGCATCGCCGCTGGAGAACTACATCTGACATCGCCGTCGGACAATCAACATACCCCGCATCGCCGCTGGAGAACTAAATCTGTCAAAATACCCCGCATCGCCGCTGGAGAACTAAAGGATCTGCATCACCTAACATCACCGTAAGAAGACTGAATCAGCTTGACATGCCTAACATTGTCGCTGGAAAACTGAATCTGACATCGCCGTCGGAAACAAACATCCTCTTAGAGACACTCGACATCGCCGTCGTACAAACATCATCTCTACTGGGGATTTAAAGAGTCTGACCTCGCCGTCAAACAAACATTCAACCTCGCCGCTGAACAAACATCCAACCTCGCCGCCGGACACATTCATAATCTGACCTCGCCGTCAAACAACATTCAACCTCGCCGTCGAACAAAACACCACACTGAACGACTCTGACCTGGGGTTCACCCCTGGTATGTGGACCAAAAGGTACACTTGCGTATTTGAAACTACTCCGCTGGGGATGAGAGACTCGACCAAGCACGCTCTGATCTGGGGCTCACCCTCAGAATCATAACGAACATCCGAATACTACTGCACACTGCCCACCGTAGAACTTCAACATCAGGACTATATGAAACCCTGGCCCCTGGCCACTTCCGGCTTCAGCTAGAAAAGATCTTCAAGTACTTCTGAATACGAATGAAACCCTGGCCCCTGGCCACTTCCAGCTTCAGCTGGAGAATCTTCAAGTTCTTCTGAAGATAGACATCCTTGGCCTTCAAGGATGTAAACTTTGCCCGTCGGCAACTCTGCAGGAGGTATCTTCGACTTCAGTCTAAAGAAATGGTCCTTGGCCTTCAAGGATACATGGATATGCCTTCAGGCAACTCCGCCTCTGCCATAGAGTATCCGTGACTTCAGTCAGGGATATACTTCGGCCTTCAGTCCGAAAAAATGAATCCTAGGTCATTCATAACCTTGGGGATAACCTTGCCTTCAGGCACCTTCGCTTCAGCTTGGGAAATCTGTGACTTCAGTCAGAGAAATGGTATCCTGAGCCATTCATGACTCTTCGGGGATTCAAACACTTTGCCTTCAGGCAAACTCCGCTTCAGCTGGAGAAACATCTTCGACCTCAGTCAGAAGAAACACTATTCACTGGATCGTGATCAATCATCACCTCAGGACAACTGACTTGGTCTTCAGGCCCACAGGGATTACCTTGCATACAAAAGTTGTATCTACAAACTTTCGAACCTTGTCTTCAGACAAACGTTGATTCATCAACAAGGAAATCTGAATCCACAGGAACCTTCTGATATCGCCTTCAGGCGTTTACGAAGTCAATCTTCAGATTAGACATCACTGTTGGAGCAAACATATCACGCTGCTAAGGACTTCAAGAATCATTTTGAACAAACAACTCCGTCGGGCACCTTCAAGAATCATCCTGAACTGCTGACCTTTCTGGAGACTTTATCTGCTAGGGATCCCTGGAATCTTCCTGGGCAACTCTGGCTGGGGACGCTACTGGGGAGCTCAAGAATCATCCTAAGCAAACAACTCGGGAAGCTGCGTTGAGGTCTTAAGAATCATCTTAAGCAAACGGCTCTGCTGAGGAGCTCGAGAATCGTTTTGAACTGAAGACTTCGCTGGGGATCTCAAAAATCATCTTGAGCGAGCGACTATGGGAATTACACCGGGGTCTTGGGAATCATCTCAAGAAAGCGACCTTGTTGGGGGAGAATATCAGGAATCATCCTGAGCAACCGATCCTCCGGCCGAACACCTGTAAACAAGAATGATAATAACCTAGATCATGCTTATGATGCATATGCTTCGGCGCCATGCCCCACATAGTGGGAATGCTATGCGTTTATGCTAAATGCCATGCAATCATGCACAATGACGCGATCCTGTCAGCAAAATAAATACCGAGGGGGAATTCTCCTGTCAAGGAGAAAGAACTACTCAGATAGAGGAATCATCCTGCTGAGGAGAACGTGGACATGCCAATATCAATCGGACTCTGTCTGGGGAATTGATCTTCCGCGGACTGCTGCAGGGAAAACAACTTCAGTTGATCCGCTGCGGGGGAACGAAGCTCTACGAGAACCTGGACCTGCTGATATCAATCGCGAGAATGAACTGCGCGGCCGTCTCGGCTACTCTTCTGGGGATAACCACTCTGTGGGGAAACAACTTCAGCTGCTCAACACTCCAGTGGGGAAACAACAATCATGATCAACTTCCAAGGACTCGGCTCTCTTGCGGGCTCAGCCGGGGAGAGAAATCATTCTACTTCATTGGAGAGTACGACCCTGGCGAGGAATTCCAATTTCGCTGGGGAAGAAAGAATCAACTGACTTCGGGGGAGAGTACAACTCTGCAGGGGAATGCAACATCAGCTGTTCCAACACTCTACTGGGGAAGAGGGAATCATCCAACTTCAGGAGTGAATACAACTCCGGTGGGGAACCTCAATTCCGCTGGAGACTTCGGTCTGGCACCATCAGTTGCTGCATACTTCGGTGTACGAACAACTTCCTACAAGACTTGCACTTGTGACCCGGTGCTGGGAAAGACACCTGCTTCGGCGACTTTACTGGGGAAAACACGAGCTTCGGCACCCGAACATTTCTATGAAACCTGCACTTGTGACCCGGTGCTGGGGGTCATGAACTTCGGCCCTTGACTCATCTGATGAGGTGACGTTCCTTCAGGATGAGTCTGCTTGGGGAAGAGAATTATCTCCGCCTGGGGAGACATATCAATGTTCACTATTCTGCGTTCAGATTCTGCGGAGGAGAGACCACTGAACACTGCTGGAGAAGGAGGACTTGCCCTGCTTCGGGGATGCGCACGGCACATCTTCTGGAAGGCGCTACACCTGCAACAACACAAACAAACAGACAAGATACCCTCCTCAAAGGGGCCTATCAAGGTTATTATCTCGTGACAACACTCAGGTAATTAATTGTTTCAACAACCAATGGGCCTAGGCCCGTAAGTTTATGTATGCGCATTTTATCAAAAACATCGACGTTTTCATTCGCAAACAAAACAGATAAATGCTAAGCAGGCAAGCAGAATTGCTGAATAACATGCATTTTATTGATGGTGAACCCCTGAATGGGCAAAAATGTTTTACAACAGAGGCAAGCTCCTGGAATGAGGAAGCCGCGCAAAAATAAAACATAACTATACATCAGTATATACAAATGTCGGCAACGAGGCATAGACGAACACCATGAGTTGATCCCTCTAAGACCCACTCGACTTCGATACTTCTCCGATGCTTCAGCTTCGGAAGAGATTGATTCAGATACGCGGCCCTCGGGTCCTCCAAACCACTAAACAGTGAAAGTCCACACGCGGAACGCAGTCATTTGCTTATCCAAATCCCTAACTTTTGCGTGAACCGCCCTTTACGGGTTTTCAGTTCACCGGGATACCCTTTTTTGCCGAAGCCGCCCAGTGTAGGTTTTCGACTTCGCGGGTGTACATTTTTCAATATATCCCTAATTTTTGCCCGAACCTTTTATTCTGTTTTTGGTTCGCCGGGATGCCCCTTTTTTGCCTGGACTCTTTCTTTTTTGTCCAGCGGGTCTCTTTCAAGCAAAGTATTTTTTAACTGCGTCCGCGTTCACCGGGGATGCAAAATCTTCACCATCCATCGTGGATAACAACAAAGCTCCTCCTGAGAAGACCTTGCTGATGACATACGGCCCTTCGTAATTCGGAGTCCACTTGCCCCGGTGATCGGAATGTGGTGGAAGAATTTTCTTCAGGACGAGATCACCCGTCTGAAAGCTTCTTGGGCGCACCTTCTTATCATAAGCTTTCTTCATTCGGCTTTGGTACAGGCGACCAAATGTAATCGACGCTAACCTCTTCTCGTCCATCAGGCTGAGTTGGTTCAAACGATTCGTAATCCATTCTGCCTCGTCGAGTTTCACATCAACCAAAACTCGCAAAGAGGGAATCTCCATTTCTAATGGTAGGACATCTTCCATACCGTACACCAAGGAGAAAGGAGTTGCCCCGGTCGACGTACGCACCGTCGTACGATAACCGTGCAAGGCAAACGGCAGCATCTCGTGCCAATCTTTGTACGTCACAACCATCTTCTGAACAATCTTCTTGATGTTCTTGTTGGTCGCTTCAACAGCGCCATTCATCTTCGGCCGGTAAGGAGATGAGTTGTGGTGTTCAATCTTGAAGCTCTGGCACAGCTCCTTCATCATCTTGTTATTCAAATTCGAACCATTATCAGTAATGATCCGCTCGGGAATTCCATAGCGACAGATGATGTCCCTCTTTATGAATTTAGCTACCACCTGCTTGGTCACATTAGCATACGAGGCTGCTTCCACCCATTTGGTGAAGTAGTCGATGGCTACCAGAATGAAACGATGACCATTGGACGTAGTGGGCTCGATCTTGCCTATCATGTCGATGCCCCACATGGAGAACGGCCAAGGGGAGGACATGACATTCAATGGGCACGGCGGCACATGAACTTTATCCGCATAAATCTGGCATTTATGACATTTCTTCGCGAATCTGAAGCAATCCGACTCCATCGTCAGCCAGTAGTATCCTGCTCTCAGGATCTTTCTCGTCATGGCATGCCCGCAGGCGTGCGTACCAAATGTGCCCTCATGGACTTCTTCCATGAGCATACTCGCCTCTTTCTCATCTACACATCTGAGTAGCACAAGATCGTGGTTTCTCTTATACAGCACTCCATCAGGATTGAGATAAAAGTTTCCAGATAGCCTCCTTAGAGTCTTCTTATCCTGGGTTGACGCACCCGCAGGATACTCCTTGGTCATAAGGAAGGTCTGGATGTCGTGGAACCATGGCTTGCCGTCGGCAGCATCCTCGACTGCAAATACAAATGCCGGTCTGTCAAGACGCGAAAGCACAATTCTTGGAGCCTCATTCCAATAATTGACTTTATACATTGAAGCCAACGTGGCTAAGGCATCAGCCATCTGATTTTCAGCCCTGAGTACATGATGAAGTTCCACTCGATCGAAGAAAGGAAGCAGCCTCCTGGCATAATTCATGTACGGCACTAAATTCGCTTGACGAGTTTCCCACTCCCCTTTGATTTGATTGATTACAAGCGCTGAGTCACCATATATGTCTAGATTCTTGATTCTCAAATCAATTGCCTCTTCTAGACCCATAATACATGCTTCATACTCTGCTTCATTGTTGGTAACTGGAAACGTCAGTCTCGCGGTAAACGGGATGTGGGATCCGTGAGGAGTCGTGATGATAGCCCCGATACCACTTCCATAGGAATTAACCGCTCCGTCGAATATCAACTTCCACTGAGACTTCCTATCTGGCCCTTCATCGGGCAATGGCTCATCGCAATCCTTTGCTTTGAGAAACATAATATCCTCGTCAGGGAATTCGAACTTCATCGGCTGGTAGTCTTCGATTGGCTGTTCGGCAAGGTAATCAGACAATACACTTCCCTTAATGGCTTTCTGAGAGACGTACTGAATATCATATTCCGTTAACACCATTTGCCATCTGGCAATCCTGCCCGAAAGAGCTTGCTTCTCGAAGACGTACTTGATCGGATCCATCTTCGAAATTAGCATAGTGGTGTGATTGAGCATATACTGTCGTAGACGTTTGGCAGCCCAAGCTAGTGCACAACACGTCTTCTCCAGCATCGAGTATCGAGATTCACACTCAGTGAACTTTTTACTCAAGTAATAAATGGCATGCTCCTTTCTTCCCGTCTCGTCGTGCTGACCGAGAACACACCCCATACTATTCTCCAGAACCGTCAGGTACATGATTAATGGCCGTCCAGCCACTGGGGGTATCAAGATTGGAGGTTCTTGAAGATACTGCTTTATTTTGTCGAATGCCTTCTGGCAATCCTCATTCCAAGTAACCGCCTGATCTTTCTTTAAAAGCTTGAACATCGGTTCACAAGTGGCCGTGAGCTGAGAGATAAACCTTGCAATGTAGTTTATTCGGCCCAAGAAACCACGAACTTCTTTTTCTGTTTTCGGCGCTGGCATTTCTTGGATAGCTTTTATTTTCGCAGGATCAACTTCAATCCCTCGTTCACTAACGATGAACCCCAATAACTTTCCGGACCGCACTCCGAAAGTGCACTTGTTAGGATTCAGCCTCAGCCTGAACTTCCTAAGCCTCTCAAAAAGCTTCAATAAGTTGACCAAATGCTCTTCCTCCGTTTGGGACTTTGCAATCATGTCATCAACATAGACCTCGATCTCATGATGAATCATATCATGAAACAAAGTTACCATTGCTCGCTGGTAAGTGGCCCCTGCGTTCTTCAGACCGAAGGGCATTACCTTATAGCAGAATGTTCCCTAGGGGGTGATGAACGTCGTTTTCTCCATGTCCTCCGGTGCCATCTTAATCTGATTGTAACCGGAGAAGCCATCCATGAATGAAAACACGGAAAACTGGGCTGTGTTGTCGACCAACACATCGATATGAGGCAACGGGAAATCATCCTTAGGGCTCGCCCTATTCAAATCCCGATAATCGACGCACATGCGTACCTTACCGTCTTTCTTCGGTACAGGCACTATGTTGGCGACCCACGGAGGGTAAGTGGTAACGGCTAGAAATCCTGCGTCCAACTGCTTCTGGACTTCTTCTTTGATTTTTACAGCCATGTCTGGTCTCGTCCTCCTGAGCTTCTGCTTGACTGGAGGGCAATCTTCTCGCAACGGCAAGCGATGAACCACGATATCTGTGTCAAGTCCGGGCATATCCTCGTATGACCAAGCAAAGACGTCACTATACTCTCGAAGCATCTCGACCAGTCTATGCTTGACATCCTTCTGCAGCGCAGCCCCTACTCTGACATTTCTGACGAGCTCTTCAGAACCCAGATTTATGATCTCAATATCCTCCTCGTGAGGCAGAATAACCTTCTCCTCTTGTCTCAACAAGCGGGCCAACTCTTCCGGAAGGTATTCGTCTTCATCAATCTCATCCTCGGCTTGATAGATCGGGCAATCAAAGTCGTAGTGAGCCGTAGAGGGTCCAGAGTCGATGTCATCTGTTATGTGGATCCTGCAATAACAAGGGTTAAGTTTAAAGCAAGCATATGCAGGTTAGCACAAACCTCGTTGCCATTTTGCTGTTTTTCGAAATAAACATAAAACAGGAATAACAGAGAACACAATATTTGAGTACGAAGAAAACGCCTTTTATTTATTAACAAAATGCAGGTACATAATCCAACAAGGCCCTGACAATAAAACCACTATGCCCCGGGCAGGACATAGGGTTGTACAAAGATTGTAAAAAGCAAATCATTACTCTTCACTTGTCAGCTGGATAATCTCCTTGATGGTCCAATTGTTGAGGCGCTCGCCCGGCTTGCTCGGTTGAATCCAGGCGTCAAGATCACAATCACTATCCCCGCTGTCCTCAGACGCTGCGTTGATGCTTTCGAAAATCACTCCGCCCTTGGTGAATAGGATCGGCCCTTTCCCGCGAGACGAGCTGCTAGACGAAGAAGATGAAGCTTCAGCTTCAGGAGAGTACCCCAATCCAAACTTATCCTGCTTGATTGGTATATCCAAAACATGCCCCCAGCCTGGGGTGGAACCGGCTTCGACGACGGCCCGAGCTTCTTTAAACGAGGAGAGATTCATCTCTTGCTTCTCTGCGACGACAGGAGCTACCTCTTTCACCTTGACGGTTTCAAATGCTTGGCAGAGAGTTTCATGGATCTCGCCATCCATTTCAACATATTTAAAGGACGACAAGTGGCTCACCATAATGTCCTCCTCACCACAGACGGTTACTATGCTGCCCCCGACAGCATATTTAAGCTTTTGATGCAGCGTGGACGTCACGGCACCAGCAGCATGGATCCATGGCCGACCTAAGAGGCAACTGTAGGCAGGCATGATATCCATGATATAGAAAACCGTATTGAACGTCTCTGGACCAACTTGAATTGGCAGGGTCAACTCTCCGAAAACGTGGCGCTTAGTTCCGTCAAAGGCTTTCACTACCAGATCACTGGGCGTGCAAAGCAATCCACGGGTATCCAACTTCATCAGTGCCTTCTTCGGAAGCACATTAAGCGACGAACTCGTATCCACCAGGACATGCGACATGATAGTGCCTCTGCACTCTATTGAGACGTGCAAGGCGCTGTTGTGGTCTCTTCCTTTAGGAGTCAGCTCTAGATCTGTAAATCCCAGCCCATTACCAGCATTAACATGGGCTACCACCTCTTCCAGCTGATTTACTAATATCTCCTGCGGCACGTATGCAGCGTTCAATACCTTCAGTAATGCGTTGCGGTGCGCTTCAGAACACAGCAACAAGTTAAGAATAGAGATCTTTGACGGAGTCTGATGAAGATGATCTACAATCTTGTAGTCGCTCTTCTTGATTAGTCGCATGAACTCTTCAGCATCTTTAACTAGCAAATCTTTTTCTTCCCCAAAAGGGACCTCTTCAACAGCTTTACCTTTACCCTTATCAGCGGCATCAGCCCTGACCACTTTCTCTGCTGCAACCTCTGCTGGCGCAAACACTCTACCGCTTCGAGTAATGCCACTGACTCCGGCAAGATTCTGCACCGTCGATCCGTATGGCTCCAGCTCTAACTTCTGACCATTGCAGTAGACTTCGACGCCGTAATGCCATGGAACGGCGTTAGTGCTTTCGAATGGGATTGGCCCGGACCTGGTGATAGTAATAGTAGGCGGTCGGGGCGCAGAAATAGTAATAGGGTGACGAGGAATAGTGATGGTGGCAACTTCATCTGCCTGCTTCAGCACGACTTCCCCTGATGCACTCTCAATGCTCCGGCTGAACTGCAAGATACCCTCAGACATCAGGCTTTGGATACCTTCGACCAGCTGCTCACACCTATCAGGAAGTGTAGCACAAGCCATACATAACTCTCCGCATCCAGGGAAAAAGCCCTTCTTCAGCAACTTAGCCTTGACAAAACTAAGCGGCGTTTTCAAGTCTTTAACGTCGGTCAGCAAGTCCGCACTCTCCTCAGTGATAACGGAATTCACTCCGCCTCCCCTATGGTGAGGCATAGGGTTTTTGGTAACGTTGGGCACACTGTCAAAAAAGTTAATAACCTTGGCGTCCACCAAGTCCTGGAGTTTGTGCTTAAAAGCTTTACAATTCTCAATCGTATGGCCTGGTGCCCCAGTATGGAAGTCACAAGTAGCATTGGCGTCATACCCCGGTGGTGGTGCCCCTGTTAAGGGAGCCATTGTCCTCTTTTGCACTAACTGAAGCTGAAGCAACGTTTGTAAGAGTTGTGCATACGACATAGGGGGAGTTTCAAAATGACGATTTGTCAGAGGAGCCCGATTCTGATATCTTCTATACCCCTGCTGATTCTGCTGCTGAGGCTGCTGCTGCTGCTGCTGCGGCTGCGGTGGAGCAGCTGGGATATTTATGCTAGCAATCTGAGGCTGAGGGCCCTTGCCCTTTCTCCGAGCATTAGTGACGGCACTTGCATCTCCCTCTCGACGCTTGCCAGCGTAAGGTTTCTTACTACCTCCTCCAGTTGAGGATGATTCGCCCTGAATTTTTCCGATCTTTATACCGTTCTCAACATGCTCGCCCATAGTGATGAGAGCCGAGAATGTTCCAGACATGCCACTGACCAGCTTTTCATAGTATATTCCAGGAAGGGTAGCCACGAACATTTGCACTAGCTCACGCTCAACCATCGGCGGTTGAACCCGAGCAGCCAATTCACGCCACCGCTGGGCGTACTCTTTAAAGCTTTCATTGTTCCGCTGTGAGAGATTCTGAAGCTTAACTCGGTTGGGGGCCAAGTCGCTATTGTATTGATAGTGGAGGACGAACGCTTCAGCGAGGTCTTTCCAGGTGCGCACAGTAGCGGGCTCCAAACCCATATACCATTCGAGAGATGGACCAGAAAGACTATCCTGGAAGAAGTGCATCAGCAACTTCTCATCGTCAGAATAAGCGGACATCTTTCTATAATAAGATCGAAGGTGAACACGGGGGCAAGTAGTACCCTTATACTTCTCAAAGACAGGCACCTTGAACTTGTGAGGTACCTTAAAATCAGCAATCAACCCGAGCTTGGACATGTCAACGCCCAATGTATTCTGATTTTCGATGTCTCTCATCTTGTCTTCCAGCGCTTTGAACCTGAGTCGAGCTTCAGCATTCAACTCTGCTTCTACACCTCTCTGAGAGAATACGTCATCCTGATGGTCCTCCAGCCACGGTTGAGGCACCAACAGATTTCCTGCACCAGCATTGCCGTTGACCGGCCCTATGTTAACATTGGCTCCCAGACTACCATTGCCGACGCCTGCCGCATTGAGCCCGATATTAGTCATCAGATTGCCGTTAGCACTGCCGTTGCCCCCGGCAACAGGAACAACATTCTGTGGAGCGTCCACGGGAGGAGGAGTAGGCACAGCCCCGTCGTGCAGTATGCCATTACTGTCAACCCTGGAGATCAGAGGTTGAACCAAAGTACGAAGCTGGTCCTGCCCATTAGCGACCACCTGCATTAGCTCCATAAAACGATCCATCCGTTCACGGAGCTCTTGAACATCTGACTGCACTTGGTCCATTATCCTTGTCTGATTAGCGCGAGTTGAGTAGCGGTGAATGAGTCTTTGATCAATCCTGGAGATCGAAAGCAGCTCGGAAACTGTGAACCTGAAAAACCTGTCAACATTAAGGGTTAGGAAAAGCAACAGAATGTATGCCATGCAAAAATGCTTCATGCAGATGCACGCGTGTGTCTGTGTGCTCGAGAGATTTCCCCCGATCCTGGCGCCTTAATACCAGTGCTGACGATAATAAGGAGGGGAATCTGAGCCCAGTCATGGAAACAGCAATCTCACATATACATAGTACCAGTGATAGCCAACTCCGACACATCAGGGATCGAGAGCTCGTACGCAATAGTCGTGCCGTAATAATACAATAAAAGGCGAGAGATCCTGGATCGGGGAAACGGTACCTGTCACAGACACACGTCAATGGAATGCGAATGATAATGCAAACTAATGCAAAATGCAGGTATGCAACAATATATTCAGGTGGCTGCTGTGGAGATTCGGTATCAACAGTCACTGATGAGAAAAAACCCCGGCGTAAAACCACTGATCTGATCTGCTGAGAATAACCATCTGATAGGATCGAGATCAAAATTCTGCTCTGTCAAGAGTAAGTGCCTGATAATAAGGACCCGGGATGTATGATCAGAAAACGTCCGCTGATGAAGTCCTCAGACCCCAAATCAAAAATCTGCCCTATCAAGAACAAACACACAGCTGCTGATGAGATCTTCAGATCCCACTCAAAATCTGCTCTATCAAGAACAAACCTCTGATGACAATACTCTGATCGAAACTTGCTCTATCAGGAACAGACATACATCCGATGATAAAATCCTCTGATCAAAAACTTGCTCTGTCAAGAACAGTCAAATCTGCCACCGAGAACCGTGATACCAACATAACTGATTCACTGTCAAGAAAACCAGGTAGTCTGAAGGTATAAGTTTCCTGCAATATCCCAATCCCACTCACAGGTATGGACCTAATCCACGGACAAAGGTACGGCATCCTATGCGGTCACCAGCGTCACAGACATTCATGAGTGACGATACGATTCCCAGAAGGAGTGGCATCGTCAAGTCATGAAGAGGCCTCACTTAGCTGACTTCCAAATGATCGGTCCCCAGAGTCGACAATCCTCACGTCTGGACTCCCCTCAGATCCTCAGGACCGGAAAGGAGCACCTCTGCAAGAATCTCGTCTGAGCGCAGATTTTCGTAGGGAACTGTGCCTGCTCAGCAGACAGGTTCGTCTACTACTTCTCCGCAACTATATCTAGGTGTATACTCAAGCCCAGGTCCGGCTTCTCACTCATAGTAACATCCCTCTCCCACAGCAGCACAGATAATCATATCAAACTGGAAATAACATGCGGGAAATAAAATGTGGGAAGTAAAATGCGATAAATAAACGCAACCCAACAAGCAAACATACACGCGCTAGGATTGACTCTCATAGGGAAACGAAGAACCAGAGATTCTAGCGTCATCCCCAGCAGAGTCGCCAGCTGTCGCTTGCGCGAAAATAAGGTGCCGGCATGACAGAAGAGTCGCCACCTTTCGTTATTTATCCCTCAGAGCGGGAAAGGAAACGATCGGAAAAACCTGACGAAAAAGGGTAAGACAAGGTCATCGCAACCATTGTCTGGGTTCGGGAGTCGGTTACGCAAGGGGAAGGTATTAGCACCCCTCACGTCCGTCGTACTCGACGGGATCCACGCTTGTTTGCTTACTTGGATGGGTTGGTTTTATTCTATCTACCTATCAAGGCTGGCTGAAAAAGAAAGGAAAAATGACTCGGCAAAGCATCGCACTTTATGCCTACGTATTCTCATCAGAGAATGAGAAATCAGAGTCAACGTAGTTCGGCCTTCGAAGGGTTATGGGGAAAGGTAGCTCGCCAAGACTTCGCCATCTTGTGCCTACGTACTCTCAACAGGCATGAGAGATCAGAGCTCACGTAGTTCGGGAAACTACGGTTTATTTCCTGAAAGAAGTGTTTTTTATTGTGTTTGCGATTTCAACCGCACTAGAGACTATGACCTGAGAGTGAATGCATCGCACGTCACCCAAAGGGTACCATACTAAACATCCATCCTCAGATGGCTTAAGGCTCGTAACGTACGAAAGAAATAATTCATGATTACTGTATCTTAAACTGCTTTGAGGTGAGAAGAGAACAAGCCCAACTAGGAGGGAGACTATCAAGTCCTACTGTTATCATGCCATGGATTCATCCTATGGTCGAGGTTTGAACAGGGAACTCCTAGATGTTGTCATGCATAGGTTTCAACCTAAAAGTCTATCATCAAATCCTTATCAAAGGAAATGAGAGTCCTAAGGGATCATGTCAATGATACACCAAAACAGACAAAAGCATCAACTTTGACAGTAAAATGCATGCAATGCAAGTGAGGGAGGAAATGTGTGTGGGGCTTCAGCCTCCACAAGCTCGTCTCGACCTCAAGCCAGTCATGAAATAACAGTAATCATACTGAAAAATAAACAACATGCTATCAAGCAATAAACAGCAAAAGAAATGAAGTGCCATCAGGCAAACAAACCACATGCTTGAGAAAGAAAGAATCTTCATCTAATCTCTAATCCTAACCCTGAAACAGAACTCTAATCAGAAGAAAGCAAAGCCCTAAAGCAAAACCCTAAACAAGAGAAAACAATCCCAGTCTTCAAGCTTCAAAACAAGCTTACCAAAGAAAGGGAGCTAAGTAAGTAGACTCATAGTGTCTTCCTCAAGAAAGCACTAGGAGGTGTATACTCAGGAATCATATCCTACGTGGCTCAACCACTGTGATCAGTTTACATTCCTCCTCAGGAGAAATTAAACTCACAAGCAGGCTCCAACATCACTGGATATTTAGGAAATCTTACCTGAACTAGTGGAACTAAGTGAATAGACCCATAGGACCTTCCTCAGGAAAGTACTAGGAGGCTTCCACTTAGGAGTTGTATCCCATGTGGCTCAACAACATGTGATCAGTTTACATTCCTCCTCAGGAGAAATTAAACTCACAAGTTGGCTCCTACATCATTGGATACTTAAGAAATCCTAGATAAACTAAGGGAGCTAAGTGAATAGACCCATATGACCTTCCTCGGGAAAGTACTAGGAGGCTTCCACTTAGGAATTGTATCCCATGTGGCTCAACAACTGTGATCAGTTTACATTCCTCCTCAGGAGAAATTAAACTCACAAGTTGGCTCCAACATCATTGGATACTTAAGAAAGAGGTGAGAAGAAAGAATGAAAGTCATTCATAGTGCCTTCCTCAGGAAAGTACCATGAACTTCCTTCAAACTTCAGGATCTCAAACCTCATAGACAGGGAGTAATCCCCAAGCTCTGGGTCTCTGAGTCTTGATCTACAATCTTCTCTTCCATCATGCTCTTCAACAAGATCTTCAAAACAAACTAAGCCCCACAACAAATTCCCCAAAATAAACCCCAGAGACAGATGAATAACCACAGAACAGTCAAAATCATCAGTTAACTTCAGAAAATACCTAAAAATACTAACACAAAGGGAAAAATTCTACAATTATTCACAAGGGTCTATAACATCTACCCCTAACATCCCTATATACCCATACCCAAAAATCAAGACAAAACTCTCTAAAGAAAATGAATTATTTCACCTATGCATAACCTAACCCTAATTAGGATACCCTAATGCTAACCTAATTAAACTAATCAAAATTTAATCTAAAAATCAAGAATTAAATCCTATGGGGAACTATGGTTCAATATCTAATCACACCAAAAAGAAAGAATTAAAAAGACTAAGGGAAGGTCCTAAAATAAATTCTACAAAATTGGATACAATATTAATCCTATTTAAAAGCTATTTAAAAGGAAAATATTCTAAAAATACTAAACTAAAAATAAAATGGAATTTTTATTTTTATTAATTTTCTAGACAAGTTTATTAACCTATAGAAAAAACAATAATTAAAAAATATCCATTTTTGGATTTTTTATGAATTTATCAATATGCAAGAAAATTAAAGGAAATTAAAAAATAAAAGGAATTGATTAAAGGGGAGGGGGGTGCTAACAGCAGGGCGCCCTAGTTCATTTCCAGTTGGGCTGAGTGAGGGGGGGGGGGGTGTAGATAGAAACTGGGTTAAGCCCATGCGCGTTTCAGCAAAACAAATGAAAAATTAAAAAGAAAAATGGAACGCCCACGGTGCAAATAGCATCAAAATGCAGTGTTATTCTGATTGGGCCGCTGGTGGGGGGTGTCAATAGCGCAAATTCATTGAGCCCAGAATTATTCATTAAACCAAACGGCAGCGTTTTGGCTTAGAGATTTCCCTCCATTTCTTTTTTAAATCCCAGCCGTTATATCCATTTCCAGTCAACGGGTCTTGGCTTCATCCAACGATGGTGAGGTCGTCTCCTACCTTGAGACTTAGGGTTTCCATGGATGCAGATTTCATGCACCTCACTTCAACTCCCTCGTTCTCCTTCCTTCTTCAATGAAATTCAATTCTGTAAACGGCAAACCTGCTCCATTTCTCGAGGAGAATACAACCATGGTCATAGTTTTTATCAAAGCTTCCCCAAACGTCAAACCCGATACCCCCAACTCCATTAATACTCCAACCTCGAACTCAATATTTCTCATATTTCTTGATACTAAATTAATCTACTCATGGTGCTGATGATTCTAAGCTAATGATCTTGTGTTAATATCCACTACAACCCGAGTTCTTGCTCATTAAAGAATTGATGCTCAATGTTCAATCTTCATAGAATGATCCTAAACTTCCCAGACTTGATCCCTAAGGGTCTCTAATCATGCCTATCCTAACCACATGCTCTAACATTGGATAATTAAGGAGATACAAGTGCTTTTGCAAACCTGTTGCTTGATGATGGCAGGGGTAGTTACACTCCAATCCAGCTCTTGCCACTTGCCAAGCTTGCTCTACAATGGATGCTAAGACTCCTGGGAGCAGTGGTTCTTGATCAAACCCTTTGATTCACTCTAGCCAATCCTTCATGCAATTTGGATGGAAGCTTTGAATCACATGCACCAATCACCAAATCTGATCACTCTTGCATGCTTCTTACTCCATGATGATGGTAGATGATGATGATGAAAAGAATTATGATGATTGATGGAGTTTTAATGGAGTTTTAAAGCAAAATGCAATTTGGAGTGATGGGATCAAAATAGGTATTGCAAGCTTAATGAATCACCAACCAGGGCATGGATCATCTCTAGGGCATATATAGGGAAGGATGGAAATGTGTAGAAGCTTGTAGAAGGTTCCAAGAAGTTTCTAGAATGTATCATGCAATGAGAAATTGAATCTTCCATCTTGAGTGAATCTCATGCAATCTCATGATAAACCATGCAATCCTACTTAATTTCTCCCCATATGATATTATGACATGAAAACAAGGCCTTACAAACCCTTATGTAGCATTTTCTCCTTTTTCCTTTTGGTGCCTTAAGATGCAAGAATGAAAATTACAAAGCAACCTCAATTTTTAAGCCTAAAATCAAAAATGTGGCTAAACCATTGTTTTTAAAATGATGTTTGGAGTCAAAATGACATATTGGATGACCCATTTTGGATTTGTAGATCTCTCAAACCAAAATTCCATTTCAACTTTTTCAACTTATAAGCCATTTTAGGTCATTTTCACCCAATCATGAAAATCCTTGCTACAAGCTTTTTCAATAACTCATGACCACTTTTCTAAGCTTAAAATCCCATTTTGAACAACTTTGATGTTTTGAGTTTTTCCATTTGAGGCTTGGAAATAGGAGATATGGCCTTTGCTTAAAATGACCTATAACTGCCAAATGACCAAAATACCCCTGTCTTGTTCAAACCATAAGTTGAGTTCTACAAATCCTATCAAGGACTTATAGTACTCTCTAGAAAGCTAAGAAGATGCTCTTCAACATTCATGTTGACCAAGAGATCATAGGAATCATACTACTAGGGCAAAAGTTGTCTGCAAGTTGGGTGACTTTCAAGGACCCAGATTCACACACCTCACCTGACCTGTAATTTGTCAAAACCATAACTTGAGCTCTGCAACTCCTATCAAGGACTTCTACCACTCAAATTAAAGCTAATAACAAGCTCTACAACATTCATGTTGTGGGGAATATGAGATATCAATCACATCTTGAGCTAAAACTGCCTGTAAGATAGGGATCAAATTAGGGTTTTTTCACTCTGAATCCTGGAAAACCCTAACTCAAAACTTCTCAAACTCCTCATTCATGATGAGTTGGTCTAGGAATCATCTTTATAACATCTCCATACATCATTCCATGATCTCATGGCCCTTGGATTAGGTCTCAACCTTCTCCAAATCTTCAGTTGACTTAGGGTTGACCCAGTCAAAACCCTAATTTCACCACTCATGGCTGAATCTTCTGAATTCTTGCACAATGACCTCTCTGGGCTTCATGATGGCTTTCAAGACATCTCATAGGCTTTTTCAAATCTCCAAGTTCATTCTCAAAGTCTCTGAATCATCTGAGGAGTTCCCCACAACTCTCAAGCTATGAGTCACACATCCTTGGTTTCACCCCATTCCTCTGAGGATCTCTTGAGCTTTCTGATGAAGGTATCAACCTTCAAACACTTAATGAGTAAATAATTGTTAGTCAAATTTTGGGGTGCAACAGCTGGCTCTAGGCACCATAGCCTATAAGCTTTGACTCCTTCAGGATATCCCATGAACATGCATTTCAGAGCTCTAGGTTCGACCTTGTCTTGCCTAATGTGAGCATAGGCCTCACAACCAAATACTCTCAGTCTGTCGAAACTAGGTGGATGTCCTGACCAAACTTCTTCAGGTGTCTTCATTCCCAAGGAAGTCGAGGGACATCTATTTATCAGGTAAGCTGATGTCGAAACAGCTTCTGCCCAAAACACCTTCTTCAATCCAACACTAACCAACATGCATCTAACCCTTTCAAGGATTGTTCGATTGAATCTCTCAGCTAAGCCATTTTGTTGAGGAGTACCTGCTACAGTTTTATGACTTGCAATACCAGACTCAACACAGTAATTGTTGAACGCTTTGTTGCAGAATTCAAGGCATTGTCGGTTTTTAACCTCTTAACCTTTCTGCTAGTTTGAGTTTTGACCAGAATCTTCTAAATTTTGAAATTCTCAAAATTTTCATCCTTCGTCTTCTGAATGAATACCCATAGCTTTCTGGAATAGTCATTAACGATGGATAGAAAATACCTTGCACCTGAGTGTGAAGGATTCCTTGCAGGCCCCCAAAGATCATCATGAATGTAATCTAGGGATCCATGTGTTCTTTTCTTGCCTTTGTTAAACTTCGCCCTACAGGATTTACCAAATACACAAGATTCACAAAATTCCAACTTTTCGACTTTGTCACCTCCTAGCAGGTTCTGCTTCCCCAATTCGACCAGGCCTCTTTCGCTGACATGGCCCAATCTCATGTGCCATAATTCTTTCTTCGACATAAGTTTCGTGGATGCAACATTTGTCGAACCACTTACAACCTCAGCCTCAAGGGTATACAAGCCTTGTTTCTTCACGCCTCTCAAGACTTCCTTCGACCCCTTCATGACTCTTAAGATACTTTTCTCTCCTTGAAAAACGTATCCTTTTCTGTCGAATTCACCCAGAGAAATCAAATTTCTCTTCAAGTTAGGTACGTACCTGACTTCAGTCAATAACCTTATTGACTCATCATGGAGCTTGAATCTCACAGATCCAATACCTGCAATTTTGCAAGATTTGTTGTTTCCCAGCAGCACAGAACCAACATCTTGATTACATAGCTCCTCAAACAATTCTCTGTTTGGAGTCATGTGCCAAGTGCAACCTGAATCCATAATCCACTCTTTCCTCGAGTCACCACTTAAAACCACAAGAACATCAGATGAGTCGAAGTCATCTTGAACAATGGCTGCATTGCCATTACCTCCATCATCTTTCAGGCGTTCAGGGCACACCTTTCTTATGTGACCCTCATTCCTACAGTGATAACATCGAATACTAGATGTTTCGCCACTATAAGACTTTTGTTGACTTTTACCTTTCTTCTTGTCGAACTTACCATCCTTTCGCAAGAATTTTCCCTTAACGGTCAAAACATCGCCCACCATCGAAGGTTTATGCTCCTTTCATTCGTTCAAGTCCTTAGAATACAAGGCTGATTGAACCTCTTCAAAGGTCAGGGACTCCCTTCCATACAAGAGAGTTTCTTTGAAGTGAGCATGTGTTCTGGGCAAAGCACATAACAACAACAATGCTTGATCTTCATCATCGATCTTCACATCAATATTTTCAAGATCAAGAATCAGCTTGTTGAACATATCCAACTGCTCAGCCAACACTTTGTCTTCACTCATCTTGAATGAATATAAAGCTTGCTTCAGGCAGAGTCGATTCACCAAAGATTTGGTCATGTACAAACTTTCAAGTTTCACCCGTACTCCCGATGCTGTAGTCTCCTTTGATACCTGCCGAAGAACCTTATTGCCAAGGCTCAACAATATTGCGTTGTGGGCTTTCTCGATCATGCCCCTCTTTTCTTTTGCCGTTAACGCAGCGTCCATGGTTGTCTCACCCTTCAACGCTTCCAAACAAACCTGCTGAACCAATAGGGCTTTCATCTTCAAGCGCCACAGACCGAAGTCGTTCGCTCCATTGAACTTTTCAATCTTATACTTTGTTGAAGGCATCTTCTCTACGCTCACCGCACTAATTTGTTGTGAATCAGATACCTTTAAACAAAGTATAAACGATTTCTTAGCAAGAAACACACAAGGGTTAGGGTTAATAAAGAAGAAAACAACAAGGATTGGTTATTAAGCTGCTATTTTTTCCTTTCTCTTAAAACAAGATTACAAGTATACAAGAATAAGGCTGCAACCCTAGAAAGGGAGGGCGGCCTTGGGTCGCTCGTACTGAACTTTTCTTGAGTTGAGTCGACGATCAATATGAGAAATAACTAAAGCATGGGTCAAAATATCGTTATCAAGGGCATCGACCGTCTCTAAGTATTCAATTCCTTTCTAAGTCTCCTCGTATAGTTGAATCTGGCTGACTCTTCAAAGATTGGTTTTTTCATCCTTAACATCTTGCACCTTTTTCTGCAGCGCCTCTATCTCTTTTTTCTAACCAACAATCTGGGCATCCAGGATAGCGATAACGCTATTTTCCTGACAAATGCTTTCTTCAAGTTCTTCTTCATGTTGGTCTGATTCACTAGCTAAGTTTCATGCCTTAGATCTCTCGGTCGCTTTGGTGTCATCTTGATCTTGGTATCTTGCCTGTGTTGGAAATCTGCTTAAACTTGGTCAAAGAAAGGTACGAAAGTGACTAAAAAGTCGACCACTTCAATAGGAGCATCATGGACATCCAGTTTCTTCAAGAGGGTTTTGATGCTTTAGTTGTATATGAAGTACTTCTCCAAGGCTTCAGAAAGATTGACATCCCCAACAAGGTCTTTTAGTTGCTTTAGAATCATTTCAAATGGCTCAAGACCGATGGTACCGCCAAATACGGTCGAAGAACTTGAACATCTATCAATAGATATGCCTTTTCTACTAAGAACCATTTTCATGTAGGCCCTAATATTGGTCGTTTTAAGTGCATCCTTCTCTTCTAATGACAAAGGTTTGGCTGGTGGAATGGTCTTCTTGGCATTCGAGGCATCTGGATTATCTTGCTCCATATTAGGGGCAGTTGTGGCAATAATATGTTTGACACCTTTGGAAGTATTAGTAGTTTTTTTTCTTGTGGTTATACTTCGTAGAATGGTTTTGAAACTTCAGGAAGAGTGGTTCGATGTTGTTCTTATTTATCAAGAGTAATCTCTAGAGATACATCTTCGTATCCATTGCGGTCTTTTCTTCCTCCACTGACATTGAAGAAGTCCACTTAGTGAGAGATGCTTTACCAGTTGATTGGTGGGAGTTGTCTTCATCATCTTCCGTAGGCTTGTTAACTTCGTCAATAATAACTATTGTCTTGGAAGGTTGATGTGTTGGAAAACTGTTCATAGGGATTGGCTTAGCAGTCGACGCATATGCAGACTGGGCCGGCGGTTTTTCCTATAGATGAGGTACTCGTCAATATTTAGCGTAAAAAAAAATAGTGAGCAGGATAAATTTTGGAATTACCTTTCAGGTTTCTCCGTCAGGACTGGAGTAGGCACTCTCATTCGATGTCAATTTTCTAGTTGTTGGTGTGGCCTTCATAACATTACTAGTAGGGGCTGTCTTCGCATGTTTGATTTTGGGAGTGGGAAGCACTTTGGGATTGGCTGGGTTTTTCTTTGTTCCAGCGCCTCTAGTTTTTTCCTTTTGTGTAGGAGTCTCTAGAGATGAGTCGTCTAGGATAACAGGTTCAGCTGTTGTGGCGACAGATGCACCCTCTACAATAGTGTCGTCGACCTGTATGGCAAAAATATAAGAAGATCTCAGATAAGTAAAAAGGAATAAGTTATGAAATTCCAAAAATGCGTATCTCTAAAATACATACCTGGGCAGGGTTAGAAGAGGTCCCCTCGACCTTGGGCTGACTGAGTGTCGCTTCAGCCCTGATAGCTTCCCTCGTCATTTTCTTATGCTTGACTATTGAGATCAAATAAAAACAACGACAAACTCAAAGTTAAAGAATAGAGAGTGGAAAATGGAGAAGAATTGAAAAAGATCTCTTTGCTTTCCTCATGCAGCATCTATGGATTCTTGGGCGTAATAGGCTTCCTACCAAGTATCAAACTGTAGGCTATAATAATAAGTGGGCTCAAAGCGAAAGAGGCTAAGAGTAGGTCGACCATCAAAATGTCGAGCAAACTGTTGGAGGTAATGTTCCTCAGAGTAGTAGTACTGAGGCATAATTCATTATTCTCCTTGAAAAATGGGTGAGGCATGGTTTGACTGATTCAAAATTGGCGTGCTACCATATTGGGTTGGTAGCCGAGGATTCTCACGTAATCCTTAGAGGGCTCAAGTCGGACGGAAAGAAGTTTTGGTGTCGGGAATGATGACCAGGTCTTCTTAGATTCCTTTTCTTTTTCACCAGTTCTTGGAAGCAATCAGGTAAACTATTTTGGTCCATGAGTATTCTGGGGAAAAGGGCCATAGTCGAAGTGAAGTTATTGTGTTTGTCAAACATTATTAAGTAAAAGTAGAACACGGTTTGTTCTTCTCTTATCAGTGGGAGTCATAAGATTAAGTCGAATACCTTCAATACATCGGCTACTGATGATAGGATCAGTGACGTCGAGGCGTTCGACTTTCAATGAAGCTTCAAAGGTGATGTTAAGCCAAAGTTGAAGTAGCCAGAATTATCCAGCAAGAAGAAAGCCACCTTTATGTTTGATGTATTTTTTGGGTTTTAGTGGCTTCTCCCAGTGATGCGTACAAATACCCTAAGATCAGTTGGCTGAGACATACATCCTTTCCCTCATGTAGTTGGTTAGCAAGGGTCAAATATCTCTATTCTACCTTCAGGGATCGACAACAGAAAATGCATCAAGACAACAACAAAGCCAAGAAGTCGATGTGTTCTTCAACAGTGACTTTAGAAGCATCGGTGACATGATAGTCTGCAATGTACCTAGTGAAACCAACGCGATTGCTGTCGAACTCAATGTTATCCTCCTCTTGCTCCGTGGGGTCGAATTTTCCATAATCAGGACGAAGGCCAGTAATGGCCTCCACGACGAAGAGCGTAGGTGTCAACATTCCGCAAGGAAGTTGGAAGGTGTTAATTGTGCTCTCCCAATAGTAAAGGGAGGCGACATCGCTCATTTGGGCTTCTATTTTATCCAACCATGAGATATAGTCATTATGTTTTTTGGTTGCCAGAGCAGACCGAAAATATCGCAGAGTGTTGGTTTGGTATTCTAAGCCATGGTTTCCTTGATGCTAATTATGGGTTTGGTCCTATGGTAAGCAGGAAAGAAGTCTTTAAACTTAGTAAGACCCTCTGCAGGGTCAAGTGTTGGACCCCCGAAAGCATGGTCAGTTCAAGAAATAGTAAAACGAATGAGTACATGAGATTTATAGATTTGAAGTTTTTCTTCGAAGTTTGGAGTTTCGAATAAGGAAAAACCTCAGCAAACAATGACAATGACGAAAAGTCTTGGTTCAACCAGAATCTGAACTTAGTGAATTTTTTGGATGTTGCAAGAGACATTTCGACTAAGTGATAGTGACCTCGTAGTCCTTACGACGGTGGTAAATCAGCCAACATGGCGGTTACTTGGGCGCACAATGTTAAGTTCGAATATCAATAACTGCCTGTAGGTTTATTTCTGAAGAGACAAATGGAGAAAGCACAGAGGCAAGCTGTATGCAGAGCTTCACGTGGCAAACTCTAGATATAGAAATGTTAGGAGTAGTTATTTTATACTTGTATATATAGGAGTTCATTATGTTGAATTCAGAGTGTTCATTGTATTACAAAAATCTCATTGAAAATATAAGAACAAATGAACTATCAACATTTACTTTCAACACAAAGTTTCTAATTTTAACTTTTCACTTTACTTTAGTTTTTTTACTTTCAATACCACTCAAGTTGTTTCATTCAACATTTTCAGTCTTTATCATTTCTGAAATAGTCGAAAGTCGACGTCTATACGTGCTTATAGTTACTTAAGACCATATTTTCGATCAAGTCGAAAACAGTCACGTTAACATAAGAGAATAAAAAAAAAATGGTTGTTTGACACTATGTACTAAGATTCACTAGTTGATCGTGCAAGTAACCATTAATTTGAAGACCAAAGGTATATTTACCTTCTTTTTTTTTTTTTAGCATAAACACCAACTTTCTTTGTTGTGAATCTTCTATTCCCTTATTAAAAAAAAACTAAAATATAAGTTGTTTTGCAATAATTAATATTACTTTTTTTATTTTACTTTTAAGTATTTATTATAATTTTTTAATTATTTTAATTTATCTTTTTCATATAATTAATGAATAATAATTGTAAAAAATTTTATACTTTCTCTTTACTATACAACAATGATTTTTTTTAATACGTTTTAAAATTTCAAAACGACTTAACAAAAACGGAGGTGATATTATTTATCTTAAATTGCAATATAAATTTTCATACAAATATTAACTAAAACTTAGATTTCTAAAGCTCAATAGTTTCAAAGGAAAAATTCAGACATAGACCTATCCCATTTTATCCTCTGACTGTGATGTAAAATTGGTTTATTAATTTGTCCATATTTAGAAGTCTAAGTTTAACAGATCCTGCTCCTTATATAAGTTTCATTTTTTGAAACAACAATCATTCCTCACTCTCTTTTGTCCCTGACAATAAATACACAGTTTTTTTTCTTTTCAAAATTTGTGAAATCTGAGACCTTTAAGTGAAATTAATATTAGGAAATATAAAGTAAAATCTGAAAGAATAAAAAAAGAAAATTACAATTTATCAATGTTTCATTTATTCAACATACACAATCAAACAAGAATTCCTTGAAAAATATAAAAAGATTTGGCATAACTTGCAAATGACATTTATTTTTATTGGTTCAACATGAAGTATATGACAAACCAGTTAATCCAAACTAGTCTTTTTCCGCCAAAACCCACAATGAACATAAATGAGTAGCTGCTCAAAATGATAAGACAAGAGTAAAAATCCAAATTACTCGTAAAACAATTAATTAAAACGTTGAACATGATTTAGATATCCAAATCCAAACCACTACAATGTGCAAGTAATTTAGTTAACCCAAAAGTTATAGCCATAGCCATCCATCCACCAAGAAGAAACCTAATAGAAGCTTTCATCTTTGGTGTCTTACCAAGCACGGCACCAACTCTTCCAAAAACCACCAAAGCAAAACTTGATACTGCAACCATCACAATAACCCTAATCTTATAATCACTTATAAATGAACCACAAAGCAAAGGAACCAAACCACCAATCGAAAACGAAAACGCAGAAGCCGAAGCAGCTTGCATTGGATTAGGCAATGATTTTCTCTTCTCCAACTCATTCTCAAGTTTTTTCTCTGATCCATCACATGTTCCTATCTCCCTCATCATTTGACCTACTTCAACTTCATATTGTGTGTAAACAGAAACAAACTCTCCTATTCCCATACCGCATGCTCCGGCGACTAGTCCCGCAAAACCGGCTACTAGCATTGCTGTGATGTCTTTTTTAACAGCGCCTACACCCATCATTAGTGACGCGACGGAAACTAATCCGTCGTTAGCTCCTAATACCGCGGCGCGAAGCCATTGCGCCCGTTGCCAATAATTAATATCAGCGTTGTTGTTCTTGTTATTTTCAGTGACTTGGATTATTTTTTTTCCATCTATTTCTTTTGTGGGATTTGGAGTTGTGACTACATGGTTGAGTGATTCAGAATCACATATTGTACCAACAGCCATTTGTAACAACAAAAAGAAGCGAGAAATTAAGAAAAAGAAGATAAAGTTTGAACAAATGAATAGAAGTTCAATTTTGAGAGATAAATCATGGATGTGTGATTGATCTGTTTATATTAAATTGTGCATTAGACTAAAATGAAAATATGTTATTTGGATGTTTGGAAAGGGCAAAAGAATTTTTTTTTAAATAATTTTATTAGTTTTTGTATCATGGAATAAATTTGATTTATTTTCATTCTATGAAAATAAATTAAGTTGTACTAACTACTAAGGACAAATTGAATCTCAGGTAGTACAATCTCTAAAAAAATAATAAATATTTTCGTCAATGACCTTTCATTACTGTTAAAAATATATATAGTATACATAGGTCATTGTGAATGGACAAAAAATGGAAAATTAATTAAATTGTGAATGGTCGAAAAATGTAAAAATTCGTGCTAGACTTCAATGAAATTTATTTTTATTGAAAGAAAGGGCATTGAAAATTTTACATTAGAATAATATACTATTTGAAACATTGGAGAACGACGTCGAATTCTACGGAATGTCTTAACTGAGGGCTATGGTATTTAAAGTTCAAAATAATAATTTCCTTATGCGGTCGTACCGAGGATTAATATGAAGTCCAAGGTGACGAAAGAGTAATTCTAATGGAAAACCAAAATTCCAAGTTAATAGGAGTGGTACTCATGTTTATATAATTTTCATCGGATAAAAAAAGTGAGTGAGTGTTAAAAAATCTTAAAAGTCATTGAAATCATTTTTGAAGTTAGGATTGCGATGGAAATTTCGAGACCGACTTCAATGTTCATGGGAAGATCATGTGATGAGTGGAAATAGGTGATCTTAGAAATTTGTACATTAAATATTTGTCTTGTAATTGAAATGTTTTGTAGTTGAATTTCTCATTGTGGTGATGCTAGGACTCATATGTACTCAAGTGTCATTATAATATTGAGGTTAATCTCGTGGATTTATCTAGCGGATATGATATAAGTGACACCTTTCATGGATCGAGGTGGTAGACCCTAAAATATTAGATGTAGTTCCTAAGTGGTGAATCATCCTCCCAAAGACTTTATAGAGATCGATGGTAGCTATGATACTCAGGGGAGCTCTAGAGGTGATGGGAAAGGGTTGAAGAGTCAGAGGGATGAGGAGAACCTTGAGGTGAGTGTAGAGGAGGATGGGGGAGAAAACATGTTCTTTTTGGATCGAAATCAGAGACGTTTGTCGTGGTTTTGTTTTTCCTTAAATCCTCAAAGTAAACTTGAAAATAGTAGAGGAATATCGAGATGAACTGAAGGCCTATGTTTATGTTAAGTCTTTTATGCATATGAATATCTAGGAACCTAGTGATGATGAGGTTAGGTGGTGATTAAGTCTCGGTCTTGTTCTAAAACTTCAAAAAATTTAACGATCGGTACTAGTTGGCTATTCTCTAGAGTTGTGAGGCTCACAAAACCCTGTGTATTTTATTGGAGGGATCTTCTTCGCACCCAACTATTTTGGGGTCCTCAAGATATGTAGATATATTTCCTAAGTATCTGAATGACAACCATTCTTCCATTATTTCGAACAAGTATATCTTTATTAAGTCTAGAGACTTCGAAAGTTGGGTGCTTGAAGAATACACTACTACAAAAAATACATCTAATCTCAGACGCAAAATAGATTTAGCCTCGGCTACAAAGGCGAGGTAACGAAAGGCGTCATGAAAAATTGTCATTTTACCCCTCGATTTTTAAATAATTAATGGATAAAGTTATCTGCACATGGGTTCAATCCCCAACATCTTTATTTTTTATTATTTTTAGAACTGGATGGTGCATCCAATATTAACTCTCGGTGTTGTGTAGAACCATATTAGTACTATCGTATTGTTTCCTGTGAAAATTGGAAAAGAACCGCTGATCTTCCAAATCTAACTTTGGTGACTCACAGGATCGATCAGATTGATCCTAGGACATGTGCCAAATATTAATTTAAAGAAAATTCTAAAGACTGAACACTTCGACAGTGTTTATAAAGAAAAGTTTATTTGAGTGCATCGTTCGACAGAAACGTAAGAGCGTTAAATTGAAAGAAAGGTTAAAGACTTTAATGGAAAGGCTTAAAAGAAACAAGATATAATGCTGAAGATGTAAATTGCAGGAAAGTAAAAGATAAACTCTTTTGATACAAAGTGAAAGTAAATTTCATTAAAGAATAAAAATGGTATTTTACATCACGTACATTCTCCCAATACTCTTTTCTCTACACACGGATACTTTGAGTAAATTTGGAGTGACTTGTACAAAGTGAACATAACACACTTAATCCTATTGCTAGAACCCCTATTTATAATAATAAAATTAACTGTTGTTAAGTTCCTAAGATAATTAACATTTAACAAGTGTTGCGCTGCATGCATCTGCCTCTTGGATGTGCGCCACTTGTCTTATTCAGAAGTGGACAAGAATAACTACTCCCTCTTTTATTTGAATTTCAAATTCCTTTAGTATTGGACAACATTCTCGGTCGAAAGGAGCTTCTTAACTCTTAGAAATATTTTTTAAGTCCTAAAAAGTATCCATCTTTTATGTAAGTGCCTTCGATTTAACTTATCATAAAGATCCAGTCAAAGACTCCTTTACACTATATCAAAAATTTAACATTCCAACCAATGCTTCCAATTTAATATGGGCGTCGAATTTCTGAGCTAACAAATTGCCCCCCAAAAATGTCCTTTTTGACAGTGCTGAAGAAAAAGGCCATTTTTTGATTGTGTCCTGTTCCACGACATCTTTCGACTCCACATAGGTGTCAACGTAACTGACCAACCCACGACTTAAGAAACTGTTCAGTTTCTTTTCAAACCTGTCCATGACGTCATGGCCAATTATGAAAATAATTTCTTGGAAATCACATTAAATCCCAGACCATCATCACCTCTCCCAGGGTCAATGAGATTGTGGGCATAGGTAATAACTGCCACCGCCCCCACTTTCGCTCCTGGGACGCCACGTGTCCCACTACCTTTTATCCCTTAATGATAATTATTGACCTTTTATTACTTCCATACGCTTTATAAATAATTTCTTCAGAAACTATCTTTACTTTTCCCACTCCAAAGCAAACACTAAGCATTTTCTTCTCTTTCAAACACTCTCAACTCTTCACCTTCAGTAAACCCATTTTCTCCAAACCCTTAGCAATGGCGTCTTCAACTGCTGCTACTCAAGATCAAAAGAAAAACCCAAAGGTCAAAGGGGCAAAGAGCGTGTCATTGCTTCCTTCCTTTGCTAAATCAAGCGGGCCCAAGGTAGTGAAGAACCGACAGTTTATTCCTGAACCTCTCAGAGAAGAGAAGAGACATATCTACGAATCTCAGGTAATAAATCCCGTGACTGTTTCGGGTAAACCCCTAGCTTTATCTGGTCCTTTATCCCCTTTAGGTGCAGATTATTCAACCATTAGCGACTTCTTCCCTTCCTACCATAAGACTAAACTCTTTGGGAAAAAAGATCAAGCCAAGGTAACCACTGAACCTCATGATAGTGTAGCCCTAAAGAACATAGACCTAAAGTACTTGAACGATGGGTCCAGGTTGTTTAGAGAAACTCCATACTTCAAGGATTCTGACCTCTACTTGAACTGGTTGACCAAAGTAGAGAAAGTTAAGGCAGAAGCTTGGAAGAAAATCGGGATTTATGACTTGATTATCATGTCGAAGACAGGTCCCGCTTACTGTCCAACTCTGCTGACTTCTTCCTTGTATTTTTAGGATAGTACCCATTATACATTCCACCTCCCTTGTAGGATAATGACACACACCCTTTTCGACTTAGCCGCTATCACAGGGCTGAAACCACATGGATTGGTTTATGACCCTGAGGTGGATGCTCAGGACACCATAGGGTTCTCCACCACCAAGCACACATAGACCCACTTCATCAACCACTACCACAACAAACAAAATGACACATCAAAGACCAAGAACATATAGAATTTCTGGCTATGTGGCTTTCTCGCTGTGTGTTATGCACCAAATCTCTACAGGTGGCAAGGAAATATCTCACTCAAGCCAACAAACTACATCTTAATTGAGGCGTTTGGCTAAGTGAAATGATACTAGCTAGCTTGTATAAATCTCTGAGTGAAGGTGCTGGTCGACTGAAAGAGCAAGAGAGCAATGGGAATCTCTTGCTGTCGGGACCTTTCTGGCTACTCCAACTCTGGCTTAATGCCACTTTTGAGACTAACCTTCCCAACAAAGGGACGGTAGACGAAGAAGATCCAAAAATCAAAGAGAGGCGAGTCGAATGGACTCGACTAATCAAGATAACCCCTAGTGAAGAGGGGAAAACACTTAGGGCATATTTTTCTGGCTTCATCGAGATATTTGCCAAATGATACGAGTTTACACCAAGGATGGCCCCATTTGCAGAAAGGAAATATGGTCTTGAATGGTTTAATAGGGCCTTCCCTCATGCATTCAAAAAACATGAGGCAGAGTCGACGCTTGTCTAGGAGGGTTTTCTGATCCCTCAACTCATTGTTCATAGACTCAACCTTTTAAGGGGCCATATAGTTTTGATGGCCTACCAACCAAATATTGTCTCTCGACAATTTGGTCTGGTCCAAACTTTTCCCAAGTATCTGTATGAGCCTTGCTCGACATGCCCACATATACCTCCTTACTCCTATCTACTTTGAGCCTTCTCACCTCTACACCTAAGAGCTCTACAACTATTGGTCGAGGCATTACACTGCAGAGTTCCTCAAAGTTTCTAGCTTTACTCGTTTGTTTGATCAAGCTTTTGTTGATGTGCAGGAGAACATCAAGAAAGGTATATCTACTCACATCAAAGAGATTCAAGCCTTCCTGAAGTACTTTGAAACTGTTTATCGACTAGATGATGTTAGTCAAACCTAATAGAGTTTTGTAAGATGAGCATATTCAAGGAGAAGAGTTTTGTATTGGTTAATTCTCAAATGAATTGATACACTGTTATGCTTTATATAGACAAGCTTTGCCTAACAGAAAAGTACAACTCAACATAACTAACTCTAACAGTTAGTTATGACTGATTACAGACTTATATTAAATGCTGCCAGGTCATCATTTCTAAGATATTTTATTCTATGCTTATACTCTAATATTTCCCCTTCAAATGCTAATACTCTGAAAGAGTCATTTGCATCCTTGAAGTGAGGATTTTTCCACAACCTTCAAGTGATCTTTAAGGGTGAGAAATCTGAGAGCTGAGAGAGGTTTAGTCAGAATGTCTGCTGTTTATGAAACAGCTGAAATATGCTTGACAGCCAAGGTGTGACTAAGCACCTTTTTCCCTTAGGAAGAAGATATCCAATTCCATATGCTTAGTTTTAGCATGCAGAACAGGATTATGTGAGAGAGCCACAGTGCTTAAGTTGTCACAAAGCAGAAGAGGAGTTTGAGATTGGATCTGAAGTTCTGCTGTGAGAGACTTGATCCACAGGACCTCTGCAGCAGTACTAGGTAAACTCCTATATTCTGCTTCAGTGCTGGATCTGGCTACTAGAGTTTGTTTCTTAGATCACCATGAGACTAAATTAGAGCCAATGAAGATACATGACCCTGATGTAGATTTCCTATCATCAGGGTCAGAGCCCTAATCAGCATTAGAATAGGTTGTGATGGAAACAAAGGGGGAGGAAGTGTAAGGTGACATTTGCAGACCATGATAAAGTGTGCCTCTAAGATACCT